>QJPP01007535.1:0-600000 GCA_003996215.1 Jaltomata sinuosa
GTCTCTATACACTTTGCTGTGCGCAGGGTGAATGGAGTATCTAGTACAATGTGCCTCGTAAGTATCAAACTGAATCAAAACATCACTAAATCTCTAGACACAAAGGCGGCTTATCAAACCTCAGAACCCATCTGAATCTAGAGTAGCCCGACTGGTCTCACCCTGAACAAGCCGATCACGAAGGTCACACAACTGCTGATCCTCAAACTGACAGCTCTGAATCTGATCAATCAAAGTAGAACGAACCTCAACGCTGGCGAGAACTCTGCTAGGATCCGACAAGTCAAGCCTAACCAAACGGTTAGCCAAGGACTGAATGTCTAAGGCCAACGGCCGCTCTGAAACTGAAAGAGAAGCTAGGCTACCCATACTCACTGTCTTCCGACTCAAGGCATCCGCTACCACGTTTGCCTTGCCCGGATGATACAGAATAGTAAAGTCATAGTCCTTCAGTAACTCGACCCATCTCCTCTGCCTCGAGTTCAACTCCCGCTGACTCGTGATATACTGAAGACTACGGTGATCGGTTAAGATATCACAGTGAACTCCATATAAGTAATGCCTCCAGATCTTGAGCGCAAAAACTACGGCCGCCAACTCTAAGTCATGAGTGGGGTAGTTGCGCTCGTGAACCTTCAGCTGCCTCGACGCATATGCTATTACTCGACCCTGCTGCCTCAACACACAACCAAGACCAACCCCAGAAGCATCACAATACATGGAGAAGCTTTGACCCTCAACCGGCAAAGTCAAAACTGGAGCTGAAGTCAATAAGGCCTTAAGCCTCTGGAAGCTATCCTCACAGTGATCCGACCACTGAAATGGGACATCCTTCCTAGTCAGCATAGTCAAGGGTGCTGCTATGGAAGAAAATCCCTCAACGAACCGTCTGTAATAACCCGCCAACCCAATAAAGCTGCGAACCTCAGTAACAGTCGTAGGTCTAGGCCACTCACAAACCGCTGAAATCTTTCCCGGATCAACCCTAATCCCATCCTTAGACACCACGTGCCCTAGGAATGCAACTGACTCAAGCCAAAACTCGCACTTTGAGAACTTGGCATAAAGCCGATGATCTCTCAAAGTCTGGAGTATAACCCTCAAGTGCTGCTCATGCTCATCTCTACTATGCGAGTATACCAAGATGTCGTCTATAAAAACTATCACAAATGAGTCCAAATACGGGCCAAGAACCCTGTCCATCAAGTTCATAAAGGTTGCGGGGGTATTAGTCAACCCAAAAGACATCACCAGGAACTCATAATGGCCATAACGTGTCCTGAATGCTGTCTTAGGGATATCCTCCGCCCTAATCCTCAACTGATGGTAGCCGAACCTCAAATCAATCTTCGAAAACACGACTGAACCCTGAAGCTGGTCAAACAAATCATCAATCCTCGGCATCGGATACTATTCTTCACTGTCACCCTATTCAGCTGCGATAATCAATACACATGCGCATCGACCCATCCTTCTTCTTCACGAAGAGAACAGGAGCACCCCACGGTGACACACTAGGTCTAATAAACCCCTTAGCTAACAGATCCTGGAGCTGCTCCTTAAGCTCCCTTAACTCACCAGGAGCCATACGGTAAGGAGAAATAGAAATGGGCCTAGTGCTCGGCTCTAGCTCAATACCAAAATCAATATCTCTCTCAGGTGGAAGGCCTGGCAGGTCGGTAGGAAACACATCAAGGAAGTCTCTAACCACAGGAACAGACTCAGGAGAAGTGGGGTCAGCACTAACATCTCGGACATATGCTAGATAAGCTAAACACCCACGGGCAATCAACTTCTTAGCTCGAAGACAAGAGATGATCCCAGATGGTGCATGGCTAACAGAACCCTGCCACACAACCGGGGATACACCGGGCACAGCTATGGTAATGGTCTTGGCATAACAATCCAAAACCACACGGTGAGGGGATAACCAGTCCATGCCTAGTATCACATCAAAATCTAGCATATCAAGAATCATCAAATCACCCCAAGTCTCTGAATCACCAATAGATGCATACAAGATCTCACAATCCGATCCACTACTAAAGAATCTCCTACTGGGGTCGAAACAGAAACAGGAACAGATAATGGCTCACTAGCCAACCCCAAACAAGGCACAAAGTAGGCAGATACATATGAACAAGTGGATCCAGGATCAAATAAAGCCATAGCAGACTGATGGCACACAGAAATCGTACCTGTAATCACAACATCTGAGGCCTCTGCCTCTGGTCTCCTAGGGACCGCGTAAAACTGACGACGACCTCCACCTGCCCGACCGCCATCCCTACCACCTGCTCTGCCGCGTGGAGCACCACCTCTACCCATACGACCACCCCCTCTAGCCGGAGGCTGAACTATCCGTAAAGGCTCGGCCAACTGAACTGTACCCTGCTGAGGGCAATCTCTAGCAAAATAACCCATCGCACCACAAGTAAAACAAGTCCCTGACGGCCTACTCAGTCGAGATGAACCAGCAAATCCCGTATGACCACCACGACCTGATGCCCCAGAAACTGTACCCCTCGAAGACTGGCCGCTATAGCCCTGATGGCTGCCCTGACCCTGCTTGAACTGGGTACTACCGAAAGTCTGAAGGGAAGCCTGGACCGGTCGGCTGGACTGACCCTGGAACTGCTGTGGCTGATAACTCCGACTCCACTGGCTAGGACCTCTACCACCATATCTGGAACCACTATAGACACCCTGATGTCGAGGCCTCTTATCCCTGGACCCCTGATCATGTCACTGTAAGTCCTCCACAGTGCGGGCATAGTCTATAATAGCCTGGAATGACCGACCACTGGCAATCAATATCTCAGCTGGCTGCCTGATCTCTGGCCTCAAACCCCACACAAATCTGCGAATCCTATCAGCCTCAGTAGGAATGATCATAGCTCCGAACGGTGCTAGCTGATGAAAATGGGTCTCATACTCTGAGATAGTCGTAGACCCCTGTACAAGGTGAGTAAACTGCTCCCTGCGATGCTCCCGATCACTCTGGGGTAGGAACTTGGCCATAAAGGCCTCATAAAACTCAGACCAGGTCAAAGGAGGTGATGACGGTGGTCTACAAGCAACCTGAGCCCTCCACCATAACTTCGCTAGGCCCTCCAACTGATAGGTAGTATAACCAACCCCGTGAGTCTCCAATAAACCCAGATGATGCAACATCTCCTCACAGGTGGTAATAAAGTCATGTGGATCCTGTCCAGAAGTACCCGCAAACCTCGAAGGTGCTAACCTCAAAAACCTACCCGACGCCTTCTGCTCTGACTCTGTCATAGCTGGGCGAGGAGCAAGAGGCTGTGCAACAGATGGAACTAGAATAACCTCCGCACGGGGAGCCATAGTAGCAGGCTGCACTCCTGAGCTCTGTGCACCCAGGGCTGCCCCCTGAGCGGATGTCTGCGCTACCTCAGAAGGCCGCTTTCCAATCACACCCAAAAGCTGTAATAGTAATCCCCGAATATCTGGAGACGGAGCTGCGACTGGAGCTGGCACAGAAGTGGGCACTGGAGCTGAGACTGGAGCTGGTGGTACCTGGGCTTCCCCCTGAACCATATGCTGCTCGGGCTCTATCTCCACGCTAGCAGCTCTAGCAGGTGCCACTGATCGAGGGCGTCCTCGACCCCTAGCTGGAGTGGGAGGCTCATCTTCGCGTGATGCCGATGACCTCGTACGAACCATCTGCGGAAGAATGAAGTAGAACAAATGAGATCTCTAGAAACTTCAAGGGCTATACGCACGACACAGAGGCAATGAAAGAGTCAAATTTCCTAAAATGTCACTGTAGCCTCCCAAAGATTGAGTACGGACGTCTCCGCCCCGATCCGCAGGACTCTACTTGACATTGGCTCCTATACCGATGACACCGGTGAACCTAAAGCTCTGATACCAAGTTGTCACAACCCAATTTCTCGGTCATGATGGCACCTACAACCCCCGGTAGGTGAACCAACCCCCGTAGCCCAGAACAGTTAGTAATGGGCTACTATCTAGCAAATAAGGGAACAAGACGAATAAAATAGATAACATGGATATAAATATATACCTATGCGGAACTAAACCAAACCCCAAGACCTGGTATCATAGTACAGAGCCAAACTACATTCATGGAGTGTAAATAAACCAAAACTATATATACAGATGTCTCTGAGTGGTAATAGAGTACATGAAGCAAAAGATAAACTAAAGCTAAGCTCCGATCGCCAAGAGCTCACCCTCAGCCTGAAGTAGTCCTCAACAGATCTCCAAGCACGAATCACAGCGATCTAACGGCGATGGCCCACGCTAAGATCTGCACCCAAAGATGCAGGGGGTAGGGGTGAGCACCAAATGCGAAGCACAAGGTACCCAGTAGGTATCATAGGCCGACTGGGCACATATAAGATAAAAGCGCAGTAATAGACAGAATAGAAGCAAGTAGTCACAGAAATCAACGAAAGGTACACAGGAACTAGCCCAGAGGGAAACCAACAGAACCACATATGAGGCTAGTAAGCAGAATATACACACCAAAGGCACAGGTGAAAGGAAGAAATAACGCACCTGGGGTCCTTTGCAATAAACAGTGTATATAAAATAAGTTACGAAATGGACGTATTTTTATACTTGGTAACCTTCAATGTGTTTAAGAAGAATCGAGAGAAAGAGTAAAATAGGCTATGCCTCAGAGACATGAATCAACTCAAACTAATCATACCCAAGTCATACTTATCCAGTAATAGAGAACATTCTGTAAGTAAAAAGAAAAAGTCTACCTACAGTCCCCGGCCGCCCATACAACCGAGGAACACAAACAAGTGAAAACAAACCCTCCGGCATCCCATACTACCGGAGCGTACAATCAGCAAACAGCAAACAAGGGTGGAACCTCGAACCATGAATGATATGATGCATGAAGATCTCAAGTGCCATAGCATCTCTGTATGTACCTCCTCCGGCGCCGATCCGGCCCAGCATGTAGGTTCCATGGAAGGACTCTGCCCGTATACCTCTACTCCACCGTATACCCCTCCACCGGCACACGCAGCCCGTAGCCCCTGGCCCGGATGGCAAGGTCCATGGAGGTCCCAGACCCCATACTAAAACTCAGTATCAGAACATGTCATCCGGAAGCAAGTCCGGTATCAAGATAGAGACCCAGTCTCGATATCAAGATAGAGACCCAGTCTCGAATATGCACGCCCAGACCCTGTCCAGGACTAAAAATAGTAGGAAAATATCTCAAAAAAAACCCCTCCAAGGGTGCCCGGGAGTAACCGGGTCTAAATAGTAAAAAGTTATCTCAGGTGCTCGGTCTGACCGAGGCTAAAAATCATCTCAAGTAACAAGAAAACTCAACTAGCACCCCGGCCCTGCCGAGTCTAGCGATAATCGTAAATCTGATGATTTTAAACATAATTTTACTTTCTTGCCCAAAAATCTCCACAAGTGAAATCAACCATTTCCAAATCATTTCCATAAAAAATGGGCCCCCCGGGCCATGCAAGGTTTAGAAAACAGTGCCAGTAGGCCCGAAGCCAAAACCACAGTAAAACACGGATAAAACCTCTTTATATGCATGGAAATGGTATGATCACACACAATAGCTGCCCCGCAGCTCACAATCAACCTATCGACCCTGCACAGGCCCACAGCTACTCAGCAAGCATAACCAGCCTAGAAGGATAATTCTATGCCCGGGACTCGCGGACATTCCCAAAATCCCACCTTCTATGTTCCAGAGTCAACAAGGCCTCACAGGACCACAAGGGTAAATAAAATATAACGACAAATACTACAAGCAACGGAGGAACAAAAGTAGGGGGACATGAATAACGCGGTCGAGGTCTGTGGTACCAACCTAATAAACCAACCCAAGGATGTCCATTAATATAATTTTATTCTATATATGCGGAGTCTAGGGAAATTAAACCGTAACCTACCTGTCGTCCGACGATAAGCTATTAGAACAACGATGTCCAAGCTCGAACCACTCCAAGAAAATCCACAACTAAATCGGAATCGGATTTGGGATGGAATAACTTGACGTAGACAATTGACTTTCCATTTTCCGTGATCAAATATAAGAACAACAAAGAATAAAATGCTTTCTCCACCCAAAATCCCTGTCCGCCTAATATCTATGTGCCGTATAGAATTGTGGAGCAAAAGTAAATAATGGAATTGAAATGCTTGCAGTGAATAGAAAATAGAAGTATAATGAAAGTTAAGGCAACAATTGCCTTAAGTTTGGCAGCAATTGCCTACACCCTCAATTGGTTTCCACCTTGGGGGGGGGGGGAGGGGTGTGTGTCAACACCACATCTCCCCTTATCCAATTAATGATAGGTGGGTCCCTGCTACGTACGTATTCGGGTATTGAATAAATTCGTGGTAAAATAAATATAATATTTTAAATATACCATAATTCATAGAAAATTACTTCAAACAAAACCTACTATATTATAACCATAATTTTCAACATAACTAAATTTACTATCCCCGTTAAAATATTATGGTGTATAAAAACCTTATAAAATAAATACATAAACAATTATAACGTAACAAAATATTCTTCATAAACTTTTAAAATATTTGAAAAGGCAGTAATAATATAATTTTTACCAAATTCAACTTTTAAATAAAATATTTTCAAATACACGCACGATGCTAATAAAATTCCTAAGCTTAGGCTCGTAATACCAACGCACGATTTTGATACTCAAGAATTCTCTCGGGATCCTCCCTTATATTTTATCACTGTTTCGGAACTGAAATGGCATCTTAAAACGTGAAGTCGAGGCTTAAATCGAGTTTAACCCGACCCGGTTCGCGACCCGGTACGTAACCCATTTTCTGCCAGACAGTCCGCGGTAAAACAGTCATAACTCTTTACTCCAAGATCAGTTGGACGTGAGGTTTTGTGCGTTGGAAACTAGACTCGTAGACCTTTGATTTGGTATTTCGGGGGACTTCTAACTCTTTATATATTGGGAGAAAAGCCCCAAGACATTTGACCCAAAGTTCAGGAAATTTGTTAACGGTCTTACGATATCTTTTGTCGATTTGCTTGACTTCAAAACTCAAACGTGGAAATGACCGGAAGGGTCATTACAATATGAGAGTGAACTAGGGGAGTGTTCACCATGGCGTTGTAACAATTTCGATTCAAAGCTTAACCGGGTCCTTTCTATATGCATGTCACGATGTGATTGAATTAATGGTATCGTCTAAACGTTTCTCAACCACATAGACGAATTTCCTTTTCAATCCTCTTGAACTTGAAAAGGTGAGCTTTTATATTTCAATCCTAAACATCAAGTAGATTAATCTATTTACAGCATTAATCATAAGACGAGAGTTGGTAGTCTCGAATCCTCATAGTTAATCAAATTTCCCGGTTTTAATCTCTTTACTCAAGCAAATTAAACCTAGGCATGTTCTAATGTTTGCAACCACTAGAAAACGTGAAGAATGAATGATTAACAACGTGACAATCATAAATATTGAAACCGATGCTACCCGGAATCTATATTGTTACATTTGCCATGGCTCCCACAACCCTAGTTGTGGGAAGTTAGTTACTCATGTTATTAGGAGAAGAGAAGAAAATCATATTCATAATAAAGAGAAAAGATTCTTACAGTATAATGAACACAAGCTTCAATTATCCAAGAACAAGAAACCAAGATCCCAAGAACAATGGAAGAACAAGATGATGAAGAAGAAAAACGTGCAGTGTCGTGTTTTTCTCTCCAAAAACTCGCTCAAAAATATCCTAGAACTATTGGGTAATGAATAATAAAATAACCCTAACACAGGGTATTTATAGTAGTGCAGGAAATTAAGTCCAAAAATAAAACGTTCAGAATCCGCGTCGCATTGACGGCCCACCCTGACGGACCGTCACAGGCGTGACTGGCCGTCACGGTGGCCGTCACCACTAGGCAGTGGTGCTGCCTCACTTGACGGCCAAGTTGACGGACCGTCACCTTGGTGACTGGCCGTCACGGTGGCCGTCACTCTTATCCAGAGGGTTTTTTTGCTCGTATTTCCTTCCGTTTCTATGTTTGTCTCTCTTTCCTGCAAACATAACATAAAACATCAAAAACGACGACGGTTGCTTGAGAACTTACGGTTATTCTTAGTTTAAAGGAGTCAAATGTGCCGTAGAATGGCGGCACATCACCTGGTACAGGTATAACACATGGTTGGCACGGGTACCACACCTGGTATAGGTATAACATTCGGTTGGCACGGGTACCACGCCTGGTACGGGTTTACTTTATTGCATCTTGCATTGTTTCATTGACTATTGTATTGCATTGGTTGATATTGGTTCCGTGAGTGGACCGGTTTGTTTTAATAAATGTGATACTTGGTATTGGTTTCGTGAGTGGACCGGGCTATTTTTATTAAATCGTGATGTCCAATGGTGGTCCTTGAGTGACCGGGAATTCTGTTATATCATGTTATGAGTTTGGTCTTGGTGTAGGCCGAGTTGTTATATCATCTTATTAGTTTGGTCTTGGTGTAGACCGGGTTATTATATCATGTTATTAGTTCGGTCTTGGTGTAGGCCAGGTTGTTGTATCATGCTATTAGTTGGTCTTGGTGTAGGCTGGGTTGTTGCATCATGTTATTAGTTGGTCTTGGTGTAGGCCGGGTTGTTGCATCATGTTATGAGTTGGTCTTAGTGTAGACCGGGTTGTCATGTTAACACCTAGATGTGTTAGGGGGGATCCGGGTGGGTCCAGACTATGTAAAAGAGGTTAGGAGTTCATGTTTTATTATCATTAAGTGTACTAATAACGATCAAGGATTAATTGTGTTATTAAGCATAAGGATGGGTTTTGGGGTAGACCGGGTAGCCTGTTGAACACTTAGGTGTGGCTAGAGGATCCTTGGAGGGTCCGGGTTTTGGGATGAGAAAGGAATTTAGATATAACTCTATTGTTATCATTGAATGTGTCAATGGTTGCTAGGTGAGTTGCATGTGGTTGGTAAATATAGAGGAAGACAAAGAGTCTGGGCATGGTTATTGGTTAATATAACCAGGTGGTAAAATTTTCCTAGAGGTCCGGGAAAGTCTGGAAAATGGTAGGTAATATTTGGGTATAATAGCGATTTGGGTGGGTAGCTAGCCGGGTCAAGTCTGAATATTTAGTCAAGGTAGTTGACTGGGGTAAAGGTTAAATGTGACTTGGAAAGTCTACATGTCAAGGTGACTTGGGAAGTCTACGTGACAGGTGACTTGGGAAGTCTACGTGACAAGGTGATTTGGGAAGTCCTAGATGTTAGGGTCAAGGTTAAAGGTGAATGAAGGAGCTATAATGTTTATTTCATGTCTTTCCCTGTTTTTCTTATATGATGGTAGGAATGGATTCGGGTCGACCGATGATGCCTACCAGTACGTGTGTTTGTACTGACTCTACTCTTGCTATACCTTTTTGGTATATTCTGGTTGCAGGTTGGTGATGTTTCATAAGTTCACGATAATGAGGATCTCTAGCAACTTCTGTCTTTGATTCCATGGCGGAAGTTGGGTCTTTTATCTCTGTGTGTCATCTTGTAGAAGCTCTTGTACCTGTTTAGACTAGATCCTAGGGAGGGGTTTAAATATTGTAAAGGTTTTTCCGCAATTTCTTATGTAGCCTTTTTCTGAATAGGATTTGTAAAGGAAAGGATTTCAGTCATGTATAAAGGTGGCTTAATTTAAAGGTTTACTTTAATTCCGCTGTTACCTGTTGGACGGGTGGTAAGGGTTCGTCTATCTAGATGATTAGAGTAGGCGCTCGCACAACCCGGTAGGTTGGGTCGTGACATTCTAGGGTGTAGAAGTTCTTGGGTGTTGTTGATTCCATTATATTATGATCATGTGACCTTAATTCTCTAAATGTATCCATGAAAAATGGTAGAAATAGGTGAATTAATGGTGGGAAAGCCCGAGAAAAGGGTGGAATGGTCATGGTTTGCTTGGAGTTTGGGATTTTGCATAATCCGGGTAACTAGTAGGCCATAAGGATTGATTTTTGGTTGTTGTGTGTTGTTTTAGACCAAGAACTGGCAAGAACTTCAGGAAACAGGAAAGCTCTGGTTGTGTAGAGCTTGGAATATTTCGAGGTAGGTGATGGTTATTGATTTCTAATATGCATTATGTGGTCACGTACTATTTCATAGTAGTGTATGAGTTGTATGTTTGGGGAATGAATCGTGAATGTCTAGTTGTTCGGTAATCAGTCTTGTGAAATGAACTTCTTTTGTTTGCTTATTGGTTTTACAAGTATGTTTGTTTATTGATTGCGATTGATTGGACTTGTTATGACATTCGGTTGGCTCGGGTACTATGCTTGGTACGGGAATTACTAACGGTTGTCTTGGGTATCACGCCTGGTATGGGTATACACACAGTTGGCTCGGGTACCACGCCTGGTATGAGAATTCATAATGGTTGGCTCAGGTACCACGCCTGGTACGAGTTGTTTTAATTGCATTATTGTATTCTTTCGATAGTTCCATGAGTGGACCGGGTTGTGTTCTTGAATTGTGAATTCTGCATATGGTCCGTGAGAGGCTGGATGATTTTATGTAAATGTGAGGTTGGACTTAGGGCAGACTGGGATTTCATGTCTAACACTTAGGTGATGTTAGGGGATCCTTGGTGGGTCCGGGTTATGTGAACATAAGTATATGTTGTTGTCTTTGGGTGTGGTCAATGGTTGCTATTTGGTTCATGTGTTAACAAGCTAAGGGAGGGACTTAATATCTGGTTATCTGTTGACTTACTACATGTCTCCTATACCTTACTATGTCATGGTTTACTATTCATATTATGTTTATTGGAGCTGGCCGATGATCCTACCAGTACACGGTGGTTGTGTACTGATTCTGCACTTGCTTTTTTTTTTTAGTACAGGCAATCTTTCGGTGGCTGACATGCAACCTCACCTGTAGTTCCAGTATTTTCAGATATCAAGGGTGAGCTGCTTCGATCGAGCTACCTTGGTTTCTTCCTGTTAGTTGAAGCCTACTTGTTTCGGGCTTAGACTTTGCATAATTTGGGGTTGTATCCCTGTATTTCTAGACAATTTGGTAGAATGTTTCGGTACGATGACTTTCAGGTTCTAGAGAGAATGTTTCTGCAGTTTTATGATATAGTGTTGAGATTTTATTGCTAGTTTATTTTATGCATTTGTTTTAAGCTGCTAGAATGGTTAAGTGTTGGGTCGGTATTGGTCCGCTCACCCGGGGGTATTAGGTGGGTGCCACTCACGCCAATTTAGGTCGTGAAAAAGATGGTATCAGAGCCCTAGGTTTGTTGATTTCGTCGTACCAAAATAGGTCTAGTAGAGTCTTGCAGAACGGTACAGAGATGTCCGTACTTTTCTTCGAGAGGCTATAGGACTTTAGGAAACTATCTCTTCTTTCTTCCTTCGTGCTATAACTTGATTCCCATTGGTATCTGGTGATACAAATTAGTATCTAACTCTTTCACTTTTCTGTCCGTGGATGGTTAATACGAGGAACAACAGAGCGAGACCAGCGGTCCCAAAAGCAGGCCCAACTATCAGAGGTAGAGGAAGGGGCAGGGGCAGGGGATGAGGTAGAACAACACCCGCCAGGGTGGAGCTCAGGCAGCTGCAGGAGCACGAGTATAACACCCCAGAAATTCTAAACTAAGATCCGAACCGTTCTTCATATATGGTTAGGTCCAAACGGATGGATTTTCTATGAATACAAGTATTAAGATCAAATCTTAAGTTTGGAGGTGTATTAGATATGAATTAAATTCATAAAGAACCTCTAGCTCAAAGTTAAGTTGAAAGTCTTTCTACCGATTAAGTTTTCATGTAAGTTCTAAATAGGAACAACTTCAGATAACCATTTCTCCTAGAATACACAGAGTTAGGTGTCCTACTACCCACCAAATTAAAGGTATTTGAATTATCTTTCCAACTACACCAACCTCTTGTTAATACAAGTTTGGAGTAAAAAGTTATGAGCATTTTAGTGAAGCACTATCAATTGTCAAAACCCGAGTGGCTAGCCGACGGGCGTGGGAAGATCCGACGGGCGTCCCCGACGCCCGTGGTGGCCATGATGGCCCATGGTGGCAGGGAATGGGAACTGTCTAGTGAGCCTATTTGACCCTCGTGAGGCTGACGGTTGGGTCTGACGGCCCATGGGAGCCACGATGGCCGTGGGAAGCATCATCCGATGAGTTTTCTGCATTATTTTCAGCAGTTAAGTTAGGGGTAGTTTGGTCCGTTCCTTACCTCAGTCCTTTCCCCACGTCTTTTAATCACTCAAAGGGGGTTATTCCTCAGAAAAACATCGAACAATTTCTAGAATCATTCTCTCAAAACTCTAAGGCAAGACACCTAGGGTTTCAAGCAAGCAAGAGCATAGACGCTCAAGCAAGAAAGTCTCGCAAGGGTTCTACTTCAGATTTTATTCTCCAAGTTTTCATCCCCTAGTTCCAGCCCTGGAAATTCTTCAGTAATCAGGTATGTGGGTATTCAATGAGGATCTTCTTTCACCCTCATGCCCAAAGATTAGTTTTCAATTATGATTTCTATAAATTATGATTCTAGGGTTCATACCCAACTATGCATGTTTTTACAGAATTGAATTCCTTATGATACTGTATGTTTCCCATACATGTTTAAGTGATATTTCATGAAGTTTTATAGATATTTTTCTAAAATCCTTGGAATTTATATGAAACAGACATAACCTGGATTTATGGTATCTTCTACATGAATAAGCTTTCTTTTCAAGAACTTAGCATGAAATTGTAATGTTTTCAGATAAAGTAGCTTTTCTTCAGGATTTAGCCTAGTCTGCTAGCACTCAGTTTTAAAGCATGAAACCATCCAGTTATTAGCCTGAAGCTTTTCAGAAGAATAGAATGCTTTCAGTCTTAGCATTATGTTTTATTCTCAGATGATAATCAGTATTTGAGTTATCCAGTACTTCAGTTTGCATTTTTTGCTTATACATTCAGTTGGGAGTAGGCTTAGTACTAAGCGGATGAAGGGATGAAGGGTCTACTGTCAGCTTTAGGCTAAGACCTTTAGTAGCAGTCCCTAAGTCCCAAAACTATGGCATCACCGTAGGTATAAAAGGGGTCAGTTGCCAGCTTTAGGCTGGTCACCCTTGTCCTTTGTGGACATTATTTTAGTGGATCCACGTCATATTTTTTTGTACCCTTGGCAAGGTATGAACACCCTTCCATACAGGGTTACAAGTTGTCCCCACAGTTAGCTCAGCTTGGGGTATGTCGGTTAATAGTAGCTCCACAGTCCATATTCATTATTGCATGACCTTGTATTCAGTTATCCAGTTCAGTTCAGTATTATACAATTGCATGCTTATATACTTGGTCATTGCATCAACTTATACCTTTCAGCTTTTATTCAGTATAGTATATCCGTATTTTCAGCATGTTCAGTAGAAGAAACTATTAGCCTCCTAGGATTCTGTTTTAATAATGACAAAAAATGATTGCTCATTCTATTATAGGCAAAAAGGAAACAACGAGCATATGGATTACACAGAAGGCAAGGAAGATCAAGCAACCCATGATTAAAGCAAATCATGACTCCGGAATCAAGGAGAAGAAGATTCAGTAAAATCACAAGAAGATATCGAGCACACAAGGAAGATCATAAATCATGATCCTGAGATCACAAAGAAGATATCAGGCACACAAGGAAAGGCAATCGCGAGATCACCCAGACGACGAGCAAAGCTGCAAGCAAGAAGAACCAAAATGGAAAGAAGAATCATGGACATATCTGATATGGATATGATTGACTGAAGACAAGCAAGGAGGAATAAAACCAACATGGAAGGAGTATCATGGACAAATCTGATATGGACATGATTAAAGAAAATCAATCAAGGAATAAAATCAGAATCCTTGATTGATCAAAGACCCCTTGGGTTTTCCTTTTACAAGAGCAACAACAAGTCCCTATAAAGAGCACCAGCCAAAGAGAAGGAACTTACGCAACTTCTCTTGAACAAGACCACTATCTAGCTTTTATCTTTCATAATACTTTGTATTCTCTAGTGTCTACAATTGCAATCAAAAGGAAAAAGAATATGTTAGTACTAGTTATACAGGTAGAGGTTGTGTCACTACGAGTGTTAAGAAAGACAATCGTGAATTTTCAAGTCACTCCTTTGTAAACATTATTCGATCAAAGGCTCTAAAGGAAATCCTTGAAACCCAAGGGGACTGGAATAGGCACCACATTGCTGATCCAAACCAGTATAAAAACTCTATGCATCTGATTACTTTCAGTTCTTGCTTTATTCCATAAACTGTTTCTTTAACTAACTTGCAGGTGAGTCGACTAGTGCGTAGCCACAGTCGACTTGGTGGTAAGAAATTTTCAATTCACCCCCCTCTTTACTTTCAATTGGTATCAGAGAAGGTCTCACATTACAAGTGTCTAACAACACGTGAGAAAAGATCAAATGAAAGCATATCAAATCCCTGGAGCAATATTTCAAGATTGACATTCATCAAACAGACCTCCATACTTCAACGGACAACATTACTCTCACTGGAAGGAAAGGTTCAGAATCTTTGTACAATCCAATGACTTCCAGGACTGGGTTGTAATAAATAAAGGACTGAAACCTGTCCCTGGACTAAAAGATTCTACAAGTAAAGTTGATCTGGAAACCTTTGAAGTCACAAAGGAACAATAAGAGGTAATTCAAATTAATGCTAGAGCCATAAGCTTACTTTACTGTGCAGTAAGCGGAGAAGAATATGAAAAAATCTCCACCTGCAAAACTACCGAGGAGATGTGGGACAAACTTGAAGTCACATATGAAGGAACGACCAAAGTAAAAGAAGCTATGATCAATGCCTTAGTAAACGAGTATGAACTATTCAAGATGGCTGATGAAGAATCTGTGGAAACCATATTTTCAAGATTCAGCAAAATTGTGGGAGAGCTTAAATCTCTAGTAATGGTATACTCAAATGGACCATAGGTCTGGAAGCTCATCAGAAGTCTTCCCAAAATTTGGGAAACAAAGGCCACCATTCTTGAAGATGGAGATATGGAAAATATGACCTATGATGAACTACGAGGAAACTTGATGGCCTACAAACAAAATCACATCAACAGGCATCTTAAGGAAGAAAAGAAGAAAATAGTCACCTTCAATGCACTGTCCCAGGAAGACTCATTGGAAGACATGGATGAGGAAGGAAATAAAGCACTAGCTCTAATCAATCGAGGAGTTAGGCATATGCTAAGACAAAGAAACCAGAGGCCACAAAGGTAATGAATATTAATGAAATGATGACAAATGCTATCATTGTGGTAAAAAAAGACATCAAAACAAACCGCCCTAAACTTAAAAGAAAGGGTAGTCGAAAGAAGAACAACTCAAAGAACTTTGGAGCTTGGAGCGATCAAAAAACCTTAGAAGATGAGACGAATGAAACAGCCAACATATGCTTCATGGCCATCGGTGAAACAAGAGAGGTAAGACAATATGATTGTCCTAATTGTGCAAATCTTCAATACTCTCTGGATTTAGTTACCGATGATCTGCAAAAGCTTATTGATGAATACAATAAGCTTGCAAAAGAAAAGAAAGACTGGAAAATTCTTCTTGAAACAAGTCAAATTGAAGTAGCCTTGCTTGAGGAGGAACTTGGTGAAATCAAGATGCATTTAAACAGCACCAAGAAATCACCCAGCCAATGCTCAGTCAAAACTAAGAATTTCTCCTCAAGAGGATCTAAAAGTAATTATGTTTCCAACTCATCAAATGACTTTTGTTCTGCAAAAAGCTCTTTCAATCGTTTTAAAGGGTATGTGGGTAATAGATAGCGAGTGTTCCAGACATATGCCAGGAAAAAGAGAGAATTTAAAATCAGTAAAGGATCTTGATGGTGGATATGTGAGATTTGGAGACAATGCTAAAGGACACGTTGTTGGAGTTGGATCTATAACAATAAGCCCCTCCTGTAATTTAATTGAAGTATACTTGGTTGATGAACTAAAGCACAATCTACTCAGCTTAAGCCAACTGTGTGATGCAGGAT
Organism: Jaltomata sinuosa; assembly: GCA_003996215.1. Taxonomy (NCBI): domain Eukaryota; kingdom Viridiplantae; phylum Streptophyta; class Magnoliopsida; order Solanales; family Solanaceae; genus Jaltomata; species Jaltomata sinuosa. The sequence goes on from QJPP01007535.1 coordinate 16,070, forward strand.
TTGATGTGCTATTCAATGCTCTCAAATACACCATCAGTAATATGACAAAGAACATCACCATCATTGGTGATCGAGTTAACAACATCTATGTTTTAAATAATGTTGATTTACCTACTTTAACCTGTCTTACTGCTTTATCCTGTGATCCTTGGTTATGGCATAGAAAGCTTGGTCATGCAACTATGCATGCTCTGGAGAAACTCTCTAGACTTGAATTAGTTGAGGGGTTTCCAAAACTCAAGTTTGAAAAGGATCATATTTGTGATGCTTGTCAACTTGGTAAACAAACTCGCTCCTCCTTCAGAGTCAAAGATATCTACAAAGAGAAGCAGACGATTATATTTCCACAATTCACAGTGATCACGGAGGAGAATTTGAAAATAATGCCTTTGAGGAATTCTGCTCACAAAATGGGTTCACTCAAAACTTCTCATCACCCCATTCACCTCAACAAAATGGAGTAGTTGAGCAAAAGAATAGATCACTTTAAGACACTGCACAAACAATGCTACTGGAACAAAGTCTTCCGAACCACTTCTGGACAGAAGCAGTGAGCACAGCTTGTCACATCCTGAACAGATGTCTAATAAGACCGATACTGAAAAAGACTCCTTACAAATTATGGAAAGGAAAGAAACCAAATATCAACTACTTCCATCCCTTCGGTTGTAAATGTTTCATTCACAACAACGGAAAAACAAATTTGGATAAGTTTGATCCACGAAGTGACGAAGGTATATTCTTGGGATATTCCCCATCTAGTCGTGCCTTTAGAGTTTTCAATAAAAGAACTCTTAGTGTTGAAGAATCTGTTCATGTGGTTTTTTATAACTCTAACCCTAGTGTCCAACACTCTAGTAGTTTTAGCCTTGATGAAGAACATGTACAAAAGTCGACTCTAAAAGAATCAGAACAGTCGACTAATTCGGTTAAGACTCCTGAGTCGACTATACTAGAGCATGAACCAACTAATACAGATCTGATTAAGACAAATGTTCCCAGAGAATGGAGACATAATGCAAGGTATCCAAATGATTTTATCATCGAAAATCCAGCTGAAAAAATGCAGACCAGAGCATCACTTCAAAAAACAAGCCTCAGTAGCTCTTATTTCCCAGCTTGAACCCAAACGAATTACTGAAGCCTTGGAATATGACTCATGGGTACATGCCATGAAGGAAGAACTGGATCAGTTTGAATGAAATTAGGTATGAACCCTCGTCAAACGACTAAAAAATTACTACGTCGTTGGTACAAATGGGTCTTCCAAAACAAACTCAATGAGGAAGGTAAGGTTATCAGGAACAAGGCCAGATTGGTAGCTCAAGGCTACTCACAACAGGAAGGTATTAATTTTGATGAAACTTTTTCTCCTGTAACAAGGTTAGAATCCATTCGTATACTTCTTGCTTATGCCTCCTTCAAACGTTTCAAGCTTTTTCAAATGTATGTTAAAAGTGCCTTCTTAAATGGCTTTATTAAAGAAGAAGTTTTTGTCAAACAACCTCCTGGTTTTGAAAATCCATCTTGTCCTGATTATGTTTTAAAACTTTTCAAAGCCCTTTATGGTCTTAAACAAGCTCCCAAAGCTTGGTATGAAAGACTTAGTAGTTTTCTACTTAGTAACGAATTTCAAAGAGGTAAGATTGATACCACCCTGTTTACCAAAAGACTAGATGAAAATATTCTTATTGTTCAAATTTATGTGGATGACATTATCTTTGGAAGCTCTAACACCTCTCTTTGTGAGAATTTTGCAAATCTTATGAAAGGAGAATTCGAAATGAGCTTGATGGGTGAACTCATATTTTTCCTTGGACTACAAATTAAACAATCATCATAAGGAACCTTCATCTGTCAAAGCAAATATACAAAGGAGCTCATCAAAAAATTCAGAATGGAAAAAGGAAAAGCTTTTGGAACTCGTATGAGCCCATCCACATGTTTGGAAACTGATGCACCAGGAAAGGACGTGGATGAAAAATTATATCAAGGAATGATTGGATCATTACTATACTTAACTGCAAGTTCCCCTGACATCTTGTTCAGCGTATGCAAATGTGCCAGATTCCAATCAGCACCAAAAAAGTCTCATCTTACGACAGTCAAAAGAATAATCTGATATCTCATTGGAACTCAAGAATTAGGACTCTGGTATCCTCATTCATCTAACTTTGATCTAATGGGTTACTCAGATGCAGATTTTGCAGGTGATAAGATGGATTGAAAAAGTACCAGTGGTACATTTCAAATCCTTGGGGAAGCACTAATTTCTTGGCATAGTAAGAAACAGACTTTTGTCGCCCTCTCTACAACAGAATCTGAGTATATTGCAGTTGGTAGCTGTGGTGCTCAATTATTATGGATAATGCATCAATTACTTGATTTTGATTTATCTTTTGATTCTGTTCCCATTATGTGTGACAACACCAGTGCTATTAATCTATCAAAATATACCATGCATCATTCTAGGGCCAAGCATATAGATATTAAGCATCATTTTATTAGAGATCATGTTGAAAATGGAGATTTTGTGCTTGAATTTGTTGATTCTAATAATCAACTGGCTGATATTTTTACAAAACCTCTTTTGAAGGAAAGATTTTGTTTCCTTAGAACTTTCCTTGGTATTACTTGTTTTAATTAATTGTTTAACTGCCTGCTCTAATTATGACACCTCGTTACTACCAAATTTTTTTCCCCATATTTGGCTCCCTTTCTCAAGCATCACTTCCTTCTGACTGACGCTGATATCTCTCCTCACCCGTTCACCTTCCTTTCCTACTTCCTCTTTTCCCCCCTTAAATTCATCTTCCTCTCTGTCCATCTTTATCAAACCCTTTTTTTGCTCTCTTCAACTACTCCTTTCTCCATGACAAAAACCAGGTCTATGGGGTCTTTCACTCTCCGTCTCTCCAGAGAAAAATCCTCCTCTCAAGATCCAAATGTCCTTTCCCTCTCGTCAGATTCCTCTGAAGGAGAGTCTCAAGATCCTCTGTCCTCCTATATCCCTAAGAAGTGGGTTTTTGTTGATAAAAAAGGGAAAAGCAAAAAGCTCAACACAAATCTGGGAGTCTCCTTATCCCCTGAGGATATGCAAAAATTCTGGGGTACTGATCAAAAGAGGAAATTTGACTCCTTCAAAAATCAACAGATTGTTCCTGGCCGAGTGATAAATCTGGAGCAACTCAATGAAATACATTGTCTTGTAAGTACTTACTTCAAAGCCCAAAAATTGTCTTTACTGATAAAGCTATGTGGTTTGGAGTATTATGAAGAACCTATTAAGTTGTTCTATGCAAATCTATGTGTGTCTGCTGAGAGTCATGAACCGGAAACCCTGGTTCTGGGTAACCGAATTATTGTGAATGATTTTCTGTTTGAAAAGGTGTTTGGAACAAAATTCTATGGTATTGTTCCCTATATGAATGGTGTCTGGCCTGAAGATATTGAAGTATCTCTCGAAGCTTCTAAAGAGGCAGTAGCTGAAGAAGGTGTGGACCTATCTGATTTTGGTCCTTTGTCTTTATGTTTTGAAAATCGCATTCTCGCTCATATGATTGCTACGACTCTGCTTCCTCGAAAAGGCTCTCTAAGTACCATCTCCAACAGGGATGTGTTTGTGTTGTACTGCATACTCAAAAAATACCGCATTAACTGGGCCTATTGGTTTTGTGAGAACATGTTGGACAGTTCTAATGAGAACAATGCCACCGCCAGTCTCCCATATGTCTTGCTGATATCCAGGATCATAGCCGACTCCCTAGTTGACTTATCTACCTACAAGGCAATTGAGATATCTGCTACCTATGACTCTAGAACCTTCTCCATCATGGGTTACATGCTAGTCAACAACAAATGGTGTAAGAAGGATTCCATCAAAGCAAAGCCATACCAGGCTAAGGCCAATCGCATACCCGCTGACTCCGCATCTCTTCTGATCAAGGAAGTAAAGAAAATTAATGGACGACTGCAAAGCATTGAAGAAGGTATGGACACTCTTCAAATTTTGATTGATAAGATACTGCAACTGGGTAAGGAATCCGGCACATATATTAGCAAGATCCATCTTGCAATGGATGGTTTGAATCAAGAAGGAGTATCATCTGTCAACAAGCTCATTAATCAAGTCACCTCCCTGAAAAAAGAAGCTGACTCCTCTCAGAATGAGCTTGTTGTAACTGTTCAGACATCTTATTCTAACTTCTGTACCAACATTGAACACTCTTATGATACCTTCTGTAGGAACATGCACAACACTCTGAAGTACTTCCTCCAGAAAAAATGAACCCTTCTCCTCTTTTTGAATTCTATCATGGAGGCATGTCTCCATTAACAATCTTTCTCTTGGTCTGTAATCGGGGTGCCTTATACCTCTAACTCTGTTGACCTTGTTGCTTATATTCTCTTTTGTGCTATTATTCTCTGCTTATGTGTTTTGCTGTCTTATGCTGCATTCGTTTTTCATACTATCATATGTTGCATTCGTGTTTCTTTTTTATTATGCCAAAGGGGGAGAAAAAGTTTAATCCACAAATTCATGAAGAAAGGGGGAGCTAATCACATCGGGCATCACGATAGGGGGAGCCACCTCACTAAAAAGGGAAGTCAACTATATATGTGGTCTTATTTGTCATTATCAAAAAGGGGGAGATTGTTAACCTCCTAGGATTCTATTTTAATAATGACAAAAACTGATTGCTCATTCTATTGTAGGCAAAAAGGAAACAATGAGCATATGGATTACACAGAAAGCAAGGTAGATCAAGTAACCTATGATTTAAGCAAATCATGACTCCGGAATCAAGGAGAAAAAGATCCAGCAAAATCACAAGAAAATATTGAGCACACAAGGAAGATCATAAATCATGATCCTGAGATCATAAAGATGATATCAGGCACACAAGGAAAGGCAGTCATGAGATCACCCAGACGACGAACAAAGCTGCAAGCAAGAAGAACCAAAATGGAAAGAAGAATCATGGACATATCTGATATGGACATGATTGACTGATGACAAGTAAAGAGGAATAAAACCAACATGAAAGGAGTATCATGGACATGTCTGATATGGACATGATTGAAGAAAATCAATCAAGGAATAAAATCAGAATCCTTGATTGATCAAAGGCCCCTTGGGTTTTCCTTTTACAAGAGCAACAACAAGTCCCTGTAAAGAGCACCAGCCAAAGAGAAGGAACTTACACAATTTCTCTAGAACAAGACCACTGTCTAGCTTTTATCTTTCATAATACTTTGTATTCTCTAGTGTCTACAATTGTAATCATAAGGAAAAAGAATAAGTCAGTACTAGTTATATAGGTAGAGGTTGTGTCACTACGAGTGTTCAGAAAGACAATCGTGAATTGTCAAGTCACTCATTTGTAAACCTCATTCGATCAAAGGCTCTAAAGGAAACCCTTGAAACCCAAGGGGACTGGAATAGGCACCACATTGCTGATCCAAACCAGTATAAAAACTTTGTGCATCTGATTACTTTTAGTTCTTGCTTTATTCCATAAACTATTTTTTTAACTAACTTGCAAGTGAGTCGACTAGTGCGTAGCTATAGTTGACTTGGTGGTAAGAAATTTTCAATTCACCCCCCCTCCCTCTTGACTTTCAGAAACTCCCTAAGGATTTACTTTTTACATGACTTTTAGCATGACTCATGGTTTTCAGCTCAGTTGCACTATTTCATGATTTTCAGACATCATTCATCCTTTTAGTCTATGGATCTCCTAGTAACAGTTTCACTTATCTTAAAATATCATGATCTCACAGTTACAGTTTAGAAATATAATTTATACCCTCTTTAGCAAAAGATATTATATTCTACAGTTTGACTTATGCATTCTCAGACATTTATGCTTAATCCGGTTTTCAGCTATGCTTTCAGTATATATATGTTTTCTAAGGATTTTGAGTTAGTGCATTATTTCAGATGCTCAGCACATTCCATAGTACTGACCGCATACATTCCTTGTGATGCATCATTTTATGATGTAGGTTTCAGTGCTAGCTTCCAGGATCATGGTCAGACAGATCGCAGCTTCCAGTCAGCAAGGGATGAGTTCTCCTTATTCAGGAACTCCAGTCAGTAGTAGTCATAGCAGTTTATTCTCAGTTTGATATATTGATTAGAGATACTTGGGGGTCATGTTTTGGCTAACTATAATCAGTGTTAATAGAGGCTTCATAGACAGTTAGACAGTCAGTCAGTCAGTTGTGTCAAATTTCAAATGCTTTTGTATCTCAGTTTATGAATGTTCATTTTATTATAATATTTTAAAGATCTCAGTACATTTGATCTTCCGCATTATCTTTCAGTCTATATCTCAGCAGTATGTCAGGCCATGGGTTAGCTTGGGGTCACTTGTGACTCTAAGCACCATGTCGCATCTAGGGTGTAGGCTCGGGGCGTGACAAACTTGGTATCAGAGCACAGAGTTCAAGTGTCCTAGGGTGTCTGTGAAGCCATGTCTAGTAGATTCTTGCTTATGGGTGTGTTGTGTACCACACTTATAATCAAGAGGCTACAGGGCATTTAAGAAATGTTTCCCTTCTTTCATACTTCATATCGTGTAGTAAAGTTGTTCCTTCAGAAACTTATACAGATTCGTGCGTTAATCCAATTCCTCCAATCATGCCTCATCTTCGAGGTGGTGGAAACAGTAAAGTTCAGATACTTATTAGTGAGGTGCTCTCAGATAGAGCCACCAAAAAGTTGAGAGACTGCAACAGGACTTAAGAGGAGCCCACTAATGCGTAAAGTCTACCAATCCAAAAGCATGTATCATTTTTCATTTGCACAGATTGAGCCTACAGTGGAATGTGCTCTCAGAACCTCTTCTATAAACTTTACTATGAATAGCGCCTTAGCCAAAAAGTATGGTTCCCTAAGCGTTTGGGTAGTACAGTCACTCAAAAATTAGTGTGAATTGAGATATTATGGGCGATAAGCAGCAAAATAACCCCAAAGCTAGGCGTATGAAGTTAGAAGTATAGTAGCTATAAGATGAGGATGGTGATGCTAGTTTTATGAAAGTGACCTAGTATGCCTGACCTACCTTGTGCAGAGATTTAAGTTGATTAACTTGCCATAAAGTATGGTGGTGCAGGTATGATGTATACGTGACCCCTATATGAACCAAAAAATCTTGACTAAGTCATGAGGCAAATAAAAACCTTAAGCGTTAGAAAGATAGATGGGTACCCAGAGAAGTATGTTATGTTGTTGCATGATATTCAGAAATCTTATGGTACTATATGTGACTAGTTTAGAAATTCTCAGGTTATTGATTTTGGAGAAGGCCTTGTGTATATTATATGGTGTTCTTAAGAAATGAATTCGGGGGAGTATAGATATACGATGTTGAGATCCTTAGTATGGTTTTAATTCAGTTGTTTTGGGTGGATATTGTAACACCCCAGATCTCATACCAGCATTTAAAACCCAAAAAATTAGAAAAACTTAGAATTTCACCTGTAGTGTCATCCCTCACGGGTTGACCCACGGTCATCAGAGGTCCGACGGCCCATCAGGGTCACCGTGAGAAGAGACCAATGGCTCTGTTCAGCTAGCTTCAGCCCGACGAAAGTCCCCATGAGCGTTGAAAGTCTGATGGGCCATGGGACAAGCCGTGGGAAACTGCCAGTGCCCACCCCAGACCTCATCTGTCCTAACATACAATAACCCCAGCCATTATGGACGTGACAAGCCGTAGGGACTGTCCAGCATACCAGACCAGCCTGATACTTTCCAATGCCTGGGTCTAACGGGCCGTCGCAGGTCCGATGGTCGTCGGGTAGCCCGTCCAGTGAAGGAAAATTCTGCAATTTCCTTTTTAGTAAGGGGCATTCTATTACCTTTCCTACTCTTTTAACTCCTACATCCCAAACTTAGAGGGGTGACTTTTGAACTAAGGGGGGATGATGGAATGAGGAACCAAGTTGAGTCTTGTGACTCAACTAGTAAAGAATTCTAGAAAAATCTATAATGGGATATCAATCCATTCTTATTCTAGCGGATTTCCTAGCACTTCAGTCAATATGACACTATACTCAGATGTATTTGTACCATATTCATGACTAAGTTTATGCACTCTATACAGATTCATGTCCATGCTCAGCTCCTAAAACAAACAAAAATTGCTTCAGACAACAATCCCAGTCTTACTTTATGATTCCATGAATTTTAGCTTTATGTCAAGAGACTGATTACATATAATCCCATCTCTCTCAGTATGTTTGGTTCTATGCCCTCAGTACTCAAGTTATGCCTTAATGGCTAATAGCACCAGGATATATCATGTAGATGCTCAAATCAGATCTTTTGAATGACTCGTGCTTATGGTTTCCTTGCTCAAAGCTTTATTTACTTACACCCAAACTAGTGATGGGTGGTTATAACATGTATGCTCAGAATAATCCTCTAATCAGGCCTTATGTTCTCATTATGTGAAGTACTCGTGCTCTTTGCACTCATGTCCCTAAGTATCATCTTAAGTGACTAAGTCTCGCTATGTATGAGTCAAGATTCAGCAGTACCCCTTATCCTTGTTAATGATGCTCAGTTCATATTCAGTATTCACAACCAAGAGTAGGCCTCTAGTTGCAGGTTAGGTATCAGACTAGCATTACCATGGTAGGTGTAGCACCTTGTGCCTCCAAGTTAGGTTTGAACATAGTGAAACCAAGCAGTTAGGCTTAGACCTCAGTAGTTATATGTGCTAGTTTTACACTTATGGTTCGTGCTCAGTCGCCTCTTCATGATTTTACAAAAGTCCTCTTAAAAAATCCATTTAGACCTGCCAGTATCCATTTCCTGAGACTAGGAGGCTTTCCAACCAGCTTAATCCACGCTAGTAAGTTCAGTTTAGAAGAGAATAGTTTTCTCGTATAGTTATTCCTGTTAGTTATATGTTCCTTTCAGTTATAATGATTTCTTAGAATACGATCGTTCTTTGCGAGTTTCATCTAAGTCCCTACTCTTAATCCAGACCAGTTAACATATTAGATATTTAGTTTCATGTCCTATCAGTGTTCTTATGCTCTCAGTATGCATACGTTCCTCATGAACCCAGCCCAGTTCATATTTTAGTCAGAAATCAGTTGCCATGTCAGTACTCCAGCTTTTAGAACTCAGTCGGTGGGATTGTATCCCTTTACCCACAACTTCATCCTAGTTAGTCTTCATTCGAGGACGAATGATCCCAAGGGGGAGATATTGTAAAGACCTAGAAATTCTAAGCTAAGATCCAAACTGTTCTTCATATATGGTTAGGTCCAAACCGATGGATTTTCTATGAATACAAGTATTAAGATCAATTCTTAATTTTGGAGGTGTATTAGATACGAATTAAAGTCATAAAGAACCTCTAGCTCAAAGTTAAGTTGAAAGCCTTTCTACTGATTAAGTTTTCATATAAGTTCTAACTAGGAACAATTTCAAATGACCATTTCTCCTTGAACATAAAGAGTTAGATGGCCTAGTACCCACCAAATTAAAGGAATTTGAATTATCTTTCCAACGACACTGACTTCTTATTAATCCAAGTTGGAAGTAAAAAGTTATGAGTATTTTAGTGAAGCACTATCAGCTGTCAAAATCCGACGGGCTAGCCGACGGGCGTGGGAAGCTCCAACGGGCGTCCCCGACGCCCGTGGTAGCCATGACGGCCCATGGTGAAAGGGCGTGGGAACTGTCCACTGAGCCTATTTGACCCCCGTGAGGCCGACGGTTGGGTCTGACGGCTCGTGGGAGCCATGACGATCATGGGAAGCATCGTCTTGTGAGTTTTCTGCATTATTTTCAATAGTTAAGTTAGGGGTAGTTTGTTCCTTTCCTTATATCAGTCCTTTCCCCACGTCTTTTAAGCACCCAAAGGGGGATATTCCTCAGATTAACATCAAACAATTTCTAGAATCATTCTCTCAAAACTCTAAGGCAAGATATCCTAGGCTTTCAAGCAAGCAAGAGTATAGAAGCTCAAGCAAGAAAGTCTCTTAAGGGTTCTACTTCAGATTTCTTCTCCAAGTTTTCATTCCCCAGTTCCAGCGTTGGAAATTCTTCAATAATCAGGTATGTGGGCATTCAATGAGGATCTTATTTCACGCTCATGCCCAAAGATCAGTATTCAGTTATGATTTCTATAAATTATGATTCTAGGGTTTGTACCCAACTATGCATGTTTTTACAAAATTGAATTCCTCATGATACTGTATGTTTCCTGTACATGTTTAAGTGATATTTCATGAAGTTTTACAAATATTTTCCTAAAATCTTTGGAATTTAGATGAAACAGACATAGCCTAGATTTATGGTATCTTCTGCATGAATTAACTTTCTTTTCAAGAACTTGGCATGAAATTGTGGGTTTTCACATGAAGTAGCTTTTCTTCAAGACTGAAAGTCAAGTTCTACAAAGTGGCAGTTAGACCGGCTATGCTGTACGGTGTAGAGTGTTGGCCAGTCAAGCACTCTCATGTACAGAAGTTAAAGGTAGAGGAGATGAGGATGTTGCGTTGGATGTGTGGGTTTACTAGGAGGGATAGGATTAGGAATGAGGATATTCGAGTCAAGGTAGGAGTGTCTTCAGTAGAAGACAAAATGTGAGAAGTGAGGTTGAGGTGGTTCGGGCATGTGAACTGGAGATACAGGGAGGCCCCGGTGAGGAGGTGTGAGAGATTGGCTATGGATGGTTTCAAGAGAGGTAGAGGTAGACCGAAGAAATATTAGCAAAGAGGTAATTAGACAAGATTTGGCGTAGTTGCAGCTTACCGAGGACATGACCTTAGATAGGAAGGTGTGGAGGGCTCAGATTAGGGTAGATGGTTAGTAGGTAGGTCTGCTTCATTCTAGTAGGTAGGGTGGTGTACTAGTTAGTAGTTGTAGGTCTGCTCGTGTAGTTTCTCGTTCTTCAGTTTTGCTGCTTTCATAGGGTTTCATGTGGTTCGGGTATAGTACTATTTTGTTATAGTATATTTGTGTGATTTCTTGTTGTCCTTTTACTGTGTATATCTCTTGTACTTTTATTTCGACCTCTTATGGTCATTTTTGGTCTTGAGCCGGGGGTCTATCGGAAACAGCCTCTTTACTTCATCTGAGGTAAAGGTACGGTCTGCGTACATTCTACCCTCCCAAGACCCCACTTGGTGGGAATACACTGGGTATGTTGTTGTTATTACTAGCACTAAGTTTTAAAGCATGAAACTAGTCAATTATCAGCCTGCAGCTTTTCAGAAGAATAGAATGCTTTCAGTCTTAGCATTATGTTTCATTCTCAGATGATTATCAGTATTTTAGCTATCCAGTAATTCAGTTTGCATTCATTGCTTATATGTTCAGTTGGGAGTAGGCTTAGTACCGAGCGGAAGAAGGGATGAAGGCTCTGCTGTCAGCTTTAGGTTGAGACCTTTAGTAGAAGTCCCTAAGTCCCAGAGCTATGGCATCACATTGGTATAAAAGTGGTCAGGTGTCAGCTTTAGACTGGTCACCCTTATCCCTTACGGACATCAGTTTAGTGGATCCACGTCAAATTTGTTTGTACCTTTGGTGAACACCCTTCTATCCAGGGTTATAAGTTGGACCCACAGTTAGCTCATCTTGGGGTTGTCACGCCCTGAGGTTACCCCCTAGATGTAACTGTAACACCCCGTACCTTTCAAAACCTATGTGACTAAGTAAATATCGATGAAGGTATTTGAGCTTGAGATTGTGAAGGGGTACTTTGGTGACAAGTAGGTGCATCACCTACCTACGCTAAAGAACTAAGTTCCGAGGGCCGATTACGGGAAGAAACACCATGGATTATTAGACCTACGGGTAGCCCAAATGAAGCTTAAAGTTGGCCCATCAAAGCACAACCAAATATGGCCCAAACAACTACAAAAGGTAGCCACCAATATTGACCACATTTTGACCCAAGAGAAGCCCAAAATCAGCCACAAAACTTAACCCTTTTGAGGCCCAAGCAAAAGGTAATTTTGGCCCAAGTTTATTGACCCATTTTGGCCCAAATATACTCAAAAAAGTCGGCCAAAAAGGTCCCTTTATACAGACCTTTTGTTGATCAATATTGATCACAAAAAAGCTGGAAAAAATTCTCTCTTATCTCCTTTCCTTTTGGCAGCCCCTCTCTCCCTTTAGGGTTCTAAGAAGATCAAGATTCATTCAAGCTTAAGGTGAGTTAAACAACTTGTTATCTTGGTATTAATATACTACATATATCTAGGATATCCTATGGTAAGAAAGACATGAACTATGGCAGCCCCTTTCTTAAGATTTAACACATAGAAATTGTGTAACAATTAAGAGATTTCTTCTTCTCTTGTTGGTGTATGTGTAGGGGGTACTTAAGCTTTTCAAGGCATCAATAAAAAGAGGATAAAAATACCCCTTCAAGTGTGGTAAGTACTCTTCCCATAATCATATTTTTGGATTGAAGTTCGTATGGACAATTGTTGTTGAATTGTTGATATGAACTCACGGGACGGCGATCGGAAGCCGTGGGTTCAATGTGTTGCTATTGTATTTTGACATGGTGAGTTGTGTAGGGGATGTTTGATGTGTTTTGTATTATTGAAGGCAGTAGTTTGGTGTGTGTGTGATGTGTATTGGACAGGGGAGAAAGGTGTGACGATACATCTTTAATTAATGCAAAATACGTAAATTTGCCCGGGAAATGTTTAGCTACTGTTTTGGAAAGGTTGCATCAGGTTTAAGAGCTAATATTAGCTTCATTATACCCTTGTGTTGTATATTAACTTAATAAAGGAAAGTACAAGTTTTGGTAAGAGAAATTCGGAAGGAACGAGGTATGTTAAGGCTTCTTTATTCCTTATCGGCATAAATCTAGAAATAGAACTCTAAATCTCCGAAAAAAGGAATTTGAGTATTCTGTTGTAAGAGAGCTGATTTGGTAACTCAACAAGTCTTAAGGAACTAAGTTATACATTATGGTGATTCAAGTTGCCTTCTTATAAAAATTTGATTCTTTTAGCACGAAACGTAAGTTATCCTTTTGTCAAGTTTCTTCTTTGTATTGTGATCCCTAATCAAGGTTTAAAAAGTATAAAAGGAAAGTTAGCAAGTCAAATCCCCATTTATATGTGTTTGGTATGTCGAGTCCAACACCTAGTAAGCCAAGGCTAAAGAAGTTATCTAAATGAACCTTCATAAATAACAAGAATAGCTTTGAAGGTCAATCTAGTAATATACTTATTATGCATGGTTTGCGTGTTAGTGTGCACCAAGGTGCTACTGCCATATTGAGGCTATTATATACGTTGTGTGCACCGAGGTACTACTGCCATATTGAGGCCATTATATACATAGTGTTCGCGGAGGCGCTACTGCCATATTGAGGCTATTATATATAGGGTGCGTCGAGGCACTATTGTGGTTTAGCGTGGGTTATAAAGAGTGAGTTGCGGTGTGAGTGAATGCATGTGTTGTATTCTAAAAAGAATAAAGGAGAAAGATCTTAACGAGTCTTACCAATTACAATTTACAAGTTTTATATTATATCTTGTTCAGATTTACTACTTGCGACTTGCTTTTATGTTTCTACCTTACATGCCAGTACATTATTGTCGTACTGACGTCCCCATTGCCTGAGGGCGCTGCATTCATGCTTGCAGGTCCTGATAGAAACCCAGACAGACCTCTTCAGTAGGAGTTGCAGAGTTCAGCCATTTTGGTAAGCTCCATTCTTCCTGGAGCTGACGAGTCAGAGGTCTAGCTTATATTTTGACCAGGTTATGTATATGTACAGCTTATGGGTAGTCTAGGGTCCTGTCCTAGATATGAGATATTTTACTTACTCCTAGAGGCTTGTAGACGTGTATATGTATATCAGTGTTGGGTATGGCCTTATCGGCCTTGTTATTAGCTATCTACTATGATAATAGCCTTGTCGGCCTTGGGTTGTTTACCTACTATTGAGTTTTCAGTGTTTCAAATTTCTATTCTTAAATACCTTGTCAGTCTCAGACCCCCAACAGGTTCAATAGAGATACACTTTATTTTGGCACCATCGGCCTTTTGGGGCTCCGGGTGTCGGTCATGCCTCCCATGGTTTGGGGTGTGACAAACTTGGTATCAGAGCATGTCAAATCCCAGGGAGTCTACAAGCCGTGTCTAGTAGAGTCTTGCTTATGGGTGTGTTGTGCACCATACCTATAATCATGAGGCTACGGGACATTTAGGAATTGTTATCCTTCTTTCATCTACTAGATCATGCAATAGAGCAAGGTCATAAGATGTTTGAAGTCTAATTCATGTTTTTCTATTCCTTGTTTACAGAAATGCCTGTGACCAGACAAATGAGTAGCCGACGGGTTGGCACGGATACAAGGGAAGGTACTAGTTATTCACTACCTATCCGAATGGATAGATTTGAGGCTCAAAGTGAATCATCGACACCAGAGATCCCAGTTCATCAAGTACCTGATGAGACTAGAGGGGATCCAGTACCCCTGACCCCACCTGCTCTAGTGGCATCTGAGATAGTTAGAGATAAACCAGCACCTGTAGCTCCTCCACCTGAAGCAGAGGACCAGGACATCAGGAGTGTTGTTCGATTATTGACCCAGATGTTAGCCACACAACAACAACAAATTGGGGCATCAATGAGTGCTAGGTCAGGTGGCTCAGAAAGTTCTAGGTGTTCGAGAGTTTATCTGCCTAAGTCCTTCTATATTTACAGGCTCTGACCCACGTGAGGATCCTCATGAGTTTATTGATCAGACTTATTGAGTACTTCGAGTCATGCATGCAAAAGTAGTGGAGGCAGTGGAGTTTGCATCTTTTAGGTTACGAGATGTGGCTATTTTATGGTTCGAGGCTTGGGATCGGTCTAGGGGATCAAATGCACCCCAACTGAATGGGAGGAATTTTCAGAGGCCTTCCTAGCTCACTATCTTCCACATGAGGTTCGAGAGGCCAGACTTGATCAATTTCTAGCCCTTAGGCAGGGCAATATGAGTGTTCGATAGTACAGCCTCAGGTTTAATTCATTAGCTAGGTACGCCCCCGATATTGTGAGTATGATACGAGCTAGAGTTCATCGATATGTGCGTGGCCTTAAGGATGAATTGATTAAGGGATTAACAATAGCAGCCACATAAGAGGATATGAATATTTCTAAGATACAGGCTATTTCTCAGACTGTAGAGGATCTTGAAGTACAAATTAGAGATAACCAAAGCCGAGAAAGGGATCATAATAAGAGGGCTAGATATACTGGGTCCTATGTAGAGCCACGAGGTAATGTTAGGCCACATTTTAATAGGCAATCACCCCACCCTACTAGTGGTGCCCCATATCAGTTGCAAAGGCAGAGGTATGATCATTTTTCTCAGACTGGACCAGGCTACAGTTCAGGTGCATCCAGTTCCTATCGCCAGGGGCATTCAGGTCAGATGAGGCCACCTTTGCCACCTTGTGTTCAGTGTCGTAGGAAGCATCCTGGGATATGTCGCCTGGGTTCAGATACTTGTTATTCATGTGGGTATCCTGGTCACTTTTTGCGAGACTGTCCGAGTAGAGGTAGGGGTGAGATGTCGCAGCCTACTGGGTCGATGTCAACTTCTTCATCTACTATTTGTCCCCCTAGGACAGGCCAACAGGCTACACCAGGTTATGGTAGAGGTAGAGGAGGAGGAGGAGCATCCAGTTCAGGCGGTGGTCAGAATCACACTTATGCTCTAGCCGGTCGCCAGGACTTAGAATCGTCACCTAATGTTGTTACAGGTACATTGACTATTTTTACTCATGTTGTTTATGCACTTATAGATCCTGGCTCTACTCTTTCATATGTTACCCCGCTCGTTGCTGGTAAGTTGGGGGCAGGCCCTGAGTTGTTGCCTAGACCCTTTGTTGTATCTACACCGGTTGGTGAATCTATTATAGCTAGACGAGTTTATCGAGATTATGCAGTGTGGATTTATGACCGTCTCACTTCAGCTGATCTAATCAAATTAGATATGATTGACTTCAATGTCATTATGGGCATGGACTGGTTAGCTGCATGTTATGCTAATATCGATTGTAGAACTAAGGTTGTCAAATTCCATTTTCCGGAAGAGACAATCCTAGAGTGGAAAGGTAATGCTGCCACGCCAAGGGGTAGGTTTATTTCCTACCTTAAGGCCCGAAAAATGATTTCT
The DNA here is from genome assembly GCA_003996215.1 of Jaltomata sinuosa. Lineage (NCBI taxonomy): Eukaryota > Viridiplantae > Streptophyta > Magnoliopsida > Solanales > Solanaceae > Jaltomata > Jaltomata sinuosa. The sequence continues at coordinate 32,243 of QJPP01007535.1, forward strand.
AAAGGCTATATTTATCATTTAATCCGAGTAAGAAGCACAGAGGATGGACCAACAACTCTTCAATCGGTTCCCGTGGTGAGTCAGTTTCTAGATGTATTCCCGGATAAGCTTCTAGGAATCCCTCCAGAAAGGGAAATTGAGTTTGCCATTGACCTACTCCCAGATACTCAGCCAATATCAATTCCCCCTTACAGGATGGCTCCTGTAGTATTAAGAGAGTTAAAGGAACAATTAAAGGATCTACTCGAAAAAGGTTTCATTAGGCCTAGTACATAGTCTTGGGGCGCACCAGTTTTGTTTGTTCATAAGAAGGATGGGTCCTTGAGAATGTGTATCGATTACCGACAGCTGAACAAAGTTACAATCAAGAATAAGTATCTTCTTCCAAGGATTGATGACCTTTTTGATCAGTTGCAAGACGCCAAATGTTTTTCAAAGATTGACTTGCGGTCGGGGTATCACCAGTTACGTGTTAAAGGGGTAGATGTTCTAAAAAAAACCTTTAGGACAAGGTATAGCCACTTTGAATTTCTAGTAATGTCTTTTGGGCTTACTAATGCCCCAACAACTTTTATGGACCTAATGAATCGGGTCTTCAAGCCATTCCTAGATGTATTCGTGATCGTATTTATTGACGATATCCTGATTTACTTGCGGTCCGAAGTCGAACATGCTGATCATCTATGTGCAGTATTGCAAACACTTCAGAATCATAAATTATATGCGAAGTTCTACAAATGTGAGTTTTGGTTGACTTCAGTGGCTTTTCTTGGCCATATAATTACAGATGAAGGTATTAGAGTTGACGGCCAAAAGATTGAAGCTGTAAAGAATTGGCTGAGGCCCTTGAATTCTATAGAGATCCGTAGTTTTTTGGTCTTAGCAGGTTATTACAGGAGGTTTGTGGAAGGATTTTCTTCTATATCTGCACCATTGACAAAGTTGACTCATAAAGCTGCCAAGTTCCAGTAGTCTGATGCATGTGAGCAGAGTTTTCAGGAGTTGAAGGACAGGCTTACTTCAGCACCTGTCTTAACTCTGCCAGAGGGAACGGAAAGTTATGTTGTTTGTTGTGATGCTTCAAGGATTGGGTTGGGCTACGTTTTAATGCAACATGGTAAAGTTATTGTCTATGCATCGAGACAACTAAGAAAGCACAAACAAAATTACCCTACTCACGATCTTGAATTGGCAGCAATTATATTTGCCTTGAAAATTTGGCGCCATTACTTGTTTGGAGTCCATGTAGACGTGTTTACGGACCATAAAAGTCTATAGTATTTATTCAAACAGAAGGATTTAAACCTAAGGCAAAGAAGGTGGCTAGAGTTACTAAAGGATTATGACGTAGATATTTTGTACCATCCAGGTAAGGCCAATGTAGTGGCCGATGCACTTAACCGCAAATCCATGGGAAGCTTGAGCCACATGGAAAATAGAAAGATTGAGATGACAAGAGAACTACATCAGTAGCTAATTTGCAGGTTCGACTACTAGACCAAGGTAATGGGGGAGTTGTTATTCAAAGCACAACGAAATCCTCACTTATAACAGAGGTAAAGGAACGACAATATGATGATCCAGAATTAGTAAGATTGAGGGAGGAAATTCCACAACAGAACCAACCACTAATAGAGCTTAAGGAAGATGGGGTTCTGAGATATCAAGGTCGTCTATGTGTACCTAACGTTGGGGAGCTTCGGGAGAAAATTTTGGCAGAAGTTCACTATTCCCGCTATTCAATCCATCCAGGAGCGACGAAGATGTATCATGATCTTCAACAGATTTATTGGTGGAATAATATAAAGAGAAATATTGCAGAGTTTGTATCCCAATGCCCGAATTGTCAACAGGTAAAAATTGAACACCAGAGACCCGGAGGTCTAACTCAAAGTATAGTGATACCTACCTGGAAATGGGAGGTGATCAACATGGACTTTATTACAGTCTTACCCCGTACTTATCGGAAGTATGATTCCATATGGGTGATTGTAGATAGACTTACAAATCAACTCACCTTTTGCCAGTCAGGACAACTTATATTGCTGAAGATTATGCCAAGTTGTATATTAGTGAAATAGTTCAACTTTATGGTGTCCCAATTTCCATCATTTCAGATAGGGATGCTCAGTTTACAGAAAATTTCTAGAGGTCTTTCCGGAGAGGCTTAGGTACTCAAATAAGTCTCAGTACAACTTTTCATCCACAGACAAATGGACAAGCTGAACGCACTATTCAAACACTCGAAGATATGCTACGAGCTTGTATACTAGATTTTAAAGTGAGTGGGATGACCATTTGCCACTAATTGAGTTTGCTTATAATAATAGCTTTCATGCAAGCATTCAAATGGCTCCTTATGAGGCTTTATACAGACGAAAGTGTAGATCACCGATTGGATGGTTTGAAATTGGAGAAGCGGGATTATTAGGTCCAGACCTAGTTAATCAGGTAATGGAGAAGGTGAAGCTAATTCGAGAAAGATTACTAACAGCCCAGAGTAGGCAAAAATCATATGCAGATGTGCGACGTCGGGATTTAGAATTTAATATTAGTGATTGGGTTTTCCTAAAGGTTTCGCCCATGAAAGGCGTTATGCGATTTGGTAAAAAGGGAAAGCTTAGTCCAAGATATATTGGACTATACAGGATCATTCGGAGGGTAGGAAAAGTGGAATATGAGCTAGATTTACCCACAGAATTGGAGACAGTCCATCCTCTATTTCATGTATCGTTGCTACGAAATTGCATAGGAGATCCTTCACGTATTATGCCTATCAAAGATGTTCAACTTTCTGAAGACTTATCCTATAAGGAAGTACCAATTTCTATCCTAGATCGTCAAGTTAGGAAGCTCAGAACCAAAGAAGTAGCCTCAGTAAAGGTGTTGTGGAGAAATAATAATATCGAGAAAATGACGTGGGAAGCCGAGGAAGAAATGAGGAAAAAGCATCCCCAGTTATTTATGACTTGAAGATAGTATAGAGGTAAGTCATATTATTATGTTCTTGATACTCTTCCTACAATGCAAATATGATCAGGTTTGAACATGTGAAATGATTACATTTAATTGTATATAATTGTATCGCCCTGTGAGGCATCGTGCTGGACTTTTGCTGAGTTTCAGGTTTTTGTATAGTCCCAATTATAAAGGAAACTCTGCCAAAATTTCAAAAAAATCCTAAGGTACTAGAGCTCTATATGCATTACCTTCATTCGAGGACGAATGATTCTAAGGGGGGAAGGATGTAACACCCCGTACCTTTCAAAACCTATGTGACTAAGTAAATATCGACGAAGGTATTTGAGCTCGAGATTGTGAAGGGGTACTTTGGCCTAGAATTTGAAATGGTCAAATGTATATAAGTGTAAAGTTAAAGTATAAGGATGAGGGTTTTGAAAATGAGATAAAACAAGTGAGGTGCTTGCTCGACTTATCTAAGATCTTAGGTGACAAGTAGGTGCATCACCTACCTACGCTAACGAACTAAGTTTCGAGGGCCGATTACGGGCAGCAACACCATGGATTATTAGACCTAAGGGTATCCTAAATGAAGCTTAAAGTTGGCCCATCAAAGCACAACCAAATCTGGCCCAAACAACTACAAAAGGTAGCCACCAATATTGACCACATTTTGACCCAAGAGAAGCCCAAAATCAGCCACAAAACTTAACCCTTTTGAGGCCCAAGCAAAAGGTAATTTTGGCCCAAGTTTATTGACCCATTTTGGCCCAAATATACTCAAAAAAGTCGGCCAAAAAGGTCCCTTTATACAGACCTTTTGTTGATCAATATTGATCACAAAAAAGCTGGAAAAAATTCTCTCTTATCTCCTTTCCTTTTGGCAGCCCCTCTCTCCCTTTAGGGTTCTAAGAAGATCAAGATTCATTCAAGCTTAAGGTGAGTTAAACAACTTGTTATCTTGGTATTAATATACTACATATATCTAGGATATCCTATGGTAAGAAAGACATGAACTATGGCAGCCCCTTTCTTAAGATTTAACACATAGAAATTGTGTAACAATTAAGAGATTTCTTCTTCTCTTGTTGGTGTATGTGTAGGGGGTACTTAAGCTTTTCAAGGCATCAATAAAAAGAGGATAAAAATACCCCTTCAAGTGTGGTAAGTACTCTTCCCATAATCATATTTTTGGATTGAAGTTCGTATGGACAATTGTTGTTGAATTGTTGATATGAACTCACGGGACGGCGATCGGAAGCCGTGGGTTCAATGTGTTGCTATTGTATTTCGACATGGTGAGTTGTGTAGGGGATGTTTGATGTGTTTTGTATTATTGGAGGCAGTAGGTTGGTGTGTGTGTGATTTGTATTGGACAGGGGAGAAAGGTGTGACGATACACCTTTAATTAATGCAAAATACGTAAATCTACTCGGGAAAAGTTTAGCTACTATTTTGGAAAGGTTGCATCAGGTTTAAGAGCTAATATTAGCTTCATTATACCCTTGTGTTGTAATTAACTTAATAAAGGAAAGTCCAAGTTGTGGTAAGCGCAATCTTCGGAAGGAACGAGGTATGTTAAGGCTTCTTTATTCTTTATCGGCATGAATCTAGAAATAGAACTCTAAATCTCCGAAAGAAGGAATTTGAGTATTCTGTTGTAAGAGAGCTGATTTGGTAACTCAACAAGTCTTAAGGAACTAAGTTATACATTATGGTGATTCATGTCGCCTTCTTATAAAAATCTGATTCTTTTTGCACGAAACGTAAGTTATCCTTTTGTCAAGTTTCTTCTTTGTATTGTGATCCCTAATCAAGGTTTAGAAAGTATAAAAGGAAAGTTAGAAAGTCAAATCCCCATTTATATGTGTTTGGTATGTCGAGTCCAACACCTAGTAATCCAAGGCTAAAGAAGTTATCTAAATGAACCTTCATAAATAACAAGAATAGCTTTGAAGGTCAATCTAGTAATACACTTATTATGCGTAGTTTGCGTGTTAGTGTGCACCGAGGTGCTACTTCCATATTGAGGCTATTATATACATAGTGTGCACCAAGGTGCTACTTCCATATTGAGGTCATTATATACATAGTGTGCACGGAGGCGCTAATGCCATATTGAGGCTATTTTATATAGGGTGCGCTGAGGCGCTATTATGGTTCAGCGTGGGTTATAAAGAGTGAGTTGCGGTGTGAGTTAATGCATGTGTTGTATTCTAAAAAGAATAAAGGAGAAAGAGCTTAACGAGTCTTACCAATTATAGTTTACAAGTTTCATATTATATCTTGTTCAGATTTACTACTTGCGACTTGCTTTTATGTTTCTACCTTACATGCCAGTACATTATTGTCGTACTAACGTCCCCATTGCTTGGGGGTGCTGCATTCATGCCTGCAGGTCCAGATAGAAACCCAGACAGACCTCTTTAGTAGGAGTTGCAGAGTTCAGCCATTTTGGTAAGCTCCATTCTTCCTGGAGCTGACGAGTCAGAGGTCTAGCTTATATTTTGACCAGGTTATGTATATGTACAACTTATGGGTAGTCCAGGGCCATATGAGATATTTTAATCACTCCTAGAGGATTGTAGATGTGTATATGTATATTAGTGTTGGGTATGGCCTTGTCGGCCTTGTTATTAGCTATCTACTATGATAATAGCCTCATCGGCCTTAGATTGTTTACCTACTATTGAGCTTTCAGTGTTTCAAATTGCTATTCTTAGAGACCTTGTCAGTCTCAGACCCCCAGCAGGTTCAATAGAGATAAACTCTATTTTGGCACCCTCAGCCTTTTGGGGCTCCGGGTGTCGATCATGCCTCCCATGGTTTGGGGCGTGACAGTAACACGAGATTCGGGGCACAAATGCCCTAGAATAACCTTTGGTCATAGCATACTCAGATATATCCATTCAAGAAGCATAGCGGAAGCATACTAGTTACAAATAGGCAACAATAACTTAAATAAGAACAAGTATAAGAAGTACCAACTCCATACATCAGAATACAAGTCTATCTATGTCTGAAGCCTCTAAACTATCGTAAGAGTTGATGGGACAAGACCCCAACTAGCTCGAGAAATCCAAAGATGACAAAATAAAGGAAATAGGTCTAATACTGGGCCTCGAATAATGAGGTCTCACCACTGAAAGCTGGGACTCCAGCGATATCTAGCCACAAGTATGAGGGAACGAGCTTGAATCTGCATCATCAAAGAATGTAGCACAAGATATGCGTCAGTACTATAGGATGTACCGAGTATATGAGAGATGCATGAAATTAATGAAAATGTGATAAAAACATGTATAAGAACTTAGTTCATGCATAAATGAAGTTTCGAAGGTAGATGTCATAAATTGAATAGTAAATCATGAAGTAAGAGTCAAAACTCAAGGTAGATATCATATGTTTAAACAAGTCAAAACATTCAAACGGAAGTTTCTTATAACCGACAATAGACCATGTGAGCTACATGGAATCTAACTATATAACCCTAGTTAACAAAGTTGGCCCGAACCTTGACAAAGCACGGGCCACCATACCCAACTATATAACCCTTGTTGGCAAAGTTGTCTTATTCCCCTCTAAGGCAAGGACTCCATTAATCAAGATGTGGATCCACTCTCATAAGCCCATAGGGCAAATCATAACCTACGCTGGCAATGCAGTTTTTGGACATGGGTAATCGAACCCTCATCGGTCGGTGCTAAATACTACTCCCAAAACATGCATATAGCTCATAATTTCATGAAGGTATAATCGAATACCAAATCTTCTTTGAAAATCATGAAGACACATCGGGTTCCATGCAATTCTCATATCATAGTTCTTAAAATAAAGCATAGCCATAATTCAAATCATACTTTTCCTTCTAAATTCATAATTGAAGAATTAGGCATGTAATTCCATAAAGTCATAAAGTCATGATATCTAATCATGCCCAATTTCACTCAAAAACATGCAATTTAATGGAATCATGCTAGAAATTAACTTTAATGCTTGGGATTTTAAACCCAATAAAGGAATCTGATCAAATTATAAATAAGTAATAAGAAACCATGAATTTAGACATAGAAACTGATTTCACAAAGTTCTCCCCAATTTAGATCAAAACCGTAATTTCACAAGTTTATAATTCAAAATAAGAATTAGAAATTTTGGGCACAAGGGTGAGAGGAACCCATTGTTGAATACCCACATACCTTGATGGAAACTAACCCACAAGAAATTGAAAAGATTAGGAGACTTGGCCTTGGAGCTTGAGACTTAGAGCTTGGAGAAGAACTTTCCCAATTTGATGGATGAATGAAGCATAATGACAAGATTAGGCTAAATGGGGTAGAAACCCTTCTCAAAGTAGTCAAAACGACATCATTTAGGAGTTAAAAGGGTGGAAAATGACAAAAATACCCCTAGAGTATAATTAGGAAAAAGCTGTTAAAAGTTGACTTTCAGGAATCACGGGTGGATTCCATGGGCCATAGACCAAACCACGGCTCGTGCTTTCCATCTGTGGTTCCTGGCCAACTGGACAGCATACATAAGGTAAACCATGAGTCAATAGGATGACTCGTCAACTGAACGACGACCCGTCGACTCGAACCGTAGTTTCTGGGAAACATGCAATCCTCTGAATCAAGTTCTACGTGTTACAGGATGGTCCATAGTTAATACTACGGGCCGTAGAAACCATTCATCATTCTTGAAGGACTTGGCAGGTCTCAGATCAGGTTCCACGAGTCGACAGGACGGTCCTTCTTTCAAACGACGGTCCGTAGACTGGACTCATGATTCCTGGAAACTTAGGATTTTTCAGAGATTTTCAATTTAGATAGCTGGATCAATTTCTGGGGTGTTACAATATCTCCCCCTTGGGATCATTCATCCTCGAATGAAGACTAAACAAGGAAATCTTAGAGGAATAATAGCCCAACCAAACATCAAAACATGAAAACTGATGAACAAGCATGAAAAGTGACTCCTCAACTTAAAACATAATTGAACTAACTCTGGAAAACATGAATGCATGATAGGATCATGAAAGAAAATGGTGGAATAGAATCGTAGGAACATACTAAGGAGGAAACTGTTACCTCAAGCTGAAACTGAGTCGGAAGGAAAGAGATGGGGATATTTAGCCTTCATGGCCTCTTTCGCTTCCCAAGTAGCACCCTCCACAAGCTGATTCCTCCAGAGGACTTTCACCAAGTCGACTTCTTTATTTCTCAACCTCCAGATCTGACGGTCAAGAATCCCTACGGGAACCTCTCCATAGGGGAGACTGTCCCTCACACCTACATCCTCCAAAGGAACAATCAAGGTCGAATCACCAACACACTTTTTCAACAAGGAAACATGGAAAATTGGATGAACCGCTTCCAACTTCGAAGGCAAATCCAACTCATAAGCAACCCTACCAACTCTCCTCAGAATCTGATAAGGACCTATAAAATGAGGACTAAGCTTCCCTTTCTTCCCGAATCTCATCACACCCTTCATGGGCGACACTTTAAGAAACACCCAATCATCAACCTCGAACTCTAACTCCCTCTTCCTCATATCTGCATAGGATTTTTGTCGACTCTGAGCGGTCTTCAACCTCTCCCTGATAATCTAAACTTTCTCCATGGTCTCATGCACCAAATCTGGACCAATCAAAGCTGCCTCACCAACCTTGAACCAACCAATAGGAAATCTACATCTCCGACTATAAAGTGCCTCATAAGGAGCCATATGAATGTTAGAGTGAAAGCTATTATTGTAGGAAAACTCGATAAGAGGTAAGTGATCATCCCAATTACCTTTGAAATCAACCGCACAAGCTCTCAACATATCTTCCAAAGTCTGAATATTACGCTCTACCTGGCCATCCGTATGTGGGTGAAAAATTGTGCTAAGCTTCACCTGAGTACCAAGACCCCTCTAAAATGATCTCCAAAACTGGGATGTAAACTGAGTACCCTTATCTAAAATGATAGACAAAGGAACACCATGCAATCGAACTATCTCTCGAATGTAGAGTCTGGCATAATCGCCTACTGAATCTGTAGTCTTAACAGCCAAGAAATGGGATGATTTAGTCATCCGGTCGATAATCACCCAAATCGAATCATGTTGCTTTCGAGTGCAAGGCAAACCTGTAATGAAGTCCATATTGATCGCTTACCACTTCTAAGTAGGAAGGTCAATATCCTGAATCATGCCACCCGGTCGCTGATGCTCTACCATCACTTGCTGACAGTTGGGACACTTAGCCACAAAACTAGCTATGTCCCTCTTTATACCATTCCACCAATAGACTTCCCATAGATCACGGTACATCTTGGTGGTACCGGGGTGAATGGAATATCTGGAACTATGAGCCTCCATCAAAATCTGTTGCCGCAACCCTTCTATATCTGGCACACATAGCCAACCCTGATAACGAAGCACACCATCTCCCCCTTGGGAGAAAACCTCAACCCTTTGTTGATGGACTGTACCCTTTAGCTGAAGAAAAATAGGATCACTGTCTTGCTTTGCCTTCACTTCTACTACCAAGGATGATTCAGAACTATTCTGGAAAATAACACCACCTTCAGTCGAGTCCATAAGTCGCACTCCCAATCGGGCAAGACGATGAACATCCTTCACCAATTCCTTATTCCCATCCTCAACTGAAGATACACTACCCATCGACAGTCTACTAAGTACATCTGCCATAACATTGGCCTTACCCGAATGGTAAAGCACACTCATGTCAAAATCCTTAAGAAGCTCAAGCCATCTTCTTTGTCGCAAATTAAATTCCTTCTGAGTGAACACATATTGAAGACTCTTATGATCGGTGAATACATCCACATGCACTCCATACAAGTAATGTCTCTAAATCTTCAAAGCAAAGATCATAGCTGCTAACTCAAGATCATGCGTAGGGTAGTTCTTCTCATAAGTCTTAAGTTGTCTAGAGGCATAAGCAATCAATTTACCACGTTGCATCAAAACATAACCCAAACCAATCCTAGAAGCATCACAATACACAACAAAGTCATCTAGGCCCTCGGGTAGAGCCAACACTGGAGCTGTGGTCAATCTAGTCTTCAATTCCTGAAAATTCTTCTCACACAAATCGGACCACTGAAATTTTACCTTCTTCTGAGTCAATCGGGTCAAAGGGGCAGCAATGGAAGAAAATCCTTCCACAAACCTTCTGTAGTAACTAGCCAAACCCAAAAAGCTTTTATTATAAGAAGGGAAAGTGGGTCTAGGCCAGTTCTTTACTGCCTCAATCTTTTGAGAATCAACTCGAATACCATCCCTAGTCACAATATGACCCAGAAAAGCAACGGACTGCATCCAGAACTCACACTTGCTAAACTTAGCAAATAACTGTCGGTCCTTGAGTGTTTGCAATACCACTCTCAAATAGTCCGCATGCTCCTCCTCACTCTGAGAGTAGATAAGGATATCATCAATGAAAACAATCACAAGCATATCCAAATACTGCTTGAACACACGGTTCATCAAATCTATAAAAGCTGCAAGAACATTCGTTAGGCCAAAAGATATAACAACAAATTCATAATGACCATACCGAGTCCTGAAGGCTGTCTTTGGAATATCACACTCTCGACCACAAAGCTGATGATAACTGTATCTAAGGTCGATTTTAGAGAAGAAACTAGCACCCTGAAACTGATCGAACAAGTCATCAATCCTAGGAATAGGATACTTATTCTTAATTATGACCTTGTTCAACTGACGATAGTCAGTACATATCTAGAGGGAACCATCCTTCTTACGCATAAACAACACTGGAGCACCCCATATAGATATACTAGGCCTAATGAAACCCTTATCAAGAAGATCCTTCAACTGATCCTTTAATTCTTTAAGTTCAGTGGGAGCCATCCTATATGGAGGAATAGAGATAGGATTTGTATCCGAAAGAAGATCTATCCCAAAGTTGATTTCCCGATCGGGAGGGACTCTGGGTAAATCCTCAAGGAAAACTTCTGGGAATTCATTCACAATGGGAATAGACTGAAGGGATGGGGTTTTGAACTCCGTGTCTATAACCCGCACTATGTGATAAACATACCCCTTTGAAATAATCTTCCTAGCCTTAAGATAAGATATGAAATGACCTTTTGAGGATGGGGGACTACCTTGCCATTCTAAGACGGGCTTATTTGGAAACTTGAAACTAACAACCCGAGTACGACAATCAACATAAGTATAACAAGCATGTAGCCAATCCATACCAAGAATAACATCAAAATTTGTCATCTCCAACTCTACTAAATCCACTGAAGTGACTTTATGAAGGACTAAGATAGGGAAATTTTGGTAGATTCTTTTGGCTAGGACTGACTCACCAACAGGATTAGAAACACAAAAGGGTTCTAAAAGCAATTCAGGACATTCTTCGAATTTGCATGCTATATAAGGGGTTACAAAATATAAGGAGGCACCGGGGTCCAAAAAAGCATACATATCTATAGAAAAGACTGACAACATACTAGTAACCACATGAGTGAGCTCTCCTGGTCCTGACGAGAGGACATAGCATAAAGGCGGTTCTAGCGCTGACCACCAGAACTAGAAGTTGTGGCCTACTGGGCTGGTCGACCTCTTGAAGCTGCTGGGGTAGACTGAGTCCTACCTTCCTATCCCTTCCTAGCCAAAGGTAACTCCCTAATACGATGTCCAGTCTGACCACAACCAAAACAACTGCCTGAATCGGCTAGACACTCATCGGGGTGACTCTTTCCACACTTGGCACAAGAAAGGTAAGGGGCACCCTTTGAAATACACCCCTGAGACTGAGAACCAACTACCCTACTAGTATGATCATGATAAGGCCTGGAGGATTGGGTAGGAGTACTAGCTAAAGAGTGAACAGAGCCTGATGATTTCTTCTGAAATGAAGAGCAATGTCCACCTCCGGACCTCTGATAACTGAAACCTGAACCCTCGGATCTAGCCCTCTTGTTCCCCTTCGCCGTCTCCCTAAGTCTTTCTCCCTTGATCTGGTGAGCATGGTTCATGAGCCTGGAAATATTCATATCACCCAACAACATGACGGACCTAAACTCTTTCTTCACCAAATATGAAACCCCATAGATAAATTTTCTCATCTGATCATGCGGGTCTGCTACCATAGAGGGGGCATACCTAGACAACTGAGTGAACTTCAAACTGTAGTCCTGAATAGTCATTGATACCTGTCTCAAGATCATGAACTCCTCAACCCTAGCTTGCCTCAACTCTCGTGGAGAGAACCGGTCGAGGAAAGCTCCCCCAAAGCAGTCCCATGTCATAGGGACCACATCCCTAGCTCTAGCCTCCTTCCATTGCATGAACCAGATATGAGCTACATCCTTTAGCTGATAGTACACAAGCTTGACACTCTCAAATCTGGCAACCTGCATCATCTCAAAGATCTTCTTCATTTCATCCACAAAGCTAAGAGGTTCTTCACCTACCTTTGTACCCCAAAACTCCGGTGGGTTCATACGGATGAAATCTCAAACTTGAGCCACCACTCCACCATAAGGGTGAACAGGAGAAGGAGCCTACTGATTGTATTGGGTAACCATAGTCTGAGCCAATAGGTGAATTGCATTCTGAAACTCCGCATTCGTGACCTTGGGGGCCAGAACTGGAGGGACAGTGTTCTGAGTGGCTCGGGGAGGCATAGCACATCATGGAGGCATAATTTGAAACGTAACTAGAATGGATTAGAGGAGTAACAACGTTAAATCTATCGCACGATATAGATCATGAAAGAAGTGAACTTTTTCCTAAGACATCTCATAGCTTCCCTCTCATAAGTGTGGCACGTTTCACACCCATGAAAGAGATTCTCTTTGATGTGGCTTTAAACACCCTAGGACTATTAAACCTGGCTCTGATACCAAGTTTGTCACGCCCTGAGGTTACCCCCTAGATGTAACACGGGATCCGAGGCATGAATGCCCTAGAATAACCCTTGGTCATAGCATACTAGATATATCCATTCAAGAAGTATAGCGGAAGCATACTAGTTAAAGATAGGCAACAATAACTGAAATAAGAACAAGTATAAGAAGTACCAACTCCATACATCAAAATACAAGTCTAGCTATGTCTGAAGCCTCTAAATTATCATAAGAGCAGATGGGACAAGACCCCAACTAGCTCGAGAAATCCAAAGAGATAACATAAGGGAAATAGGTCTAATACTGGGCCTCGGATAATGAGGTCTCACCACTAGAAGCTGGGACTTCGGTGATATCTATCCATGAGTATGAGGGAACGAGCCTGAATCTGCATCATCAAAGGATGCAGCGCAAGATATGCGTCAGTACTATAGGATGTACCGAGTGTATGAGAGATGCATAAAAATAATAAAAATATGCTCAAAACATGTATAAAAACTTAGGTCATGCATAAATGAAGTTTCGAAGGTAGATGTCATAAATTGAATAGTAAATCATGAAATAAGAGTCAAAACTCAAGGTAGATATCATAAGTTTAAACAAGTCAAGACTTTCATACGGGAGTTTCTTATAACCAATAATAGACCATGTGAGCTACATGGAATCTAACTATATAACCCTAGTTATCAAAGCTGGACCGAACCTAGCCAAAGCACGGGACACCATACCCAACTATATAACCCTAGTTGGCGAAGCTGTTCTATTCCCCGCTAAGGCAAGGACACCATTAATCAAGATGTGGATCCACTCTCATAAGCCCATAGGGCAAATCATAACCTACGCTGGCAACGCAGATTTTGGACTTGAGTAATCGAACCCTCATCGCTCGGTGCTAAATACTACTCCCAAAACATGTATATAGCTCATAAGTTCATGAAGGTATAATCGAATACCAAATCTTCTTTGAAAAGCATGAAGACACATCGGGTTCCATGCAATTCTCATATCATAGTTCTTAAAATAAAGCACAGACATAATTCAAATCATATTTTTCCTTCTAAATTCATAATTAAATAATTAGGAATGTAATTCCATAAATTCATAACTTTATGATATCTAATCATGCCCAATTTTACTCAAAAATATACAATTTAATGGAATCCGGCTAGAAATTAACTTTAATGCTTGGGCTTTTAAACCCAATAAAGGAATCATGATCAAATTATAAATAAGTAATAAGAAACCATGAATTTAGACATAGAAACTAATTTCACAAGGTTCTCCCCAATTTAGATCAAACCCCTAATTTCACAAGTTTATAATTCAAAATAAGAATTGGGGATTTTGGGCACAAGGGTGAGATGAACCCATTATTGAATACCCACATACCTTGATGGAAACTAACCCATAAGAAATTGAAAAGATTAGGAGACTTGGCCTTGGAGCTTGAGACTTGGAGCTTGGAGAAGAACTTTCCCAATTTGGTGGATGAATGATGCATAATGAGAAACTTAGGCTAAATGGGGTAGAAATCCTTCTCAAAATAGTCAAAACGACATTATTTAGGAGTTAAAAGGGTGGAAAATGACTAAAATACCCCTGGAATATAATTAGGAAAAAGCTGTTAAAAGTTGACTTTCAGGAATCACGGGTGGATTCCATGGGCCGTAGAACAAACCATGGCTCGTAGTTTCCATCTGTGGTTCCTGGTCAACTAGACAGCCTGCAGAAGGTAAACCACGAGTCAATAGGATGACTCATCAACTGAACGATGACCCGTCGACTAGAACCGTAGTTTCTGGGAAATATGCAATCCTCTAAATCAAGTTCAATGAGTTACAGGATGGTCCATAGTTCAAACTACGGGCCGTAGAAACCATTCGTCATTACTAAAAGACTTGGCAGGTCTTAGATCAGGTTCCACGAGTTGACAAGATGTTCCATCTTTCAAACTATGGTCCGTAGACTGGACTCGTGATTCCTGGAAACTTAGGATTTTTCAGAGATTTCAATTTAGACAGCTGGATCAATTTCTAGGGTATTATAGGGGTATGTTGGTTAATAGTAGCTCCCACAGTCCATATTCATTATTGCATGACCTTGTATTCAGTTATCTAGTTCAGTTTAGTATTATACAGTTGCATGCTAATATACTTGGTCATTGCATCAACTTATACCTTTTATCTTACAATCAGTACAGTATATCTGTATTTTCAGCATGTTCAGTAGAAGAAACTCCCTAAGGATTTACTTTTAACTTGACTTTTAGCATGACTCATGGTTTTTAGCTCAGTTGCACTATTTCATTTTTTTCAGATATTATTCATCCTTTCAGTCTATGGATCTCCTAGTAATAGTTTTACTTATCTTAAAATATCATGATCTCACAGTTACAGTTCAGAAATATGATTTATACCATCTTTAGCAAAAGAGATTATATTCTATAGTTTGACTTATACATTCTCAGACATCTATGTTTAGTCTACTTTTCAGCTATGCTTTCAGTATATACATATTTTCTCAGGATTTTGAGTTAGTCATTATCTCACATGCTCAGTACATTTTATAGCATAGATCATATACATTTCTTGTGCTGCATCATTTTATGATGTAGGTTTCAGTGCTAGCTTCCAGGATCATGGTCAGATAGATCACAGCTTCCAGTCAACAGGGGATGAGTTCTCCTTATTCAGGAACTCCAGTCAGTAGTAGTCATAGCAGTTTATTCTTAGTTTGATATATTGATTAGAGATAGTTGGGGGTCATGTCCCGGCTAACTATAATCAGTTTTAATAGAGGCTTCATAGACAGTTAGTCAGTCAGTTGTATAAGATTTTAAATGTTTTTGTATCTCAGTTTATAAAATTTCATTTTGTTATAATATTTTAAAGAGCTCAGTATATTTCAGCTTCCGCATTATCTTTTAGTCTATATCTCAGCAGTATGTCAAGCCATGGGTTAGATTGGGGTCACTTGTGACTCTTAGCACCATATCGCGCCCAGGGTGTAGGCTCAGGGAATGCGGATCAGGTTGAAGAAAAAGTTGAAGTTACTATTGAGGAGGGTGTGGAGCAGGCAGAGGCGGCACCGGCTGGAGGTGCAGGCCTTCCCCCTATCACGCTCGAAGCATTTCAACAGGTATAGAGCTTTTTGAGTGGGCTGGTTAGTGCTAGAGCCAATCCCACAGGTACGGTAGATCAGGTTCTGAGTGCTCAGCTAGCGGCTACTACAGCTCCTAGAATGGATACAGCGTCAGGTACAGATGACTTTTTCTGACCAATGTTGGGTTTAGCTATGACAGGGAATGAGCACAAGATACTGACTAAGTTTCTCAAGCTTAAACCTCCTATGTTTTAGGGTACTGAGAAGGAAGATGCCTATGAGTTCATATTGGATTGTTATAAGAGGCTGCACAAACTGGGCATTGTGCAACATCATAGGGTTGAGTTTATCACTTTTCAGTTGTAGGGTGATGCTAAGCAATGGTGGAGGTCTCATGTGGAATGTCAGCCATCGACCTTGCCTACACTGACTTGGGAGCAGTTTCATGCTCTCTTCCTAGAGAATTATATACCTCGTACTTTGAAAAATCGCAAAAAGGATGAGTTCTTGGCTCTGGAATAGGGTAGCATGTCGGTCTCCGCTTATGAGGCTAAGTTTCATGCCTTGTCTCATTTTGCTACACAGTTGGTTTTTGAGGAGGAGAGGATTTGGTTATTTGTGAAGGGCTTGAATACAGATTTACAGGTGTTATATGTGCACATGACTTCAGCAGGGAAGGGCTTCAATGAGATAACGGTTGTGTTAAGAAGTTAGAAGGGGTCAAGAGGGTTTGGCAGGCTAAAGTCTTAGCCAAAAGGCCTCGGGATGATGGAAACTTTAGTGGATCACACTCCAGGGGCCACAATCAGCAGGTGTACTCTGCCCATCCTATTCAGTTAGCTTTGCCAACTACTGTAGGTGGTCGTTCGAGAGCTAATCAGCAGTTTTGAGCTCCTAGGGCCCAGGGATCTTCTTACACATCTACCAGCAGGCCTTTGCTTGATCGCAGTTGTTTCTATTGTGGTGATCCAGGCCACTTTAAGAGGTAGTGCCCTCACAGACAGACTGGTAATCAGGATCACTATCAGTCCAAGGCTGTGGTCCAGATAGGTAGAGGTGGCCATGCTAGAGGTCGTCCAAAGGGTGGGCAAGGTAACTTTCAGGGAGGCCGAAAAGACAGAGGGAACGGTGGCGCGGGCAGGGGTGTGGCACAACCAGCCAAGGAAGTAGCTTGGATTGATGATCGAGCTCAGTGTTATGCTTTTCCAGGGAGGTCTGAGGTGGAGGCATCAGACGCAGTGATCACAGGTACAATTCTTATCTGTAATAGGATGGCTTCAGTACATTTTGACCCAGGTTCTACCTACTCTTATGTGTCTGAATTTTGCTTTGGGTCTGGACTAGATTTCTGATATCCTTGATTCCCCTATCCATGTTTCCACCCCGGTTTGAGAGCCCATGATTATGACTCATTTTTATCTTGCTTGCTCTATAATATTTGTGGGGTTGCATACTTGGGTAGACTTGGTAATTCTGGATATGGTAGACTTTGATGTCATTTTGGGCATGATCTGGTTATCCCCTTATCATGTTGTACTAAATTGTAACACTAAGACTGTGGCTCTAGAGATTTTGGGTAAGGATAGGCAAGAGTGGGAATCTGTGTACAGGCCTAAGCCGGCCAAAATAATATCATTCGTTTGGGATAGGAATCTAGTGGGGAGAGGGTGTTTAGACTTTTTGGCTTATCTCTAGGATGATAGTGTGGAGTCCCCATCTATTGAGTCAGTTCCGGTTGTTTCAGAGTTTCAGGAGGTGTTCCGGTAGATTTGTCTGGTATGCCTCCGGACAGGGATATCGATTTTTGCATAGACTTGGAGTTGGACACTCATCCAATATCCATTCCTCCATATCATATGGCTCTGGCGAAGTTAAGGGAACTTAAGACTCATCTTCAGGGACTCCTAAATAAGGGATTTATCCATCCCAGTGCTTCGCTTTAGGGTGCTCCGGTCTTGTTTGTGAAGAAAAAGGATGGTAGTATGCGGATGTGCATAGATTACAGGCAGTTGAATAAGGTGACCATTCAAAATAAGCACCCTTTACCCCGTATAGATGATTTATTTGACTAGTTGCAGGGTGCATCTGTGTTCTCGAAAATCAACTTAAGGTCAGGGTATCATCAGTTAAAGATTAGGCCCGAGAATATTCCTAAGACTACTTTGTAGACTCGGTATGGGCATTATGAGTTCTTAGTAATGTCATTTGGGTTGACTAGTGCACCAGCATCGTTCATGAGTTTGATGAATGGGGTATTTAAGTCTTATTTAGATTCACTCATCATTGTGTTCATTGACGATATTTTGATCTACTCCAAGAGTAGGGAGGAGCATATTGAACATCTCCGTATTGTGTTGGAAATATTGAGGCACCAAAAGCTTTATGTGAAGTTGTCCAAGTGTGAATTTTTGTTGACTTCAGTCGTGTTCTTGGGGCATGTAGTGTCAGAAAAGGGGGTGATGGTGGATCCCCAGAAAATTGAGGCAGTCAAGAGTTGGGTCCGGCCTAGCTCGGTGACTGAGGTGAGAAGTTTTATGGGACTTGCAGGCTACTATCGTAGGTTTGTTAAGGATTTTGCATCTATTTCTACTCACTTGACAAGGCTGACTCAGAAAGAGGTACCATTTGTGTGGTCTGACAAGTGTGAGGAGAGCTTCAAAAAGCTCAAGACACTTCTGACCACGGCTCCTATTTTGTCTTTGTCGGTTGAAGGTAAGGACTTCATTGTTTATTGTGATGCTTCACATGCAGGTTCTGGTGTTGTGTTGATGTAGGACATGAATGTAATAGCATATGCTTCTAGACAATTGAAGGTTCATGAGAGAAATTATCCCACTCACGAATTAGAGTTGGCAGCGGTGGTTTTTGCACTCAAGATTTGCAGACACTATCTTTATGGTGTCAAGTGTTCACTA
The DNA here is from genome assembly GCA_003996215.1 of Jaltomata sinuosa. Classification (NCBI taxonomy): domain Eukaryota; kingdom Viridiplantae; phylum Streptophyta; class Magnoliopsida; order Solanales; family Solanaceae; genus Jaltomata; species Jaltomata sinuosa. Next base: position 51,120 of record QJPP01007535.1, read on the forward strand.
ATCATCGCAGTTTGCAACATGTGTTTACTCAGAAAGACTTGAATCTTAGGCAGAGAAGGTGGATGGAGCTATTAAAGGACTATGATGTGACCATTCAGTACCATCCAGGTAAGGCTAATGTGGTGATAGACGCATTGAGCCGGAAGACAGTCAGCATGGGCAGTTTGGCTTGTTTAGGGGTGTCCAAATGACCTTTGGCGAGGGAGATTCAGGATTTGGAATCTAAATTCATGCACCTGGGTATCTCAGAATAGGGTGGAGTGTTGGCCAGTATTGAGGTCAAATCCACATTCATAGAGGAGATAAAGGCCAAGTAGCTTCAGGATTCGCAGTTGAGCAGGCTTTGAAGTAAGGCAATATTCGGAGAGTCTGGGGATGCCACGTTGGACGCTGGTGGGGTGTTGAATTTTAGAGGAAGGATTTGTGCTGGGGATGCCACGTTGGATGCTGGCGGGGTGTTGAATTTCAGAGGAAGGATTTGTGTTCCTCGGGTTGATGACATCATTCAAAAAATGTTAGCAGAGGCTCATGGCTCGCAGTATTTGATTCATCCGAGTGTAACCAAGATGTACAGAGATTTGATGCAGCTTTATTGGTGGCCCAGAATGAAAAAGGACATAGCTAATTTTGTGTCCAAATGTAAAAATTGCCAGCATGTAAAGTATGAGCACCAAGGACCTGCAAGACTACTTCAGAGGATGCCCATTCCAGAGTGAAAGTGGAAAAGGATCGCCATGGACTTCGTGGTAGGTCTTTCCAAGACTTTGGTGAAGTATGACTATATTTGGGTCATTGTGGACAGGCTGACCAAGTCAACTCATTTTATTCCGGTCAGGGTAGACTACAATTCATAGCAATTGGCTAAGATCTATGTGAAAGAGATTGTGATATTTCACGGGGTACAACTGTCTATTATTCCAGATAGGGGTACGTAGTTTACCTCTAAGTTTTAGGGTAACTTACATAAAGAGTTGGGCATTCAACTCACCTTCGGTACAACCTTCCATCCTCAGACTGATGGTCAGTTGGAGAGAATAATCCAGGTATTGGAGGACATGCTGATAGCATGTAAGATTGACTTCGGGGGTCATTGGGAGCAGTTTCTATCGTTGTGAGTTCTCATACTACAATAGCTACCACTCCAGCATCGACATGGTGCCATTTGAAAGGCTGTATGGAAGGTGTTGTAGGTCACCTATAGGGTGGTTTGAGGAAGGCGATGTAAATCCTTTGGGCGTGGACTTGGTAAGGAAAGCACAAAAAAAGGTAAGAGGCATTCAGACCAAGTTGCTAGCAGCCTAAAGCAAGCAGAAAGAATATACGGATCGTAAGGTAAGGGACATGAATTTTTAGATTGGTGAACAAGTTCTATTGAAAGTGTCACCAATGAAGGGAGTTGTGTGTTTCAGTAAGAAGGGCAAGCTTAGACCTCGGTTCATCGGAATGTTCAAAGTTCTTGAGATTGTAGGGCCAGTGGCTTACAGGTTAGCACTACTACCCAGTTTATCAGGTTTCCATCTAATATTCCATGTATCCATGTTAAAGCGATACCATGGGGATGGAGACTACATCATCAAGTGGGATGAGGTGTTATTTGATAAGGATCTTTGCTATGAAACAGAACTGGTTGTGATTCTTGATCGGGATGTCCAAAAATTGAGGATGAAGGTGATCAGTGTGGTAAAAGTTCAATGGAAGCATCGTCCGGTTGAGTAAGACACTTGGGAAACCAAGAAGTACATGAGGGACAAGTACCCTCACTTGTTTGGGATTAAGGTACTACACTTTGCTTTCTTTATTTTCATAATTTTGAGTTGGATCATTTGGGAATGAACAATAGGTAAATTAGTATATGTTGTAACGACCGGGTTTGTTATTATGGGTAGACTTTTCGTGCCAAGTTTCAAGTCAAAAAACTTTCGGATTTGGGAGTTGAAAATTCTAGGCTAGGCTAGTCTTAGCTGATTTTGGAGCGAGATATGGTATAGGGAAATCTGGGTAAGGATTGGCTAATGTATCTTGTTTTGAGCTAGTTTTTTGTTTAGCTAAGACATAAAGGAGTCTGAGGGACTTTTCAGAATTGAATTCGGGTAAGTCAAACTCCTGGTATCGAGGTTGACGTGAAGGGGTTGTTCTGGAATGTCAAAAAATTGAGTGTGTTGTAAAATGAACTAATTTGGGGAACTTTACGACTTTATGTCCCATCAACCACTATATCAGTTGACACACCACCATAGAGACCTCCGCCATAGCATAGAAAATATTACTATAATGGAAGTCAACATCGATCAGCACCGCTATAGCGGATGGTTCCTCTATGGCAGTACCGCTATAGCAAAGTGTGGACTGCTATAGCAGACTAGTCAGGATTTAATGTAGAAAACTTCTCCAAAATGTTCAGTTTTCATCAAGAACGTTTTGGGAGAAGGGCAAGGCAATTTTAGGCAAACTCCATCAGTTTTCCACCAATTTTTGTCCTAAAGCCTAAAGGTAAGAATTCTACTCCCCAAACTCCGTACTATCTTTCCTACGTGATAGAATTGCTAGGAGTGGACTTGGAAAAAGGTTTGAAATAACCTAGGATGGTAGAATCCGGGGAAGGAGGGGATTCTAGGGTGTAGAAGTTCTTGGGTGTTGTTGATTCCATTAGATTATGATCATGTGACCTTAATTCTTTAAATGTATCCATGAAAAATGGTAGGAATAGGTGAATTAATGGTGGGAAAGCCCAGAAAAAAGGTGGAATGGTCATGGTTGGTCTGGAGTTTGGGATTTTGCATAATTCGGGTAACTAGTAAGCCATAAGGATTGATTTTTGGTTATTATGTGTTGTTTTAGACCAAGAACTTCGGTAAACGAGAAAGCTCCGATTGAGTAGAGCTTGGAATATTTTGAGGTAGGTGATGGTTATTGATTTCTAGTATGCATTATGTGCTCACATACTATTTCGTATTAGTGTATGAGTTGTATGTTTAGGGAATAAATTGTGAATGTCTAGTTGTCTGGTAATCAATCTTGTGAAATGATCTTCTTTTGTTTGCTTGTTGGTTTCACAAGTATATTTGCTCATTGGTTATGATTGATTGGACTTGTTATGACATTCGATTGGCTCGGGTACCATGCCTGGTATGGGAATTACTAATGGTTGATTCGGGTACTACACCTGGTACGGGTATACTAATGGTTGGCTCGGGTACCATGCCTGATACAGGAATTCATAATGGTTGGCTCGGGTACCATGCCTGGTATGGGTTATTTTAATTGCATTGTTGTGTTCTTTCGATAGTTCCATGAGTAGACCAAGTTGTGTTCTTAAATTGTGAATTTTGCATATGGTCCGTGAGAGGTCGGGTGATTTTATGTAAATGTGAGGTTGGACTTAGGGCAGACCGAGATTGCATATCTAATACTTAGGTGATGTTAGGGGGATCCTTGGTGGGTCCGGGTTATGTGAGCAAGGATATATGTTGTTGTCTTTGGGTGTGGTCAATTGTTGCTATTTGATTCATGTGTTAACAAGCTAAGGAAGGGACTTAATATCAGGTTATTTGTTGACTTACTACATGTCTCTTGTACCTTACTATGTCATGGTTTACTGTTCATATTATGTTTATTGGAGTTGGCCGATGATCCTACCAGTACACGGTGGTTGTCTACTGATTCTGCACATGCTTTTCTTTTTGTGAGTACAGGCAATCTTCCGGCGGCTGACACGCGACCTCACCTATAGTCCCAGCATTTTCAAACATCAAGGGTGAGCTGCTTTGATCGAGCTACCTTGGTTTATTCCTGTTAGTTGTAGCCCACTTGTTTCAAGCTTAGACTTTGCATAATCTAGGGTTGCATCCCTGTATTTCTAGACAGTTTTGGTAGAATGTTTTGGTATGATGACTTTCAGGTTCTAGGGAGAATGTTTCCGCGGTTTTACGATATAGTGTTTGAGATTTTATTGCTAGTTTATTTTATGCATTGGTTTTCAGCTGCTAAAATGGTTAAGTGTTGGATCGGTATTGGTCCGTTCACCCTGGGGTATTGGGTGGATGTCACTCACGGCGGTCTGGGTCATGACAGCTGGTAGATTTAAAATATCTTTTTTTTACTCAAAATCCCATAACTAATTTTTGGAGCTTGGGAACTCAATTTTAGGCGATTCTAAAGGGAATTTTGAGGTTTCTTCATTGGGTAAGTTCCTTATACTTCTTGTATACATTTTTCAATGATTATTTCATGATGTCACCTTCAAGTCTTTGTTTTTCAACTTGAAATTTGATGTTTTCCCGATAAAATTAAAGAATAAATTTTTGATGATTTCAAGGTTGATTTTAACTTTATTTTTGATAAAATTTCATATTTGAACTCCTTAAGATTTGGGTAAATTAATTTTTCAATAAAATTTTATTTTTTTTCTTGTGGGCTCAAGGTTGACTTTTTGGACCCAAATTAAAATCATAGAAATATGGGTATTATTAGACTCGTATTTATGTGTAAAACTTATTATTAATAGATTGAATGCATTTACAAGTCATTCAAAAGGAAAAGGCTCGTACATGATCATGTAGAGACTTGCGGATAAGCTTTCATAGGTTATGACTTCACTTTCTTCAGACTTTTCTTGGGTAGGGACTTATTATGTAAATAATGCTATGGGTTAGGTGAAATTGTGAATTTGAGTACTAAATGAGATGAATTATTATTGTGATGCCCAAATTGGGACTGATATTGTGTTGGGTGAAAAGAAACTTAGATTCTTGACTTGATATTCAGGCTCGTGGCCTGTGTTCATGGAGTTATTATAAATATGAGATTTTAGACATATTTGTTGTATTTGGCTTGCTTTTACTTTTATGTTCATACATATTCATTCATCTAATGGTACATGAAAACAAATCGATTGAAAGAAAAGATTTGAAAGAAAAATATATATAGTTTTGGTCCCAATTCGAGTCCAGATTATTGATACTGATTATTAGTCTCGATCGAGTATGAGTAATTGATATTAATTTTAGTCCTAGTTCAAATTCAAAAATGATACTAGGAAGTCCCAGTTTGAGTTCGGACATGATATATGGATCTCGCGAATCTTCCATGGGTGCTATCTCGCAACACCTGACTGGGGAGGTTGTATATCGATAGGCATTGGCCATTATAGTTTATCTCATATTATTGCATTACATTATCATCTATATTGTAATTTCGATTGAGATGAACTGTACTATTTATCGATATCAAATTATTGAGACCTTTCTACGTGCAAGATTATTTTAGTATTCTTTATTCGATATAGTATTAGTTTAAGCTCAGTTGGTTTATGATGCCTACTGAGTAGAAGTTTACTATACTCACTCCTACTTTTCTGTATCTTTCTAATGAAGATCATGGTATGAGTGGACCCTGTGGCTGGGTTTCATGTTGTTCAGTACCTTCAAAGCAGTAGTGAGATCCTGCGTTTGGAGACTGTCCTAGTTTTATCTATCTTTATTCCTGTCTTACTTAATTTTTTAGATAACTGTGTATTTTGGTTTGACATTCTTTATTAGATTTGCTCTTTTACTTATGACTTCTGAGTCTTGGAGATTTCAGATTGCTTTGTTCAATAATATTTGATGAGGTTTTTAAATTTTCTCTATTATTTATGCGTATAGATTTTACTTATTGTTGCTACTTTGAATATTAATGTTTTTTGAGTTAGGTTTACCTACCATGTTTGGTTTAAGGTAGGTGCCATCACAACCGCTAGAATTTTGGGTCATAACAAGTTGGTATCAAAGCGCTAGCTAGGTTCACCAATATTATGATTATAAAAGCAAGTGTCTAGTAGAGTCTCGCGGATCAATATAATGATGGTTGTATATATATTTGGGAGGCTATGGGACATTTTTAGGAAAATTCTATTCTTTGATTCTTTATCGTGCAATTTGTTCACTTCTAAACTTTGTATTTCATTCTCTTAATAGATGGTGAGAATGAGATCAGCTGCTACTGATGAGGGTATGCCTGCTCCCACTGCGAGGGCTCCAGATAAGGGTCGAGGCTGTGGCAGGGGTAGAGTGTGTGGTGCAGCACTAACTAGGGGATATGCTAGGGCGGCATCTTCTGAGCCAGAGAGTGAGTTTGAGATATGACTTATCAGCCAGAGGAAGTGGGGCCAGCTAAGGTTCCATAGGGTTTTGTAGCCACCCCAGTGTTACAAGATACCATGATTCTGTATTCTGAGTTTCTTAGACGGTATGGATTAGACAAGAGCTTTTCCTATCACTCCTGGTGGATTATAGACTAGAGATGGGATTCGACCTCCAGAACGAGTACCAGTTCAGGGTTTTTAGACTCCTGGAGCATAGCCTGCTACTTCGGCTCCTCTCTTTGATGCTTTACCAGTTAGACTTGTTACTTCATCGATTGTGGCTAGGCCGGTGATGATAGTTGAGGAGAAAAATATATTTAATAGATTTGTGAGATTAGGTCCTCCCAGGTTTACTGGTGAACTTGGGGAGGATGCGTGTGAGTTTTTAGTCAGTTTTCAGGAGAGATTGCATAATTTTGAGTTGGTCGAGTCTCATGGTGTGGATTACACTACCTTTCATATGGTAGGGACAGCAAAGCAGTGTTGGAGATCATATCTTGGATGTATACCAAGGGGTTCACCTAATATGACATGAATACAATTCATTGAGGCTTTTTTTGGGACGTATATGCCTCACAAAATTGGTGCAGCGTAGCAGATCGGTGCAGGAAATATTGCAGATTTTTGATGGTGATAATTCTATGTTGAGTGGTATGAGTTTGGGTCATACATCCAGGGGTTCTCATTCTGGGTTATCCGGTCCCAACAGGCGATCTAGTTCATTTAAGCCATCCTAAAAGCTTGCTACAGTTAGTGGGTGCTTTGAGTGTGAGGAGTTTGATTATTACGCTTAAGAGTGCCCTAGGCGTGGGCAGGGTCATCCATATCAGAGTTCTCAGATGTAGACTTATCGGGCATCAGCACCACATGCTAGATTAGGTGCACAGAGTGGTAGAGGTGGATCTCAGGGTGCCAAGGTGGAGCCTAGGTGACTCATAGTGGTAGTTGTGGAGTTACTCAGTCTTGGGGTGGATATGGTCATTATTATGCTTTCTCGGGTAAAACCAAGGCAATGGCCTTCGATAATATTATTACAAGTATTGTCCCAGTTTGCCATCGGCCTGCTTCAGTATTATTTAACCCTGGTTTTACTTATTCCATATGTGTCTGCATATTTTACTTGGATATTGATATAGTGTGTGAGTCCCTTGTTTTACCCATTTGTGTTTCTACCCCAGTAAGTGAATCTTTATTGGTGGATCGGGCGTACCGATCCTATGTTGTGACTCTTTTTTGGGGTATGATACTTGGATGAATTTAATTATTCTAGATATGATAGACTTTGATGTTATTTTGGATATGAATTGGCTTTCTCCGTACCATGATATTGTGGATTGTCGTGCTAATATAGTTACTTTAGTCATGCCAGGTGTACCAAGGTTGGAGTGAAGGGTTTCTCAGGATCTGTATCCTAAGAGCGTTAGTTCCTTTATTTGGGGTCAACCGATGGTGGAGAAGGAGTGTCTCTCTTATTTGGCATATGTGTGTGATACTAGGGCTGACGCGCTTTCTTTGGAATCAGTGAGGGTGGTGAGAGATCTTATGGATGTGTTCCCTACAGATCTTCGGGGTGTTTTACTGATCGAGACATCAATTTTGCTATTGACTTGGAGCCGGGCACTAAACCCATTTCCATTCCTCCTTAAAGGATGGATCCGGTAGAGTTGAAGGAGTTAAAGGACCAGATTCAAGATTTGTTGAGTAAGGATTTCATTAAGCCCAGAGTTTCACCTTGGGGTACTCCAATGTTGTTTCTGAAGAAAAAAGATGGGTCTATGCATATATGTATTAATTATCGGCAGTTGAACAAGGTGACCATCAAGAACAAGTATCCTCTTCTGCACATTGATGATTTTTTAGATCAGCTTTAGGGTGCTTTAGTGTTTTTGAAGACTGATTTGAGGTCAGGGTACTATCAGTTGAGGATTAAGGCTTCAGATATCCCTAAGACGTCTTTCAGGACCCAGTATGGTCATTGTGAGTTCTTGGTGATTTCCTTTGGATTGACTAATGTCCCGACAGTATTTATGGAGTTGAGGAATGAGGTGTTTTGACTGTATCTTAATTTCTTCATGATTGTGTTCATCAATGATATCCTGGTGTATTCCAAGAGTGAGACGGATCATGTGAAGCATTTGAGGATCGTTCTCTAGAGGCTGAGTGATGAGAAGTTGTATGCTAAATTCTCAAAGTGTGAATTTTGGCTTAGTTCCGTGGAGTTTTTGGGACATGATGTGTCGAAGGATGGTATTATGGTTGATCCGACCAAGGTTGAGGTGATTCAAGATTGGACCAAACCTACTTCACCTACTGATATTAGGAGTTTGTTGGTTTGGCCAACTATTATAGACTGTTTGTGCAGGATTTCTCATCTATTGCAGCTCTTTTGACCAAATTTACTCAGAAGAATGTTATTTTTCAGTGGTCCGATGAGTGTGAGGAGATCTTTCAAAATCTGAAGGCTTTGTTGACTCAAGGAAAAAGTTGGTCATCGCGAATGCGTGGAGGGCACCGCGTTTGCAAAGAAAAACTGAGTCGGATGGGTCGGGTTCCTTTTTTATCTCCACAAACACGATCGATCCATCACAAACAAGATGGGTCCGGGTCGGATTCCTTCGTGGGCACGACAAGGGTCCCCCATTTGCAAAGAAGGAACTTGCTGGCAGATTTAAAATATCTTTTTTCGAATCAAAACACCATAACTTGATTTGGAGCTTGAGAACTCGACTTTGGGCGATTCTAAAGGAAATTTTTTAGGTTTCTTTATTGCGTAAGTTTCTTATACTTCTTTTATACGATTTTCAAATTTTTTTATGATGTTACCTTCAAATCTTAATTTTTCAACTTAAAATTTTGATTTCGATAAAGTAAAAAAATAATTTTTTGATGATTTCAAAGTCGATTTTAACTCTATTTTCGATGAGATTTCATATTTGAACTCCTTAAGTTTTAGGTAAATTTATTTTCTAATAAAATTTCAGTTTTTCCTTTGTGGACTTGGGATTGACTTTTTAGAATCGGATTAGAACCATTGTAATATGAGTATCATTGAACTCGTGTTTACATGTAAACTTGTTATTGATAAATTAGGTGCGTTGAGAAGCAATTCAAAAGAGAAAGGCTTGTGTGTGATCAAGTAGAGACTTGTGGGTCGACTTTGAAGTAGGTTATGACTTAACTTTCTTCAAACTTTACTTGACGGAGGACTTATCGTGTAAAGCATGATATGGGTTGGGTGAAATTATGAATTTGAATACTGATGAGATGAATTATTATTGTGATACTCAAATTGGGGCTTATATTATGTTGGGTGACAAGGAACTTAGATTCCTGGCTTGATATTAAAGCTCGTGGCTTATGTTCATGAATTTGTTATGATTTTGAGATTTCAGACATATCTGTTCTATTTGTCTTGCTTTTACTTTCATGTTCATGCATATTCATTCATCTCATGGTATACGAAAATAAATTGATTGAAAGAAATGATTTGAAAGAAAAATATGATTTTAGTCCCGGTTCGAATCTGAGTCATTAATATTGATCATTAGTCTTGGTTCAAGTTTGAGTCATTGATATTGATTTTCGTCCTAGTTTGAGTCCAAACATGATACTTGAAAGTCCTAATTCGAGTTCGGACATGATATATGAATCTCACGAATTCTCCATGGGTCCCATCCCACAACACACAACTGGAGAGGGTATATATCGATAGGCATTCACTCTTGTATTTCATCTCATATCATTGTACTGCATTATCATCTGGATTGTTGTTGTGATTGAGATAAATTATACTATTTATTGATAGTGAACTACTGGGACTTTTCTGTGTGCAGAGTTATTTTTGTATTCTTTATTAGATATAGTATCTGTTTAAGCTCAGTGACCTATGATGCCTACTGAGTACAAGTGGACTGTACTCACTCAGCAGATCCTGGTACGAGTGGACCCCCGCTGCTACAGTTCATGTTGTTCGACACCTTCGAAGCTGTAGTGAGCTCATGTGTTCGGAGATTGTCCCGGTTTCATCTATCTTTATTTTTGTCTGTCTTAGTTTCTTAGATAGCTGTGTATTTTAGTTTGACATTCTGTATTAGAGTCGGTCTTATACTTATGACTTCTGAGTCTTGTGAATTTCAGATTTCCTTGTTCAGTAATATTTAACGAGATTTTAAAAATTTGGTATTACTTATACGTATTTTACTTTATTGCCTTTACTTTGAATATTAATGCTTTTTGAGTTAGACTTACCTACCATGATTGGGTTGGGGTAGGGGCCATCACAACTCCTGAAATTTTGAGTCGTGGCAAAAATATTCTCTCAAAAATCTTGTTGTAAGGAACTGATGTGTGGACTCTGATTTTATTATGCTTTCTGAATTTTTGCTTATTTGCAGGATGATAAATTCTACATGCTCGTAAGAATGTGGACCGTTAATAATTTTTATTGAAACAAATAATTTATTTAATTTTTCTGTTGTTATGAATTGACCATTCGACAATGTGTTTGGATAGACCAGATAATTCTCCTCTTGATAATTTTATTTCAGATTAATTATGTATTTATTAATTAGTATTCTTTCTTTTATCTGTTGAATTTGCTCAGGAAATTACATGGAGTGTCCCCAAAAGTGAGTGATCTTCAATTTTTGTCCCTCATAAGAAAAGTCTTTAAAAAATACCCTTCCTTCTTTTTTATGTATAGAACAAATACATTTTTGCCCCTCTACACCACAACTCTCCATGTTAATTTGTCTCTCAACTTTTAATTTTCCTTTTTCATTTTTCCTTTATCTTTATAAATTTTTTTCTTTTTTCTCAATTTTTTTTAATTCTCGTTTTCTTTTTTCTCAACCTTTTTTTTTCTTTTTTTTCTTTTTTCTTTTTCTCTCAACTTTTTTTTTTTTTTTTTTTCAACCTTTTTTTTTATTCTTTTTTTTTCACAGTCTTTATTTGTTTTATTTCTTTTTTTCTCAACTTTATTTTTTTTCTTTTTTTTTCTTTTTTTTAATCTTTATTTTTTTCTTTTCACTTTTTTTCTTCTCTTTTTTTCTTTTTTCTTAACCTCTATTATTTTTTGCTAATGAACAAAAAGTTGGATAATCCGCAAAGAGGATTTTCTTTCTTTGAAATCGAAGTAAATTTAAGGGCGTGCTTTGTTGTTTGGAAGTCCTTTGGAACAAGTCTTGCCTCTAAGACAAATGTTATAGAACATCTCATTAATCAAGACACAATGAGGTAGTGCCAAGTCTTGCTCGTGGGGCATAACTTGTTGTTTGAAAATTCTTGAGCTAAGTCTTGCCTATAAGGCAAGAGTTATAGAGCATCTCATAAATTAAGACACAATCAAGTAGTGTTAACTCTTGTCCATGGGGCATAACTTATTTTTTGGGAGGCCCTTGGGCTAAGTCTTGCCTCTAAGGCAAACGTTATAGAGCATCTCATGATCAAGACACAATGTGCTACTGTCAACTCTTGCCAATGAGGCGTAACTTGTTGTTTAAAAGTTTTTGAGCTAAGTCTTGCCTCTAAGGCAAGAGTTATAGAGCATCGCATAAATCAAGACACAATGTGGTAGTGTCAACTCTTGTCCATGGGGCGTAACTTGTTATTTGGAAGTCCTTGGGCTAAGTCTTGCCTCTTAGGCAAGCGTTATATAGCATCTCATAAATCAAGCACAATGTGATAGTGTCAACTCTTGCTCATGGGGTGTAACTTGTTGTTTGAAAGTCCTTGGACTAAGTCTTGTCTCTAAGGCAATAGTTATAGAATGTCTCATAAATCAAGACACAATGAGGTAGTGTCAAGTCTTGCTCGTGGGGCATAACTTGTTGTTTGAAAATTCGTGAGCTAATTAGTCTTGCCTCTAAGGCAAGAGTTATAGAGTATCTCATAAATTAAGACACAATGAAGTAGTGTGAACTCTTGCCCATGGAGCGTAACTTGTATTTTTTTAGAGGTCCTTGGGCTAAGTCTTGCCTCTGAGGCAAGTTATAAAACATCTCATAAATCAAGACACAATGTACTAGTGTCAAGTCTTGCTCATGGGGCGTAATTTGTTGTTTGAAGGTCCTTGAGCTAAGTCTTGCCTCTAAAGCAAGAGTTATAGAACATCTCATAAAAAAAATAAAGGTCGACAAAAATAATTTTAAAAAAGAAAGAGAAAAGAAAAAATAAAAATCAAAGAAAAAATAAAATAAAATAGAAGTTGAGAGAAAAAAAATAAAAATTGAGAAAAAAAGGAAAAAAATGACAAAATAAAAAATAAATGAAAAAATAAAGGTTGAGAAAAATAAAAAAAATAAAAAGGAGAAAAATAAAATAGAATTGAGAGGAGAAAAGGAAAAAAATAAAGATTGAGAAAAAAGAAAAAAACGTAGAAGAAAGAATAAAACAAAAAATAAAAGAAAAATAAAGGTTGAGAAAAAAAGATAAAAGAAAAAATAAAAATAAAAAAAGAGAAAAGAGAAAAAGAAATAAATATTAAAGTTGAGAGACAAATGGGCATTGAGAGTTGTTTAAAAATATTAGAGGTATAGAGGGGCAAAAAGGTAGTTGTTCTATACATAAAAACAAGGAAGACTATTTTTGTAAGACCTTTCTTATGGGGGGCAAAAATACAAAGTCACTCCCGTTAAGGGGCATTTGTGTAGTTGTCCCGAATTTGCTTCTCCACCAGTAAATTAATTTTATTAGACATGTACGTGCTCTAAGTGAAAACAACATGTGGCCTCTATAAAATTACTAGTAGAGAATAGCCCGAGCACAGGCCTAATAATACTATGCCAAATGTTAATATTATAATTTCTTAGAATTGTTTTTATATATAATATTAAATAAGATTGAAATTTATCAAACACATCATAAGTTTTTTTGTTCACCAAATATAAATAAAAAATCAAAAAATTATATAAAGCATGCTTCGAATCTAGCTAACGGGTTTGAATTTTGCTAAAGATTTTATGTATAAATATTGTATAAATTTTGAAAGAAGATTACATAAAAAAAAATCACCTTAGTGTGAATATTGAGATGTGTTTTTGCTAAATGTAAAGGGAGAGAATAAGGTGGCTGGGGTCCACAGTGTCTAGATAAAACATAACTATGGTGCAAGCAAAGGATTATAGTCAAATGGGTCAAAACAAAATTGAAGAAGCTACAGTAAATTTACTTCTCATCCAATGAGATTGCTTCAATTAACTACAATTACAAATATACCCTGATGGGCCCAAGTTTTAAGAGGTTGGATTCAATTGGTATATAAGTAATAATAGTTGGTGTTTTTCGTCATTAAGAACCTAGAATGATGATAATGTATAAGTACTAAAGCCTACAATATAAAGTAACACTGCTTAAAAATTAAATGCAATTTACCAGAATACCCATAAAATTAAATTATTTACATTAAGCACATATGTTGGCCGAAAGCACGTCAACTGTGGCTTATATATAAATAATAATTAAATGGAGAAAGAATGTAATATAGTCCAGCTGTAGTTATTTTTCTCTTGTATATTTTCATGTTAGTAAAAAATGTATATTGTGAGATTGATAGGATTTAAGACAGTTTTGTATGGATATACTAAAGCATCAAACTCTGTTTGTCCTGGTACGTGACAAGGAATAGGCTCATTGAATATTTCATGACATTTATTCATATCTTCTTATTGATCGATAATTGTGTAATAATTGAGGTACCGACTTTAAGATATTTCTGATTTCATCTTTTTCCATTTCATAAAAGACTTGTATGACTTTAGTTTAAGTTCTTGAATTAGTTTGTTGTATTGTATTCTCTTTCTTTCTCACTAAAATTTGAAAAGTTTCAATCTCCTTGGAGTTATATTAGATTAATTCATTAGTATTAATGTTAAATTTCTATTCTTTAGAATTGACCAATGACTGAGAAGTGTAGTGTATTTCTAGCCAAACTTGTTTGTACAATTGAATATTTTAAATTTCATATTTTCTTATGTCCAGATAATTGATGAATTAAAATGACCCTAATATGAGCTAAACAATTTGTAGAAAAAAAAGAAGCTAAATAGAATATAAGAAGGAGCAATGCATTTTTCTGTAAACCTACTCATTACTGATTTCTTTTGAAAGCCTAATTTTACTCGTTACTCTGCTTGTTCTCAATTTCAATTATGACCTTTTTGTGCCCATATATATACTATACGTGCATATGTATTCAAAGTTTAAAACTGACACCGGTGACATGATCTATGAAACACTTTAGTAAATCTGTGTCAGCATATTTTGTTATGTGAATTCTTGTAAAAGTATGACAACTTTTCTTTTTGTGTGTTTAGTCTTCTGTGTTCGTTGTTGCGCTTATTTGACAATACAATTTTTATAATCTTCATTGTTTAGCCTTAAAAAGTAATATGTGAGGAGTATGTTCTTTCTCTTGTATTATTATTTTAAGATTGAGTATTTAGATTTAAAACTTTTTTTTATTTTTTCTCTGTCCAGTAATTAAATTATAGATAAAATTTTGTATTGTTTAATAGACAACTATCTATGTATAATACAAAGTTTGAGGACAAAGAATTGTGTTATTTAATCAAATACTAATAAAATCAATGATCAAAGTTCTCAGTTATTAGTTGGCAATTACTTTTAAAAAATAAAAAATTTAAAAATGTGTTTTAGGTTTAATGTTAGACTGATGACACATATTCAAAAAAAATCAAATCTATTGAAGACATTTATTACTGAAAACAAACTGAATGTAAGTTTATTTTTTAAAAAAAAAAAAAATTATTGGTGTGATATTCATAATCTTGTCTTTTATGTCTTACCTTGGTGATTTGTTTTTGGTGTCATATAGGATATCCAATACTAAATGGATAATGGAGATAAAAGTTGAATGGGCCCCAAGAGATTCACCGTGAGTATATTCGCATGGTGAATAATTTTCTTGGTAAGGTGTTTGAACGAGCTTCCCAAGTTCATAAAAATATTATATCCTTGCAAAAAGTATGCTAATTATAATTGGCACTTATCAAAATGTTATGAAGAATCACTTCGTTATTTATGAATTTGTGCAAGGATACACCAAATGAGTAAGAAGTTAAAATATCAATTGACTAAGAAATTTTGAAAAGTTGTGCTGAAGTTCTTGATTGGTTTTAGGTGTTGTTGATTTTTTTGTAAAAATATATTTATTTCGAGCTGCGACTTGATGCCACTTATCGACTTCGACTATTGTAATCTGTTTCTTTATTTTGTAATTTTTTTTCACTATTTTGCTTTATTTTTGTCTCTCCTTTGTCAAAAGGTATTTCTCAGATTGGTTTAACTATGTAGAAAATAATTTCAAAATTCCAAGCTTATGAAAATTTCTCAAGATCCTGCTAAGTTTCATAGCCATGGATTAAATTTCTATAATATGCATTCACTATCAATCACTCAGTAAAAAAAAAATTGATAAATAAGCCAGAGGAAATGATACAACATATTGTGCAGTTTGTTTGGGTGAATGACTGAAAAAACCTTGCTTAACTGCTCTCATTTCTTCCATCTTTCTTGCATTACTATTGGTTTCAAACTCATTAAAGCAATCCTCTATGCAGATCAAATATGTATAGTTTCAAAATGCAACAAGTGCATTTCATTTCTCTTGAATAAGGAAAAAAAACTTGAAGCTAAAGCCCTTAGCTGCTGCATTTAGTGCTAACTAAGTTGTTGATTGTTCCCTTAATTAGTTGTTGTTGGTTGGTGCCATAAGCTATTGCATACAATTGCTGCATATTTAGTTTTCTACATTTTTTCATTTGATATATTCATAGTGAAGATCGAACAACGAAATTGAACTAAACAGAATCGAAGTAGTTTCAATTCAGTATTTAGTGACGGACCGAACACCCACCCTACTTCTTATCATATTCAAACTTTGTTCACAAAAATTCTAAGCTTGTTTCTGCACTACTCATTGTAAAAATAAAATTATATTAAAGTTTTTTAAAAAATTTATGTCAAGAAAGAGGAAAATTTAGGAGTTACATGACTTAATACATTTTCCTTTTCTTTTTTGAACTTTCTCTGTTCTTTTTCTTTTTCCTATCCTCTGAATTGTTGTCTCTTTTGAAATTGTAGGTAAAAAAAATGAACAAAGAATATATAAAAGCAATAAAGACCTTAAAGATGCTTCTTGTCCGTAGAGAGTTAGGATATTTTGTGAGCTTCTTTGCCGGAAACCTTCGCTTTTCGGCCTTCCGTTCTTTACCAATGCATTCAATGGATTTCACCATGAACCGGGAGCGGGCGAAGACATGCAGTTTCCATTTTCGGGATACACAGTCACATGCTGAGCAAAGAGGTATATATTATACCCATTCACAAGCGCAAGGTGCGGCATCCGCCTGAACGGGGAAAGCATTTCCCTGAAACAAAGATAGGCGTGTCAGGAAATAATGTGAAGTCACCCCTATTTCGCTGTCCAGGGAGCTGTTGACTAATGACCTAAACATGTGTGACGTTTGGAAAGCATGAGCAACCCTTCACGACTAACAGAATACGTCGTGCTCAATCAAATAATGGACAGTGACTACGATTTGTATTGTCTCCCCGGCTCAATGGAAATACAACCCCGTTCTACCCTTCATCAACACAACATGCCTTTACTCAAATTGATTGATTTACACCAACAAACATTGTAGGATTGTTTTTAATTTTGGACTTAGTTTTTGCGAACTTATATGTATGCTAACCTCTCGAATGGTTAATCAATATCATATGTTTTTCTTTTATATATGGATAATACTAGTTGAACATAGTCTTAAGATTTTGTTGATGAATAATTTTCTTTCGTTGTTTATATAAAATTTAGTATATTATATTTTATTGCAACAATATATAATAGCTACTATAATAGCCTGTAATAAGCCTTTAAAACCCATTGCATTTAGTAAAACAATAGCTTAAACCAAGGCATATCACCAAATCATTGTGGTAGTTCTTTTGCAACGGTTTCAAACCGCCTATTGCAACGGTTGGTAACTGTTGCTATAACTATGGTTAAGTGTTGTAATAGACTAAAATATGGAGTAACATTTTCTATAAACAGGTCTATAGCAATGGTTTGTTATGAGTCGCATAAAATCGTTGCCGTAGATCTATTGCAATGTGCTTACATGCAACTGACTCTTTTCTGTTGCCATCGAGTCTATGGCAACACTTTTTCCGACGTTGCTACATGCCTGTTTTTTTAGTTGTGGTAGAGGGTGAGAGAATACAATCAATGTAGAATGTTACTTGTGAAGCTTATTTTCCCTACTTTTGTTAAGGAAGTCTTGTTTTTTTTTAAGAAACTTGATTTCTTATAAAATATTTTTCAAAAATTTTGACTAATCAAACATGAAACATTGAAAAATATTGTTCCATAAAACGTCTTCCTCCCTACCGAACACACCCAACAAGCTTGCTTTTTGTTGAAAAACATTGAAAATATTTAGTAACTAAAACAAATTTTATTGCAGAACAAATTTGTTAGTTATTCTAAGAAAAATTTACATTGTCGATCCGACACTACAATATAGCCCATTTTGTATACTAATTAAAGTATACATAATATGTACATATTTTATACATCATATATATTTTTTATATATTGGCTGGTGATTGTAGTTATTAAGCGAACAGATAAATGTGTAAAAAATCCTTTTAAGAATTAGTGTTACTGTTTGTTGTACTTTAGGCTTGAATACACTCGCAAATCGACCCAGGCTACAACCCGTATGCCCATTCGCTACCTTCTGGTTTATTCGATCAGTTTCGCTGGCCTATTGATTGAGGTAACCATGTGGTTAACCTAACAGCTTCCCTTTCTGAAGTGAATGCATACTTTCTTGGTACTAATTCATAAGCACTTTTCATTACTTAAAACTTCACAGGTTACAAATAGTTGAAGCGTGAGAAAGTGAAAAAAATTATTGACCGACTATCTAGTATAACCCGGTAAATAACGACTATCAGTGCAAGTACACTTAAAGTCGACTACAAGGCATGTAATCTTGCCAACAACAAACCTTTCAACTGTGAACACACAGGTTTATTGCCTGAAGAGTAGCAAATTATCAAACTTTACCATAATCTATTTGCTGTGTGTGTGTGTGTGTGGGTGGGTGGGTGTGAGAGAGAGAGAGAGAGAGAGAGAGAGGGACAGCTGCCAGAGATTTTGGACAAGGTTATTATAGTGCATTCACCCCGGGTAAAGAGGGAGGGAGAAAATGAGCTACATTACAATTTACAGCAAATTAGGTGTCCCAACCAGTTTCCTTACTATATAAATCTAAGAGTTTTGCCTGAGCCATCCGCTTTGAAGATGCAGATTTCCATAATGCTAAGGACATGCCAATCCAGCTCATCCGTCACCTGATACGGTGAAAAGGCACTTAGCTTCTTGTTGACAACAACGATTAATGCACAATTTATGCTGTGACACCCGAATGAACTATCTTAAGATCCTTGAGGAACTATTGCTAGTCTATACCAGTCCCTACCCTCCCAAGATTGTCAAAATGTAACCTCTTCACAAGTGCATTTAAATTAAGATGCATGATTCCACCTTCTACTGCCTGCCTCTGCACACACAAAAAAATGAAAGAAAAGAATACGAATAAGTAAAATTTTAAATTAAAAGAAAATAACTAAGAGCTCGACTAGTGTTCAAAATGGTAAAACGATGTAAGAGACACAGGAGTGGTAGCTTAGTGCTATGAACCTCAACTTCCATTCATATGGTTACAATCTGTGTCGCAAAATGGAGCAAAGTGGAAATGGGTCACTGCTGCACTCCAGGGTAAAGGTCTGAGGATTGAAGTTTACTACTCCATCCATTCAATTTGTTTGTCCTATTTTGACTTGGCACGGAGTTTAAGAAAGTAAAAAAGACTTGAATCTTGTGGTCTTAAACATGTCATGTGGAAAGTTGGAATTAAAAGTTGCTAAAAAAGGAACGAGGCATTCTTTTTGAAACGGACTAAAAAGGAAAGTAGGACAAACAAATTGAAACAGAGGGAGTATATCATAAAAAGGAGGTGAAGCTTTTTTGATCGGACGTCCCCAAGGGGATGAAGAACCAAAGACCATCTTTTAAAAAGAGAAGATCAACTGCAGGAAGCCTAAGGAGCTCAGAGTAAGCTGTTACTGAAACTTGATAAAAAACACTTGGCATGACTATTTCCACTGCAGATGCAAAGATTATAAAACAGCCCAAGTATAGAGAAACAGACGAGCAAAGTAGAACCCTTGAGGCAATATAAAAATCCTATACAGCAAAGGCAAATGAGCCAAGAAAGGAATGACAATTGGCAACCAGATGACATGATTCTGCATAAGAGGTAATTCAGCCTATCAACTGTTTCCGTACAATAAACCATACAGAAAAGAAAGTTACAGTAAGGAATTGTAACATGTGATAAGGGATATTAAAGTAAGAACCTTCTAGTAAATGGGTAATAAGATATCTAAATTATTCAGCATTTAATAAACCCTTTTCATACATAATAAGTAATCCAAGCAGCTAGTAATCAATAACAGCGATAAAAGGAATATCTATCTACTCTAAATTGAATAACAATTTACATAATAAACAAAAACTGGGACACATGGTCAAAGTATCCAAGTTCTGGAACATCATTATAAAAAGCAAGAACAGCACATTACCTGAAATACAGGAGAAACGCCAGATCAAGCATCAGTAATTGCAGTGGCCACAGTTTTATCATCACCAGCCCCTGCAGCAGTCGACAATTCTTGATCACCATACTCTGTTGCAGTTGGCACATCTTCATCTCCAGTTGGCTTGATATTGGAGTTCTCTTCTTTACCTGAAGCAGTAAAAAAATCTATTAATCTGGACGAGAAACAATTGAAGGTGCTACTACCAGAATTTGGTGATGCACAATTAAAAACTTCAGCTTTGAACGCCCTATACCTGAAAATACTTCCTTGGTCAGAACTGTCTCGGAGTCCCTCTCAGCAATCAATTGTGATTCTGCCCCATTATCAGCAGCTCTAGCACCTGGACTACATTTAGGCTCTTCATTCTCGGGGTTGGAAACACTTTTAATTGCAGCAGACTTTTCTTTTTCTTCTCCTTCAACTGCCAAGTCTCTGCCAGAACAACCAGGCAAATCTCTGAATGGAGTTTCAACAACTTCAACTTCAAGTGGAGCTACCTCCTTGTCAGTCATTCCCGACTCCTCACATATTAAATGTGTTTTCACTTCAATCGTGGATTGACTGAGTTCAGAATCGGAAATTTCATCTGTTACATCAGATTCTTTCTTCACTTTTTCTTCAACAGCAACATCTATCGACGGAAGATTTTCAGACTTCCCTACTGCAGCGTTCTCGGCTGTAACATCCCCTATAGCAACCTCCACATGAATTTCCACATTTTGTTTGGAAACCAAATGAGACTCCGACGCTATTTCATAAGTTTCATCTGTTGCTTTCGGTTGAGATTCATTAAGTTTAACATTTAAAGTTGAAAAATCTTCAGTTGCATCAGATCGCTGGTTCTTTGGTCCTTGATGTGCAGGATCTCGAATACTCAAATTCTCAGAGATAGCTGGCTGGGGCTTATCAGCTGTAGCATCAGGGAAAGTATTCTCCTTATTCATTGTCTCTGAGTCTTCTTCCGCAACCAACTGTAACTCTGTCCCAATTTGATATGTTCCACCGGGTTGAGCTTCATTTAGCTCAGAATTTGATTTTGAAACATATGTAGTGGCATCAAATCCTATGTTCCCCTGTAATTCAATAGCATGGTCTAGGACATGCAAATGCTCAGACCTTTCTATCAGAAGTTCAGCAGCTGTTACCTCCCCTGATGCTACTGACTTGTTATACATCTTTTCTATATTTTCTACGCCAGAAGATTGTGATTCCACCTCATTTTTTGATGTTGAAGTGTCTCCGGCGGCATTAGTTCCCTTACTCTCTTGTCCTTCAACAGTAAGATCTCGGATTGCCATATCCTCAGACTTTTCTGCCACCTGATCTGAATCTACTGAGCCATCATTTATCCTCCCTGTGTTTTCATCGGCAACTAACTCCAGATCTGCCACCTTTTTAGATGTTCCCGCAATTGTGCTGGATAGAGGTTTATTTAATTCACCATTTAAAACATACACATTATCTTCAGATCTTTTGCTCTCATGTGTCTCAACAGACAAATCATCACGACACTGATCGTCAGCAATCTCTGTTTGCCGCGGTACTATATCATCAATTTCATCTGAAGCAGACTCTTCACAAATTTTAGTTTTCATGTCTTCCACCACAACCTGTTTTAATTCAGGGTGATTCTCAGATGACCCATCAGCTGGACACAGTTGAGACACATTAGCTTCAGAATTAGAAAGATCTTCCTTCACATCAGAACTAAAGTTACCCGGTAATTCAGCTACGTAATTCGAGTCATGACGGCTGGCAAACGTCTCTGTTAGAGCCTCAACAGCTTCAGCATTTGAAGCAAGCCTAGGTGAAAGGGATTCCTTCTGAGCACCAGATACTGTGCTGGGAAAAGTCTCTACAAAATTAACAGGTGCCATGTCAGATTCACAAACCTCAGGTGTGACAGAATAGATTTGCTTCTGTTTTTCAAACTCTTCATCAGATTCATTATCTAAACTAGAAAAAGAACAATCCTTACTGGAATTACCTGGGTCCAAGTTTGCTTCAGCAATTGCTTGTCGTTCAGATTCACTTTGAGATGTTCCAACAGTGAAACTGGATTGGGCCACATTTCTAGGGCTTGGTGCAACCTCACTTACATCAGAATCTATCATATCTGGACCGTGTGCTACAAGATCACTTCCACATTTTTCTGTTAGGGAGTCAGCAACATTAACTTGCTTCTCAAAAGTTTCTGGAATCCTATATTTTTCTTTCTCCACCCTACTTAAATCTTTAGTTGTCTCCAATGACGCGTTAACTGATAACTTATCTTGTTCACAAACCTCGGCCATTGCAACTTTGTCGGAATGTGTTCCTTCTGCTGCTGCTTCAAGTTTGTCCTTATCTGGTTTATAAGATCCGCATAGTGGAGGTTCTTCCACTAAAGCTTCTGCCTCAGTATATGGAGAAGCAAAGGATGTGATTCCCTTCATATTCTGATTGTCAGTCCCCACAGCAGGTGAAACTACAGTCTCCTCCATTGTGTCTCTGGTTTCCTGTTCTTTTCTAAGTCTTCCACCAGCAAGATGCTCAATGCTGGCTGCTTCAGCAGTAGAAACAGATGATTTATCCAGAGAAAGATCCTCAGTCTGTAACTGTTCAACATCAGTTTTTGCGGACACACTCTCAGCCAGGCTTTGAGTTGATCCCAAATTAGAACCTACTTTCCCGGAGCCTTCAGAACCCAGATATACCTCTGCCTTTACGCTTGGACAGGGAACTAAGTCAGAACTTGTGGGAAGGACCCCGTTTAAACTGCTGCTAGCTTGCCCTTCTGCATCTCCACTCTTGCTCAGATCGCCAGATGATGTAAGCTCCAGAGCTCCAATAGGAACTTCCATGTTTGACCCATCGGTAGAATTAGTTTCAGTCTTTTCAACACCTTCACCCTTAGAATCACCTTTACTCTTTTCAACCGGACAATCAGTAACCGGAGCCATTGATCCTGAAGAGGCAAGAGTAACGTGGGATTGAGATGCATCAGTTCGGATAGCATCACACTGTGGCTGAACTTCATTACTCACAACATCTTCAGGCATTTTCTCAACAGAGTGAACAGGTGTCTGAGATGCAGCGGACTGAACCTTCATTGTTTGTTTATCCTCACTGAGAACTTCATTTGTTGTAGCAACTTCACAGCTAGCAACATCGCCACTGGCTTGTGATGCATCGGATTTGATAGCATTGCTCTGTAGCTCAACTTCACAACACGCCATAGCTTGAGGGATTTGTCCTGTACTAGGATATGGAATCTTTCGAGATGCATCTGACTGGACAATACCTGTTTGTTCCTGCACTTCCTGTAGAACCTCGTTAGTCATAGCAGTTTAATAGTTTATATTAGAAGTATCAACCTATCAGCAGATATACCAACCTGGGCAGGAGAATCATCAGAGTTGACCGTGTTAATCTTCGGCTCAACGTGAGGACCAGAGCAACTTTGAGATGTAACAGATTGGACCACAGTCGCCTTTTGCTGAGCATCATCGAGAACCTGTTCAGCAGTAGCAATGGCATGGTTTACATTATCACCTAACTGACTAGGAACCAGAATAGCATGGGATTGAGATGCATCTCTGTTGATAGAACTGTTCTGTGGATTAATTTCACTAAAAACCATATTTTTAGGGATTTGTCCACCAGCAAAATCTGGAGCCTTTTGAGATGCAACCGACTGGTCTACTACTTGTTGAGTTTCATTCTCACGCTTGCTTCTTGTAGTGGGCTTCCTCCCAACGGATAACCTCGTTCTCTTTTGTGGGGGTTCAATTAATCTTGGATCCTGAGCACCTAACCCCTCAGTAACAGCTGCAGTAACCAAATCCTGTCTCTTCCCCCTGCGCCGTGGTGCCTCACTTCCAGTTTGAGACTTGCGTCCTCGTCCTCTACCTGGCTTAGATGCAGTGGGAGGAGTGCTATACTGTGAAACTGATGAAGTCGCAGGCAATGGATCAGAAGTATGAGTAGTTACTACACCAGATTCTTGTTGACCAATGCTCTTCAAGTTAGAAGAATCACATACAGAATCATGACCTGAAATAGAAGAAGGGCAAGAAAATGTCCCCCTATCTGATCCATAATCTAATTTGCCTGTTGCATTAGATGCTAAAAGAGTAGGAGCAAGTGCAGACGAATTTGGACTTATGCTGGAAGAGGATGCAACAGCAGGAAGAGTGCAGACTGAACTTAGTTCCACACAAGGAGAAGATGATGCAGGAACAGGAGCAGGTAAAACTGAATTGAAGTCCTCAGAAGTTGGCGAATGAAGAGGAACAGGTGACACAGAACTCGATTCCTTGCCAGCTGAAGGTGAACTATGAGGCACTACTGAAATTCTGTTTGCCTGCAGAGTAGCTTCGGTCTGCGCAGCAGAGAGGGGAAGATGGTCTTCAGAATGGTTTCTTGAGGATGATTGAAGGACAGGTGCAGGTGAAACTGAACTAGGGTCCTGACTGGCAGAAGATGATGGAATAACAGAAACAGTCGAAACAGGGTTCAATCCTTTGCTAGTGGAAGATGCTGCAAGAGCCACAACAGAGTTCAGTTCCTTACTAGCATCTCTCGTGGAAGCAGGAGCAGGACCAAGGTTTTCTGAACCCAAACCTGCCACTACCTGTGGCACCAGATCAGGCTTACCCACTGCAGGAGGTGTTGGGGGAATATGGTGACTAGAAGAACTCATAACATTCACATCTTGCGCTGCAGAGACAGGCTCACTTACAGCTTGAGTTGGAGGGGTCGGAAAAGCCTCTGCTGTAACATTCTGTCGTTTTCCTCTACGCCCTGGAGCTTCTCCTCCAATTTGAGGCTTTCGACCTCGACCTCTACCTCGTCCTCGTCCTCGTCCCCTACCCTGCCCACTTGTAGGAGGGCAAGGAGTACCAGACTGAGAAGCAACAGCAACAGAAGGTACAATTGACTGACAGCTGGGAGCAACACCAGTAACATTCTGTAGGATGGTTGCACTGGTACTTTCCACAGAAGAAGCACTAGGAAAAGACACAGAAACAGGCCCAGAAGTTGCCTGACTGGTAGATGTATTTTCTGCAATGGTATTGCTATCCACCTTTACACTAGGTGCAATTGCTGAAATAATAACAGGGGACGGTGAAATTTCAGTCACTATTGCTGTCCTCCTTGGTCTTCCCCGGCCCCGTTTAGATGGCGGAGTCACAGTCACGGGGCTTTGTTGAACTATGGGTCCAACAAGTTGTTGGGGAAGTTCTTGCACAGGCTGTTGAGGAAGTTCCTGCACAGGCTGCTGGGGAGGAGGTTGATACGGTGCTGGGGTTTGTATTTCACTAATGGCAACAACAGGGGCAGGACAAGTGCCAGAGACTGGAGGGAAATTCTTTTCCTGAATTTCTTCCCTTAGACTAGGTGATTGAGGAGACTCAGCAAGGCACATTTTCTCAAATTCCTCTTCCGTCCATTGCTCCTCATATGAGCGAACCTAAGGAAGCACAAGAAATAAATTGAAAAAATAATTTTACAGATATTATAAAAAACATATGGTGGCAAGTTCCTGCAGTCTCCAAAAGCATAACTAACCTCTCTAGCTCTTTTTCCACGTCCATAATGTTGGATATCAAGACCCCCAAGACTCCCACCTTTCCTTTTTAACCCAGGGTTAGGAGCCACAGCTGGCTTATCAGATATTTTCATTGCTTCATAGAATGGTTTCAAGTCATCGTCAGTGAGAAGCCGAGAGGGCAGAGGAGGAATGGGTTCTGAACTTTGTGTTCCACTTTCTGAACATAACTTCTTCCAGATTTCCTGCATTACTATGCTTGAATTAGTAAAATAATGATAAACTAATTGGGTGGTAACTGTTCAGCCGGATTAGCAGGATTGTGTTCAGAAAATGAGAGAATCAAATAGCCTGGGATAAAGTATCGACATGATTACCATCTCTTCTTCACGCCTTCTCCTATCAACTGATTCAAATATATCAATCTCTGGCTCACTGCACGTAGGGATTAGAGATTAGAGAAATAAGAGTTATGCATCTGATGGCGAATCACCAAATAGTTCTTGTAAGAGCATGTTAAATACATTAGAAACACGGCACTGGTGCTATAGAATAAAAATGAATTGATGACTAGCCAGTAACCTCCAGCTCTCAACAACAAAAGAAGAAGGAAAAAAAATAGAGGGGGGGGTGGGGGGGGGGGCGGGGGACAAAAAGATAGTCATAACTGAGCTTCAAATGCTGCTTTTCTGATAAATGACATATTGGTCCAAAAAGTGATGTGGCTTTGACACAGTTTCAGTACCATATTGCCTAGAGTGAACTAGATAAAACCATAACACGGTGTGCTTTGTTATTCTGATGTAAGAAATGTCACATTGCACAAGTCATTGGAAATAATTTTAAGATATCAATAAATTTACAACAGAACAAGAGCACCTTTGCTGCTTCTATTTTTACCTCCGTGCTATAAGATCATTCAAAGAATCATCATCAAGAACAGGTGTAGCTTCCTCTTTTTTGCTTTCTCGCAAGAGGGACTCCAAGTACTCCCTTCGGTCTTCAGCACTACATCCAAGTTAAAATACATTTATAAGCACAATATATTCACCAAAGTGGTCAAAGGTTGAGCAGATTTTCCAATTCCAAAACTTCCTTCAAAAGACCTTGTGTTATTATCAAAGAATCCAGCAGTAATGCTTTGGTTAGCAACTCCAAGTTTATGCTCAGCAGCAGCTCTAACTTGTTCCTCAACGGTTTGGACCTAATTTCACAAGGTTGTAGAAATGCACGAATTAGAGATACCGTAGGTACAATTCACAACGAATATTTGGATCAAGAAACTAGTGACAGTATTTGATACATAATTGTGGCAACAATTAATTGGACAAGAAGCATCATTGAGAAACTCTGATGATCATTCAATGTCCAAGATCATCAGAAGTCCGAACATACAGTTCTGAAGAAACCAAAAACCCATCAACTTTGCTCTATCAGGAATTCAAAAAGAATGCTGCAATTAATGAAGTAAGATCCACCAGAACTTTTGATTGCTTCAATAAGAAAAATATTCACTTATCGGAATAATGATTGTTCAAGGACTGCACACTTAATTGTTTTACCCGATCGCAGAAAGAAGGCAAAAAGGAAAACAAAGTAACTGTAGATTTGGCAAACTAGAGAACATGCTCTTCCACATTTTATTGCCGCAGGCTAATGCCATCCCCAAGGATAAAGGGCAAGCATTTATCAAAATTCTGGCAAAGCTTTTCAAGTTTCACATTTGGAGTTTTAAAAGCTAAGACTGGGTTCTCCTCATTGCCAAAAAGACTGTTGCCTCTCTTCTCTTTTTTTTTTTGTCTGAACAGGTAAGTATTATATGTAAAAGAACCAGCACTAAGAGAGTGTTGTCATTACATACAAAAAGGAAGAAAGATAAAAGTAAAGGAAAGCCCTGAACTGTCTACAAACAGACTTTCTTGTCCTCAAAACATATATTTCTCTCTTTCCAGATACACCACCATATGCACCCCCCCCCCCCACAAAAAAAAAAAAAGGACAGCTGACTCTTAACCCAGAGTAGAAATAAAAGGAAGTACTATAAGGGGGATTATAATACAATAACGGATGAACGGAACTAAAAGGAGACTGGCTTCATCTAACAAACATGCAAGAAATGAACAACAAAAGATACTTTAAACAAATCATGCCAAGTTTCTATACCTGTACTAGAACCATAATAATCACTAGATTCACTACAAAATCTTATCCTGCTAGGCACAAGAGGAAGCATTGTTTCAGCCACTAAACTGGAGAACGAAGATTTCATGGAACATGCATGGTGCTAGTATCTAGAAACAGGAATAACGAGCTAAAAGATACATCTTGAGAAATAGTGGGCTAACAATGCTATCTACAGTAAATAAATCAGAATGACTCATGTGATCCACATAACAGGAGGCCAGAGTCTTAACAAAGGAGATTTACTGATAATTTTACAGCATGAACAGCTATCAGTGTGCACAAATGAAAGCATGAATCTGCAAATTGCATGAACAGACAAGAAGTCAAAAAGCATTTACCGTTTCTAGTCGAAGAACAAGAACATCCTTCTTTTGACCTATCCTATGAGCCCTTGCCTGTGCTTGAAGATCAACCTAAATGCAGCAAACCAAGAGGGCAGTAAGAGAAAGCCACATAATCAAAATATAAAGATCTTCAAAAGAGTAAGTTTGAGCTTTTACTTGGGGATTCCAGTCCGTGTCAAAAATAATAACTGTATCAGCAGCTTGAAGATTTACTCCAACACCTCCAGCACGAATACTGGCACCATTTTAGAATAGTTCAGTCTAAGAGAAAATGCTTTCGTGGATGACGAATGCAGAGAAAAAAGAACAAGCTGATACCTAGAAGGAATGTCAAAACATGTCCTACAAACAACCTACTAGTTCTTTTTTTCCTAGAAACGATTAAACCCTACTTCCATTACCCAGTATATGCAATGGTCCAGATTGGAACATCATCCATGACACTGTATTCTATACAATTTCTTTCGCATCTATCATATCCATAAAATAATTAATACTTAGACCATAATGTGATGCCTATCTCATCGCACTAACTTCTCATTCGCTATAATATTTTCTGTGATTCTACAGAAACGATATGCAATGAAATTAACTTGTCAAACCCCATGCTAATCAAACTAAATCGCAAGTAAAGGGACAAGATAGTAATATTCAGTTAGACTTAGAAATGGAGTTCGGCGCTAGAAACTATACATTTTGGATGCTCAGTTAATCTTCATTGTGATATTATATGACTTTAGCCTATTGTCTGCAAATGTTGGAATCCACAACAGTGAAGTAAACTTTAGTAGTCTATTTTGGTAGTTAATAAAGTTTCTTTCTCTGTTGGTATCAAAACTCACAGAAAACTAAAATTAAGCTTTCAGCAAATTTTCAATTTTGCAGACCTTCATCGGGATCATGGTAAGGACAAAATGAATGATTCTTGAGAAGACTACATCTTTTTACTCAACAAACTTTAAATCTAAGGCAACTCTAAGTTAGCCAATTACCTCAACAAGAATATGAAGAAGGGAGAGTTAGGCTGATTGAATTTATCAATAAGGGCACCTCTGTCACCCCCAGACGTATGTCCATCCAAGCGAAGGTACTTATATTGCTTCCAGCAGAGATAATCCTCCATTACATCAAGCAGCCTGGTCATTGTTGAAAAAAGCAAGACCTGCAAAATGACCAAAAAAGAACATGATCAAGAAGGAATATACCTCATGTCTTTATTCTCTTTGAGGCCTCATCTCTCAAAAAGGATTTTGATCAACAAAATAGCAAGCACTAGAATCCTTTCAAACGACAATTGAAGTCAAGGCCCCAGGTAAATAATTTATAAATGGCAAAAACAATATCGACAGCTAAAAGAACAAGGAGAAAGAAAAGATTATAAGGCCAATATAACCAGATACTAAGGCAGCTTAACAGAACATGAATATGTACACCCTCAAAGAGTGATTTAGAAAAGATTATAAGGCCAATATAACCAGATACTAAGGCAGCTTAACAGAACATGAATATGTACACCCTCAAAGAGTGATCTAGAAATTAAGATTTCTTCAGAAAACAATTTTGAAATGCTAACATGCAATTTTGTACCCGGTGATCTGTTGCCTTAAGTTTAGGCAGTAGTCTGTCCAACATCTCAAGCTTCCCACAAAGTCTCACAACGGTCGGCAGATAATGCTTAGGAACTAACTCATGAACCTGAAATATAAAATAAAATGATTAGACAACCAAAAGGCGACAACTCGCCACCTTCAGCAACTTCTGAAGATAAAGAACAAGTTCAAGTTATATGTTCTCAAAAGCAGAAGCACATGCATGAAATGTCCAGTTATACCTGCTCTTCACATCAATTTAAAATCATGAAGATATACGAATAGAAGAGGGAGAAGCAAACCTCCTCCACATGAAGCTGGCTAAGATACGGGTGATTGCAAATGTTGCGCAGCTCCATAACAGAATTGTGGACTGAGCGAGCCTAGAAGGAAGAGTGTGGTCAAGGGTAAGAACACAATACCTGAATAAGCATATTTTCTTTTCTTCTCTTTTAATGATAAATGAAAAGAATCTGTTCATAACGTGCACCAATGACTCTGAATAAGCATATATGTTCGTTTCTAACTGCAGGACCACTAGTGAACATTCAACCCCATATAACCAGGGAAATTAATAACATAAAAGAAACATAAGCACCGAATAAATGGTCAGAATCCTTGGACACCGACACGAACATATACAAGCAAAATTCTTATTTAATATGCATAAAATATATGAGCTGCAATAGATGTTATGCTTAATTTTTCTCAAACAAAAAAATAAATGATATTCTCAAGCATGAATCATTGAACTCAAATAAAAGCAGAGAGGCTAAACCTTTGAAGTTCCGAATGCACCAAGGTTGTCTTCCACTCGCTTCATCAAAAGCTTCTGATATGAAGAAGCTTCACATCTAACAAGTCTTTCAATCTTTTCGGGCAATTCATTCTCAACCTAAGACAAGCATTTAAAAGACAGAGGCATAAGCTCTCAACAGTGTCAAAAATTGAATGCTAGAAGAATCTTAGGAAGAAATTCTTTGGTCATATAACGAATCTAGACAAATTCGATAGCATTATGGCAGAGCATACACTGTATGAAGTTATTGTTTGTTTTCTAGTATTATCAAGAATCTGAAAGACTGAAATAACCAACAGACTATCCGCCCTCTTAGCGACATAAGTAACAAGCACTGAGCAAAAATATCTAAATTTTCACCATGTGTGCTATAAGACTTGTCACCAGTTATGGTTTTGGAGAAGAAAATGATTCATATCAAATATACAAGTAAGATAAATGATATATAAGAAAAAAGTCGTCACAAGTGTGAAAATAGTGGGATGATGTACAGGATTCCCCATGACTGTGGGTTCACAAAGGATCTGCCCCGATCCCGTAATTTTCAGCTAGTTATGGATGAGTTAACTAATAGTATGCAAAATGAGGTTCTATAGAGCATGTTATTTGGAGATGAATTGTGTTAATGAATGAATTAGCGACAGAGTTCAATAGCTTGAGCCAAGGAAAAAATTGTGGGGAGTAAGTATTTTAGACAAGTTAATTATCAAAACAGAATATATGCATTAGGCCTCGTTTGGCCATGAAAACCAAAAAAAAATCACTTTTTTGGAATTTTCAAAGTTGGAGTTGGAGTTGGAGTTGTGTTTGGTCATAGTTTTTGCAATAATTATCTAGAATTTAAATATATTTTCTAAAAAAATATAAAATATAATTTAAAAATGAAATATAATTTAAATAGGGTTATCTTATGAAAATAAAAAATTTAGGATTTTTTTCAAATAAAAAAAGTTTAAAAAGTGAAAAAAGTAAAAGTGAAAATAGTGAAACCAGGTATTGAGTTGTTTTCACTTTTCCAAATAAAACTTCAAGTTGTATTTGGAATTTTTATGGCCAAACAATAATTTTTGAATAAAGTGAAATAATTTTCCGCAAAAAAGTGAAAATTTCTTACGGCCAAACGCCCACTAAGTTTAGCCATTACAAAAGGGGCAAAACTTTGGTATTTTTTGCTTCTGTAAATAATGTTCAGCTGTTACAGCACATTCTTTGTGCTTGTTTTTATATAACATTATCTTACCTTTTCAAAGAAAAAAGTTTAGCCATTACTAGAAGAATAAAGTTAAACGAAAGATTACTGAATTATAGTGTTGAAGTTTCTAGCTTTAGTGTCACCAAGAGAATGCTATGATAGATGATTATATAACACATCTAAAACAAAATAGAAAAACTGAAACCAAGTGCTACGTGCTATACAATAAGATACCTACAAAAAAGAAAAGCATGTTATGTAAGACATTACTATTATCTTTTGGATGAAGACAATAAATCATAAATTTGGATTGAATCACTGAGGGTCAATCACAAGATGAAGTAACGGCAGCGACTCTGCTCCACAAGGCAATAGGATATGAGATTGCGCTCTTCGATAAAGCAGGAACGGGTGAAGAGATATACCTTGTGTTTCAATCTCCTAAGTACAAATGGACGCAGAACTTGGTGCAGACGGTTAATGATCAAAAGATTTTCCTCCTCTGAGAGCAAAGCCTAACAGCAGGAAAAGCAAAGAAATCGGATCAACAAAGTACAAGAAATAACCCAAGCAACAAGGAAGTCGTACTTCCGAGTGGAAACTGTAAAAAACATACTTCATCAGGTGAGCTGTCACCACTCTCAAATGGCTTGTTAAACCATTGTGAGAAGTCTTCTGATGAATTGAAGATATTTGGCAAAAGGAAGTTGAGTAGTGCCCAGAGTTCCTCAAGATTGTTCTACATGGACAGAATAATAAATACATTCAAATCACATCAGCATCAGAAGAAACAAAACAATAAGTAGTACATCATGCTTATATGCCATGTAAGAAAATGTAAGAAATAGCATAGACAATATAAACCTGAAGAGGAGTTCCCGTCAACAGCAACCTATGATTACTGCGATAGTGCTTCAGATCAGCATTCAGCTTGCAAGAAGCATTTTTAATGCGATGCCCTTCATCAATTATGATATAGTGCCAATGTACTTTACTTAGTTTTGGTCTATCATGTTTGTTCATCAAATACTCATATGTCGTCAAAAGAACATTGAACTTTTGATGAACAATTCTTTCCCTGCAATGACAAGTTATCCAATAATTACAGCATGAATGCAGTGGAAGTAACAAAACAATAGTGGAATTTCTAAACAACAGTAAGAAATAATTGATATGGCGTACTTGAAAAGCTTCCTCCGCTCTTCTGGCGGTCCAGAATAAACTATTTTGAGCATATCTGGTGCCCAAAAGTTTATCTCTGACTCCCATCCGGGTAGGACAGAGGATGGCACTACCACCAGAAAAGGGCCTCTGTCATTTTTGGTTTCCATCAGGTAACACATTAGCGATATAACCTACAAAGTTGTCTTTGTGAGATCCTCCAAAAATTCATGAGAAAACAACTTTTAAATTAAAGTAAGCTCTAAAAGGAGAACGAGAGAAACTTTATAAACTAGGAATCAAGCAAAAGTAACCACTAAAGAAATTACATATTAATGTACCTGAACAGTTTTACCAAGTCCCATTTCATCAGCTAAAATTCCATTCAAATGGTTATTGTAGAGTGAAACCAACCATCGCAATCCATTCATTTGGTAGCTGAAAGAAAAATCAAGATTAAACGTACTCTAGGTGCAGGAAACAGGAAATATCTCCTGAGTGGAAAATTAAATAATAAAAAATGCACTCACAAACATAGATAGGCAATGACAACTAATTCTGAAGTGAAAAACTTACCCTCGTAATTTTCCACCTTTGAGAGAACTAGGCTGCTCTGCAATGGTCTCCTTTACACTGCAGAAAATACATTTAGTTATTTAGCGTCTCAACCAGCGAGATTGAATACTGACATTGAACAGACGACGAAGTTGAATCAGCCAAATCAATAACAGTTATGTAATAGAACCCAAGAATGGGAAGGATACTAAGCCTCACAAGAATGTAGATTCAAATAAAAGATTGATGGGTCTATAGGTCTATAGTATCAAGTCATACAAGACCATGTAAGAGATTATATGCAGGAATTACCTATGTGCCATCATATAGTATTTTTCATTGCTTTCCAAGTAATGCTGCATACGAAATTAAACATATAAGAAAATCAGGAAATGACACAGATGAGCATAGAACAGCAGCATGCCGGTTAGCAATATGCACATTTAACCATATAAGACAATTTCTGAAACAACCTTAGCCTGGTCTGTTTCATCCTCATCACCGAAGTCAATGTCATCCTCCTCAACCACACCTGAATTTCTATTGTCACCCATGTCAGTCTCAAATTTTCTTGCAACTGACTTGGCCTCCTTTAATTTGGATCCAAGCTTTTGGAGGTACTTTTCCGTCTCTTTTAGTAGTTTGTTAACACGATCCGATTTTGCATCCTACCAGCAGTGTGAAAGTATTTATCAGGATAAGTGGAACAAAGTGCAGTCCTGAGAGCGAAATTAGACATGCCATACCTGAACCATTCTAAGGTATCCCTCAACATCATTGATTTTCAATAAATTAATCTTCTCACGCTGGATCCTGTCAATCTTCTCACGATGTATCCGTTCCTTCCTTTTATGGAACTCTTTCACAAACTTATTGAAACCTTTCCAACGTTCCCTCTTCATTTTGAATACATCTTCCAATCTTTCCCTGAAGTTCAGAATAATTCAAAGAAAACAAAAAATAAGAAAACCAGAAAAAAAAATCAGAAAAGAAGTCACTAATCCTTTACTGTTAAAGGAGCAAAGTCATATGATTAACTTTAAGGATGGAAGTAACTACATACCTATGAACTTCAATCTCACTGAAAAACTCCTTCTGTCTCTCACGAATTCTCTTTTGACGCTCTTCCTTCATTCTTTGTTCATATCTTTCAAGTTGCTTTGATTTCCTCCCAATTCTGTGCTTCTTGATTGATTTTAAGCGCTCCATGTCAGTTGCTATTGGCTTGAAAAAATCGTTGAGAATTTCACTGCCAAAAGATTGTCACAAGGTCACAAGAATTGGACAGATAATGCGAAACAATAAAGGGTGACATGAAAGAACCTAAACAGTTGTAAGCGAAATAAATAAACTTAGCTACCACAGGAGAAAACAGGAGCACACGACCACCAGTTTTAAGAAATACATGCTTCCCAGAGAACTACCAAAGTCTATGTGTACATACAAGAAAATGTTCACATACTGCGAATATGATATGTATTTTAAACACAAGCTTAAGAAGAAGTACCAACCCTCCAGAGAACCACCGGAGACTGTATAATACAAGAACATGTTCACATACTATGACCATGTATACACATACATTTGAAACCACAGTGCAGTTCTTATTGTGAATATTCTTATAACATCCAATAAAAACTACAATCATCTAGGCAGTTGTCTTTTCAGATTTAAATGAATATTAATAAAAAGACCAAGTAATCCACAAGCGTAACTTCAGTGAAAGCGAAGCTATGGTCTTTATGTCATACAACAACAATCTCAACTAATGTGACTTAATATTTTTGAATCCATATTTCAATAATACCTCAGAGAGACAATTTTTTCTACTATATAGAAGCATGAAAAAAGATTCATGTTCGACATGACTGCTTAAAGTCGTTAAGATTAGCAATGAGGGTATCTTAGTCATTTCACCGATATTTTTTTGATAAGGTAGAGATTGTATTAAATGGTACCAAGATGGTACAGGAAAAGAAACAAAAACAACATAAAACAAAAAGCAACTTACTACACTCTTCCCCCTAGCATATCAAAGAAATCCATATACTGGTTCAAACAATCTATTAAGCTACTTTAGTCTTTTACCCCGATATTCCTACATTGTTTTATGCCCTAGTCTCAAAGGCTTAATTTTGAGCTCCTATCTTTTATTAACATACAATAGTATCCTATAGAGTACAAACCACTGTGTGGATCCCAAGTAGAAATGCATAGGTAGTATAGCTTTTTGTGAAAAAAAGAGAACGATCAGATTGTCCCTTTTGAAGCTCCACTTTTCATAAATGTTTTCTTATAAAAGTAAACTCAAAACTTAGTTCTTTCAAGAAACAAATGGTTAGCTCATACTGTAGTTGATTTCAAAGACTAATCTTCATGTACATGTTTGTATTTGGTTCAGCTTTTTTAAAACAAATGTTAGGTTACATAAAAAAAATTTTAAAAAAATAATAACTTTGAACAGCTGAGTTTGAGTTTATTCAATAAGGAGCTCATTCCATTTAAAAGTAGAACTGCATCCCGCCTTTACTATTTAAAATCAAACAGTTAGTCTTAATTACAATTTTAGATATTTCTAAAGTAGTTTTAGCTATAGAAATTATCCTTTTGGGTAATTTTTATAATTTTATTATAAGAACTAACATCTAAACACACACACACATCAATTCTCTTATCTCTTTAAATTTCATTATTTCATTTCTTTATTTTTACTTATACACTATATAAGGTAAAGAAGACTATATTTATTTTATTGAATAGGAATTATAATACATATAATTTCTCTAGACTTTAAACTGTATGTTATCATCTTAGTCAGGTTAGTCGTTAATAACTAACTAAAATAGTTACTCCTATATTCAAGTAACATACTTGTGATTTTGAATTTAACCAGTACGTGCTTATTTAAAGACCTCCAAGACCACATTAGTGTTGAGGTATTTACGTGTGTTCCATTCACCGAAGGATGGTAGACTAAATTATATACGTTATAATATTCATAATTACCTTATATTCACAATATGTAATATTCTTCGCTATCTACCTTATTAAGTATTTTACATTGAAAGAGTGTGGATAGTATGAAAATGAATCCAATACCAAAATGGAAAAGTATATTAGAAAATAAAATATTTGTCTTTGAAAAAGGTTGGGGTTCGTGCTAGTAGTCGTAGGTAGTTTCCGGTTCTTGGAGTTTTGGTAATGTTTGGTGTTCCGGATAGATGGTTTGTAGTATTGTTTTGTGGTACTCTTGTTTCTGTTACTATCTGTTGTTTGTTACCACCTATTGTTTCCTGTTCTTATATTATTATCCTTTTCTAGACTGTTTTTGTCTTGAGCGGGGGGGGTCCATCGGGAACAACATTTCTACCTCACTTCTGAGGTAGTGGTACGGACTGCGTATGCTCTACCCTCCCCAGACCACACTTTGTGGAAATACACCGGGTATGTTGTTGTTGTTGTTGTCGCCGTCGTCTTTGAAAAAAGTTGAAACACTTTTAGTATGAACTGAAAATGGAAAGTATATTAAAGTGTTTACATGTTTGTTACAGTAGCTTTTTTCGTTGATCTCAGTCTTCTTTAATCATTTTATTTTGAGAATTTCATTAATCATATATTTACTGCTTTGCCCGTCTTGATTTGACCCAACAAACTTATTTGGCCCTCATACTTGAATCATGCCAACACAGTTGTACTTTAAAAATTTGTGAAAAGAGTCTTTCTTAGGTTTTAGAACTTGGAGTATGATAAAAACCTTGTGTAAAAGTATCTCAAATTTTGGCAAATGCTACAAAGGGGCAGAGATACAACAAAATCTCAAAGAGAATTAAAAATATATGATAGAAGAGGAAACGATATCACATAAAATATAGTTGTGATTTGAGTGATTCCACATGTCATCACAGAGTCTTCTTATTACAAAAAATGCACACTTCGCGGATTATTAATAAAATCAGAAAACAAATCAAAACAAGAAAAAAAATTAAAACGAACAAAATAAGAAAAAGAGAAAAAACTACATGGGGCTCTGCTGTCACCCAGTTCATTCAGAAGTCTTGTATTTAATAAGAATTTGCAATTATAAAAAAATAAATTCATAATCTCTAAAGATCAAACTTGAAACACTCAAAGCAAACTCTAGAAATTTGCAAAATGATTTCCTCGAAAAGTAGGTGTCTATTAGGGGAGGTAAAATTAGAAAACAAGGCAGTACTAACAATGTGGTATATATATACATATATATATATAATATTCAAAGCTAACCACAGAAATATCAAATTTGTTGACTATGTGACACCCTTCCAAGAAACTATGATATCCATTAGTGGAGGCAAAGTTAGAAAATAAGACTCTAGGAACAATGTGGAATACATCAAGTCATAGGGGTGGCAAATGGGAGGTTTGCTCAAATTCGGGCAGGTCAACACGGGTCAAATTAATTATTGGGTCAAGACCCAACCCGCCCAAAGTTGCTTGGGTCAAAATGGATTGGGTCAAACAACGGGTCACAACCCAACCCGCCCAACATAACCCAAGCTCTCCACTCCTTTTAAACATATCATAGTTACTCTTCCTCTTGGATTTAGCTTCGATCCAACAGATGAAGAGCTTGTTATGTATTATCTCAAAAGTAGATTAGCTGTAAGCTTACCATTTTACCCAAGCATCAATATTCCAAATCTTAATTTTTCTTCTTCTGATCCTTGGGAACTCAATGGTACGCATTATATATCTTTCTCCACCTTTTTTCTGATAAGTAATCAAAGATTTTATATATGCTTGCACTAAGCCAGAGCGATAACACATAACTACAGATTATGCAGATCACTGATTATATCTAAAATTGCATCAGCATCATGTACAGTAACCAGGTTGCACCAAAAAGCTAGAAAAATAAGACACCTTTGTTTTAGGCTATGCAAATTTCTCCTATGGCCTTCAAAAATTCTGTCATTTCTTTCAAGCCAAACCGTCCACCAAATGGCTTGAGGGATGGTATTCCAAGTCTTTTGTAATTTCTTGCACATCCATTCTTTGTTCCAACTTGCAATAGCTCCCTAGTGGACTTTGGCATGGACCAAGACATGCGTAAGATTGACAAAAACATGCTCCACAGCTGAGTAGTAACTCTACCATCTTCAGAGTGCTCTTCACACATGGGGAACCTACTACAAAGCTGATTTTTCCTCTTTGAAGGTTGGAATGAGTGAGACAGGCCTCTCTAACCACAATCCAAGAGAAACAAGAGACCTTCAAAAGGGCCTTGCTAAGCCAATTTTTTTCCCAAGGCTAAAAAACCCTCCTGTTACTTGAATCCAGCTTGCTGTAGCAGCTTCTGACCATAAAGAGACCTTTGGGATGCCCCTTCCATCTAATAGAATCAGCTTTGTTGCAGTTCAACACTATGTTCCTTAGCAGCTGAAGCAAAAGACATACTACTTGTTCTACTTCCCAATCATTTACATCCCTCCTAAGAAAGAGATTCCACCCTTGTATTGAATAAAATTCTGGAATTACTACATTGTGTTGAGTTGATATTCCAAAAATATCCGAGAATTGCTCTTTAAGAGGAGTGTGGCCCAACCATGCATCTTCCCACTAGTAGTATCTTTTTATAATTTCATTTGCCCTTAATTAAAATGATTAATAGTTCAAACTTCTTAGATTAGCTAGCTTGGTTACCTTTAATCAATTAGACTCGCTTCCCATGAAAAAAAGAATTGGGTTTCAAGAAACAGATTCTTTTTTCTAATATGCTTTGCTTGTTTAGGTTGGGTTACATTTTGACCCGGTGGGTTACAGTACTTTGGCCCATTTTGACCCAATTTTTTGATGGGTCATTTCAAGTTCAACCCCTTGGGTTAACTTAACGAACAGGTCATGATCCAACCCATATAAACACCGGACGGGTTTGGGCGGGTTTGGGTTGATTTTGCCACCCCTACATCTAGATATGCATAAAAAAGTAAACCAAGACTGATCACCTCCGTAGACGACGCTGCAGCCCCAGCAATTGAAGTTTTTTCAGCTCAATGACACTTTTCGTTTTTGCAGAGATATCCTCAGAGGAGCTCACAGATTCCTGCCAAATAAATGACGACGAGTATTATCACATGCGCGCAATGAAACTTAACCAGGATGTAAGAGTCATTGTCACATAAATCAGGTCGTAGCAATCTATGGACATTAAAGATGCTTATAATAGTTACTCACATGTGTATCACACGCTGGGAGAGAATATCATCAGTTGTGTTGACTGATTAGCTTAATTAGAGGATATTGTTGATTGATTAGCTTAATTATAGGATAACTGAATATGTTATTCCATTGTACTTATTGTATTGATTCTCTTTCCTTAATTAGTCATAGGACTCAATGTGTAAGTACCCAATTCTCATGAGATGTAGAAATATCCAAAAATACAAGAAGTCTTCTTCTCAAAATCTTCCGTTCCGAAGCATCAAAAAATCTGCAAGGTTTAAGTGAAATCCTTTTTTTTTGGATAAAGTAAGTCATAGACACACTCAAGATCCATAAAGAGAAGACCTATAAGTCATTGATG
This sequence comes from Jaltomata sinuosa, assembly GCA_003996215.1. Lineage (NCBI taxonomy): Eukaryota > Viridiplantae > Streptophyta > Magnoliopsida > Solanales > Solanaceae > Jaltomata > Jaltomata sinuosa. Next base: position 90,849 of record QJPP01007535.1, read on the forward strand.
CCAGCTTCAATTTGCTAATTATCTTGGCATCAATGACATCATTTTGCGCTCATTATGCAGTTTAATTTACCATTTTGCAGCTCTGGTAGAAAAATGACCAACCAAACAGTTTTTCTTCATCTGCACGGACTAAACAGTTGGTAGTTGCTTTGACCATTTCAAAATGGAACTAAGAAACTATTGAGAATCTCTGGAATCACAGTGAAGGATATAAACAACGTTGGTTCCCAATGTGCACAGTCCAAAAAAAAAAAAAAAGAATATATGTTGTTCTAAGGAAGAAAAAGTCTAGTTTTGAGCAATTTGGCACTTCAAACTTTTAGACGGAAATGGTTGTGGCTCTTTCTCTTCTACCACACTCACTCTATGCAGTGTAATAAAAGAAACATGATGACACAATGGTTAGAATGAAGCCAAAATTGTTCTATATGGAGCTTGCATCCAATGTTAGTCACCATTTATACCATTCTTGTACAGTGGGCAATATAATCTTTTCGATTTTGGAAAAGATCTCATAGGTAAATCCTTACCATGTCCCCATCTGTGCTTGTATACATCTCCTATTTATTTCTCTTTCTTTGGGGAGCGTAATCAATGCCCAAAAGACCAATCAACATGGAAGTACAATATGAAATTCACCCAAACTTTCAAGGTAATAGCATCAAAAACTCCTGAGCAAATGGCATAACACGAGAAGCCCAAAACACGCACCAGCTAAATCACTAGTTCCATTGTAAGTTAAGAGCGCCCCCCCCCCAACACCATCACCCCCCCCCCCTCTCCAAAAAAAAAAGTGTATACACTGCTTACACATCTTGGTGGAAAGCCCTAGTCAAGCCAAAGAATAAATCCTGACATAACATGAGGATTCTATGAGTCCTGGACCATTGAGCAAACAGTACATTTAATTACCGTAAACTCGCCCAACCCCCACCCGATGATGGCAACAAAGACAACTGAATTCTTTCCCACCTGGAAGTTCGTACCACTTTTTGAATAGATAAGTAAATAGGATTTCTTTTTTAAAATAATTGTGGTTCCCGAACCAGCTTGCGCGCACCTAGACTAATTACACCGGGTACCTGCTACTTCCCACCAGCACAAGTCCCCGGTAACCCTGTTCACCATGGCTTAGACAGATGGGAAGAAATCACCTAGTGTTTTCGCCTCTACTGGAATTTGAACCTGAGACCTCATGGTTCACAACCCATTTCATTGACCACTAAGCCAGTCACACCCTAGATGAATAAATAGGATCTTATCTACCGAACTCTCATGAAGAAGCTAATATGGAATCAAGTTCCACCAGAAGTAAGCCTTAGACAGTCCCCAATCTAATCAGTATCAACAAAGCTCACCCAAAATCTAGTCTACACAAAATTCTGATAAGAGCATTGCATCTCATAAGGAAGAAGGATTTTCAATAGCAAACCTTCAACTTCTCTGCACAAGCAGCAATTCTTTCTTCTGTTTTTTGCTGTTTTTTCGACCATTTCTGTTCACTAATATGTTTCCTTTTCTGTCGATCCAGAATCCATTTCTCCATCATTGTATGCCTTGGAGATGATAACCTATCCGTGGATGCTGAAATATTTTCATCCTCTTGATCTGTTTCTTGCACTGTAAATGGACTTGGTGCACAGATGTTAGAACTTAATGTGCAGATGTTAGAATAGTAACTAGTCATACAAATAGAAATATGTATGTACACACAGCACACTGGAAAATCAATCCGTCCACTCCATAATGGAAAAAAAAAGCAACAAAAATAAAGATTCCATCTGCATCTGTGCATGTAAGTTATAGCAGAAGAAGTTTGTCTTACTTAGATCCCCAAAGCTAAAACCAAATCCAAAGAAAAGGTGTGTGTGTGGTGGTGGTGGGGGGGGGGGGGGGGAGGGGATCTTTTGTAAGGAAATGGACAAGAGGTGAAATTCTTAGAGATATTAGTCAGACCTTGTGACAGATTTTTCAGCATTATATTTGAATCCTTCACTTGCATCATTGCAGGACTCTGATTAATTACTCCAGGAACAGATTTCCACTGTTGCCTCAAGGGTAAACTAGCCAAGTTACTATCAGCATGTCGATTTCCTGGAGCATTGCTATCAACAAGATTTTGAGACTGACCAGTATGATTATCTTTCATTAGTGAACCTGATCCATGGGTATTGGCAGAGGCAGGTGGTGATACCTTTGAACCCTCAGCTCCACTCCAACCACTCAGATCAGGCTTCATTTGCTTGCTTGTGCCCATAACAGAGGAAGCTTGAGGAAACATTCCAAGTTGTTCAGTATTTGCAGGAGCATGCTCATGATTATAGGGAGGTAAGGAATTTGAATCAGTCGGAACTCCTCTAAGAACAGATGCCTGTGATTCTGTAGTATCCTGGATGAGCACTTCAGCATCCTGAATCATTCTCATCTTTCTTTGAGGTCTCCTTTCGTCAGTATGCTCAGAAGGATCAAGCTGACCATTTTTATCTTCCATCAAGTTTGCATTCTCAGCCTCCATTGACGAATTTGTATCAGCAAGAATTCCAGAAGGCATAGGGCCAGAAGAAATCCTGTCAGTTTCGCCAGCTCCTCCAAATGTCCGTGTGACTTCAGATGCACTGCCTTGGTCAGTAACCAGTTGCTCCCTTCCTTTATGGTCAACCAATTCTCTGCGATCTATAGAACACCGCATATTAGTACATGACACAGATTATATGACATTTTAATCAGAGCAAGAAAATAGAGATATCAAGCAGCAGATACCTTCTTTGGGATAGAAGTTTCCAAGTGCAATTTCAAGATGAAGCTTCTTTGGCATTAAACCATTCCTATAAGTGTGGAGATAATTGAAAACTGTGGTAACTGGAAGCAAAATTTTCTTTGCATAATGACCAACGCTAAAATCTACGCATCATCCTACATACCTAAAAGCCAAAAACACAAGACATTGTGCTCTAAGCTGTTTCAAATGATGTTCTTTGAAAGGCATGGCAGATATAGGTGCCTGAGCAGCAACAGGCAACTTCCCTGCATCTCTGATTGTTTCACTTCTAAGTATACTCTTCTCTGGGACATTGTTGGGCATGCCCCCCTGTTGTCACAAACAAATTAAAGCAAAGATGAAGCACAGAGAGCAAAAGAATACTACTGAAAAGAAAACCAACTAAATACAACCAGAGTTGTTTTTCAGTGAGTATGATAAAGAAGCTATTTTCCAATTATATCGTCCTCACATGCCATTTTATGACGTCAGGAAACAGACTCTGTATGCATAAGAATAAGTTGAGCAATGAATTTACTTAAAAGTGGTGAATGCAAAATCAAAATCATGCATGAACACAAATTGAATAAACAAAAACAACAATCGAGCAGAAAATCTATGCAAGGCTTCGGTTTAATACTGCAAATTCCAAAACATTAAATGAATCTACGAAAGGAGAGGTGCACTCATTTCCAAAAACAGTATTAGTTTTAGCCTGACACAACCCATCATGAGGTTCAAAATCTGTACCCCGAAGAGATCCATGATAAATTGTTGTCTCGAAGCCACAATTCTACCATCATCTCCAAACATCATAGAAACCAGACCAGAAAACTGATGACACCAAAAGACAGGCACCCTATTGATAATGTATATTATCGCGACTATAGCTAATTTCCTCGCCAAAATAAGCTTCCACAGTTGTTTATGCAAAATCCATTAGAAATTGAATGTCACACTTGGATATGTGAAATGATGTAGAGAACTGTTTTGTATTACATCTGCACTTATGCTAAGCAATGCTCGTGTTACTGAAACATCTCCTTTGCTTTTGATCCAAATTATTTTTATATTCTTGAAGTAAAAGAGTATGTAAGGCAAACATGTTACCAAATGATATCAGATAATCCATTATGTTCCTAAAAACTGAGAAGAAATCTACATGCAGGAGATGCACTTTATAGAATACAACTCAAGCCATTCTTGGATAGAAGATCGATGCTCCCTGACTTGAAATACCACACAGGATACTTCTAACAAAATTTATGAAGTTCAGGTTTTGGAGACCTCCATTGATGCTCTTGAAACACCTATAGAAAGAGTTTACATGCTTGATGCAGCGCTAAATCCATAGGAATTGAGCTTCATGCTTTGGTATGTTGAATTCATCTAAATCCAGGATACACAATGGTCAAATTATTGAGGCATTTTTTATTCTCCATCAATTATCCAAATAGCCCATATATGCAAATTGTGAATTTGCCACGTCCCGAATGCTATCACTTATAGTCTATTTGGCCAAGCTTCTAAAATCAGCTTATTTTGAAAAGTGCTTATTTCAAAAGTACTTTTCAAAATAGCACTTTTAGTGAAAAGCAATTTGTGTTTGGCCAATAAGTTCAAAAAGCACTTTTGAGCAGCAATTCGTGTTTGGCCAAGCTTTTTAAAAGTGCTATTTTTATCAAAAGTATTTTTCAAAAAAGTGCTTTTGGGGAGAAGCTACTTTTTTTAGCTTCTGAAAAACAGCTTCTGCTACTCCGCAGAAGCACTTATTTTCTCCCAAAAACTGGGCCAAACACCTCAATTTTTTTAAAATAAGCACTTTTGAGAAAAAATAAGCAGTTTTGGCAAAAAATAAGTTTGGCCAAACAGGCTATTAATCTATTATGTTCCTAGAAATTGAGAAGCTTACACATAGTAAAAGGTCCTCTGCTCTATGCGGCCCAACTCGACCAATAATTGGAAAAGAAGACCAAACCTCCCCTAACTTGAAAATCGAAGCAAAGTATTCCTAACAACTTCAAGAGACGAGAATAATGAAGTTCAATTTTTTGGAGATCCTTCTATTGGTGCTCTCAGCACGCCTACAATACTAATAAAGATAAGTGTTTACACTATGTTAACTAAGTGTTGTAATCCTCGAAATCTTCTCCTTGTCTCTAGAACTTGTATTGATGATTAAAATGCAACTAAATAAATCATAAAACGGATGTTATCCTGACCCTTTAATTGGCCTTGCTTTGGCCTAGACTTCTGCATTAGCTGGTTCCAAATCATCGTTAATTACCTAGTTAAAGGAGCACTTTAGCAAACCATAACAGTATCTTAGTTAAAGACAAGGTATAACCAAATATCCAGTGTTGTAAAAAGGCGTGCTTAAAGCACGCTTAAGCCCTGAAGCGAGGCTCAAAATGCGTTGAGCGCCTCACTTAATGTGCGCTTCAGTGTGCCAATGAGCCTCTTCTGAAGAGGTGACACTACACAATTAATATTTCACTTTATCGTAAAAACAATTTCAATTTCTTTGTTCATATATTTGTCATTCATGCTTATAATTATTATAGTCTTGGAGTAAACATATATATTTGAATTTTTTCTCCCTTCGCGCACTTTTTTCATTAAAGCCCACAATTTATTTGCACTTAAAGCTCCAACGGACCTTAGAGTTTTTTTGCGCTTTTTGCTTTTAATAACACTACAAATATCTATATGAAAATCCTCAGTTTCTATTAAAAATTCCGGTTTACACCAATACTAACAAAACTAATAAAGGGCTAAGCAATTCATCTTCAACTTCTGGATATTGTGTTGCTTATCCTCAAAACACCTCTGATTTCTCTCTCTACACAGACCACCAAATACATGCTGGGACAATCCTCCATCTCTCCTTCTGGAGGGATAAATTTCTTCTCTGCCCAACTGTCTAGTATTTCCTGGCATCACTCATCTATTCCCCTCAAGTTAATGAAGATTTTCCCAATCTGATTTGTCCAATTGCAATGTAAAAAGAGAGGGTTGGTTGTCTCTGCCTGTTCCCCACATAGATAGCATATGGAACATAACTGATATCCCCTACCTTTTAGCTTTTCCTGTGTCAGGACTATTTCTTTGTCAACAAACCAGGAGAAACATGCTACTTTATATGGAGTCTTCACCTTCCAAATAATTTTTCATGTCCAGCAGCCCCGTTGGTTGTTAACTTTGTTCAATTTTCCATGTCCAGCAGCCCAGTTGGTTGTTAACTTTGTTCAATTTCATGTATGCCTCTATCACCTTAAATTGTCCGTGTGTATTTCCTTGCCATACCATAAAATCCACATTTCCAGTAATACCTTTAAATTGAGTTAATGTGCTATAAAACTCAGTTATCCTCCCCCAGTTCCAAATCATTTAGGAGTCACCTAAAAGTTAGGTTCTATCCATGTTCTGATCAGACATCAGCCATTGTTGCCTCCTGTTGTTGGAATAGATTGTAAATGTCTGGAAAAGTTTGTTGCAGGACCCCTTGACCAATCCAATTATCCTTCCAAAAGGAAATCTTCGTGTCATTCCCCACATTGAATTTTGATTTGCTTACCACTTTTAGCCATAAATTTTTGATGGACCTCCAAACACTGCATCTATAAGGGGTATTTACAGATCTTGTGGTCCAGCAGCCTTCTTCCCCATATTTTGTTCTAATCACTTTCAAAACTATTCCTCTCCCCTTCCCTAACCCCAACCATCTGCCTTTTCCCTAATTAACTGTCTTGGCTTTTCTATTCTTCTTACCCGCTGCTAGGAATCAGATCAGATAAAATGTACGGCATTACAGGAGCCAGTTCTTCTTCTAATAACACTGCATGTGAAGCATGGCATTTCTAAGAACCTTCCTCCCTTAACCGTAACTATCAGGAAAAAAAGTAAAGGAGTTTCCAGTCACTAAAGTATTGGGTCAAAGTTGCAAGTAGAGCAGCAATTAAGAAGTAATCAAATGCAGAAACAATGTGAATCCAACATCAAGTAAGCACATACCTTTTTTATCAATAAAATAAACGTAGACTTGTTTACATCTCATAAAAATAGCAGTTATCAGATGACACATTTACAAACTTTGTCCAACAACCAACAGTCCATTATAAGGAAAAGAATGTCATCAAACATATAGCTTAATTTAAAAGGATACAGTGAAAAGAAGGAAAATAAGTACCTGACTGATCTTGCTAGCATTTCCTAACATACTAGATCCTCCTTCATGCTCCAGTGCTCTTCCCGCTGCAGTTCTGCCAGCAACAAGATCAACCGAGGTGGAACCAGAGAAAGGTTCTGTGCTTCCATCTTTGTGCAATTTTGCTGCATAACCATGATTATCAATTGACGGACTTCCAAACTGCATTGGACTTGAAATTCCTGGTTCTACTGGCTGAGCTGAATTAGAAGCAGAAGGCGCCATTACAGGAACTTTGACACCTGTACCTGAATTAGAGTAGCACTTTACAACATTAAACTGCCCTAAATAGTACAACTAGTTTTCAAGTACATTCTCCTGGTAGGGGAAATTTTCACTCAGCTCAACAGGAGATATCAACATTGCTCCTACACTTGGGAAGGCCAGTACCAATGACATAACAAGCATTCAATAACCCCCCCCCCCCCCCACAAAAAAAATAGAAAAAACGAACAATTATCCCAAGCACAAGTTGCCAACTAGAACGAAAAGTTAACTTCTAAAAAGAATCAATATCAGATCAAACCCCCAACACTGTTGGAGTACAGTTAATGGTGAGGTGTGGAGACTATTGCAGAGTTTCAAGAAACCAGTGAGTTTGAAGAAGTCCCAATGCAACCTTCACAACTATCATTCCAAAGGGAGAAGGAGCACAGAAAATCAAAGAATACAATCCTATCAGTCTAGAAGAATTATATCTAAGGCAATTCGCAAGATGGTCTCTTCCGGACCAAAATAAGGTGTTGGCTAGACAGTATTGAGTTTGGAAGGCAGATTTCAGATGTTGCAGCTTTGTTGGCGAATGAAGTGGCAGAGTCCAGAAGGAAGAAGGGAGAGTTAGGTGCTTGTTGCAAGCTAGATCACTAGAAAGCCTAAGATCACGTGAATTGGAGTTTTTGGATTACATGATGAGAATGGGATTTGGAGACAAGAGGAGATGGATCAATTTGAGAATAAACAAATAAAGAGTTAACTTTCTTTGAACTTTCTTTATTATTATTATGTAAGATTAAAAGGACTTTCAGGGACTAGGGGAAGACAGGTGGATTATAAAGTTAAGATAGAGGCAAATCGAGGGCTCACCGGGATTGGGCATGGACAAGTCTCGACTGGGCTAGCATTGATGAAAAAAGAAAAGTTTCCCCCATCACATCATTAACCAATGTCGGATTCAAGATCAGGTTCAGGATTCGAGTCAAACTAAGTAAAATCTAGAAACACTCCGGAGGAATTTCTTTTGGGATGCAACGTATGGAACCAGGCAATATACTTAGTAAGATAACTGATTAGAGGCCCTCATGTCCCCGAAAAAAGTGGGGTGGACTTGAGTGACTCGGAGTGAAAGACCTCGAGGTGTTCAACAAAGTTTTGCTAGGAAAATGGATATGAAGATTTGGGATGGAGGAGCATGTTTTTAAGGGAGGTGATAGCAGAAAAGTATGGTACTGTCAAGGGGGGTGGAGGACTAGAAATATCAAGTTTCCATTCAGGCATAGACTTTGGAGGAGCATTATGAAGGAATGCAAAGACTTCAGTGGCCCGTTATAGTCAAGGCTGGTGATGGAAGCAAAATAAGCTTTTGCGTGGTGGTGCAGAGAAAACATGTTAAAAATTCCTTGCCTAATATATAAAGAGTCTCCAGCTAGAGAGTATTGGCGGTGCGAGTACATTTCTTTCTTTTTTTGTTACATTGGGATCTCACATTTAAAAGAAACTTACAAGATTTGGGAAATGGGTGAATAACAAAACCTAGTAGAATTACCGTATAAACAGGAACACATTGCAAAAGCATGAGAGGTGAAACTGGGAGATGGGGAGAGATGGACAATTGTCAGTCAAATCATACTACCAAAAACTATTGGTGAGATCGTGAGGGATGAAGTGGTTTCCTTCATCTCATGATTTGGATACCAGGGTGACCAGAAAAGTGTGCTTTGTGTACTTGGCATATAAGGGAACTAACTGGCAGTCGAGAACCTAAGGAAGAGGAGGATCACATATGTCAGTTGGTGCTATATGTTAAGATGTTCAAGAGAAGATGTAGATCACCTCTTTTACATTGTCAAACAGCTACTGCCTATGGTGGCATTTTTTACTAAATAGATAGGTGAAAGGGTGACTTTTGTGGAAAACCTATTTTAACCTAGGTTTCTCTACTTTTTGGTATACTACTTATATTATCAGGAATTTCCCAATATTAAAATAAAAATCCTAATCAAAAAAATCAAACCCTCAAAAATATGGTTGACTTGCTGGTATTCGGGCCAGCTTACGCGCACCTCGACTAACTCCATGGGATACTTGCTACCTCCCGCTAACAACAGACACCAGATACCAGGTAACTCTGTCCACCAAGGCTTAGACAAATGAGAAGAAATCACCTAGTGTTTTCGTCCGCTGGAATTTGAGCCTCAGACCTCTTGGTTCTCCTTCACTCACTCCTTGTGCAAAATAGGAACCCGTCCAACAACTTAAATATTTTTCGACTCTAAAGTTTCAATTTATCTACAAAAGCAAGGCTTTAGTAGCAAGCCACCTTAATTTGTCTAAGTAACATATGTGCTCACACTTGCGTACGCCACTACACATCAACTAATCCACCAAAGACATGTTTCCTCCCACAACACAGGTACCGAGTAACTCCATCCACCAAGGCTTAAGACATATAGGAAGAATTCACCTAGTGTTGCATTTCTAATATTAGTTTCGTGGTTCTTGAAGTTGTACCCCAAATCTTTAGTCGCCAAGCCACCCTTTGGGAGTAGGACTGTTAGCTTGATATTGTGTCATACATCAAAGTGGTTTAATAACATGATCAAGAAAAAGCATTAAATTTCTTGCTACTACAAACCTTTGGCGACAAGACATGGTTATCTGTTGTTTCATTTTCTTCTCCATCCTAAATTTTATGTAGGAAATGCACAGTTCCAAGTACCTATGGCCATCTACATATGTTTTGTAAAATTGTCTCTTCTTTTTTGTTCGGTGAATATTTTAGTTTCCAACACTAAACAACATGAATGATCTGCCATATTTGCAAGTTAGCGGACAAATTCTTTGTACTTACCACTCATGTGGGGTGCAGATGCTTGATAAATACCATGTCCGCTGCCGCTTGGACCGCTAACTGCACTGCTTGAAGCATATGCATCTGGTTTAACCATCTCATTTCCCAGCAAATTTGCTTTAGAGTCTCTAGTGACCCCCGGCCTCTGCGAAGATCCTGCAATAAGACTCGATTCGTAAATATAAAAATATCCAGCAAGACATGAGCTTGGACTTCTTGCATTGATATATTAGTGAAGTACATTAAAGTGCAACAAGTATCATTTTACCAGCTACTTGTGATGATGCAGCTTCTCCTACTTGTGCTGCAGCAGACACAGGAAGACGTGAGGACATTAAAGCCTCAATGTCAAGACCATGTTGCTTGACGACTGTCTCCATGGCCCTTGAATCAACAAAACAGAAATTAGGGCAGTTAAGAAAACTGTAACACACAGCAAGTCAGAGATGGGAATCGAGAACTCTGAACTATATGACAATCAATTTTTAGTGGCTTTTAGCGTCAGCCAACGAACCACAGCTCTAGGATGCATTTTGTTAAGCCAGGAGGCATAGTATCATGCGCAACTACCATTATACTGTGACAGTTATACTTCCCCAGCGTAGCTGGAAAGTACAATAAGATAATGATTGAAAAAAAATTATTGAACAGAGATGATTGACAAAAGGGTTGGGACCAGAAAAGGCAGGAAATATGCAAGAAATTCTATAATGCTCTAAATATATGGATGGAGCTTAAGATACTATACCTTGATATTACTTGATAAGGCATTGAGTTCTCCTTCCCGCTGGATCTCATATGTTGTAAAATCTGAGTCATGAGTAGTACAACTTAATACAGGTAAATAACTCAAATTTTGGAAACATACAACATAAGAGATGTAAACACACCACATAAAGCTTTGTAGCCAATTTTGTCGGCTCATCTTTAGACTCTTGAATAAGCTTATGCAGAAACTTTGCTGCCTCCAGCTCAACATTATTTGGATTGGCCATGTTGCTCAAACTACACAAAATTGCAAAAGTCAAATCTAGCAACCCATAACTCATATCAACGCCCCCATGACTTAGTAGCAACATCTATTCCAACACCATAAAGAAAGAGAAAACAAACGGAGAGCACAAAATATTGACTTCCAACTTACACCCAGTTGCAACATTTCAAAAGAATAACTCAAAGCCTGTGGTCACCATTAGTTCATAGTAGACAATTACTAAAACAAGCAACAAATAAAGGTACTAATGGCTTTCGAGAGAAAGCCCATCGTATAAGCTCAGGTACTTAAGTGCATCCTTCTCATATCCATCCAGGCCAATGGCTTGTCAAGAAAATTACTCTTGAGTTCGAATCTCATTTCCTCTGCTACCAAAATGGATGGGCAGGAGAAATTACATGAGAATAACCTCTTAGTGATTGCTATTGATTCACCAATAACAGAAAAGAGCAAGCAACAAGTACATCACTATGGCGGTCAAACCAAGGAGTCCCAGGCAAGGGCGGCAACCACCACCAAGCCCCTCCCCCTAACTTTTCTAATTTTAAATTTCAACCATCAATTCAGAAATTCAGAAATATTCCTCTTCTACACAAGTAGGCGCTCCTCCTCATAAATCCCTCCTCCAGTATTTAATTATACAGTAAATCCCATAAACTACAACCAATTTCCATTCTAGGACGCTTAACACCCAAAAAGGGTAAGGGAAGAAGAACCCTATTTATAGCAACCACAGTTAGGTTTTTTTAACCACAGTGGAAATTTTGATTCTGGCTCGATTACACTTTTTCGACAGTCAAAAAATCCAACACAATTACTTCAAGACGAGAAATAATCAAACTCTTAATCTAGTTTCTAAATGTAGCTAAATATAATTGAGGAATCTATCATCAGTTACATTTTACTTCAATTACTAGCCACTGACGGTTCCAACTAGCAAAGATCAATTTTTTTTCACAGAAAAAGGGTTAACTATCAGAGGGAAAAAACAGAATTTTCCCGCGACGTATGACAATTTTGGAGTGACAAGTAAAAGATTAGGGTTTTTACCTGATCGCAGCTTGAGGAATAAATCAAATGAGCTAGGGAGAGCTACATGTATATATATATATATATAAATAATTGTAGGAAGTGAATGAAAATAAGAGAACAAGAACACTTTCGAAGAATCTATTCTCCTGTGTTGTTTTTTGAGCTTTGTGATTCTTCGATTGATAAGTTAATGAAATTTCATGTGAGGTTTCTCTGAAGTGCTTTTATATTTTGTAAAAGGGCTTTTGGGATTATGAAGATTTGAAGAGTTTCGGTTTAGCGCTTTTCGTCCCCTGCTGGGAAGACGTGCGTGGGTTCGGCCCCTTAACTTCTGCCATTTTTAGTTTGGCCCCAGAAAAAATTAAGAACAACGAATTTCAAGTATTTCTCAAACTAAAAATTTTAAAAAAAAATAGTTATGAAAAAAAAAAAATATATATATATATATATAACGATCAGACAACATGATTATTACTATGTATGATCTTTACATAGATATTAGTAACCACTAGATTAAAGGTGCATTCTATATGGATAATGAAATTTTATTGAAATTAGATCCCTCAAGTCTTCAAGTTGAAGTTTTCAAATCTACTACATCTGCGAGTTGAAGTTTTCAAATCTGTCAGCCCCTCAAGTCAAAGTTTTCAAATCCATGATACTTGTAAGATCAAGTCATCAAAGTTAGTTTTAAGTTATAGTCATCAAATCCACCAAGTCGTCAAGTCGAGGCCTTCTGATTCGCCATTCGTAAGATGGACAATTTAGTCCCTTTGCACCTTAATGAATTTATCCTTAGCCTCTTTAACTTTTCAGTCTTAAGGTGGACAAAATTTGTCCCTTTGCACTTTAAGCTGGTCTTTTCACAGTTTTATCCTTAAAAGGATCTCCAAATTTTCAGTCTTAAGGTAGAAAATATTTGTCGCTTTGCACCTTAAGCTGACCTTATTACGATTTTTATCCTTAAAAAGATTTCTAAATTTTCAGTCTTAAAGTTGACAAAATTTGTCCCTTTGCACCTTAAGCTGGCCTTTTCATAGATTTATCCTTAAAAGGATCTCTAAATTTCCATGTCTCAAGATGGACAAGTTTAGTCTCTTTGCACCTTGGTCCTTAAAAGATGGTGTAATTTAAAGCCTTCATATCATACAATGTAAGGTCTTTAGTTCAAACAGTGTAAAGTTTTTACCTTGGGCAATGTATAATCTTTGGCTTATACAATATAAAGTCGTTGCCGCAAATTATGTAATGTCTCTGTCTTAAACGGTGTAAAATTCTGGCTCGCACGATTCGACACCTTAGCTCAGGAGGCGTAAAGCCTTCACCTTTGATAAAGTAATATCTTTATCTCATAATAATGTCTTGTCAAACTTAGTAAAATCTCAAACAAAGTAATTCTTGGTGTCACTTTGATCTGCTTCTCCTCTGAAATAATGTTCCTTATCCTAAAAAGCAAGAGAGAAAAAATATAACACAAGAAAACATAAGTAGAAAAAAGATTATTACCTGTCAAGATGTGTCAGAATCAGAAGTCAATTTCAAAATTTGGTCTAGACCAACTCGGTTAGACTTGAGCCAAGATTTTTTGTGGGAATAAATCCCTTGAAGTATGATTTTTATAAATCGAAATATTTTTGATTTTGATGTTTCAATATCAAGATATAAATTATTTGGTGAGATAACACAAATCTGAAATTGTCTGAGTGATAGAATCTAGAGCTTACTTCAGAAAATGATCTGGTACTATCCTGAAGGAATAGAATCTAGAGCTTACTTCAAAAAATAATTTGGCACCATCCTGAAGGAATCCAACTCTCAATTTTGAATATGTTGTGTCCATTTGCGTCTATTTTCTAGAGAATCAAGTGAATTGTGATTTTGATATTTTTAAATTAAAATATAATTTTTTGGTGTCATCGCGCAAATATGAAATGTTCTTGAAAGAATCCATCTCTCAGATTCAAATATGTTATAGCTATTTGCGTGTAGTTTCGAGAGAATCAAGTAGATTGCGATTTTGACATTCCTACATCAAGATATAGAAGTTTCAGTAAAACCGCGCAAATCTAAAATTTTCAGCATGATAGAATTTAAAGCTAACTTCAAAAAATTATCTAGAACGATATTAAACGAGATTAATTCTGAAATTTGAATATGTTATAGATAGGGAAAGTCTAGTTTATGACTGTTCATGATTTTAATATTTCTATAATAAGATATGAATTTTATCACAGACGCGCTAAACTGTAAAAAAATGACGAAAATCAAAAAGAAAAGAGAAGAAATTACCTTGCATTGTGTTCCCTCGTCATAATTTGCAACACTGTAACTGACGTAAAATAATGAAGAGCATATGTTTATTTATAAAGATCCCAAAAACGGCTATTGGAGATATTTGGTCGATGTGGGACTTGATAATTATTATTATCTAAGATAAAATTTTAAAAAAGTTATAATTTAACGTGAAAGGCAATTAAATTAAGTGAATATTTAATATCTTGGCAGCAAGTAAATTAAGCATTTTAAATCTAAGGTGAACCAAAAAAAATATTTTCATAAAGGAAATCAAGTGAATATTTAATTCAAATCCTCAAATATTCTTTCTTGATGTGGTATACATTAGTCCATGATAATTTTTGTAATAAAGCATCAAGTTAATATTTTAAGTCTGATCTTCAAAAGATTATTATCTCAATAATTTTTGAAGTAGGAGACATTGGTGGATAGCTGATAACGTCCAAAATAACTCTATGTTTAAGGAGGTGGCTACGATCATCGCAAAACAAGTTATCCAACAAAAATCGGGGTCGAATCCACAAGAATTAGAGTAAAAATTTATAAAGATTTGTGAGTTAATTCACACAAGCAAGCGTAATGTATAGACATAAAAGTAAAATGGGGGAAATAGTTTTAACAAGTGAACACAAATTATAAGCAATAAGAATTTGGTAACACAATTGTTAATATCAAAATTAGAGGAACTAGGGGTGTACTTCCGATGGAGTTATAACATTGGAATTGGGATCAATCATTCAACTTATATTCGATTATAATGTGGGTAGTCTTGGTTAAAGCTATGTTCAATCATTTTTCAACCAACCAAACATAGATACCTTGGGTTCTTTCAAACCCCAAAGTTTTAGCAACAAACCAACCAATTAGCTTAAGTGGGTTAAGCTATTTCTAGCCTTAATCCTTAGATGAGAAATTCCTAAGTCAAGCTATTTCTAGCCTCAACTTTTGGTGAAAATTCTCAAATCCTCACTATGAATCCTTACCCAATTATAAAACTTCTTTATCAAGCAAAGACCACTATTAGAAAGCTAAATTAATGTTTGCAACCATCAATTATTTAATTAAAACTTGAAGGCTTCAATAGACCCACACATAATAATCAATTATAAGCATAAATAATTAATACCCAATCTCAATTTCAAGCACCCATCATGCACACACCCTTAGAAAGGAATTAGCTATTCATATTGAAGGGGAAAAAAAAATATTCCAAGTGGATAACCATCAATTTTATTCATATTCATAAAACTAACTTCAATTCCAAGCTTTGAGTGGTTAACAATGGTGTTTTTATAATTTTCAATAAAGAAGAAGCTCTAAGTTATACTACACAAAGTGTACTCAATGATACTCCACAAATTGGGGGAAAACTGAGTAATATTCCTTACACAGATTCCAAAATCATCCTTGAAAGCTTTCCAATTACGCAATTAAATTATGGACCATTTTTGTCACGTTCCAAAGCTATCCCCTAGATGTAATACGGGACCCGAGATCATAAGTGAATCTAAGTTAACCTTGGCTTTAGCGTGACATAATATAACATGGATAATAATAGCAGAAGCATAACAAAAGGGTAAGCACACTAACTCAACATAAACATAAGGTCTAGAAATGTCACAATCTGAAATATGAAATCCCAATATTCAATTATGTCAAAAAAGCCTCTACATAAAATGAGTTGCTGGGACAAGACCCCAGCTAACTCTAAGTACTAAAATAAAGGATTCTACTAACAAGGAATCATACTAGTCCTCGAAATATGAGGATTCACCAATCAATACTGGATAGCCGGCGGTCTCTAGCCACGGCCTGAGAATGGGAGCATGAATCTGCATCATAATATGATGCAACACAAGAATATGCGTCAGTACTATGGAATGTACCGAGTATGCGAGTCTATGCAATAACATGGTAAAAACATACTTAAAACATGCTTAAAATTGAGTTCATGCATACTAAGGAGAAACATGAGTAAATATCGTAGTTTAAGCATAAGACATGAAATAGAAGTCAAACTTCAAAATAGAATATCATATAACTTCATAGCTTAAAAATATTCATACGGGAGTTTCTCTTAATGGACATAAATTATGATGAGCTACATAGAGTCCAGTGTCATGCACCCACAATGAAAAAGGTTGTCCTAGCCGGCCAAGGTTAGAACCATGTCATAAGGATCCTGTCATAAGTCACGAAGGCCAACCTACGGTGGCAACGTAGTTTTGGACTTGGATTATCTAGAACTCTCACCGCTCGGTGCTAAATACTACTCCCAAAATATAACATGAGGCTCACATACATGTGACATATCTAGATGTCAAAACTTGTTCATAATCATATTCATAACCCGAATCTTCATAATACTCACGAACCTTATTTTAAAAAATAATTCATGAGTATTGATGGCACATCGAGTGTCTTGTCTTTTATAATAATTCATACCTTAAAAACTTGCATGACATTAGTTCGATTTCAAAATCTCATGCACTTTCATGAAATATTGGAATTAGGCATGCAATTGCTTGTAATTCATGAAATCATACTATAAAATATGCCAATTTACTTAAATCAATCTATGCATGCAAAATTGGCTAGACTAAGCCTTCAATTCATGAAGTAGGAATTCATTTGTAAAAATCCATGCAAAATCATGCAATTTAAGATTAGATTTGGTAGAAGAATCGTAAGAAAAGCCAATTTATAAAAGACCATGAGAATTGGGTAAAAACTCTAATTAAGAAATTCATAAAATCAATTTAGAAAATTAGGCTTTGAGCATAAGGGTGAAAGAATTCCCTTATTGAATACCTACATACCTGAATTGAAGCTTTCTTAATCTAGGATGAGAGGGATGGAGACTTAAAGTTGAAATCCTTAGCTTGGAGCTTGAAGCTTGAGAGAATGGAGACCCTTTATTCTTTTAGGATTGAATGAGAGTTTGAGAGAAGACTTAGGCTAATTAGGGATGAAACCCTACTAAAAATGTCTAAAATGAACTCACGTAGGAGTTAAAAGGGTGAAAAATTACCAAAATAATTCAGGGATTTAATTCAGAAAAATAACTTAAAACTGGGGCTTCAGGTTTTACGAGTGTGGTTCACGAGTCGTAGACTGAACCACGACCCGTGGTTCCTTCTCATGGTTCCTGGTCTAAATGATCCACTGCGGATCATGATTCGATGAATTAACAGTACGTCCCATAGAACCATCTACGATCCATAGAACCCACTCGTAATTTCTAGAGGAAAAGACAACCCTTAGTTTGAGTTTCACGAATTAGTTCCATGACCCATGGAACCATCCACGAATCGTGAAAACTCACTCGTGGTTCTCAGACTTGAGGATGGTTTGCAGAACTGTTTTCACGAGTCCATTCCATGGCTCGTGGTTCAATCATGACTCGTGGTTTAGGCTCGTGATTTCTGGAAGTTTAGAATTTTGCAGAGTTTCTAAGTTTAAAGGCTGGTTCGAATTCTGGGGTATTACAATATCTCTCCCTTGGTTGAATGAAGACTAAGTAAGAAAACTTGTAGAGAAAACAACCAAACCAACCAACATAACATGAAAATTGAAGAATAAGCATTATAACTAAGTTTCAACTTATAAAAATGATTGAACTAACTCCAAAAACATAGATACATGCTAGGATCATGAGAAAAACTGATGGGGGGAGGGGGGCAGAAATGGAGGGAGATACTAAGGAGGAAACTATTACCTCAAGTTTAAACTGGATCAGAAGGAAAGAGATGAGGGTACTTGGATTTCATGGTTGCTTCTACTTCCCAAGTAGCTCCCTCAACTAGTTGGTTCCTCTAAAAGACTTTCACCGAAGCGACTTCTTTGTTCCTCAACCTTCAAATTTTACGATCAAGAATCTCAATAGGAATTTATTCATAAGTGAGGTTATCCTTCACACCCACATCCTCTAAAGGTACAATCAAGCTCGGATCGCCAACACACTTCTTCAACAAGAAAATATGAAAAACCGGATGAACCGTTTCTAGATCGGTTGGCAACTCCAACTCATAAGCAACACTACCAACTCTCATCAGAATCCTGTAGGGACTCACATAACGGGGACTAAGTTTCCCCTTCTTACAAAACTTCATCACACCCTTCATGGGCGACACCTTCAGAAATACCCAATCATCAACCTCAAACTCCAATTCTCTTCTTCTCACATCTGCATAAGATTTTTGTCGACTCTGAGTGGCCTTCAACCTCTCCCTAATAATCTGAACTTTCTCCATAGTCTCATGAACCGAATCTGGACCAATCAAAGCTGCTTCACCTACCTCAGACCAACCAATAGGAGATCTACACCTCCGCTCATAAAGTGCCTCATAAGGAGCCATCTGGATGCTAGAATGAAAGCTGTTGTTGTAGGCAAACTCAATAAGGGGTAAGTGATCATCCTAATTACCCTTGAAATCAATCACACAAGCTCTCAACATGTCCTCTAAGGTCTGAATAGTTCGCTCGGCCTGGCCATCCTTCTGTGAGTGAAAAGCTGTGCTAAGTCTCACGTGAGTACCAAGGCCCTTCTGAAACGACCTCCAAAACTAAGATGTGAATTGAGTACCCCTATGTGAAATGATAGACAATGGAATCCCATATAATCGGACTATCTCACGGATGTAGAGTCTGGCATAATCCTCTGCTGAATTGGTAGTCTTAACAGCCAAGAAGTGGGATGACTTAGTCATCATGTCAACAATCACCCAAATAGAATCATGTTGGCTGCGAGTACGAGGTAAGCCTATAATGAAGTCCATATTAATCGCTTCCCACTTCTAAGTAGGAAGATCAATATCCTGAGTCATACCACTCAGTCGCTGATGTTCTGCCTTCACTTGTTAACAGTTGGGACACTTAGCCACAAAATCTGCTATGTCCCTCTTCATGCCATTCCACCAATAGAATTCTCATAGGTCACGGTACATCTTGGTGGCACCGAGGTGAATAAAATACCTGGAGCTATGAGCCTCTGTCAAAATCTGTTGTCACAACCCATCTATGTTTGGCACACATAATCGACCTTGATATCGGAGCACACTATCTCCACCTTGGGAGAAAACTTCTACCCTCTGCTGATGGACTGCACCCTTCAACTGATGCAAGATAGGATCAGTGTCTTGTTTCTCCTTCACCTCAACTACCAAAGATGATTCGGACCCATTCTGAACAATAACACCACCATCTGCTGAATCTGTAAGGCGAACTTCCAATCGAGCAAGTCTATGAACTCATATCTTATTGCTATTAAAAGTATAATACAATATCTCATTGGAACTCAAGATCTTAGACTATAGTATCCTCACTCATCTGTTTTGAACTTATTAGTTATTCAAGTGCAGATTTTGCAGGTGATAAAACTGATCATGTCAAATTCTTGGGGAAGCACTAATTTCTTGGAACATTAAGAAATAAACCTCAATAGCTCTTTCCACTACAGAATTAGAATACCTTGCAGTTGGTAGCTGCGGTACTCAATTATTATGGATGATGTATCAACTACTTGATTATGATTTATGTTTTGAATCTGTTTTCTATTTTATGTGATGACACCAGTGCTATTAGTCTCTCAAAATATACTATGCATCATTCTAGGGCCAAGCATATAGATATAAAGCATCATTTCATTAGAGACCATGTTTAAAATAGAGATTTTGTGCTCGAATTTATTGACTCCAAAAATCAATTACCTTATATTTTTACAAAACCGCTTTTAGAAGAAAGATTCTGTTTTCTTAAAAATTGTCTTACTATTACTTACCTTAATTAATTAATTTCTGTCTTTTAATTCTTCTCCTCGTTCCCCTCAAAATACTATTTTCAATATTTTGTTTCCTTCTAAGTACCTTTTCCCCCTGACCAATGCCGTCTTTTCTGTCAATCAAATCTTCACCTTCTTTTCACACTCTCCCATAACCCTTCTTATATACCCTTTTCTGTAATCCCTTCTTCCACTATCCCTTTTCTCCCCACTCTTTTCCTTGTCCTTCTTTCTCAATGATTAGAACTCGATCCATGGTGTCTTTTATTCTTCCACCTTCTGAAGACAAAACATTTTCTCAAGATCCTAACATCATGTCCCTCTCTTTTGACTCATCTGAGGGAGAATTCTATGTTCCTCTATCCTCTATTGCCTCAAAGAAATGATCTTTGATTGGGAAGAAAGGTACCAACAAGAAATTGCAGGCTGATAGATCAAATTCACTCTCTCCTAAAGAAATGCACAAATTCTAGGGTGCCGATCAAAAGAGAAAATTTAAGTCCTTCAAGAACCGTTAAATTGTTCTTGGCTGGGTGATAAACTTAGAACAACTAGAAGAAATTCACTGCCCTGTAAGTACATTCTTCAAAGCCCAGAAATTAAATCTGTTGCTGAAACTATGTGGTCTAGAATACTATGAAGAACCAGTTCGTCTGTTCTATGCAAACCTCCATATCTCTAAAGATAGCCATGAACTAGAAACCCTAGTTTTGGGGAATCAGATTATCGTGAATGATTTCTTGTTTGAAAAAGGTTTTTGGGACAAAATTCTCTGGTGTATTTCCTTATATGAATGGGGTGTGGCCTAAAGATTTTGAAGTGTATCTAGAGGCTGCTAAAGAAGTAGTGGCTGAAGCTAGTGCCAATTTGTCAAATTTTGGCCCTCTTTTGATATGTTTTGAATATCGTATTCTTGCCCATATGATTGCGCAACTTTAGTTCCCTGGAAAGGATCTCTTAGCTCCATCTCTAAAAACAATGTGTTCGTTCTCTATTGCTTGCTCAAGAAATATCACATTAAATGGGCCATTTAGTTTTGTGAAAATATATTAGACAGTGCAAGAGATTCAAATGCTTCTGCAAGTTTTCCATATGGTCTGTTGATCTCGTGGATACTAGACGACTCTTTAGTCGACTTATCCAACTACCAAGCAGTGGAAATTTCAGCAACCTATGATTCTAGAACCTTTTCCAACATAGGGTACACATTGGTGGACAACAAGTGGTGCAAAAAGGATGCAGCCAAGCCAAAACTAGATCCTTCCAAGACCAGCCAAATCTATGCAGACTTTGCATCTCTTTTGATCAAGGAAGCTGAAGTGATCAAGGATCATCTTTAAACACTCGAGAAAGGAATAAATGCTCTACAACAATCAATTGGGAAGCTTTTGGAACTTGGTAAAGAGACAAGTACAGATGTTGGTAAGCTCCGTATTGCTATGGATGGGATGAAGCAGGAAGGAGTGTCCTCTATTAACAAGATTATGAAGCAAGTTGATAAGTTGGTAATTTACCAACTTATTTGGCCTTTAAGCTTAGACTTTTTTCATCCTAATTGAGAGAAAATAGTGCATTTGACATGATTTATTTCTACTTTACAGGTGTATGCAATTTAGAAGTGATCGGTGTAGAATCAGATGAAAATAAGTCAAAATGGAGAATTTTAGGAAATCTGGGTGAATTGGCGCGATTGTGCTAGACTGGCACCGATAGCGCTGAAGGAAATGGTCAAGGCTTGTGAGCGATCGCGTAGGGACAATTCGATAGTGCTGTATGAAGAAGTGTTCAACGCCAGTCAAGACACGCGCATGATCGTGCATGGACAGTGCGATTGCACTGCAAAGTATGAACCCCTTGAGCGCGATAGCGCGATGGCACTTCACTGCGCATGAGCGTGAAACTGGGAAGAATTGTCTTTTCACACTTTTGGAAACCCCAATCCATATAAACACTTCTGAGCCATTTTAGAAAGGATCTTTGGCAATTTTTACAACTTTGACAAGCTTGTAGAGCAAGTTCATCACCCTACACCATTGGAGTAAAGAATTGGATGATTTCTATTGTAAAATCTTAAATTCCTTTCTTTAAACTCTTGTTCCAAATTGACTAATTGTAGGTGTAATTGTTGAATTGAGATTTGGGTATTGTATTAGAGATAATAGTTTATTTGGGTATTGAATTCTTATCTTGTGCTTTCTCTTGATTAAATTATGTAGGTCTATTGAATATTTCATGCTTTAATTATATAGTTGATGGTTGCACACATTGACTTAGCATACTAATTGTGTTCTTGCTTGAGAGAGGAGTTCTTCAATTGGGTAAAGACTCAATAGTGGAGATTTAGGGTTTTCACTCTAGATCAAGGCTAGAAATAGCTTGGTTGCCAGAAATTTCCATCTAAGATTTGGGGCTAGAGATAGACCAACTTACCCAAGTTGAATTGGTTGGTTTATTTCTTACTCATGGAGGTTCAAGAGAACACACGAGGATAAATGCTTGATTGGTCGAGAGACGGTTAAGCATACTCTTAACCAAGACTACCTTTGCGTTAATTAGGTGAAAGTCTTGCAAATTGAATTCCCATTCCCAATACTTCCTTGGTATCCTTGCTTGGTGAAAGCCATTTATCAAACCTATATTTTATTTGATTTTCTTTTATCCTTTGTTTTAGTTTAAACCCCCCTATCATTATCTTTTCTTTTTGCTCCTTGAATTTCAATAAGTTACTTTTATTCTTTATTAGCTCAATCGCGATTAGATTGGGATCGACCTCAACTCCCGCCGAGAATATAAATATGTTTTGCTCTAACGATCGCAATCACCTCTTATTGGAGAGTGTATTTGAGCATTATAAAAAATGGCTCTGTTACCGGGGAATAATTTGGCATATTGAGTTAGTTTGGAATTTGAGTTTACTTACTTTAGTTCAAATTTGTGAATATTTGTTTTTGTTTTAGTTAGTTTATTTTGTTGATTGACTCTATGGCATCTCGAAATGATAGAAATTTTTATGGTCACAACCCTTATTTTAATGACTATTGTTATTATTGTGGAGGACCCTACCTTGGGCAAAGGTGTAAAATTGGTCCAAGAAGAGGGAGGTATTCACCTTCTCGCTCCTATGACTAGCGTAATTGATATTTGTGTGGTGGTCCTGATGGACATTGGAGTGAATTCCCTTATGACCATCCTCCTCCCCCCTTATGCTAACAATGTTGCTAGTGTTGCTTGTGATCTTGACAGGAATCATGCCTTAGAAAGCAAGGAATGCAATGCCTACCCGGAAGGTATATATGCCAAGCTCCAAACTCTCTTGGCCATCCAATATATCTTAGAGGAGGGTGTGAAGTCTAGAAAGAAAGGCTTTATGGACACGAGAGCTAAAAAAGAAGATAAGAGAAATCGTGCCATGCAATCCATGGCGGATTTGTCTACTCCTCTTGATCAAGTTGATAAAGAAGACCCTCCAAGTCTAACAATTGAACATGTCTCGAACATTGAGGTCAAGCAAATTCACTTTGGGGATGATGATGAAGACTTTAAAAATATGGAATCACCCATGAGTGAGCTTGTACTGGTTGTGCTTGAACTCCAACATGAGAAAAAGCTTGAATTAGATGAGATTGTGAGTCAAGAATGGTTGTTAAATCGAGCTCACCAACTTGAAGCCTATGGGGAACAATGTGAAAGAATTCTATGAATGTTTGAGATATTGTTAAAAAGGCATGCCAAGAGAAGTAAAAATAAGGGTTGCTTGAAATTGCTATTCGGAATCTAAACACCAATGTTAATGCTCGTGTTGAAACATGCACGACCGTGGGTAGTAATTTTGAGTTATTCCCTATTGAAGAATAGGACACATGAGATACTCATGAATTGAAGCTGTTGTGGAAACCAACTATCCCATATGTGAATCAAGATACCAAGATTGAAAGAATGATACTAGAGTTGCAATACAAAGTCCAACGGTTTATCTTAAAAGACTCTAGTTCATTCGAAAGTGAGGATGTTATGAATGAGGAAAATTAGAGGGTGCAGAGGCCTAAATATTACTCCAACCATTTTCAACCCTAAGTTTGGTTGAATGGATGAAATTCAAAGTAATCAAACTTTTGGAGGACTTTAGAAGGAGGACAGATCGAGGTTTATCTGTCTTGAAGTTTGTTATGGATTGAAGGCAAAGCGACCTTCCTCACTCGAAGGCAAAAAAGTGAAAAATGTGACACCAAGAAAATGGCCTTCCTATATTCTCACCTTCACCCCGTGATTGTCACCGAAAGTTTGATTCAAATTTGGGTCAAAGGTTCAAATCCTCAAAGTGGAGATCCAAATAGTAAGGTAACTTACGTCGTGCCGTGATGTTAAATTATGTGCTTGATGGGAGGCAACCCATAATTTCAAAATTTTGAAGGTTTACAATTTTTTTTGTTGTTGTTAGAATAGCTTAGTTTGTAATTTTTGACTAATCCATAGAGTTTCAAGTCTTTTTGACCTGATTTGGGCAGGTTAAGGAGGTGAAGACTTGTAAAAATCCAATCAAGGACCAAAAGGGTGCTAAAATAGCATGTTAAATCGAGTGCGAACGCATATCAAACTAAGCACATCACACATGTGATCACTCCCCAAAACAGTGAGCTGCCACAAAAGGGCTGGAATGTGCGAATAGGTGAATTTTGCAACTGGAATTGTGCGGTTCACACCAGCCATTGCATACCAAAATAGTAAACTGCCAAAAATTTTCTAGTAGTAGTACAGTGCAATCGCACTAAAAGAGCACCGGTGGCACTGTGAAAAATCCACAAAGCAGCGCAATTACACTAGGATGATGCGATCTCGCTGAAGTAAATGTCAGCCAACAAATTAAAATCGACGGGAGCTTTTCAGCTTCCCCATGTTTCTTCCATTCAATAGGTATTCTTCCATTGTCAAAAATCCCTCTTCCCCCAGTACTTTCCCAGAGTTATCCATGCCTAAATCCAAAGTAAAAGCCATTGGGTAAACTCGAATGGGCAAACTAAAGTTTCTCCCTTTCTTCTCTCTATTTTTACCTACTGAATTCATCCATCAAGGTATGTCTCTGTTTCTTCTTCCCTTTAATGTTTCATGGTTTGATTTTTATGGGTTGTACGAGTTAGAGTTGAGTAAAAACTTGGGGAATTCTTGAGTACCTAAGTTCTTCCATTGTTATGAAGCTTTAAGGCCCAAATCATGTTTGTTGAAATGCTTAAATGGAATTTTGACGGGTTTAATAAAATTTAGTAGGAAATTATGTTGTTGTTGTACTGAGTGTTGATAATTACCCTCCAATATGGATAGAACCCATGATCTAGTTGTGAAAATCATGATGGAGGGTTGTTGGATCAAAAAGGATGACTGCCCAGTTGCTCAGCGCGATTTTGCTGCCTGTGAGTTATGTTACCTGCACGATCGCGCTGCTATGATGCGATAGCACTTAAGAAAGAAAAAAATAGATTTGACGCGATTGCTCCAGAGGAGCGCCGATAGCGATGAGTAATTGCAGCTGACACAAAAACTGTAGCTCTATCCAGAGCTACTCCGTTGCTTTCTAACCCATTTTTCTTGCTCAAAACACTTGTTTTTCTTTGTGCTACATGTTATGACCGCACTCTCACTTTGAAAATGATTTTGTATTTTTTTTGGATTGAAAAATAAGTACTAGTGCATCAAATGCAGACAATCAAGTTGATGAAATTGCTAAAGAGGAGGAGTATGACAACACAAAATTTATTTCACTAGCTTGTGCAGAGCAGTATAGGGCTGACTTATCTAAAAAAGTGGTCCCTAAAAGGGGCATTTCAATGCAAAGAGTGGAGGCGGCTTTGCCTGAATATTTTGGTCGATTCCATAGGGCGAAGTGGCATTGTTTCATAGCCTCACCATGTCGGGCCAATGAAATAGTTGCTTGGGAATTTTATGCTAAAGATTCGGCCATGAACTTCAAGGATCCGATGGTGACTATCCGAGGGAAAAAATTCAGAGTTGGGATAAAGAGAGCAATAGGTACTATGGGCTGGACGATAATGACACCATTCTTCTTGGGGAGAAGAGAGCTATAGGCAGGCCCTAAATTGCTTCAAAGGTCTATCCAGGAGTGGAACCCACATGGTCTATGTTCGAGACCAAGATTTATTCTCATGAATTCACTATCAAGGCGAATATATGGTTGTCTATCATATGTAGCAGAGTGCAGCTGGTACAGAATGAGAGTGAGGTTTGTCTTTATAAAGCGATGATTGCGGCAACAATGATTGATGTGGTTCTTGTTAATGTGGGGCCACTGATCCTCTGGGAGATAATGAATTATGTTAGGGGCAACAATGAGAGCTTATTCTTTCCCTCCTTGATTACTAAGCTCTGTCAGGCAGTGAAGGTTGATTTGAATGCTCTGGGAGATATTTGGCTTGACCCAAAGATCCCCATATATCCTTTGAAAAAGATAGTCTCAGGATCTGTGGTTAAGAAGAGGAAAGTGGATACTAGTTTGACTTTGGGATCTACAGAAGGTAGCCAGTCAGCCCATTCTGCCACTACTTTCACCCAGGAACCTCCACCAACACTTAGGCCATTTCAGCACCTATCCACTCAGATATAAGGAGTTCAGGCATCCATTAGTGCGTTGGACACTAGTAGTCCTTCAGGAGCACTCGAGGCCTAGACCAAAATGCTAAATGATGTGGTTGACTGTCATAAGAAGATTAAAGCGAGTCAGCAA
This sequence comes from Jaltomata sinuosa, assembly GCA_003996215.1. NCBI lineage: Eukaryota > Viridiplantae > Streptophyta > Magnoliopsida > Solanales > Solanaceae > Jaltomata > Jaltomata sinuosa. The sequence goes on from QJPP01007535.1 coordinate 117,714, forward strand.
AAGTTGGAAAAGAAGTTTGTGGACTAAGAGAAGAAGATGAAAGAGATAAGTACCACCCTTGATGATAAGAAGAAAATGGACAAGGAAAGAGATAAATTGTTGAAGCGAATGTGGAAGAGCATAAAAAGCTTTGTGGGAGTTCGGACACTAAGGATAATGGAAATGATGACTCCACGACTCATGGCAATGGTGGTGCTCCAGCGAGTCCTCTCTAGCTACAACTTAGGGATTTCAGGGATCCCCTCACACTATTTCCTCTCAGTTTTTCATTTTAGATTTGTACACTGAGGACACTGCAGTAGATTTTAGTTGGGGGTGGTGGCACTTGGGTAATGCTTATGTCAGATTTTTATATTTTTTTGTGCCCTTGCCGGGATTGTTTTAGATATTTTGCCCTCGCCGGGCTTGTTTTATCTTGTTTTGGATGTTGTTCCCTCGTCAGGCTTATTTCATTTTGATATGAATATCATGCCCTTGCTGGGTTTGTTTGTTTGAAATTTTGTTGGATTGGTCACCTTTGTTATTTCTTTATTTCATGTTGTAATTGGTGTAGAGTGATGATTCCCAATGATAGAGCGAGTGACGACATTCTTAAGGGAAATTGTCATTTTATTTAAGTGTTTCTGAGCCAGGGGAAGTCTGAGTACCCGTTAGGCTAGATGAAAGTGATTGTTTGTTGGGGTATATATGTTGGTGAACTCTGAGTAGCCATATCGATTTAGATAGATGATTTGGCCCTATGATAGATTGAGTGACGTCATTCTTAAGGTCAAACCGTCATCTTTTGAGATAATTTGGAATCGTGACTTGTTTGGTACTAATGGAGTTAGTCTCGCATGTGGATTGAGATGAAGCATACCCTTCTGAAAGATTTCTTTTTTGAAATGTTGCATAACAAAGAATGATATTAGTGACAACTCCTTTAATCTTTTTGTGATTCTTAATCACTAGTGGTGATGACTGAAAATGCAAAATGTGGCTCTATTTGTTCTTGTTTAGGAAGTGAAATTGACCCATCTTGAATAATTCACATGCCATGTGTGGTGAGATTTTATTGAATAATTCTTGTACTTGCTTGTGTCAACTAGAACTTGCCCGGTTAGTATTTCAATAGTAGTCTTGATTGCTTTTGGTTGGAGAATAGTTCTTAGGCCTTCTTCATGATTTTTGGAAGCCCACTAAGCCTTAAAAGCCTGCCATTGCACTAAATGTATCACTAGTGACCCCATTTGAGCTTAATACCTTTTCTTTGGCAACCCCATTACAAGCCTTGAACTATTTCGAAAATGATCCCTCTTTTGAACCGTCACACCTTGAATGCTAAAAATGTAAAAATAAGGCTAAAAGCCTAAGTTTGGGGTGGATTGAGAAACACCTTGGAGGAAATAGGCAATACATGGTGGTTTGTGGCTAGCGTTTAAACAAATTGTTAAAGAAAGGACTAAGTTGAAAAGAAATGCAAAAAAATGAGGAAAAGAATGAAATCTTCTAAGGTATATAGAATGATAAAAATTTGGGGCTTCAAATGAAATAAGTGAAATAGTGCCTTGTGTTGCATGAAAATGAAAAGAAATGGCTTTGATTTTGAATTGAAAAAGTTGTGTAGTGTTCAAGGAGGATGTAGTCACTTTAATCCCAAAAGCTTATCCTACCCTTCCCCAAACCTACATTACAAGCTTGGAAAAGTCCTTTGAGATCTACAATCGATTGCTTTTGAGTTAGTGGCAAATGAAAATAAGGGCAAGCTTATGGATTGATACTTGTAGTACTTGAAATTTCTTGTGAGTGTGAGTGTTTGTGCTTTTTCCCCTTGTGTTACCCTTGTACATAGTGTGTTTTGGAATTTTTATTCTTGTGAGGGCATGTGAATTAGGATAGTTGGTGAAGTTGATAAATTCCGAAAATGAGTCAAATGAGCATATGGAGTAAACTAGTGGTTTTGAGTCACTTCTTGAGGATTGATTGTTGTCACTTGATTGTTTTTGTAGTCCTATTGCATTCTTAAAAAGTGATGTTTTGAATAGAGGGGATTGTTGGATAAAGTTAACATGTGATCGACTAATCATTAGCACCAACCAAAGTCATGCATTTGAGCTTTAAATGAATCTCTGTGAATTGTAGTGAAGTTATTGCACTTGTCCTTGTGTCCTTTGGATTAGAGCTTTGAGTTGCTTGAGGACAAGCAATAGTTCAAGTTTGGGGTTTTTGATAAGTTGGTAATTTACCAATTATTTAGCCTTTAAGCTTAGACTTTTGGTATCCTAATTGAGAGAAAATAGTGCATTTAACATCATTTATTTCTACTTTATAGGTGTATGTGATTAGAAGTGATCAGTGCAGAATTAGATGAAAATAAGTCAAAATGGAGAATTTCTAGAAATTTGGGCAAATTGGCGCGATTGCACTGGACTCATGCTGATAGCGCTCAAGGAAATGGTCAAGGCTTGTGCGCGATCATGCAGGGACAACGCGATAGCGCTATATGAATAAGTGGTCAATGCCAGTCAAGACACACACGCTGCACAGTGTGAACCCCTTGAGCGCAATGGCGCTTCACTGCGCCTGAGCGTGAAACTGGGAAGAATTGTCTTTTCACACTTTTGGAAACCCCAATCCACATAAAACACTTCTGAGCCTTTTTGGAAAGGATCTTTGGCAATTTTTACAACTTTGACAAGCTTGGAGAGCAAGTTCATCACCCTACATCACTGGAGTAAAGAATTGGATGATTTCTATCGTAAAATCTTAAATTCCTTTCTTTAAACTCTTGTTCCAAATTGACTAATTGTAGGTGTAATTGTTGAATTGAGATTTGGGTATTGTATTAGAGATAATACTTTATTTGGGTATTGAATTCTTATCTTGTGCTTTCTCTTGATTAAACTGTATGGGTGTATTGAATCTTTCATGCTTTAATCATATAGTTGATGGTTGCAAATATTGACTTAACATACTAATTGTGTTCTTGCTTGAGAGAGGAGTTCTTCAATTGGGTAAAGACTCAATAGTGGGGATTCGGAGTTTTCACTCTAGATCAAGGCTAGAAATAGCGTGGTTGCTGGAAATTTCCATCTAAGAGTTGGGGCTAGAGATAGCCCAACTTACCCAAGTTGAATTGGTTGGTTTATTTCTTACTCGTGGAGGTTCGAGAGAACATACGAGGATAAATGCTTGATTGGTTGAGAGACGGTTAAGCATACTCTTAACCAAGACTACCTTTGCGTTAATTGGGTGGAAGTCTTGCAAATTGAATTCCCATTCCCAATACTTCCTTGTTATCCTTGCTTTGTGAAGCCATTGATCAAACCTATCTTTTATTTGATTTTATTTTATCCTTTGTTTTAGTTTAAAAACCCCCTATCGTTATATTTTTTTTCTCCTTGAACTTCAATAAGTTGTTTTTATTCTTTATTAGCTCAATCGCGATTACATTGTTCTCTGGTGGATCGAGCCCGACTCTCGTTGGGAATATAAATGTGTTTTGCTTTGATGATCGCAATCACCTCATATTGGAGATTGTATTTGAGCATTATCATAAGTCAGTTCCCTTAAAAAGGAGGCTGACTCATCTCAGAATGAGCTAGCTGTGACAGTCCAAATCTCTTACTCAAATATCTGCAAGAATATGAAACGTTCCTATGATACCTTCTACAGAAATATTCACATTACTCTGAAGTATTTTCTCTAGAAAAATTGACTCTATCCTTCTTTAAAACTCTCCCATGGGGGTCTGTCCCCATTAATCATTCTGCTTTTGGGTCTGTAATCGGGGTTCCTGTCACGACCCGATTTCTCGGTCATGATGACATCTATAACCCCTAGTAGGCGAACCAATCCACGTAGCCCGAAACGGTTAGTAATGGGCTACAACCTAGCAAGCATGTGGAAGAACCATAAATAAGCAGAAGCAAGAGAACAAGATAAAGAATCAGCAACAGGAATGCATAAGCGGAAGCTAAACTAAACCAAAAACCTGATAACATAGTATAAGAGCCGGAACTACGTCAACAGAGTACAAAGGATCCAAAAGTATATATACATATGTCTCTGAATGGTAAAAGAGTACATAATACAATGGATGAACTAAAAGCTAAGCTCTGGTCGTCAAGATCTCATCCTCAGCCTCGGATAGTCCAAAAGATCAGCATGCACGAGTCTCCAATGAATCAGTGATGATGGGCCACACTAGGATCTGCACCAGGAAGATGCAGAGTGTAGTATAAGCACCAATTGTGAAGCAACAGGTACACAATAGGTATTATAGGCCGACTAGGTGTATATAAGATATAGAGGCCATAATATAGCAGATATGAAACAAGTAGTCACGAAAGCAATGAATAAGTACACGAAAGCTAACACAGAAGGATACAAGAAGAAAACAACATACTTGGCTAGCTACTAGAAATATACATCATAAAACACAGGTGAAGGAAGAAAGAATGCACCTGGGGTCCTTGCAATAATAATATATAAAGAGAGTTTAAGAAGAAGGCGGTATCGAAAAACACATACAAGTGAAGACAAACCCTCCGACATCCCATACTACCGAAGCGTACACTGAGCAAACAGTAAACAAGGGTGGATTCCAACACAAATGAATGGCATGATGTAGTATGATATGCCGAATCCAAGTGTGATAGTAGTGCCGTATGTTACCTCCTTCGGTACGTAAAAGGCCCAATAGAGGTAGGATCCATGGAAGGGATTCCCCCGAGTACCTCAACTCCACCGTACACCCCTCCTCCGGCACTCGCAGGTTGTAACCCCTGGTCTGGATCGGCAAGGTCCATGGAGGTCCACTCATAGACCACATAGTAAATCTCAAGCCTCAATATAATAGTCCGGAGTGTATCCAAGTCCAAACTAGTAACCAAACTCAAAAATACATGCCTGGAGTTTATCCGGGTAAAAAATCAGCGAAACAAGTCCCAAAAACCTCATCAAGGGTGCCAAGGGGAAACCAGGTCTAAAACACTAGTAAATCAGGTCCGATGCTCGACTTTACCGAGTCTAATATCATCTTGCATCACTATCAAAGTATGTCTAGAAGCATGGCTCAACCGGATCTAGTATAAGTGCGGAAAACAATGATAAAATCATCTTTTAATCTCTCTTACCCCAAGAAGATCCATAAAAATAGTTTCCAAACCTTTTTACAACCATGTTTACCAAAAATGGGCCCTCGGGGACATGCAAGGTTTAGAAAACCATCAATAGTCATCCCGAAGCCAAAACCATAGTAAAACATGTTGAAAGTCTCTTTATATGCATGATAATGGCATGCTCAATCACAAGCAGTAGTCTAACGGCTCACAATCAACCTATCGGCCCTGCACAGGCTCCAATCGTTCTACAACATAGATAACCAGCTCTACAAACTAATATCAATGTCCGGGACCCGCGGACATTCCCAAATAACCCACCATCTATAGTCCAAACTCAAATACAAGGCCACACAGGACCACAAGGGTGATATAAGCAACTACAATTAATTCTACAACCAAATGAGTGAAATAATACAGATATGAATGAATGGACGAGGTCTGGGGTACCGAGCTAATAATCCCAACCCAAGGATGCTAATTAGTACAATTATAGCCTATATACGCAAAGTCTAAAAGAGTTAAACTGTAACCTACCTGTTGTCCGATGACAAGCCGCTAGAACGACAATGTCCAAGCCTGAACTGCTCCAAGAAGATCCGAACAGAAGTCAAACTATCATAAACATAAACTACATATTAAAATAATACCAATGATACACATATTGCTATAACAATAGCCGAGTCAAAATTTGGGTCAAAAACAGGCCCGCAGGGCGCATAACTCGAAACTGGAAATGAAAAAGCGTACAATGATCACAACAATCCGAAGAGTGCATGCTTAAAATTTGAGCAAATTTGGCCAAGAAAAGGAGCTCAAAACAGCACGCTCAAGTAAGGAATTAAAGAGGGAAATTCAAAGAATAAAATCGTAAATTAAAGTAAGAATTAACTCACCACGATTAGAGAAACATGCTTGCGGAGTGAAATCCTCGCAATTACGAACAACCAAAGCCAAAGGAGCATCTATAAACCAAGAAAACTCAAGCTTTGAGAAAAACCATCAATGGAGGTTTGCTAATGGAGAAGAAGCAACTTGGGGAAGAAGGAGACTTACCGAATGTCGAGGGAAGCAAGATGATCTGACAATTTGAAGAAATCCCCAAGCTTAGAACTATTTAGGAGAAAATTCTAGAGAGTGGAAATAACTTGGAGTTGAGAAACCAAGGTGCGAGTGGCTGAAAAATCGAGAGGGGAGCAATATATAGTCCTGGCCGCAGGCTGGTGCCATCGACGCTGGCCAGGTGCTATGGCACTGAGGAGAGGCCAGGTGCTTGGGCACGACCACGCGGTATGGGGGCAATAGTTCTGGCAGGCAAGCGGGTGCTGAGGCGCCATCGGTGCTGAGGGCAGGCACATGCTAGCGCAATTGTGCTGCCTGGGAGCCGTCGGTGCTGAGGGCTTGCCTGCAACAAAAAACTAGCAAAACTCAAAATTTGGATGGGGTGATTCGGGCACAATCAGAACCCGATACTCAAAAACCACACACGCTATTAGAGTGTAAACGATGTTACGGACTCAAAAGAATTGATGAAACTTTCATAAGAGGTCATTTCGGAGGAATGTTGACCCAAGTCAACACTAACTAAAACTAACCAAATAAGCAAAATGATTTCGCCTCACCCGGGACCCGAACCAACCACCAACCTAACCAGAACTCAACATTCCAGAGCTGATAGAGTCATTGAATTTCGAATCTGATGCTCCGATCATAGAAAGCTGACCCAAGTCACACTTCTAACTAAAAATGGTCTGAAAACACAAAATCAACACAAAACCCACACCGAAAGTTCTCAGGCTTCGACTAAAGGTCCAACTAGACCAAACTTTATGCTCCGGAGCTAACAAAAATGTCAAAATTTAATTCCAAGCATGTTAGCTAAGAATGTTGACTAAAGTCAATGAATTCCTAAGTTAAAGCTCTAAAATAGGAAAACAATCATAAAGACCTAACGAACGGCCAAGGCACCAAACCACCAATCCCAGCAAGCCATAAATGACTTGGGGCCACTACATGCAAGCTCTAATAGTTCAAGAAAAGTGTAAATGCGGGAATGACCGAAAGGGTCATTACATCATCCACTACTAAAAAGGACTTTTATCCTCGAAAGTCAAGAGCAAGGGAGTACGAAAAGGCTCAAACAGCTGCGGATACTAAGCCCGCATCTCTCTTTCGTTCTCCCAGGTAGCCTCCTCAACTGGACAGTGCCTACACTGAACCTTAACAATCGAAACCTCTCTAGACCTCAACCTCCTGACATCTCTGGCCAGAATAACAATTAGTTCCTCAACAAAGGCTAAACTCTCATCTAACTGAACTGAATCGCACTGTAACACATGAGACTCATATGGAACATAACGTCGCAATATCGATACATGGAATACAAGATGTACGGCTAAAAACATCAGTGGCAAAGCTAACATGTAGGCATCACTATCAACCCTCTGAAGAATCTCAAATGGCCCAATGTACATGGGGATAAGATTTCCCCGCCTACCAAATCTCATCACGCCATTCATGGGCGATACACAGAGATATACCAAGTCACCAACACTGAACTCTAAGGCACAAAGTCTATGATCAACATAGCTCTTCTGCCTACTCTGAGCTGCCTGAAGTCTATCCTGAATCACTCAGACTATGTCTAAGGAATCGCAAAGCAAGTCTGTACTCTGTGGCCTAGACTCTAAACTATCAAACCAACCCACCAGTGATCTGCAATGCCTACCATATAAAGCCTAGAAAGATGCCATGCCAATGCTAGAATGAAAACTATTAATATAAGTAAACTCGACCAAAGGCACAAACTGATCCCAAGAACCTCCAAAGTCAAGAGCACAAGCCCGAAGCATGTCCTCCAGGACCTGAATGGTCCTCTAGGACTGGCTATCCGTCTGAGGATGGAATGCGGTACTAAGCTGAACCTCTGTACCTAAATCTCACTGAACAACCCTCCAAAACTGAGATGTGAACTGAGTGCCGCAGTCTGAAATGATAGAAGCTGGGACCCCATGAAACCGAACAACCTCACGAAGGTAAATCTGAGCTAACCTCTCTACACTGTAAGTAGTCTGAACCAGCAAAAAGTGCACTAAGCCGATCAAAAATCATCCAAATGGAGTCAATCCCTCGAGATGTACGTGGCAACCCTACTACAAAGTCCATAGTAATCCCTTCCCACTTCCACTCAAGAATAGGAAGTCGCCCCATCAAACCACCAGGTCTTATGTGCTCAAACTTAACCTGCTGATAGTTCAAGCACCGAGATACAAACTCCGCTACATCCCCCTTCATACCACTCCACCATTAAAGCTGTCTCAAATCTCTGTATATATTGGCTGCGCCAGGATGAATGGAATAGCTAGAGCAATGTGGCTCACAGAGAATCAACTGAATAAAATCCCCAACTCTCAGAACACAAAGAAGACTATCAAACCTTAGAACACCATTAGAATTCAAAGTAGCCCGGCTGGCCTCACCCCAAACAACTTGATCACGAAGGTCACAGAACTGCTAATCCTCAAACTGACAGCTCTAAATCTGATCAACCAAGATAGAACGAACCTCAATACTGGAGAGAACTCTGCTAGGATTTAACAAGTCAAGCCTAACCAAATGGTTAGCCAAGGACTGGATATCTAAGGCCAACGACCGCTTTGAAACTGATAGTGAAGCTACGCTTCCCATACTCACCGTCTTCTGACTCAAGGCATCCGCTATCACATTTACCTTGCCCAGATGATACAGAATAGTGAAATCATAGTCCTTCAGTAACTCAATCCATCTCTATTATCTCGAGTTTAGCTCTCGCTGACTCGTAAGTACTGAAGACTATGGTGATCGGTGAAGATCTCACAATGAGCCCAATATAGATAGTGCCTCCAAATCTTGAGCGCGAAGACCACCACCGCCAACTCTAAGTCATAAGTGGGGTAGTTACGCTCATGAACCTTCAGCTGCCTTGATGTATATGCTATAACATGACCCTGCTGCATCAACACACAACTCAGACCAACCCTGGAAGCATCACAATACACGGAGAAGCTCTAACCCTCAACTGGCAAAGTCAACACTGGAGCAGAAGTTAATAAGACCTTAAACCTCTGAAAGCTATCCTCGCACTAATCCGACCATTGAAATGAAACATCCTTCCTAGTCAGCCTAGTCAAAGGTGCTGCTATGGAAGAAAAACTATCGATGAACCATCTGTAGTACCTTGCTAACCCAACAAAGCTGCGAACCTTGGTAGGAGTAGTAGGTATCGTCCAATCACGAACTACTGAAATATTTCCCAGGTCCACTCTAATCCCATCCTTAGACACCATGTGCCCTAGGAATGCAACTGACTCAAGCCAAAACTTGTACTTTGAGAACTTGGCATAAAGACGATGATCTCTCAAAGTCTGGAGTACAATCCTCAAGTGCTGCTCATGCTCATCTCTACTCCACGATTATATCAGGATGTCATCTATGCAAACTATCACAAATAAGTCCAAGTACGGGATAAGCACCCTGTGCATCAAGTCCATGAAAGTTGCGGGGGCAGTAGTCAACCTAAAAGACATCACCAGGAACTCATAGTGGCCATAAGTGTCCTGAATGCTATCTTAGGAATATCCTCCATTTTAATCCACAACTGGTGGTAGCCTGACCTCAAATCTATCTTCAAAAATATGGCTGAACCTTGAAGCTGATCAAACAAGTCATCTATGCACGACATAGGATACCTATTCTTCACAGTCACCTTGTTAAACTGCCTATAATCAATGCACATCCTCATCGACCCATCTTTCTTCTTCACAAACAGCACTGGAGCACACCATGATGACACACTTGGACTAATGAAACCCTTAGCTAACAAGTCCTGGAGTTGCTTCCTAAGCTCTCTCAACTCAGCTGGAGCCATACAGTAAGGAGAAATCGAAATGGGCCTGGTGCCCAACTCTAACTCAATAGCAAAATCAATATCTCTCTCAGGTGGAAGACTTGGTAGGTCGGTAGGGAATGCATCTAGGTAATCTCTAACCACAGGAACTGACTCAGGGGAAGAAGGGTCGACACTAGCATCTCGGCCATATGCTAGATAATCCCAGATGGTGCATGGCTGAAAGAACCATGTCACACAATCGGGGATACGCCGGGCACAACTATGGTAACAATCTTGGCATAACAATCCAAAACCACTCGATAAGGGAATAACCAGTCCATGCCCAGAATCACATCAAAATCTAACATATCAAGAATCATCAAATCACCCAAAGTCTCAATATCTCCAACAAAAATCATACAAGATCTCACAATCTGATCCACTACTAAAGAATCTCCTACTGGGGTCAAAACATATATAGTCATAGATAATGGCTCACTAGCCAACCCCAAACAAGGAAAATAGTAGGCAGAAACACACAAGCAAGTAGATCCAGGATTAAATAAAGCCAAAGTTGACTGACGGCATACATAAATCATACCTATTATCACAACATTCGAGGCCTGTGCCTCCAGTCTCCGAGGGACTGCATAAAACTGATGATAACCACCTTCTGACCGACCGTCATCCCTACCGCCTGTCCTTCTATGCTGCACACCACCTCTACCCTGATCACCACCTCCTCTAGTCGGTGGCTGAACTACACGGATGGGCTGAGTCGCCTGAGCGGCTGGCTAAACTGTACCCCACTGGGGGCGATCTCTAGCATAATGACCATTGACCCCACACTAATAGAAAGCCCTTGGTGGCCTAAACTATTAAGATAAACCAGCTGAACCTGTGTGGCCACCACGGCCTGATGCCCCAGAAGCTGTACCCCTCATAGACTGACCAGTATAGCCTTGCTGACTATTTTAACCCTTCTCAAACTGAGACCCACCAGAAGACTGAAGCGATGCCTGAACCAATCGGCTAGACTAACCCTGGTGTTGCTGTGGCTGATAACCTCAGCCTAACTGGCCTGAACCTCCACCACTGTGATGGGAACCACTGTAGTTGCCTTAATATTGAGCCCTCTTATCTCTAGACTCCGGATCATGGCGGTACAAGTCCTCCATAGTGCAAACATGATCCACAATAGCCTGGAAGGATAGCCTGCTAGCAACTAACACCTCGGCTGACTGTCTGAACTCTAGTCTTAAACCCCAAATGAATCTGCAAACTCTGTCAGGCTCGGTGGGGATAATCATAGCCCTAAATGGAGAAAGCTGATGAAAGTGAGTCTCGTACTCAAATACGGTCATAGAACCCTGCATAAGTCTAGTGAACTGCTCCTTACGATACTTCCTATCGCTCTGTGGCAAGAACTTGGCCATAAAGGCCTCATAGAACTCTGATCAAGGTAATAGAGGTGATGAAGATGGTCTGCAAGCAACTTGGGCTCTCCACCACAACTTAGCTAGGCCCTCCAACTGATAAGTAGTGTAACCAACTCCATGAGTCTCCAACAAACCCAAATGGTGTAGTATGTCCTCACAGGTGGTAATAAATTCGTGCGGATCCTGGCTGGAGTACCAGAAAATCTAGGTGGAACCAATCTCAGAAATCTACCCAGGGCTTTCTGCTCTGTCTCTGTCATCACCGAACGGGGAGCAAAAGGCTATGTAATGGATGGTACTGGAAGAACCTCAGCATAGGGAGCCGCAGTAGCAGGCTGCACTCCTGAACTCTGTATATCCAAGGCTTCCCCCCTGAGAGGATGTCTGTGCTACCTCAGAAGGATGACCCTCAATCATGACCAATAATTGTAGAAGTAAACCCCGAATATCTGACAAAAGAGTTGGGGCTGAAGCTGGAACAGAAACTGGTGCTGGCACTGGTGGTACCTGGGCTGTCCCTCAATCTATAGGCTGCTGCTCTAGAATAATCTTGAGCTTATACTCGGGCTCAACCTCAACCCTAGGAGCTCTAGCTGGTGCCTCTTCTCGGTCACGTTCCCTAGCTCTACCTCTACGACCTCCTCGGCCTCTAGCTGGAGTCGAGGGTGCTGGAGCCGAAGGCTCGCCCCCTCCTGATGTCAACGATCTCGCATGAACTATATGCGGGAGAATGAACTAGAATAAGTGAGATTACAGGAAACCATCAAGGATAAGACGCACGATATAGAAGCAAGAAGAGAGCCATATTTCCTAATATGCTACTGTAGCCTCCAAAAGATTGAGTACGGATGTCTTTGCCCCGATCCACAGGACTCTACTAGATATTAGCTCCTATATCGATGACACCGGTGAACCTGGCTCTAATACCAAGCTATCACAATCCAATTTCTCGATCATGATGGCACCTACAACCTCCCAGTAGGCAAACCAATCCCCATTGCTCGGAACGGTTAGTAATGGACTACTAGGTAGCAAGCATGCGGAAGAACCATAAATAAGCGGAAGCAAGGGAACAAGATAAAGAAATCAGCAACAAGAGTGCATAAGCGGAATCTAAACCAAACAGAAAACCTGATATCATAGTATAAGAGCCAGAACTACGTCAACAGAGTACAAAGGATCCAAAAGTATATATACATATGTCTCCGACTGGTAAAAAAGTACATAATACAAAGGATGAACTAAAAGCTAAGCTCCGATTGTCAAGAGCTCTCAACCTCAGATAGTCCAAAAGATCAGCCCGCACGAGTCTCCAACAAATCAGCGATGATGGGCCATACTAGGATCTGCACCAGGAAGATGCAGAGTATAGTATGAGCACCAATTCTGAAGCAACGGGTACACTGTAGGTATCATAGGCCGACTGAGCGCATATAAGATATAAAGGCAATAATATAGCAGATATAAAACAAGTAGATACGGAAGCAATGAATAAGTACACGAAAGCTAGCACAGAAGGTTACAAGAAGAAAACAACATACTGGGCTAGCTACTGGAAATATACATCATAGAACACAGGTGAAGGAAGAAAGAACGTACCTAGGGTCCTTGCATAACAGTATATAAAGAGAGTTTAAGAAGAAGGCAGTATACCGATAACCTCAAGTAAAAATGGATGGAGGGAAGAAAAATAATGATAATATGCTCGAAAACAAGGCTAACAACCAAGTCATGCTAGTAATACAACTCTTAATGCCAGAAATAAACAATCGATAGCCCAAGTAAAACCATCAAATGAACCCAATGTACATAATACAACTCTAAGTTTTCGGGCATCGAATGTAACCATAATTAGGATCAATATCTTGATAGAATAACAATAAATAACAGTCTACCTATAGTCCCATGAGCGCCCATACACCCAAAGAACACATACAAGTGAAGACAAACCCTCCAGTATCCCATACTACCGAAGCGTACACTGAGCAAACAACAAACAAGGGTGGAATCCAACATAAATGAATGGCATGATGTAGTATGATATGCCAAAACCAAGTGTGATATTAGTGCCGTATGTTACCTTCTTCGGTACCTAAAAGTCCCAATAGAGGCAGGATCCATGGAAGGGATTCCCCTGAGTACCTCAACTCTATCGTACACCCCTCCTCCGGCACTCGCAGCTCGTAGCCCCTGGTCCAGATTAGCAAGGTCCATGGAGGTCCACTCTTAGACCACATACTAAATCTCAAGCCTCAATATAACAGTCTGGAGTGTTTTTGGATCAAAACTAGTAACCAAATCTCAAAAATGAATGCTCGGAGTTTATTCGGGTCTAAAATCAGTGAAACGAGTCCCAAAAACCCCATCAATGCTGCTCGGGGATATCCATGTCTAAGAAAATAGTAAATCAGGTACGATGCTTGGCTTTACCGAGTCTAATATCATCTCCCATCACTAACAAAGTATGTCTAGCACCACGGCTCCACTGGGTCTAGTATAAGTGCGTAAAACTGTGATAAAATCATCTTTTAATCTCACTTACCCCTAGAAGATCCATAAAAATAAGTTCCAAATCTTTTTACAACCATTTTTACCAAAAATGGGTCCTCGGGGCCATGCAAGGTTCAGAAAATCGTCAATAGTTAGCCCAAAGCCAAAACCGTAGTAAAACATATAGAAACTTGTCACGACTCGATTTCTCAAGTCATGATGGCACCTACATCCCCAATAGTAGGTGAACCAATCCCCATAGCCCAGAATAGTTAGTAATGGGCTACTACCTAACCAATACGCACAATAAGCAGAAATAAGCGGAAGCAATAATACGATAGAGACAATGCAGAAGCAACAACCTGAATATAAATACATAAAGAAACTACACCAACCCCAAGACTTGGTATCTATAGTACAAGAGCTTCTAATAGATTACAAGTGCTAGAAGTAACAAAATAATAAGTACAACTATCTCTGAATAAATAAAGAGTAGCAGTGCCAAAATATGAGATGTGGTCAAGCCCCCGACGTCAGGCGCTCACCCTAGTCTGGAATATTCAAAGCTGTATGAGTCTCCATGCGATCAATATCAAAAGCTCACAGTAATATCTGCACCAAAAGATGCGAAAGTTTAGTATGAGCACCAATTGCTAAGCAATGGGTATACCCAGTAGGCATTATCGGCCGACTGAGCATATATGAGATATAAAAACAGTAAGAAGCATATAACAAAGAAGCATTCACAAAAACAATAGAGAGCACATGGAAACTAGAATGGATAAAAGTCAACAAGAATCACAAACAAGCTATGCTATCCACAGAAGATATATATAATATAGAACACATGTGAAGGAAAGAATAACACACCTGGAATCCTTGCAACAACAATATAAACATTAAGAGAGAGTTGAGAAAATAACGGTATATCGGTAACCTCAAGTAAAAAGGTTAAGAAGGAAACCAAGCCAACATATTCAAGCTAACAACAATATACGAACCTAATCATACTAAAAAACCATTCAAGATAAGAGAAACAGATAACCACCTCCTAATTTCAAAACTAAGATGGAATAAACTATGCTACAAAGCACCGAAAGCCACTACTCAGAACAACAAAAAAAGGATAGAAATCCCTAGCTCACAACCACCCAGAAAGCCACATAAACAGTGCCTTAAATTAATAAGGGACCCACTAATCCATTAACGATCAAAATATCCAACAATCAGAGCCTCAACAGGCTAGAACCCGCTAAATCACCAAGTATCAAAGGCTATAACAAGATCTATAGTATGAGATAAGAAATAATATCTACCTACAGTCCCAAAGGCTGCCCATACAACCAAGGAACACAATCAAGTGAAATTAAACCCTCTGGCAGCCCATATTACCGGAGCGTACACTGGGAAAATAGCAAACAAGGGTGGAATCTATATACAAGATGCATGATAATGATAATATGATGGAACTAGTGATAGTTACCCATATGTTACCTCCTTTGGTACCTAAAAGCCCCAATAGAGGCAGGATCCATGGAAGGACACGACCCATATACCTCAACTCCACCGTATACCCCTCCTCTAGCACACTCATAGGCCCATAGCCATTGGTCCTAGAATGGCAGGATCCATGGAGGTCAGTGACCATATACTAATGCGAATCTCAAAGTATAGCTCAATAATCAGATCCTCGTAGTACATGCCCAAATTTGATCTGGGTCTAAACCAGTAGTAGTAATCTCAAAACCCCATCAAAGGGTGCTCAAAGTGTTTCTAGGTTGAAACCAGTAGTCAAGTCTCAATAATCCTCATAAAGGGTGCCCAGAACGTATCCGGTTCTAAATACGTAGTAAAACATATGTAGCACCCGGCCTCGCCGAGTCTAGTATTAGTGTTAAACTGGTGATAAAACCATTGTAAAATCCTCTCTACTCCAAGAGGTTTCATAAATCATTTCCAAATTCCCCCTTTGTAAACATTTGTACTCTAAATGGTCCCCTTGGGACATGCAAGGTTTAGAAAATCGATTATAGTAGGCCCATAGCTAAAATAGTAGTAAAACATGCAGAAAATCCCTTGCATGAATGATATGCTTGCAAACAATAGTTTAGCCCAATGGCTCAAAAATATTCCTATCGGCCCTGCACAAGCACAACCAGCTCTACAATATAGATAACCAGCCTAAAGTAAGATCACGATGTTTGAGACTCGCGAACATTCCCAAATATCCCACCATCTATGGTCCAGAGTCTTATATAACGGCCACATGAGGCCAAAAGGGTAATATCTCAATACTACAATGAATACTACAAACATCGCATGAAATAAATAAACAGAAGAGGTAGACAAGGTCTGGGGTACCAACCTAGAAAACCAAACCCAAGGATACTAATTAATGCAGTTATAGCCTATATACGCAGAGCTTAGGTAGGGAAAGACATAACCTACCTGTCGTTAGATGACTAGCTGCGGGAACGATGTCGTCTTAGCTTGGACAGCTCCGAGAAAGCCCAAATTGAGAACACACTATCAAAACAATATTCTACGAGTCAATACAAAGCTAACGGTACCCATATTGCTATAATTATAGCCAGGTCAAAATCCGAATCAAAAGTGGGCCCTCAAATCCTATAATGCGAAACTGGAAATGACAAACACCACGGTGTTCTCTACATTTTGGGGAGAACATGCTCCAAAATGAGAAGAATTAAACCAGTAAGAGGGGCTCAAAACAACCACCACAACTAAGAATCAAAGAAGGAATTAAGAAGAGAACCAAAGAGGAATTTAACGGAATTAACAAAGAACTTACCAAATTGGAGACAAGATAATGATCACGCAACTGAGAATTATCACCCTACTCATTGGAATTGAAGCCACATAGAGAACAATGGAGCTTGGGCTCTATAGCAATGGAAAATTGCATCTTTTGGGTGATAAAAATGAAGAGGGAACTATTTATACTACCCAGGGGTCCTTTTTTGCGACCGCAAAGGGACCCCATGCAATCACGATGACCACGATGGTTAGGCCATCGTGATCGCGAGGACTAGCCACGTGGTCGCGATGAGCACGGAGGGAGGGACTACATCATGGTTGCAAGGAGGGAGCCTCGATCGCCTAGAGCAAACATAGCTGGGTCCACAAGCCCTTCATCACGATCGCATGAAGGGATGTTCGCAGTCACGATGACTAATAAGTCAAACCATCGCGATTGTGGTGGCTTCCTTAGTGGTTGCGATTAAGGCCTGAGGCCTACACCTGCAACATCTACCAACAGAAAACTAGGGGAAAAAAGTCTCTGGATGGGCCCACAGGGCTCATTCGGGACCCTACGCACACAAACAACCTGAGCTATTCAACTAGAAATGGCGTTCCGGACCCAACAGAATCAACAAAAATCCCATTTGAGGTTGATTTAATGAAAAGTGGTCCCCGCACCCAACATCAACCTTTAGGAGAACTATTCCAAAATGGAACCTAAGGGCCAAAATCAGGTCTGAAAGCCTCGGGACCTAAACCAATGGTCCCTTTAGCCTAAACTTGACATTCTAGAGTTATTAGCGCTAACAAAATTTCCATCCGATACTGTATTTTCTAAATGTTGACCGAAGTAAACCAAACAAGCCTAGCTGTCCTGAAAACACAGAACGAGAGAGAATTCCAAGCAAAAAAGCTCTCAAATCCCAACCAAAGGTCTACCTAGACAAAAGTCCATGCTCCAGAGCTAACAAAATAGTCGAAATTCAATTTTGAGCACGATTACCAAGAATGTTGACCAAAGTCAATAATTTCCAAAGTTAAAGCACTAAAATAAGGAAACGACCATAAAGACCAAACAAATAACCCGGACATCGAACGATTGGTTCCAACAAGCCATAAATGACTTGGAGCCGTTACAGGCAAGCTCTAACAGTACAAAGAAGGCAAAAATGCATAAATGATCCGAAGGATCATTACATCATCCACTACTAAAAAGACTTTCATCCTCGAAAGTCAGGAAAAAAGGAAACACTTAGAGACTTAAGAACAGTGGATACAAAGCCCACACCACTCTCTCAAAAACCCGAGTAGCCTCCTCGACCAAACATCACCCAACAAAATGAAGCCAAAGAAAAGCAACCAAGCCCAAACTCCTTACTAGCCAAGCTATATTTCAACCTTGAACTCCAAAAATCCAAGGACCTACCAACCAAACTAAACCTCAAAAGTCTCAACCAAAAAGCACCGACACAACACAAAAATCAGAGAACCAAGGCAATCAACACAGAGAACTCGAATCATCAAAACCACAACAAAGTTCACCCACAAGGTCACCAACTAAATTTCTAACTCATGAACCCGTTGATCCATAAAATTCCCTTATTCTGCCGTGAATCCTTTTGCACCATAATCATGAAGCTTCACATAAGTCAAAAACTAGATCCACCCTTGAAACATTAGCCAACCTATTGGAGATCCATAGTTCCCGCTCGTATACCACTTCAAATAAAGTCATCTTTATTCTCAAACTCTATCCAAGCAAAGCTATAGCTTATTATCCTTTGAGATCCAAAATACTAACCCAAAGCACACCCTCGAAAATCGTAGTAGTTTTACCTCGACGAACCATCAATCAATAGATGAACACTTTTACTAAGACCAACCTCGTTACCTGAACCCATCTGAACCAACCATCGATACTCGACTGAAGCTTGCACACCAGGGTTAGGAAGGACATGCATGAACACCCTATGCCAAAGAAGAAATCTCCCAACTGTCGAATGAACCCAACCTCACTGAACCATGCCAAGTCTGAATTAACTGAAAGCGAATGAACCTGGGCAACCTGCCCAAAAGACCCAAACCAAAACCAAGACCGTGCAAGGAGTGTAATAAGCCTACCACAAATTGTGTAACCATTAACTAAGCTCCAAACTCTAAGAAACACTATTGCTACTCTGAATACTCAAACAACATTCGTATTTGAAATTTCCTTACCAACCTCACCTCAGAAAGAAGTCCACCATGCCGCGAATATCAAGTCAAAACACCCCGTAGGCAAAGGAAAAGGTGCCTTAGGTCCAAGGTTGCCACCTAGCTATTGGAAAAGTCTTAACCTCCCAACTCACCCCTTTTGGCTCAAAACAACCGCTCTAATGCATCTGCACACAAACCACCAACTCTGAAGCATACAACATACCAAACTTATGGTCCACACTAGTTGAGTCTAACCGATATTAAAATCCCATACAACAGATAACCCTCGGAGAACCAACTACTCAAGCTTTCAAACACTCAGAATACAAAAGTCAACCATCACTCTCAAAGTACCATTCAAATCCAAAGTAGCCTTGCCGACTTCAACCTGCACAACCTGATCACACATAACATACAACCATTGATCGTCAAACTGATGCTGCTGAATCTGTCCAACCAAAGTAAAATAGACCTCATTCTGATAAGAACACCACTGGGATCTGGCAAGTCCAGTCAAAACAAATGGTTAGCAATGGACTGGATGTCCAAGGCTAACAACCACTCCGAACTGAGATAGAGAAGCTAAGTTTTCCGTAATCACTGCTTTCCAACCCAAGGATGCTGCAACCCAAGAGAACCTTCCATGAACCATCCGATGTAACCTGCTAGCCCATAATTCTGAAACCTAATTTACATTCCCAAACACTGCCTCTGTCAAAACCCTGAGTAGACCCAGATGCTGCCAATAAATGCCATAGGAATGGGAGCTAACTACACTCTAAACATACAGTTTTCCCAATCCATATATACTACTGAGACTTGGATCATCCAAAGAACATAACAAGGAAAACCACAGCTGATGCAACAAGTCCCCAAAGGTAGTACTGGAAAAGGCCACTACCTCGATCTCTTACTAGAAGCAAATCTCACCTCGAACCTATTGAAGGAAATGCCACTATAATCTGTATTCGGTCAACGCAAGTCACCTACACACAAGACAAAGCAAATCCTCAGTTTTTGCCTCATTCAGTTACTAGAACACATATATACGCACAATGAGTTATCTCCCTCTTTTTTCAATTAAATGGAACCCTTTTCAAGGATACACTGAACTCCACAAACTCTTTATCAGAAGATTCTGGAGCTATCCCTTAGCTTCCACAACTCCACTGGCAACACTCAATAAGGCAGGAAAAGAATAGGCCAAATGCCCAACTCACCCAAAATACTACGAACACAACTCAACCACGATGCCACAACCCAAAAACTCAACCAAAGTACCACGATCAAAACTCATCCCAACTGGAACTGGGGAAAATAAGAAGACAACTCAACTAGACTTACAATAGAAGAAAACCACGGGAGCAACCCATTCACAAGACAACTTCCTAAACCAATAATTAGAGAAGGTCGATTCTAATTTCCTAAGAAAAACAAAACCAACACATGACTAATGGTACAACCAACACCATTATCTTTGATACAAAACCTTAATCTCTGGCATATAACCACCGGTATCACACCAAACCAACAGAAGGAGTCCTACCAAATGCTAGAGAATGACTTGGGCAACAACCATCCAAGACCGCTAGAAAAGAAAGACTCAGACCAAGTCTAGAACCACAACGAAATTGGAAATGAGGATAACCAGACCTATCTACGAGTCACAACTCCAGTTAATCACCTCTCATAGATAATCACCCCATCCACTACTAAAGAATAATCTACCGAGAAATTACATGCATAAATAATAAAAAGTATAGATTCACAAAGCAAGCAACGCCAGCAGTAGCTAATGGTATCAAAGAGACGTACTTGGAGCAACGATATCGGGAACCTTTATCTCTGGACCACCAAGAGAGGCATCAGACCGATGGTGTCTATCTCTGGACTGAGCAGCTAAAGCTGAAGGATCGACCATCCCTTGATAGGGACAATCTCTAGAAAGGTGACCAATCACCCCACAATCATAACAACCATGCTGACTGGGATACACAATCGTGGGGCAATCCCTAGCAAAGTGCCCACGCTCACCGCATCGATAATAACCTTTACCTGATGAAGTTGGACGGGAAGGTCTCACTGAACCCGACCAGCCACCAAGGCCTACACACCCCGAATGCAAACCTCAAAGAACCTAACCCGCACCATGTCCACTCTACTTAACATGCTCTGTACAACCACCCTCTAAAACCTGTGGAGTAATTGAAACTGGTCTGCTAGATAAGAAGCAATGAAACAGGGCTCTAGTTCCCCTACCTCGAGTCTGAGAACCTCAAAAAATTTCTTGACAATGATGCTTCTTACTACTACCTCCATATGCCTCAAGACATAAACCCTCAATAGCCCAAGCATGATCAACTACCTGAAGGAAGGTCATCCTAACTGTAACCAGGTGCTCGGTCACTAACCAAAGTATTGAGATCAATCCTCCAACAAAGCTTTGCACTCTATCAAACTTCGAAGGCACAGTCCTAGTAGTATGCCTAACCATCTCGTGAAACCTCGCCTCATACTCCAATACCGATATACCAACCTGCTGAAGGACTTGGATCTCAAGTCTAACTGATGCACCACTTGAAGAACTGGGTACTGCCCCTACCTGTGGTACTGATACATCCTATGGAAGACTTGGAGTTCTAACCACAGTGCCCTAAAGAATTGGGGTAGAATGAAACCCTACTGGAGGCTGGGCTGGTCCCAAACCTCCTAACTGATGCGGTAAGCTCTCACTCTAAAATCCTGGCACTGACGAAAGTACTGAGGCAACATGCATAGAAGCCTCGACACCACCCTTTGTTGCACTCGTCTTAGGCATCTGAGAAGGAATGAAACAACCAAAGTTTAGAAGTCAATAGAGCTAGGAACGCACGATAAGGAGCCAAGAATATGGAACTTTTCCTAATAATGACCTGTAGCCTCCCGCAGATAGGATACAAACGTTATCATATCGATCTGCGAGACTCTATATAGACAGTTGCTTCTGTACTACGATATCGATGAACCTAGAGATCTGATACCAAGCCATCACGACCTGATTTATCAGGTTATGATGGCACCTGCAACCCCACCAGTAGGCAAACCAATACCTGTACCCCAGAATGGTTAGTAATGGGCTACTACCTAACCAATATGCATAATAAGCAGAAATAAATGGAAGCAGAAATATGATAGAGACAATGCGGACGCAATAACCTGAATATAAATACATAAAGAAACTACACCAACTCTAAAACTTGGTATCGATAGTACTAGAGCTTCTAATAGAATACAAGTGCTAGAAGTAAAAAATAATAAGTACAACTATCTCCGAATAAATAAAGAGTAGCAGTGCCAAAACATGAGATGTGGTCAAGCCTCGGACGTCAGGCGCTCACCCTAGTATTGAATATCCAAAGCTTCATGAGTCTCCATGCGATCAACAATGAAAGCTCACACTAATATCTGCACAAAAAGATGCAGAAGTATAGTATGAACACCAATTGCTAAGCAATGGGTACCCAGTAGGCATCATCGGCCGACTGAGCGTATATGAGATATAAAAATAGTAAGAAGTAGATAGCAAAGAAGCAGTGATAGAAATAATAGAGAAAGCACATGGAAACTAGCACGGATAAAAGTCAACAAGAATCACAAACAAGCTATGCTAGCCACAAAAGATATATATAACACAAAACACTTGTGAAGAAAAGAAGAACGCACCCTGAGTCCTTGCAACAACAATATAAACATAAAGAGAGAGTTGAGAAAATGGCAGTATACCAGTAACCTCAAGTAAAAAGGGAAAGAAGGAAAGCAAGCCAACATATTCAAGCTAACAACAATATACAAATAGAATCATGCTAAAACACCATTCAAGATAAGAGAAATAGATAACCACCTCCCAATTTCAAACCTAAGATGGTATAAACTATGCCACAAAGCATCGAAAGCCACTACTCAGAACCACAAAAAAAATATAGAACTCCCTAGCTCACAACCGCCCAGAAGGCTATATAAGCAGTGCCTCAAATAAATAAGGGACCCACTAATACATCAATGATCAAAATATTCAACAATCATAGCCTTAACAGACTAGAACCCGCTAAATCACCAAGTAACAAAGGCCATAACAAGCTCTATAATATGAGATAAGCAATAATATCTATCTACAGTCCCAATAGCCACCCACACAATTGAGGAACATAATCAAGTGAAAACAAACCCTCCGGCAGCCTATACTATTAGAGTGTACTTTGGGCAAACAACAATTAAGGGTGGAATTTGAATATAAGATGCATGATGATGATGATGTGATGGAACCAGTGATTATAATCCATATGTTACCCCCTCTAGTACCTAAAAGTCCTAATAGAGGTAGGATCCATGGAAGAACACATCCCATATACCTCAACTCCGCCGTATACTCCTCCTCTGGCACACTCGTCAGCCCATAGCCATTGGTCCTGGAATGGCAGGATCCATGTAGGTCCATGACCACATACTGACGCAAATCTCAAAGTATAGCTCAATAATCAGAACCTCGTAGTATATGCCTGGATTCGATCCGAGTTTAAACTAGTAGTAGTAATCTTAAAACCCTATCAAAGGGTGCTCAAAGTGTATCCGGGTCTAAATCAGTAATCAAGTCTCAATCACCCTCATAAAGGGTGCCCAAAGCGTATCAGGGTCTAAATACATAGTAAAACATGTGTAGCGCCCGGCCTCGTCGAGTCTAGTATTAGTGTGAAAGTAGTGATAAAGCCATCGTAATATCCTCTCTACTCTAAGAGGTTCTATAATACATTTCCAAATTCCCTTTTTATAAACATTTGTATTGAAAATGGTCCCATCAGGCCCTGCAAGGTTTAGAAAACCGATTATAGTAGGCCCAAAGCCAAATAGTAGTAAAACATGCAAAAAATCCCTTGCATGGATGATATGATTGCTAACAATAGGTTAGCCCAACGGCTCACAAATATTCCTATCGGCCCTGCACAGGATAATAAGCTCTACAACACATATAATCAACCTAAAGTAAGATCACAATGTCCGAGACTCGCAGACATTCCCAAATATCCTACTGTCTATGGTCCAGAGTCTTATACAACGACCACATGAGGCCAAAAGGGTAATATCTCAGTACTACAATGAATACTACAAACAATGCATGAAATAAGTAGACAAAACCGATGGACAAGGTCTGGGGTACCAACCTAGAAAATCAACCCAAGGATACTAATTAATGCAACTATAGCCTATATACACCGAGTCTTGGTAAGGAAAGCCATAACCTATCTGTCGTCCGATGACTAGCTGCGAGAATGGCGTCGTCCAAGCTTAGACTACTCTGAGAAAGCCCAAATTGCAAACACACTATAAAAACAATATTCTACGCATCAATACGAAGTTAACGGTACCCATATTGATATAATTATGGCCGAATCAAAATTTGGATCAAAAGTGGGCCCGCAGGGCCCATAACCCAAAACTGGAAATGAGAAACACCATGGTGTTTCCTACATTCCCAAGAGAACATGCTCCAAAATGAGCAGAATTAAACCAGCAAGAGGGGCTCAAAACAGCCACCACAACCAAGAATCAAAGAAAGAATTAAGAAGAGAACCAAAGAGGAATTTTATAGAATTAACAAGGAACTTACCGAATTGGAGACAAGATAACGATCACGAAATTGAGAATTATCACCCTACTCACTGGAACTGAACCCACATAGAGAAAAATGGAGCTTGGGCTCTACATCAATGGAGAATTGCGTCTTTGAGGTGATAAAAATGAAGAGGGAACTATTTATACTGCCATGGGTCCTTCTTTGCGATTGCGAAGGGACCCCACGTAATCATAATAACCATACTGTCTAGACCATTGCAATCATAAGGACTAGCCACACAGTTGCGAAGATCACAAATGGAGGGACTAACTTGCTATTGCAAAGGTGGGAGCCTGCAATCGCATAGAGCAAATGGAGCTAGGTCCACAGGTCCTTCATCGCGATCATGTGAAGGGACCTTCGTGGTCGCGATGACCAACGAGTCAAGCCATCACAATCGCGATGGCTTCCTTCGCGATCACAATTAGGGCCTAAGGCCTGCACCTGTAATAGCAACCAGAAAAAAACTAGGGGGAAAAAGTCTCCAGATGGGCCCATAGGGCTCATCTAGGACCCCGCATGCACAAACAAGCTGAGCTATTCAACTAGAAATGGCATTTTGGACCAACATAATCAAATAAGTAGATTTATTGAAAAGTGGGACCCGCGCCCAACATCAACCTTTAGGCCAACTATTCCAAAATGGAACCTAAGGGCCGAAATCAAGTCTGGAAGCCTCAGTACCCGAACCAATGGTCCCTTTGGCCTAAACTTAACATTCCAGAGCTAACAGTGCTGATGGAATTTCCATCCGAGGTCGTCTTCTCCAAATGTTGACCAAAGTCAACCAAACAAGCCCAACTAGCCTGAAAATTGAGAACGAGAGAGAATTCCAAGATGAAAAGCTCCCGGATCCTGACCAAAGGTCCACCTAGACCAAATTCCATACTCTGGAGCTAACGAAACTGTTGGAATTCTATTCCAAGCATGATTACAAAGAATATTGACCAAAGTCAATGATTTCCAAAGTTAAAGCTCTAAAATAAAGAAACAGCCATAAAGACAAAAGAAATGGCCTGGGAACTGAACTATCGGTCCCAACAAGCCATAAATGACTTGGGGCCACTACAGGCAAGCTCTAACATTACAAAGAAGGCAAAAGTGCTTAAATGACCGGAAGGGTCATTACAAAAATCTCTTTATATGCATGTTAATAGCATGCTAAATCACAAACAGTAGCCCAATGGCTAACAATCAACCTATCAGCCCTGCACGGGCTCCAATTATTCTATAACATAGATAACCAGCTCTACAAATTAATATCAATCTCTAGGACTGATAAGTCAGTAATCTACCAACTTATTGAGCCTTTATCTATGAATTATTGCTATGTTTTGAATAGATTTAGAGGTTCTTATGGTCTTTATTGATATCTATGCAGGTACTTGTGATGAAAGATGGAAAATAAGGAAATGGACCTAAAAAGAGCTTAAAAGGAGTGAAGTGTGAAGTGATTAGAAAAGATGGAGATTCTGACCTAAGATGCAGTGCCCGTGTGACACGTATAAGCTGTGGTGCGGAACACACCTACACTGCATAGAACCATAAAATTTACTGAAGAATCTGCTAAGAGGTGTGATGGCTGTGCGATGCGCACAACTCATAATGCGAACCACACCTCCTTCGCACAAGGCCTCCAAATTAGCTGAAGTCACTGGTCTAACTGAAGATGGTATGCAACATACACCTAACGAAGTACGAACTGCACATCACGTCGCACACCACCTGAAGGGCAATTTTGTTCAAAAAAATAGTGATATTTTGGGAAAGTATAAAAAGCCAATTTGGGCACAATTGTAAAAGATTTTTTTCAATCTGAATATTTTCCAAGTAATTTTTAGCATTGAGAAAAAGTTTTCCTCTCCAAGAAGAAGAGGGTTTCAATCCATTCTCTCTTCCAAATCTTGGTTAACCATTTGTGTACAAAAACTGAGCTTAGAACTTAAGATTACACTTGAATGAAGAAGAATTTGAGTTACCCAATTGGTATATCTCTTTCTCTTGGTATGAGTGGCTAATTTCATTTGTCTAGGGATGTGTTGATAAAGGGTGCTTGAAAAAATGGGTGTGGGTGTTTCTAATTCTTGCTTATAATTGCTTATTTGACATGGGTCTAGTAGTTTCACCAAATTTTAATCCTAAAATTGGTGGTTTCAAACATTGATTTTACTTGGATATGTTGTTGCTCGAGAGAGAATTTCATAGTTTCAGATGTGAAATTACTAGTGGGAACTTGTGCTTCCACCTAGATTGAGGCTAGAGATAGCTCATATTGAAGGAATCACCCATTTAAGGGTCTAAGCTAGAGATAGTATGACCTTCATAAGCTTGATCTTGGTTGTTTGTTGTTAAATCGATAGTGCTGTTTGTCGGATATATGGTTGTTTGATCGAGAGATAAACAATCCAAACCCATGACCAAGGCTACCTATGTCAATGATCAAGAATAAGCATGAATAAGCAATTACTCTATCCTATATTAGAGCCCTATTGGATGCACATCCCTAGTCGTCTACTCAAATTTGCATACCCGTTTTACTTTCTTGCTTTGTTACGAATTGAGATTGTTGTGACAGAATCCCAATTCCCCCAATCCTTTATTTTCCTATTTTTGAACATTTACTCTTTTAGTGAAGTCGTTTCAATACAATTATCATTGTGCTATCGCCAAGTCTCTGTGGGTATGACCCCGACACCTGTTGGGTACTTATAAATATGTTTTTTTTGATGATCGCCATTACCTCCATCTTTGGAGAGTAGTTTGAGTGTTTATAAAAAATGGCACAGTTGCCGGAGACTTGATTTGATAGCTATTTTTGATTGTAGATTTGAAATCACTTAGAGAGTGCTTGTTGCTTTTATTTTGTTTGTTATTTGTGGTTAATTGCAGGCACACATAACTCAAGCATCAATGCCCAATACTTCTAACTCAACCCACATGCACTTGATTTTGATACCTTGTTAGACCTGAAGTTGGAAATTTTGGGAGCCGAGGGTGTGACCTCTGCTAAAGAGATTGACGATTGGTTAAAGAATGGTGCACAAAGGGATAGAGAGATATCAATTGCCTCCACACTTCTTGAATTTATGGTGAGGAGTACAATAAATGACCGAGTTGAAATAATTAACACTATTGGTGTTGTTGGGGCTATGAGGCTAGTTGACGATGTTGATAGTTCTAATGAAAGTAGTGATGAAGTGCTTGTGTCTGACCACGCGGTGGGTTCCCATGGAAGCTCTCAATGTTTGGGCATGCATGATCATGGGAATCAAGGTCGAGATGAATGAAATGATGGCTCTAAGATTGAAAATATGCTTGTACAAGTGTTAGAGAAAGTAGGGGCAACCTACGAAGTCATCGAGGAGTTGAGTCATGACCTTGGAAATCTTGAAAAAACCGTGCAATCTCACTCCATAGCTATTGAACATCTTGAAGATAAAATTCATTGGCTTAGCTCGCAATTTGAAGCTAAGCAAGCTAAAAATGAATAAAGGAGTAGTGGTGTTAAGAGCCCACTCAACCCCGTGGATGTTTCAATGCCAATGATAAGCAAACCTTGAAACAAGAGAGCTTGGGGAAATGGTTTGATCAAAGCTATACAACGTGAGAGCAAGGTTCCTAAAGTTCTCAAACCCTTCCCTACATGTCCACCTCCCTTTCCTCAACATTTGTTGCAAGAAAAAGTGGATGAAGCTCTGAGAGATTTTGAGTCTATGTTGAAAATAATCACCATCAATATTCCCGCAAGTACTGCTTTCAACAAGATTCCCGAATATGCCAAGTTTGTGAAAGAATTATGCACCACTTGCAACTTAGATGATTTCGGGGTGGTTCAACTGTCCTCTTTTAGTAGTGCAATTCTTTTGGGTGAGTTCACCAATGATGCAGTGATGCCAGGTGTACACACCATATGTGATTCAAAGAGAGTTCACAAGTCCACAAGGTTGGTTTGTGATAAGAACGCAAGTGTCAATTTGATGTCTTTGGCCACCTTTAGACAAATGGAGTTGGGACAACCTACTATCACAAACATGAAGTTCTTTATGATGGATCGGTCAATGAAGCACCCTATGGGGGTAGGTTGCGATATCTTGGTGAAGGTGGGATGTATTGTATACCCTATTGATTTTGTTGTATTAAGGGAGCTTTGAGATACCCATTATCTTGGGGCAACCTAGTCTTGAAACAGAGCGTACCTTGAGAAAAATAGACTCGGGAGAGTGAAAGTTTGCTGTGAATGATGAAGAAGATACCTTTGATGTGAATAGATCTATGAAGCAACCGGTTGATCTCCAAATGGATTTCTCAATTAACAAGATTAAGTAAAGTGTTGACTTGCACATGAAAGAGAGATTTGTAGATGAAGTGTTAGAAGTAGTACTATTGAATCATGATGGTGAGGGGATAGAAGAGTATGACCAAATTTGTTGTGCGTTAGTAGGAATGCGCTCCTACTCTTACTCCCTAAAGAAACTCAACCTCGATTTAAAGAATAGGCAAAATCCACCATCCAAACCCTCAATCATTGAGACACAGACCTTGGAGCTTAAACCATTGACATCCCACTTCAAATACCCCTACTTGGGAGCTAACAAGACCTTTCCAGTCATTATTTACAACAAGTTGAGCGGCAAACAAGTGGAAGATTTTCTTAAGGTATTGAAGAATCACATTTGAGCTCTAGGATGGACCATTGCTGACATCATAGGTATACCTCTGGGGATATGCACTCACAAAATTAACCTCCAAGAAGAAATCATCCCTTCCATTGAGCACAAATGAAAGCTAAACCCACCAATGCAAGAGGTGGTGAAGAAAGAAATTATCAAATGGTTGGATGTTGGGATGGTCTTTCCCATATCAGATAGCACTTGGGTTAGCCCAGTGCAATGCATGCCAAAGAAGGGTGGAATCACCGTGGTGCCAAATGAGAAAGATGAGATGATTGCTCTCAGACCCGTCACCAGTTAGAGAGTGTGCATGGACTACAAAAAATTGAACTCTTGAATGGAAAAGGACCATTTTCCTCAATCGTTCATGGATCAAATGCTAGATCGGTTGGCGGGCCATGGCTTTTATTGATTTCTAGATGGTTATTTTAGATACAATCAAATCTTAATCAAGCAGGAAGATCAAGAAAAGACAACTTTTACATGCCCCTATAGCACATTTGCCTTAAAAAGGATGCCATTTGGATTGTGCAATGCCCCGACTACATTCCAATAGGGTATGATGTCTATATTCTCGAATATGGTTGAAGACACCATGAAAATCTTTGTGGATAATTTCTCGGTAGTTGGGGATGAATTCAATGATTGTTTGGAGCATTTGTAGGAAGTGCTTAAACAATGCGAAGAAACAAATTTGGGGCTTAATTGGGAGAAATGACATTTCATGGTTAAAGAGGGAATAGTTTTGGGACATAAAATTTCTGAGAAGGGGATTGAGGTTGATCAAGCAAAAATTAAAATCATATCCAAGCTACCCCCTCCGAAAATAGTGAAGGGAATAAGGAGTTTCCTAGGGCATGCTAGATTCTATAGGCAGTTCATAAAGGATTTCTCAAAGGTGGCATATCCTCTATGGAAGTTGCTCGAAAAAGAATCCAAATTCAACTTTGATGAAAATTGCATAAAGGCTTTCGTTACTTTGAAAGACAAATTTACATCCACCCCATCATCATCGCGCCGGATTAGTCAAAGCCATTTGAGCTCATGTATGATGCTAGTGGCATAGATTTGGGGGCAGTTCTTGGTCAAAGAAGAGAGAAACTCTTTCAACCAATTTATTATGCTATCAAGATGCTTAACACAACCCAAACAAATTACACTATGATGGAGCAAGACTTATTACCTGTGGTGTTCGCTTTTGAAATTTTTTGAGCATAACTCTTGGGGACACGAGTGGTTGTGCACACTGACCATGCAGCAATCCGATACATAATGAATAAGAAGGATGCCAAACCCCAGTTAATCCATTGGGTACTGCTTCTTCAAGAATTTGATTTTGAAGTGAAGGATATGAGAGGGTGTGAGAACCAAGTGGATGATCACTTGTCGTGGTTGGAAGAAGAGGGAAGGCCCATGGGGGAACTTGAAATTAATGACTCATTCCCTGACGAGCGCATCTTGGCTGCATCTCACGATCTAATCCCATGGTTTGATGACTTTGCTAATTATTTGGCAAGCGACTTACTTCCGAAAGGATTGAATTTGCATCAGAAAAAGAAATTTTTACATGATGTCCGGAAGTACTATTGTGATGAGCCTTACCTCTTTCAGATAAACACCGATGGAATGATCTAGAGGTGAATTCCCAAAATTGAAATGATGCCTATTCTTAGAGTGTGCCATTCCTCACCTATTGGTGGCCACCATGAGGGTATGCACACTGCTGTGAAAGTGTTAACATGGGGATTTTATTAGCCAAGTCTGTTTTAGGATACCCATGACTTAGTAAAGGAATGTGATAGGTGTCAACGCGGAGAGGGAATATCTCGATGACATAAATTTCCGTTGACCCCAATCCTTGTAGTAGAACTGTTTGATGTATGGGGTATCGACTTCATGGGGCCCTTTGTAAGTTCACATGGGAACACCTACATTCTAGTGGCTGTGGACTACGTGTCCAAGTGGGTTGAGGCTGTGGCTTTGCCAAAAAATAAGGGATGAAGTGTCACGGCCTTCCTGAAAAAGCATATATTTGCTCGGTTTAGTACTCCCCATGCCATTATTAGGGATGGGGGATCACATTTTTGCAAAAGGTTGTTTAGCACATAACTCGAGAAATACGGGGTCAAACACAAAGTGACCACTCCTTACCATCCTCAAACAAGCGGACAAGTTGAAGTGTCCAATAAGGAAATCAAGTCCATCCTTTCAAAGTCAGTGAATATGCATCAAACGGATTGGGCCCAAAAGTTAAATGACACACTATGGGCGTATAGGATGGCATACAAGACCCCAATTGATATGTCGCTGATAACGCCCAAACTACACCTCAAATTAACGAAGCGTAAGCGGTCCTAGTCAAATATAGAACCCAACAGAGGTTGGGGTCGAATCCCACAGAGAATATGGTGAAGATTAAGCCTTTAGTGAAGTATGTGACTAGTCGTCAATAGTTTCCGGTAAATAGGGGGGTTTTGTGTAAACAATGCGTAAACAAAACGAACAATTAACGTATGAATGATAATCAATAGGAGAGATAACTAGGGAAGTGTTTACCATGGCGTTGGTAACAATGTCGATCCTAAGCTTAGCCGGGTTCTTTCTATATGCGTGTCACGATGTGATTGAAGTAATGGTATCGTCTAAACGTCTCTCGACCAAATAAACAAATTTCCTTTTCTATTCTCTCGACCTCGAAAAGATGTGCTTTATAGATTTCAATCCTAAACATCAAGTAGATTAATCTAGTTACAGCATTAATCATAAGATGAGAGTTGGTAGTCTCGAATCCTCATCGTTAATCAAGTTTCCCGGTTTTAATCTCTTTACTCAAGCAAATTTAAACCTAGGCATGTTCTAATATTTGCAACCACTAGAAAACGTTAAATAACGAATGATTAACAACGTGACAACATACATATTGAACCCGTCGCTACCCGGAATCTATCTCGATACCTTAGCCATGGCTCCCACAACCCTAGTTGTGGGAGGTTTAGTTACTCATGCTTGTAGAAGAACAAAAGAAAGCAATATTCATAATAAAGAAAAGAGATCCTTACAATGTATTGAAAACAATCTTTAATTAATCCAAGAGCAAGAACAACAAAATCCCAAGAACGATTCAAGAACACGAATTCAAGAAGTAGAAAACGTGTTTCTTGCTCTCCAAGTCGACTAAAACTCCTAAAATTATTTAGTAATGTGTGTAAAAACTATTGGAAAAAGGTAATTAAAATAAACCTAACATAGGGTATTTATAGGAGTCTAGGAAACAAATCCCAAAAACGCTCGGATTCCGCGTAACCGACTATCTCAACTTGACGGCCAGGCTGACGGACCGTCAAGCCAGTGACGGACCGTCGCCTGGACCGTCACTGCTAACCAGTGATGCTGCCTCAGGTGCTGCCTAGGTGTGACGGTTTGGGTGACGGACCGTCACACCCTTGACAGACCGTCACCTGAACTGTCACTCTTATCCAGAATGCTCTTTTTCGCGTATTTCCTTCCGTTTCCATGTTTGTCTCCATTTCCTACAAATATAACATAAAAACATCAAAAACGATGACGGTTGCTTGAAAATGTACGATTGTTCTTAGTTAAAAGGAGTCGAAAGTGCCGTAAAATGGCGGCACATCAACACCCTCAACTTAAAACGTTCGCTTGTCCTCAAGCAACATGACATAAAACAATAATACGACGACTCAACTAAGCAAACAAACTCGTGTCTTTTGCAACTCATGGTCATTCATTAGTTCATAAAATCAAGCTCCCTTGTAGCACACAATGTATGAAACACTAACTTGCAAGGATCCAAACATGTCATTCCGATATGATAGAACACTCTACATACACACGCGCAGCTACCCTAACAATCAATAGGCAATACAGACATCTTGGTGCCCTCACCACAAAGAAATCCCACACACAAGATTTGGGACTAGGTAAGCACTCGCACTCACAAACGATTTCAAACAATGCACATGCAATACCATAGGCTTGCCCTTACTATTCTATTTCAGTTTTTCAGAAAGACACTCAGGATCACTACAGGACTTGTTTAGGCTTGTAACGAGGCTTCAGGTGCAGGTAGGATACATTTAGGGGTTAGTGACTAAGCCCTCCTTGGAACTACCGACGTCTTGTTACCACATAACTTACTTTGTCCATCCTTATTCACCTTTTTATTTCCTTGTTTCTAGCTACAGATGCGGCCTCTTTATTTTGACAATTCTTTATTACTTTTTCGATCTTTTTCATCTCTTTTTTTTTCTTTTCTTAGGCACACACCCGAATTTTCATTCTATTCACAACCAATCTTCACTATCCTCTTTTTCTTATCATTCACCTTTATAGTAGCCACCCTCAACTTAGGCTGATTGCCTGCGTTGAGGTGCACAATGTCCAAGGGAGGACCAGGGCCAAAACAGGGTTTACCTCTATAGTAGCCACCCTCAACTTAGGCTGATTGCCGGCGTTGAGGTGCACGATGTCCAAGGAAGGACCAGGGCCAAAATAGGGATTCAAAGTTAAACAGGAACGGTGACAGGTTATTGAAAGAATAAGATCAATTATGGTTCAAATTGGGATCAAAGGGAGTATTTGCATTTGGACGGTCTTATAGGTTAAGTGGACTGCACACAAAAAGGGCCTGTGATCCTTTCCTAAGCAACCAACTTCAAACTTAACAAAATAGACCGGGCAAGTTCTAGATGCATGCACAGAGTAAGAATTTATACAAAATACGCTCACACACTCTTGGCATCAAGAAACTATACCACTACCAACTATCAAACAGCCGCTCGGCTTAAGCATACTCATTCTAATCATGATCACACAATGACATCCAAAGATCCAGATAGTCAATCGTTTCAACATAAGTGCACAACCAGAAAAATTTTAAAGGGCCTCTTTTTAGTTCACAAAAACGCTATTTATCACTATAGACACTAAAAAAAAATTTAAACTAACAACCTAAACATGCCGGTTCTACTAGATAGCACACCGGAGGGAAAAGAAACACGGCAACAAAAACCCTCGGTGGTGACTCACAGGTTTCCCCACACCCTCAACTTAGACTCATGCATTGTCCCCAATGCATCCATATGAAAGCTAAAATCTGTGAGAGAAAGGAATACCTGTGAAGTCGATATGACTCAAATTCTGGAATGATGTTGGAGACCGCCAGGGTCTCCAAAACAAGAGAACTCGATGGAGTGTGGCGTTCCAGCTTCCTTTTTGGGCTCCATCGCTAGTCGCGATAACTTCTTCGCTCTTTCTTTGCAGATTCTCTTGCGGTGTTTTCTTTTTCTTGACCTTTCACCGCTTTCCTTTACCTGCTTCTCCTCAAGATACGCGTCTGCAGGGCCTTCCTCAATAGCATTGATGACCGCGACCACCCTCATCTCACTTGGTTGCTTCATCAATTTGGACACATCGAACTTGACCACTTCATTGTTTAATCGGAAGGTCAGTTCATTTCTCTCCATGTCGACCAATGCTCTTGCTGTGGCTAGCAATGGTCGTCCCAAGATTATGGGAACTTCAAAATCCACTTCGCAATCCAAGATCACAAAGTCGGCCGGGAATATAAGCTTACCGATCTTTACTAGCACATCAGACAATATTCCCACAAGTCTCTTCACTGAGCGGTCAGCCATCATCACTCTTATGGACGTTGGTTTAGGAGCTCCCAAACCCAGTTGTTTATAGACGGCTAGCGGCATCAAGTTGATGCTAGCACCCCGATCACACAAGGCTTTCCCGAAGTTGAGCTTCCCAACAGTGCAGGGAACAGTAAACGCACCTGGGTCTTCCTTCTTTTCTACTAACGATCTAGAGGAAATAGCGCTGCAGTGGTGGAGGTTGTCTTCCGGTTCAAAACTTACCGACCTCTTTTTTGTAATCAAGTCCTTCATGAACTTGGCATAACCGGTCATTTGTTCCAGCGCTTCCACCAATGGTATGTTTATTGAAATCTGCTTCAGCATGGTCATGAAGTTCAGGAACTTACCATCGTCAGCTTTCTTCTTCAAACGCTGTGGGAACGGAGGTGGTGGCCGAGGCATCATAGTTGGAGGCTTTTCAGCTTCCTTGCTTTTCTCCGCGGGCTTTGGAGTTTCCTCCTCTACCACCTCTTCATCATCCGCAACATCACCTTGAGTCTGAATTACCGGATGTGATTCCGGTAATATTTTTCCGCTTCTTGTGGTGATCGCCATACAGCTAGCGTCATTCCTTGGATGAGTCGTGTCACTCGGCAAGGTACCTGTCTTCCTTTGGTTCAGAGATGCCGAGATTTGCCCTACTTGCTGCTCCAGCTGCTTGATCGCGGTGGAATATGACTCTACTACCTGACTCAACGTTGATAACTCTGTCCTCATCTCCTTTACCCCAGAGTCAGTCGATTCCACCTTCAGCAACATCTTTGCCATCATGCTCTCCAATTTTGACGTCCCTGTCTCAGTGCTAGCTCTATCCCGATTACCAAGTGGAACATACAACCCACCTTTATCAGTGTGGTTCCTCCAGTTTCCTTGGTCGCGATCTCTGTAGTCGGTTTTCTCATAGTGGTTGTCTCTCTGATAGTTCCGACCTTGGTTTCCTTGGCCATTGGCCTGGAAACCCCCCAAGTAATTCACTTCCTCAGTTTCCAACTCTGCTGCTCTACCTTGGGAACCCACAGCTTTTACCTTCTCTATACCTCCTGAGAACAAGTGCTTGGTCAATAGGTCCAACTGCGTTTTCAGATGCGCCATGTCTTGGTCGCGCTCCTCCTCTTTTCTGCGCTGCTCAGCTGACACACCAACTACATACGTACTAGCTGCTACCTCTGAATCTCGTGTGTGCCAGGCCCAGTTGGTTTTGGTGAGCCTCTCCAAAGTAGTTGTGGCCTCAACAAAGGTGAGACCCATGAATGCACCACCTGCGTTGTCTAACGTCGGCTTGGTACCCGAATTCAGTGCCCGGTAGAACGTCTGCATCAAAAGGTTATCGGTCAACTGATGGTTCGGGCATTGTGTTATCTTCTTTTTGAATCGCAACCAAGTCTCGTGCAGTGCTTCGTGCAGTTGCTGCCTAAAGTTGCTAATCTCGTCCCTCAACTGTATCATCCGAGAGGGAGGAAAGAACCTTTCTAGGAAAGCTCCTCTCAACTCTCCCCACGTTGCGATAGAGTCGGGGGTTAGCTCTGTCAACCACAATGCTGCCTCATCAGACAGAGACAACGGAAACAACCTGAGCCTGATCGCTGTCTGACTCACGCCCGGTAGTTCAAACGACTTGCATATGCCTACGAAATTCATTAGGTGCTGGTTTGGATCCTCCCCAGTGACACCTCGGAACACTCCTCTCAAGTTCAACAACTGGATCATCGTGCTAGTGATGTTGAACTTGGCTCCGGGCGGTAGAGGTGGAACAACAATCACGCCCGTAGCGCCAGCTCCATCTAAGTCGAGATCCTCATCATTCCGTGCGATCTCATCCTGCAGACCACCAGCATTCAGATTTTGTTGGGCCTACAGTTCTGCAGCGATCCTCGCTGCCTCTAGTTGTGCGTCCATATTCCGCCTCAATGTTCTAGCAAGCTCGGGGTCGTAAGGTAAAATTTGTTCCCCCGAACTTCGGGTACTTGGCATGCACAACTGTGTACCCTGTCAAAGACAAAAACAACAAATAAACGTAAAGCAGGAAATTATGACTAAGAGTCAAATAAACACACCAGACTTAATTAACAACCGTATTCCCCGGCAACGGCGCCACTTTTTGATAACGCTCAAACTACACCTCAAATTAACGAAGTGTAAGCGGTCGTAGTCAAATATAGAACCCAACAGAGGTTGGGGTCAAATCCCACAGAGAATATGGTGAAGATTAAGCCTTTAGTGAAGTATGTGACTAGTCGTCAATAGTTTCCGGTAAATAGGGGGGGTTTTGTTTAAACAATGCGTAAACAAAACGAACAATTAACGTATGAATGATAATCAATAGGAGAGATAACTAGGGAAGTGTTTACCATGGCGTTGGTAACAATGTCGATCCTAAGCTTAGCCGGGTTCTTTCTATATACGTGTCACGATGTGATTGAAGTAATGGTATCGTCTAAACGTCTCTCGACCAAATAAACAAATTTCCTTTTCTATTCTCTCGATCTCGAAAAGATGTGCTTTTTAGATT
Organism: Jaltomata sinuosa; assembly: GCA_003996215.1. Lineage (NCBI taxonomy): Eukaryota > Viridiplantae > Streptophyta > Magnoliopsida > Solanales > Solanaceae > Jaltomata > Jaltomata sinuosa. Next base: position 155,060 of record QJPP01007535.1, read on the forward strand.
TCAATCCTAAACATCAAGTAGATTAATCTAGTTACAGCATTAATCATTAGACGAGAGTTAGTAGTCTCGAATCCTTGTTGTTAATCAAGTTTCCTGGTTTTAATCTCTTTACTCAAGCAAATTAAACCTAGGCATGTTCTAATGTTTGCAACCACTAGAAAACGTTAAATAACGAATGATTAACAACGTGACAACATATATTGAACCCGTCGCTACCCGGAATCTATATCGCTACTTTAGCCATGGCTCCCACAACCCTAGTTGTGGGAGGTTTAGTTACTCATGCTTGTAGAGGAACAAAAGAAAGCAATATTCATAATAAAGAAAAGAGATCCTTACAATGTATTGAAAACAATCTTTAATTAATCCAAGAGCAAGAACAACAAAATCCCAAGAACGATTCAAGAACACGAATTCAAGAAGTAGAAAACGTGTTTCTTGCTCTCCAAGTCAACTAAAACTCCTAAAATTATTTAGTAACGTGTGTAAAAACTATTGGAAAAAGGTAATTAAAATAAACCTAACATAGGGTATTTATAGGAGTCTAGGAAACAAATCCCAAAAATGCTCGAATTCCGCATAATCGACTGTCTCAACTTGACGGCCAGGCTGACGGACCGTCAAGCCAGTGACGGACCGTCGCCTGGACCATCACTGCTAACCAGTGATGCTGCCTCAGGTGCTGCCTAGGTGTGACGGTTTGGGTGACGGACTGTCACACCCTTGACGGACCATCACCTGAACCGTCACTCTTATCCAGAATGCTCTTTTTCGCGTATTTCCTTCCGTTTCCATGTTTGTCTCCATTTCCTACAAATATAACATAAAAACATCAAAAAAAACGACGGTTGCTTGAAAACGTATGATTGTTCTTAGTTAAAAGGAGTCGAAAGTGCCGTAAAATGGCGGCACATCAGTCGCCCTACCAACTAGTCTTGGCAAAGCTTGTCATCTCCCGGTTGAATTGGAACACAAGGCATTGTGGGACTTGAAGAAGCTAAACATGGATTGGGAAAAAGCCGCTCATGCTAGAGTGGTAAACCTCAATGAAATGGATGAGTTCCGGCTACGGGCTTATGAAAGCGCTTTTAACTACAAAGCTCGAATGAAGTGCTAAGATGATCAGCATATCTTAAAGCGAGAATTCTACCCGGGTGATTGGGTGCTCTTATTCAATACTAAGGTCCAAATGGTCGGGTCCTTTTAAAGTGTATCAAGTCTTCACTAATGGACCCATAGAATTAGAAGATGAGGATGGCTCGGTCTTCAAAGTCAATGGGCAGCGCGTGAAGAAGTACTTGGGCATTCCGGAGGAAGTTGAATGCTTAGAAGCCACTTTCCTTGATGGTCCTTGAGTGGGAGGTACCTTCGTCGATCCATGACATTAAGCCAAGCGCTTCTTGGGAGGCAACCCAAGCTATTTTGATTTCTACTTTCTATATTTTTTTTGCTTTCTAGTTTTACTTTGTATGTTGTTTTTGTTAGCCTTGTAGTTGGGAACCAAACTAAGGATGTGTGAGCAGCTATCAGAATGTGCGATGCCCCAGGCAATCGCATGATGGAAAGTGCGCGTCGCCCAGCTAGTCATACAAGCATAATAGAAAGCTGAGAAGTTGGGATCCACAACCTACGACTGGTGTGCGGTCTCATGCGCGATTGTGCATGTCGCACACTAGTTTCGCACCTCTTATCAGAAAACTGGCATTTTTCCCCAAGAATCCATGCCACTATGCAATCAATGGGGCAATTCACATACCTCAAAGTGTGTGTCACATGTCTTTTGCACAGTCAACAAACTGAATCATGATCCAAATTACCCAATTTGTTTGTGTGATTGAGTTGCGGCCACATCAGCATTAGTGCATTTCGCACAAGTGCCTCAAGGAGTATTTTATTTTCTCTAGATAATATCATTGAGGGCGATTCTCTATTTGTGCTTGGGGGTATCACATTGTTAATAGTAGTTTAGCAATAAACTTCGAGGGTTTTCTTAATACCGCGGTTCTTTCCCAAGGAGCAAAGTTTTCTTTATCTTTCTTTTTCTTTTGTTTTTGTGTCGAACCAGGTTGGTGTTTCCCTATGATAGATTGAGAGGAAACTTTCTTAAGGGAAAATGGCAAATTTTAGTTTAAAATTGAGTACGTAGTTGCTTGGCTCGAAATGGACCCACCAAAAAAATATTCTTGGCAAGTTGTTTTTGAAAATAAAAGGAAGAAGGGAAATGAATTTTTGAGGAAAGCATTCTCTTGTCATGACTTGCACACTCTTGCTTTGTCTTGATTGAATCATGAATGAGTGTGTAATGAACTCAAAATAGCTTGTCGAAAGTCATTTGTCCCAATTGATTTTGATACTAATGAGAGAAGTCTTGAGGCATTATGCCTCGTGTGGTGAGGCTTTACCTTGATTCTCGTGCATGCGTGTTATCTAGAACTTTCCCTGAATGTGATGGTGTGACCGATCTTGGAAGATGACCTTAGGCCCTTTTTAATACCACTTCACCCAAATGACTTCCCTCAACATCAATCCTAGTGAACCCTTTGAGCTTGTGACCGTTCTTTGGCACCTTGTTTAACACCTTGACCTTCTCGAACCTCTATCTTGGCACCCATCTTCCCTAATTGCATGAAAGTGAAATGTAAGCTAAAAGCTAAGTTGGGGGGGGGGAAATAAAAAGACAACATGGGCAAATGCCTAAGTTTTGGGGGCGCATGTGATCAAATGAGGAGAAGAAAAGAAATGCACTTCAAGTGCAAAGTAGCACCTTAAGTTTGAATTAAAAATTTTCTCCAAAAGTTCAATCCAATAAGCAAAATGAAAAGCAAGAATAGGTGCTACCAAATGTCGGTGAGACAAGGAGTTTGAATGATCCTAATTGAAAAGGAGAAGTTTGGATTGTGTGAGGGAGAAATAAGGTGAAGTTGAAAATTAAAAATGTGAGCGATGTTCGAAATGACAACAAAGAGCATTAGGGAGGTGTAGTCACTTGGAACCAAATGAAATCCTCACCTTAGCACTAGCCAACATCGTAACTCGCAAGTCCTTGGTGATTCTGATCTTGGCTACCCTACATTAGTGGAAATTTAAATGAAGGGCAAGCCTATTGTTTGACGTGTGTGCACTTGAACTTCCTTGAGAGAGTGAGAGTCTTCTTGGTTCTCCTATAATCCCGTTGTTTTGTGAATTACATGATTGTGAGTGAGATTCTCTCTTGTGGCGAGTGACATCATGCCCTCGAATTGAAACATAAAGTCTCTATTTCAATTCAGAGGAATGAATGAGACAAGTTGTGTGGAAACTCTCGAGAAAAACCTTGACGATCCATGACAATGACTTGAGAAACTTAAATGTTTTGTTTTGAATGACAAAATTTCCTTGATTTTGAATGAGAAATGAAGTCCTTCTGGAAAAGGTTTTGAAATGACCAATTGCCTTGATAGTGTGGTGGTTCAAATTGAGATGAACATTATAGTTGAGTCTTTTGTTTGAGTCTTTTTGTTTATTCCTTTTTCTTAATTTTTAGTATAGTTTAGTCCTTTGTGCCTTGATTAAGTCTAGAGCATAATTCATTCCTTGCCTTGTGAGTATCTTGCTTGAGGACAAGCAACAGTTCAAGTTTGGTGGTTTGATAAGTCGGTAATCTACCAACTTATTAATCCTTTAACCATGAATTATTGCTATGTTTTGAATAGATATATAGGTTCTTATGGCCTTTATTGATGTCTATGCAGGTACTTGTGATCAAAGATGGAAAACAAGAAAATTGACCCAAAAAGAGCTTAAAAGGAGTGAAGTGTAAAGTGATCGGAAAAGATAGAGATTCTGATCTGAGATGCAGTGCCCGTGCGATATGCACAAGCTGTGGTGTGGAACACACCTACACCACATGGAACCATTAAATTCACTGAAGAATTGAAGAGGTGCGGTCACTGTATGATGCGCACAACTCATGGTGTGAACCACACCTCCTTTGCATGAGGCCTCCAAATTAGATGAAGTCACTAGTCCAACTGAAGATGGTGTGCGACACGCACATCACAACGTGTGAACCGCACGTCGCGTCGTACACCACCTAAAGGGAAATTTTGTCCAAAAAATTAGTGACATTTTGGGAAAGTATAAAAATGCAATTTGGGCACAATTGTAAAAGATCTTTTTCAATCTGAATATTTTCCAAGTAATTTTTAGCTTTGAGAAGAAGTTTTCCTCTCCAAGAAGAAGAGGGTTTCAATCCATTCTCTCCTCCAAATCTTGGTTAACCATTTGCGTACAAAAATTGAGCTTAGAACTTGAGATTACACTTGAATGAAGAGGAATTTGACTTACCCAATTGGTATATCTCTTTCTCTTGGTATGAGTGGCTAATTTCATTTGTCTAGGGATGTGTTGATAAAGGGTGCTTTAAAAAATGGGTTTGGGTGTTTCTAATTCTTGCTTATAATTGCTTATTTGATATGGGTCTAGTAGTTTCACCAAATTGTAATCCTAAAATTGGTGGTTGCAAACATTGATTTTTCTTAGTTGGATATGTTGTTGCTCGAGAGAGAATTTCATAGTTTCAGATGTGAAATTACTAGTGGGAACTTGTGCTTCCACCTAGAATGAGGCTAGAGATAGCTCATATTGAAGGAATCACCCATTTAAGGGTCTAAGCTAGAGATAATATGACCTTCATAAGCTTGATCTTGGTTGTTTGTTGTTAAATCAATAGTGCTGTAATCGAGATTGTCGGATATATGGTTGTTTGATCGAGAGATAAACAATCCATACCCATGACCAAGGCTACCTATGTCAATGATCAAGAATAAGCATGAATAAGCAATTACCCTATCCCATATTAGAGCCCCACTGGATGCACATCCCTAGCCGTCCAATCAAATTTGCATACCCATTTTACTTTCCTGCTTTGTTCCGAATTGAGATTGTTGTGACAGAATCCCAATTCTCCCAATCCTTTGTTTTCCTATTTTTGAACATTTACTCTCTTAGTGAATTCGTTTCAATACAATCATTATTATGCTATCGCCAAGTCTCTATGGGTACGACCCCGACACCTGTTGGGTACTTATAAATGTGTTTGTTTGACAATCGCTGTTACCTCCATCTTTGGAGAGTACGTTTGAGCATTTATCAGGGACTTGTGTACATTCCCAAATAACCCACCATCAATGGTCTAGAGTCAAATACAAGACCACACAGGACCACAAGAGTGATATAAGAAACTACAACGAATTCAACAACCAAATGAGTGAAATAATACGGTTATGAAAGAACGGACGAGGTCTGGGGTACCAAGATAATAAACCCAACCCAAGTATGCAAATTAGTACACCTATATATGCAAATTCTAGAAGAGTAAAATCATAACCTACCTGTCGTCCGACGGCAAGCTACTAGAACGACAATGTCCAAGCCCGAATGCTCTGAGAAGCTCCGAACAGAAGTCAAACTATTATAAGCATAAACTACACATTAAAACAAGACCAATGATACCTATATTGCTATAATAATAGATGGGTCAAAATTCGGGTCAAAAGCGGGCCCATGGGGCCCACAACCCGAAACCTGAAACAAAAAAGCATACGACGATCACAACAATTCCAAGAGCACATGCTTAAAATTTGAGCGGATTCAGCCAAGAAAAGGTGCTCAAAACAGCCCGCTCAAGTAAGGAATTAAAGAGCGAAATTCAAAGAATAAAATCAGAAATTAAAGTAAGAATTAACTCACCACGATGAGAGAGAAACAAGCTTACGGAGTGAAATCCTTGCCATTACGAACAACCAAGGCCAAAAGAGCAGCTATAAACCAAGAAAACTCAAGCTTTGAAAAAAATTCATCAATAGAGGTTTGCTAATGGAGAAAAAACAACTTGGGGAAGAAGGAGACATACCAAACGACAAGGGAAGCAAGATTATCCAACAATTTAAAGAATTCTCCAGGATTAGAACTGTTTAGGAGCAAATTCTAGAGAGCGGAAATAACTTAGAGTTGAGAAACCAAGGTGAGAATGGATTAAAAATTGAGAGTGGAGCAATATATAGGCCTTGACGTAGGTTGGCGCCATCGGTGCTGTCTAGATGATATGGCACTGAGGGGAGGCCAGGCGCTTGGGCGCGATCGTGCGGAAGGGGTGCAATGGAGCTGAAGGGTGTTGAGGTGCCATCAATGTTGGCAGGGCACCATTGGTGCTGAGGGAAGGCACAGGGTAGCGCGATCGTGCTGTCTGGGTGCCGTCAGTGCTGAGGGCCTGCTTGCAACAGAAAACCAGCAAAACACAAAACTTTGATGAGGTGTTCCGGGCATAATCGAAACGTGATACTCAAAAACCACACATGCTATTAAAGTGGAAATGACGTTCCAGACTCAATGGAATTAATGAAACTTCCATACGAGGTCATTTCAGAGGAATGTTGACCCAAGTCAACACTAACTAAAACCAACCAAACAAGGGAAATAAACCTGCCTCACTCGGGACCCAAACCAACCACCAACCTAACCCAAACTCAACATTTTGGAGCTGATGGAATCATCAAATTTTGAATGTGACACTCCAATCATTAAAAGCTGACCCAAGTCGCACTTCCAACTCCAAATGGTCTGAAAACACAAAACCCATACCAGAAGTTCTCAAGCTTTGGATAAAGGTCCAACTAGAGCAAAATCTATATTGCGAAGCTAACAGAACTATTTGAATTTGATTCTGAGAATGTTAGCTAAGAATGTTGACTAAAATCAACTAATTCCTAAATTAAAGCTCTAAAATAGGGGAACGGTCATAAATACCTAACAAATGGCCAGGGCACCAAACCACCGGTCCCAGCAAGCCATAAATGACTTGGGTCCGCTACAGGCAAGCTCTAACAGTACCAGAAAAATATAAACACGATAATGACCAGAAGGGTCATTACAGTTCCTTATACCCCTAACTCTGCTTGCTCTCTGGCTTATCTGCTCTTTTCTCTAGTTTATTATCTGTGTGCTATCTCTGTGCTATATCTTTGCTATATGTTTGCATATGGGTTCTTTATATATTTGTTTCTTTTTGATTATTTCAAAGAGGGTGAAGTTTACACCTCTCACAAATTCAAGAAGCAAGGGAGAGCTTAAGAGATAAACAAAGAAGGACCAAGAAACGGGGAGCTAAACAATCCAACAGGGAAGTCGACTACATTTAAATTTCTGACTTTGATAGTTATTATCAAAAAAGAGGAGATTGTTAGCCTCCTTAATCCAATTTTAAGAATGACAAAACTAATCCTAGGTAAAGAAAAAAGTCTCAAGCAAAAGGACGCAAAGGCAAGAAGATCAATGATATCATAAATCCTCCATAATTCAAGAAAGTGACAACAAACAAATATCCAAAAATCAAGGAAGTTGAGGATCCAACAGATTCGTTAAAGGAGGTGATTGAGCAGAAGTACTTTAGCAGATTGCAAGGATCACGGGAAGATATCAAGAGTACAAGGATAGCAGATCAATATCCACACAAGGAAGATTACTATGATCATGAAGATATCAAGCCTCCACACAAGAAAGGTTATCATAACCAGAAAAAGAAGAAGAATCATGGATGTATCTGATACAAACGTGATTGATTGAAGACCTTAATCAAGGAACAAAATTAAATCCTTGATTGAGCAACATCAAACTTGCCTACACAAATATAAAAGACTACAGCCAACAAGAAGCAAAACTATGCACCTTCTCTTGAACAAGACTAATGCCTAGCTTTTATCTTTCATAATACTTTGTACTCTCTTGAGTCTACAATTGTAATCAAAAGAAAAATAAAAAGCCAGAACTAGATATACATGTAGAGGCTGTGTCACTGCAAAGGATCAAGGAAGACAATCTGTAATTGTCAAGCAAAACTCTTTGTAAACCCTTTCCATTCAAAAACTCTAAAAGAAACCCTTAAAACTCAAGGGGACTGGACTAAGCACCACATTGATGATACAAACAAGTATAAAAATATTGTGTCATTATTTACCTTTAGTTCTGTACTTTATTATATCTTTCTTATTAAACTAACATGCAGGTGAGTTGACTAGTGCATAGCCACAGTCGACTTGGTGGTAAGAATTTTTCAATTCACCCCCATCTTGACTTTCAAATTTGAGGAGGTGACTCAGTCTTGTCCTTCTCCTCATGCAGGACATCATTATTTTCAACCATATTGGGTGCACTAAGTTTCACTCTAATATCAGGACTTCTATTACTTTTTTTCTTAATAACGACTTTCTTCTAACTTGTCATCCTTCTCCATAATGACTTCTACGATTGGTTTTCTCACTCTACTAAGAATTCTTTTACTTTGAGTGACAATTTCCATCATATGGCCATCATTTTTTGGATTCGTAAGAGTGTCACTTTGAAGAGTACCTTTTAAATGAGGATTCATTTAAGATGAGAGATTGTTCATTTGAGCCTGTAAGTGTTTGATTAATGCCGAGTGTAAAATCACCGTTTAATGAAGTGTGGATACATCACTTTTCAAGTCTTTCACCCTGTTGTCCGTAGAATCAACCTTTTTCAGCACTTGAAACAACATGTCTTCAAAATTGGAATGTACGGGATTACTCACACTAAGTTGATATGGAGAAACATCAGCCTTGGGTGGAGGTACATAAGGATTAGCACTCCGGTGATTATAGCAATTACCATCTCTCTCACGCGCTCTCCATTAGCCTTCACTATCTTGTGCTTGCTCTCTATCTCTCCATTAAGCACCCTTGTCTCAGTTCCAACCTTGATCTTCATCTCTTGGACATCAAGGACCTTGGTTGGTACCTTGATATTAGGGTCGAGAACATACCACTAGAAAACAAGATTCCTCATCCATAGGAGAATAAACACCTTCCTCATGAGCTATTGAACCATAAGTACCTACGATATTGACACTTTTAGTCCTGGATCCCATCATATAATTTGCAAACAAATAAATTTGAGTCATTATTTTAGCTATGGTCTCATCTCTTTCCTCCTCCTTTCTCCTCATCTTGCTAGTAATAATGGAAGAAGTAACACCCGGTGAGAAATCAGCTTCTCTAGTATGCCACTCTCTATTGATCTTTGTCATTCAATCTAAGAGAGACAAAGTGAGACCATAGTTTTGGTCCATAAGCGTTCCACCAAAGATTGTTATTCACCACTAATTTGTTCATAGAGTCTAGATCTTTATAGAAGCTTTGAAGAAGGACCCCATAGGGCAAATCATGGTTCGGACATAATCATAGATTCTTCTTGAATCTTAGCCATACTTCATGCAATGGCTCATCCTAAAGTTGTCAAAAGTTGGTGATTTCATCCATCAACTGCATCATCCGAGAAGGTAGGAAAAATCTTACTTAGAAGGCTTCAACTAGTCCATTGTAAGTTGTAATAGAGTCTTTCGAGAGCTCCTCAAACCACGCGGTTGCTTCTCCTATGAGGGAGAATGGGAACAAACAGAGTTGAATCGACTCTTAAGATATATTGTGGATGTTGAGAGGCTGACATATTTTGACAAAGTTTTGGATATGTCGATATGGCATCTTGATGAGCCAACCCTCTAAAGATTCCCTTCATTTGGATTAGATATAGCATCATGCTTGTTACATGAAACACGACATTGCCAATTGGGGGTAATTAGATGGAACCTATGGCACCATGTAAAATGGGTTTGTCTTCCACATCCATAAATCCATCAATACTCTCTTGATCACCCGCTTGTCTCATAGGTAACCTGTTCAAAGCAACACAAACAACAAAAAAGTAAAAGAGAACAAACACTCAACAAAAGTAATTTAAATGACAATCAAATGGAAAATCAAGAACCATTCCCTGGCAATGGCGCCATTTTTTATGACATTCAAAATCACTCTCCTGTAAGAGGTGGTAATGATCATCAAGCAAAACAAGTAAGTAACCCAATGGGATGTCGGGGTCGAATCCATGAAGAATGGGATAATAGTTTTGCCACTAAACGTCAGAGTTCAATTCACTAATGTGAGTAATTGTCTGAGAAATTTAAAGTAAAATTTAGGGTAAATGGTTTGGGAATTATCAAATTTACAAGTAACAAGATAATGACGCAAACACAATTAAAGAAATCAAGAGAGGAAAAAACTAGGGGTATGCTTCCGATGGAGTTCTACAATGGGATAGGAAATTGATTAATCATGCAAACTTTCAAGTAAAGGTATGGGTAGCTTGGTTTGAGCTATATTTGGTAGTCTTTCAACCCTTCAAATATATGTACCATGGTCTTTGATCAAGCCCCATAGCTTTACCTTAAACTAACAAATTAATGCTTGGGTGAATCAAATTATGTCTAGATTTGATTCTTAGATGAGAATTTCCTTCAATCAAACTATTTCTAGCCTTAATCTATGGTGGAAATCCCAAATCCCCACTATTGAATTCTTACCTAATTTATGAACTCCTTTTTCAAGCAAGTACAAAATTAGTAAACTCAATCAATATTTGTAACTATCAATTTTATAATTAAACCATGAAGAATTTAATAGACCCATACTAAATAATCAATTATAAGAATAATTAATCAATACCCATTCCCAAATTCAAACACCCATCATGCATATATCCGTAGAAGAGAATTTAGCTGCTCATATTAAAGGAACAAGAGAATATACCAAATGGGTTTCCAAAAATTCCATTTATATTATAAGCTAGTTCCAATGCCAAGCTCAAAATTCCTTACAAATGGTGTTTTTTCAATGAGGAAGAAGAAAAGAGAAAGTGTACTCTCAATACTCTTCCTTGGGAAAGTAAAAACTGATAAATAATTCTTTGTACAAACCCCAAAAAGGGTCTAAGAACCTTCCCAAATATGTCACACATATTCAAACAAAATTTTCCTTTAGGGTTGTGCGATGTGAGATACGATGGCACTTACGATTGCACTTTGAGTTTTGTGGCTCATAGGTGCCATTCTCTTCAGGCAGTGAAGTCAGTGTGCGAGTCAGGTGCAAAGGGGATGGGTGATCGCCCTTGACAATGTGCGACTCACATGTGAGTTTCTGGTCAGGCAGTTTCTGATCCTTCTTGTGCGATAGCACCTGCAAAATGCAGGTGCCTCTTTGCGGCTTGCACATCTGTCACACCTCGAGGCTACCCCCTAGACGTAACACGAGATCGGGAGCACAAGCGCCCCAGATTAACCCTTGGTCATAGAATACTCAAGAAAAACATTAGGTAAGCGAAAACATAATAAGAAGATTCGAAATCAACATATAGACAACCGAGTTAAAGACATACAACTCCAAGGAAGAGACTCGAATACTATCCATGTCTGAAAAGCCTCTACGCATAACATAAGGAGTTGCTAGGACAAGACCCTAGCTAACTCAACATACAGAAGTAAATAACCATAAACTAACTAAGATCATAACTAGCTCTCGGACTATGAGGATTCATCAACAACAGACTAGGATTGGCCTGAAATCTCTAGCCACGTGTCTGAGGGAAGGAACCTGAATCTGCATCATCAAGAGGATGCAGGGCAAAATATGCATCAGTACTATAGGATGTACTGAGTATATGAAATATGCATACTCATGTTGAAAACATGCTTAAAACTGAGTTCATGCAGAAAAGGGATATCATAAGTAAATATCATAACTTGAATAGTAAACATGAGATAAGAATCAAACTTCAAAATAGATTTCATAAGCTTAAACAAGTCAAAACATTTTTAAGGGAGTTTCTTATAACCGACAATAAACCATGCGAGCTACATGGAATCTAACTATATAATCCTAGTTAGCAAAGCTAACTTGAACCGTGCCAAGGAACGAGTCACCATACCCAACTATATAACCCTAGTTGGCAAAGCTGTCCTAATGCCCTCTAAGCACAGGACACCATGATCAATAGGTGGTACCACTCTCATAAGCCCATAGGGCACTTCATTTCATAACCTATGCTGGCAACATAGTTTTGGACTTGGATAGTCAAACCCTCATTGCTCGATGCTAAATACTACTCCCAAAACATATACATATAGCTCATAATTTCATAGTGGCATAATCTCATGCAAAATCTTGTTTGGAAAAGCATGAAAACACGTCGGGCATCATGCAATTCTCATATCATAAGTTCTTGAAGCTTAGCATAGCCATAATTCAAACATACTTTTCCTTCTTACATTCATACTTAAAGAATTAGGCATGCAATTCCATAAATACATAAGGACATGTTATCTAAACATGTGAAATTTCTCTTGAAAATATGCAATTGAATGGAATCATGCTAGAAATCAACTTTAATGCATGGAATTTTGAAATCAATTAAGGAATCTTATTCAAATCATAAATTAACCATGAGAAACCATGAATTGATGCATAGAAACTGATTTCATAAGTCTTTCACAATTTAGATCAAAACCCTAATTTCACAAGTTAATAATTCAAAATAAGAATTGGGGGTTTAGGCACAAAGGTGAAAGGAACCCATTGTTGAATACCCACATACCTTGATTGAAGCTAACCCACTTGAAATTGAAAAGACTAGGAGACTTGGACTTGGAGCTTGAGACCTTGAGCTTGAGAGAGTTCTTTCCCTTTTTGGGAGGTGAATGAGGTAATGAGAAGGGACTTAGGCTAATAAGGGTGAAAACCCTTCTTGAAATTCCCAAAATGACCTCACTTAGGAGTTAAGGATGTGGGTAATGACTAAAATTCCCCTGGGACTTAAATAAGAAACTACAGGAAAAGGGGCCGCCTCACGGGCTAGCCGACGGGAGTCGTGCCCACAATGGCCCATCGGCCAAGGTGTCGTGCACACTTGCCTGAGGAGTGGGCTGCCGGAGGGTCCCTACGGCTTACTCCCATGGGCCATTGCAGTGGCGATGCCCGTGGCATAGCCCGTCGATTAAGCTTAGCTTGGAAGGGAGGGGTTCTGGAGATTTTTAATGGCAGTTTCCCACGGGCTGTCGTACCTACGATGACCATCGTGGCCACCATCGGCTGGGGAGGAACTTGGTTTGAACCACTAGGAGTGCCCCATAGTGCAAGCCACAGGCCATTGCATCTACGACGCCCGTGGCGCTGCCCATGGTGGTCAGCCAGTGAAGCAACTTGATGGGTTCTGAGTTTTGCTTGGCCGGTTTAAGTCTCGAGGTGTTACAATATCTCCACCTTGAGATCATACGTCCTCGAATAAAGGGTAATCTAGGAAAACTAGAGAGATTATAGCCCAACCAATATCCAAAACATGGAAACCGAGGAGCAAATATGAAAACTGAACTTTTTAACTTAAACATGACTGAATCAACTTTGAAAACATGAAAGCATGCTAGGATCATGAGAGAAACTGATGGAATAGGATCGGAGGAACATACTAAGGAGTAAACAATTACCTCAAGCTGAAACAGAATTGGAAGGAAATAGATGAGGGTACTTGGCTTTCATGGCTGATTCCACTTCCCAAGCAGCTCCTTCAACAAGCTGATTTCTCCAAAGGACCTTAACTGAAGGGACTTATTTGTTTCTCAACCTCCAAATCTGACGATCAAGGATATCCACAGGAAACTCCCCATAAGTGAGACTATCCTTTACACCTAGATCCTCCAAAGGAACAATCGATGTTGGATCATCAACACACTTCTTCAACAGGGAAACATGGAAAACCGGATGAACCTCTTCTAACTTTGTTGGCAGATCCAACTCATAAGCAACGCTATCAACTCTCCTCAGAATCCGATAAGGACCTACAAAATGGGGACTAAGCTTCCCTTTCTTGCCGAACCTCATCACGTCTTTCATGGGTGACACCTTCAGAAAAACCCAATCATCGACTACAAATTCCAACTCCCATCTCCTCACATCTGCATACAATTTCTGTCAACTCTGAGCTGTCTTCAACCTTTCCCTAATGAGATGAACCTTCTCCATAGTCTCATGAACCGAATCAGGACCAATCAAAGCTACCTCACCTACCTCAAACCAACCAATAGGAGATCTACACCTCCGGCCACAAAGTGCCTCATAAGGAGCCATCTGGATGCTAGAGTGAAAGATGTTATTAGAGGCAAACTCGATAAGAGGTAAGTGATCATCCCAAATACCTTTGAAATAAATCACACAAGCTCTCAACATGTCCTCCAATGTATGAATGGTATGCTCTACCTGGCCATCTATTTGAGGGTGAAAAGCTGTGCTAAGCTTCACCTGAGTACCAAGACCTTTCAGAAACGATATCTAAAACTGGAAGTAAACTGAGTACCTATATCTGAAATGATGGACAATAGGACACCATGCAATTGGAATATCTTCCGGATGTAGAGCCTGGCATAATTGTCTGCTGAATACGTAGTCTTAACAACCAAGAAATGGGATGACTTGGTCATCCGATGGACAATCACCCAAATGGAATCATGTTGCCTTCGAGTATGAGGCAAACCAGTAATGAAGTCCATATTGATCGCTTCCTATTTCCAAGTGGGAAGGTCAATATCCTGAAATATGCCACCCGGTCGCTGATGCTCTACCTTCACATGCTGACAGTTGGAACACTTAGCCATAAAACTGACTATTTCCCTCTTCATGCCATTCCACCAAAAGATTTCCCATAGATCACGGTACATCCTGGTGGAACCAGGGTGAATGGAATATCTAGAACTATGAGCCTCAGTCAAAATCTTTTATCTCAACCCATCTACATCTGCCACACATAGTCGACCCTGATAACGAAGCACGCCATCTCCCCCCAAGAGAAAACCTCAACCCTCTGCTGATGGACTTCACCCTTTAGCTGAAACAAAATGGGATCGCTGTCTTGCTTTGCCTTCACTTATGGTACCAAGGATGATTTGGAACCATTCTAAACAATAACCCCACCTTCGGTCGAATCCATAAGGCAAACTCCCAACTAGGCAAGCCTATGAACCTCCTTAACCAATTCCTTCTTTCCGTCTTCAACAAAAGACACACTACCAATGGACAATTTGCTAAGCACATCCGCCATAACATTTACCTTACCCGAATGGTAAAGCACACTCATGTCATAGTCCTTAAGAATCTCAAGCCATCTTCTTTGTCGCAAATTCAATTCCTTCTGAGTGAACACATACTGAAGACTCTTATGATCAGTGAATACATCCACGTGTACCCCATACAAGTAATGTCTCCAAATCTTCAAAGTGAAAACCACGACTGCTAGCTCAAGATCATGAGTAGGGTAGTTCTTCTCATGAACCTTAAGATGTCTAGATGCATAAGCAATCACTTTACCACGTTACATCAAAACACAACCCAAACCAATCCGAGAAGCATCACATTGAACAACAAAGTCATCTAGGCCCTCAGAGAGAGCTAACACTGGAGCTGTGGTCAATCTAGTCTTCAATTCCTGAAAGTTCTTCTCACACAAATCAAACCACTAAAATTTTACCTTCTTCTGAGTCAATCGAGTCAAAGGGGCAACAATGGAAGAAAAGCCTTCCACAAATCTCCTGTAGTACCCAGCCAAACCCAAAAAGCTCCTAATATCAGATGGGGAAGTGGTCTAGGCCAGTTCTTTACTGCCTCAATCTTTTGAGAATAAACACGAATACCATCTCTAGTCACAATATGATCCAGAAAAGCAATGGACTGCATCCAAAACTCACACTTGCTAAACTTAGCAAATAACTGTCGGTCCTTGAGAGTTTGCAACACAACTCTCAAATGGTCCGGATGCTCCTTCTTACTCTGAGAATAGATAAGGATATCATCAATGAAAACAATCCCAAACATATCCAAATACTGCTTGAACACACGGTTTATCAAATCCATAAAAGCCGCGGGAGCATTTGTTAGACCAAAAGCCATCACAACAAATTCATAATGACCATACCGAGTCTTGAAGGCTATCTTCAGAATATCACACTCTCGAACACGAAGCTGATGATAACCAGATCTAAGATCGATTTTAGAGAAGAAACTAGCACCTTAAAACTGATCGAACAAGTCATCAATCTTAGGAATAGGATACTTCTTCTTGACTGTAACCTTGTTCAACTGACGATAGTCAATACACATTCTGAGAGAACCATCTTTCTTCCTCACAAACAAAACTGGGGCACCCCATGGAGAAATACTAGGCCTGATAAAACCCTTATCAAGAAGATCCTTCAACTGATCCTTTAACTCCTTAAGTTCTACATGAGCCATTCTATAGGGAGGAATAAAGATATGATTCGTATATGGGAGAAGATCTATCCCAAAGTCGATCTCCCACTCGGGAATCCAGGCAAATCCTCAGGAAACACTTCTGGGAACTCATTCACAATAGGAAAAGACTGAAGGGATGGGGTTTCGGACTCCATGTCCACAACCCAAACTATATGACAAACATAACCCTTAAAAATCATCTTCCTAGCCTTAAGATAAGATATAAAATGACCTTTTGAGGATGGGAGACTACCTTGACATTCTAAGACAGGTTCATTTAGAAACTTGAAACTGATAACCCGAGTACGATAATCAACCAAAACATAACAATCATACAACCAATCCATACCAAGAATAACATCAAAATCAGTCATTTCCAACTCTACTAAATCCACTGAAGTGACTCTATGAAGGACTGAGATAGGGAAATTTCAGTAGATTCTTTTAGCTAGGACTGACTCACCAATAGGATTAGACACAGAAAAGGGTTCTAAAAGCAATTCAGGACAAATTTTGAATTTGCATGCTACATAAGGGGTCACAAAAGAAGGGAGGCTCCAGGGTCCAACAAAGTATACATATCTAGATAGAAGAATTTCAATATAACAGTGACAACATTAGGCGAGCTCTCCTGGTCCTGGCGAAAGTAGAACTAGAAGCTGTGCCCTGCTAGGCTGGTCGACCTCTTGAGGCTGCTAGAGAAGACTGAGCCATACTACCTCCCTGTCCCTTCTTTGATGAAGGGAAATCCCTAATCCTATGTCCAACCTTACCACACCCAAATCAACTACCTGATCCAGCTAAATACTCACCGGATGATTCTTTTCACACTTGGTACAAATGGGGAAAGAAGGCCCCTTTGCACTACTACTCTGACAAAAAGAGCCTGCACCTCTACCGGACTGATCATGATGGGGCCTGGATGCCTGAGAAGGAGCATTAGCAGTAGAATGCACATGTCCTGATGACTTTTTCTGAAAGGAATAATGATATCCGCCTCTGGACCTCTGATGCCTAAACCCCAAACCCTCAGATCTGGCTCTTTTGTTCTCCCTAGCCATCTCCCTAAGCTTGTCTCCTTTGATTTTGTGAGCATGGGTCATGAGTATGGACATATTCATATCACTCAACAATATAGCAGACCGGCACTCCTTCTTCACCATATCAGAGACCCCATAGATAAACTTACTTATCTGATTATGCAGGTTAGCTACCATAGAAGGGGCATACCTAGACAACTGAGTAAACTTCAAACTGTACTCTTGGACTGACATCGACCCCTGTCTCAAGTTCACAAACTCCTCAGCCTTCACTTTCCTCAACTCTCGAGGAAAGAACCGATCAAGAAAGGCTCTCTCGAAACACTCCCAAGTCACAGTGACCTCATCCCTAACTCTAGCTTTCTTCCATTGCGTGAACCAGATATGAGCCACATCCTTAAGTTGATAGGACGCGAGCTCCACACAATCAACATCACCCACTTGCATCACATCGAAGATATTCCTTGCCTCATCAATAAAGCTAAGTGTGTCTTCACCCATCTTCGACCCCCAAAATTCAGGCGGGTTAATTCTGACAAAATCATAAACCCAGGCCGCTACCCCACCTTGAGGGTGGATGGGGATAGGAGCCGGCTGGTTGGCCTGAGCGGCCATGGTCTGGGCTAGCAAATGGATGGCGTTCCTGAATTCCTCATTCGTGACCTCGGGGGCCGGAACTAGAGGAGCAGTATTCCGAGTAGCTCGATGAGGCATAGCACATCGAGGTATAATCTTAAACATTCAAGGTAAGGATTAGAGGGATATTAGAGCCAAACTCTAACGCACTATGTGATCATGAAGAGAGTGAGGTTTTTCTAAGACATCTCATAGCTTCCCTCTCATAAGTGTCTTCACACACATGAAGGAGACTCTACTCTATACAGCTTTCAAACATCCTAGAACTCTTGAACCTGAGGCTTTGATACCAAGTTTGTCATGCCCCGAGGCTAACCCCTAGACGTAACACAGGATCCGGAGCACAAGTGCCCTAGATTAACCCTTGGTTATAGCATACTCAAGCAAAACATAAGGTAAGCAGAAACATAATAAGAAGATTCAAAATCAACATATAGATAATCGAGTCAAACACATACAACTCCAACGTAGAGACTCGAATACTATCCATGTCTAAAAAGCCTCTACGTATAACATAAGGAGTTGCTAGGACAAGACCCTAGCTAACTCAACATATGGAAGAAAATAACCATAAACTAACTAAGATCATAACTACTTGGACTATGAGGACTCAGCAACAACGGACTGGGATTGGCCTGAAATCTCTAGCCACATGTCTGAGTGAAGGATCCTGAATCTGCATTATCAAGAGGATGTAACAAAAAATATGCGTCAGTACTATAAGATATATCGCGTATGTGAGATATGCATAATCATGTTGAAAACATGCTTAAAAATGTGCTTAAAACTGAGTTCATGCATAAAAGGGATATCATAACTTGAATAGTGAACGTGAGATAAGAATCAAACTTTAAAATAGATTTCATAAGCTTAAACAAGTCAAAAAGTTCTTACGGGAGTTTTTTTATAACCGACAATAGACCATGCGAGCTACATGGAATCTAACTATATAACCCTAGTTAGCAAAGCTGACTTGAACCGTGCCAAGGAATGAGTCACCATACCCAACTATAAAACCCTAGTTGGCAAAGCTATCTTAATGCCCGCTAAGCACAGGACATCATGATCAATAGGTGGTACCACTCTCATAAGCCCATAGGGCACTTCATTTCATAACCTATGCTAGCAACGTAGTTTTGGACTTGGGTAATCAAACCCTTGTCACTCGGTGCTAAATACTACTCTCAAAACATATACATATAGCTCATAATTTCATAGTGGCACAATTTCATGCAAAATCTTGTTTGGAAAAGCATTAAAGTACATCGGGCATCATGCAATTCTCATATCATAAGTTCTTGAAGCTTAGCATAGCCATAATTCAAACATACTTTTCCTTCTTACATTCATACTTAAAGAATTAGGCATGCAATTCAATAAATATATAAGGACATGTTATCTAATCATGTGAACTTTCTCTTGAAAACATGCAATTCAATAGAATCATGCTAGAAATCAACTTTAATGCATGGGATTTTGAAACCAATTAAGAAATCTTATTCAAATCATAAATTAACCATAAGAAACCATGAATTGATGCATAGAAACTGATTTGTAAGTCTTCCCCAATTTAGATCAAAACCCTAATTTCACAAGTTCATAATTCAAAATAAGAATTGGGGGTTTGGGCACAAGGGTGAAAGGAACCCATTGTTGAATACCCACATACCTTTATTAAAGCTAACCCACTTGTAATTGAAAAGACTAGGAGACTTGGACTTGGAGCTTGAGACCTTGAGCTTGAGGGAGTTCTTTCCCTTTTTGGGAGGTGAATGAGGTAATGAGAAGGGACTTAGGCTAATAAGGGTGAAAATCCTTCTTGAAATTCCCAAAATGACCTCACTTAGGATTTAAGAGGGGTATATAATGACTAAAATTCCCCTGAGACTTAAATAAGAAACTGCAGGAAAAGGGGCTGCCTCACGGGCTACCTGACGGGCGTTGTGCCCATGACGGCCCATTGGCCAAGGCGTCATGCAGACTTGCCTTAGGAGTAGGCTGCTGGAGAGTCCCGACTTACTCTCATGGGCCGTTGCAGCGGCGACACCCATGGCGTAGCCCATTGGTCAAGCTTAGCTGGGAAGGGAGGGTTTTTGGAGATTTCTGACGGCGGGTTCCCACAGGACGTTATACCTATGATACCCATCGTGACCACCATCGACTGGGAAGGAAATTGTTTTGACCCACTAGTCGTGCCCCATGGTGCAAGCCATGGCCCGTCGCATCTACGACACCTGTGACGCTGCCCGTGGTAATCAGCCAGTGAAGTAGCTTTCTAGGTTCTGAGTTTTGCTTGGCCGATTTAAGTCTCGAGGTGTTACAACATCACTTTGCCTCTCTCTATAGATTCTTCCCTTTCTGATCACCTTTGTACTTTAGCTCCACTTTAAGCTCTTTTGGGTTTAAATCCTTTGCTTTCTTTCTTTGATCAAGAGTACCTGCATTTACATCAATAAAGGATAAGTACCTCTAATTCTCATCAAACATGGCAATAATTCATGAACTAAGGCTCAATAAGATGGCAGATTACCAACTTATCAGTACCAGAGAACTTGGTTCAAGTGCCTTAGGGTTTCCATGAAGCCATGTCTAGTAGAGTCTTTGTATATGTGTGTTTTGCATCACACTTATAATCAGCAGGCTACAGGGCATTTAAGAAAAGTTTCTCATTCTTTCATACTCTAGTTCGACGATAGAGTTGAACTCTATGAAACTATCTTAATTCATATGTTTTTTTTATTCCGCCGACTACTTCTCATCTTTGAGGTGATAGAAGCAGAAAATCTCAGTTTTCTATCTATATGGTGCTCTTACATAGAGCCATCAAAAAGTTAAGAGATTGTACAAGGGCTTGAGAGGAGCCCACTAGTGCACTCAAGCCTCTTGATTCAAAAATGCACTCTTGTTATCATTAATCATGCATTGAGCCTACTATAAAATATGCTCTCAGACCCTTCCCAAAAGTTTGTTATGAATGACACCCTTAGAAGTAAAATATGCATCTCTATACTTGGGTAGTGTTGTCACCCAAGAGATAGTTTGATTTAGGGTATTGTAAGAAATAAGCAGTAGAATGAATTCTAGAGTTGGGATATGAGGCCAGGTAGATAGTATCTAGAAAGCAGAAATAGTAGTTGATTGGGGTATGTATTTAGAATCAGGAAGTTATTAAGTGATCAATGGGGTGATATGATATGTCCTTAGGTGTTGTCTAAGATGTATTAAGAGTTGTGTAGAGTTTCTTAAAGTTTCTAATATTAGGAGTGCTTGGGAAGATTCTTAGATAGTTTAGATACCAAGAGGCCTTGAAGTGAGCATAGTAATAATCTTTAATGTTGTGTTGATGAACATATGAACGATCACATTATGTGGCTAGTGACTAACATTAAAGCCCAAGGTTGGTTGATCAAGGCGATAGGACGAAGTGGTATTCTTAGAAGTAACTTTAGATGAATAGAGACCTTGTCTGGTTTTAGGATGAATTTAAGGGCTAATTTATGTTCAAAGATGGAAGTTTCATAAGGGGGAGATGGAATACAAAACCCCGTAATTTTTGGACTAGCCGTTCGCTTAGGTATGACACCGGTGTTTTGTCTTGTACCGAGTGAGACCATGCAGTTAACCTCAGACCTTAGTAGATATATGTGAATGTGTAAGAACTATAGGTTGTAAGGGGTAAAGTGTAGCATTCAAAAGAGAGAGTTTGGTTGAGAAGTGTTGCTAAGCTATAAGACTATCAGTGGTATCACTTAAAGTGTGAGTAGCCCACTCCCATTTTATGTCCCCCGTACACATGTTCCATGACCAGTAGCTTATGATCAAATGAGACTTACATTCAAATGGATATGCTTATGTATTGTCACGACCCAACTTCCAAGCCGCATGGGCACCTACTCTAAACACCTAGATAGGAGAACCCTTACCACCCGATCCAACAGTTAATGCAGAAATAAAAAGAAAAATATAGGAAATAATCTTTTTAATACAGGAAAAGTATTTACAACCTCAATACAGTGAAATCTTTTACAAAACTTGAATGCAACCCACCCTACGAACTAGTCTAAACAGGTACAAGACCTCTAAAGGAGAATTACAAGCACGAAAAGAGACACAACTTCCACCATGTAAATGAAGAGTAGAAGCTACTGGAGATCACCATCATCCTGTACCTAAGAAATATCACTGATCCTGCAACTAGATTGTATCCAAAAAGGTATAGCAAGAGTAGTATCAGTACAAACAACACGTACTGGTAGGATTCATCGATTGACCCGAATCTACTGCATACCACCATATAAGAAATCAAGAGAAAATATGCAATACGTTACAAGAATCCAGTCTTTCATCATCCACCTTTAGATATTAACACTAAGAACTTATACGTCCTATCCCATAGCTTCCTACCCTGCTCCGCTGCCAACTCCACAACTTTGATAGCTCTCCACCATTCCATCTTGGCCAAGACATAACACTAGGACTTCCCTAGGTCACACTTTACAGTAGGACTTCCCACGTCACGCATAACACTAAAACTTCCCAAGTCATACATACACAAATTTGACAACTAAGTCCAAGCTTGGACTACCATCCCTTATTTAGGTCAACCATTCTGACTCTACAACCAAAAGTATGACTAATAACCCCATAATTAGATCACATATAATTATGTTACCATTTACAAGCACCCGGACCACCCAAGGATCCCTAGGATAATACCTACAGTGTTCAACATGTAACTCCGGTCTACACAAGAACCAACCCCATATTTAAGTACAACTACTCGGCCTCTCATAGACCAATATGCCACAATCACAATTTCAACAAATAACCTGGTTCACTCATGAAACAATCAACAAAACACAATCAATAAGTATAAATAAACCCGTACCAGGCGTGGTACCTAAGACAACAATTATAGAACCTGTACCAGGTGTGGTACCTGAGCCAACCAATATGTATCTTATACTAGGCATGGTACCTGAGCCTACCGATAAGTGTCTCATACCAGGCATGGTATTTGAGCCAACCGAATGTCACACACAATCCAACAATCAATAATTAATGAACAAAATCACACTTGTAAACCAATAAGCAACAAAACCATGTTCATTTCACATTATCGACAACTGGATATTTAGACATTTATAATTCCATTCCCTAACCATGTAACGCACATACAATACCAAACGACAGTTACATGAACACATATTTCATTTGGGAAAACAACACCATCACCTATCCAAAGACCTGGTTTATTACCCCAACCTTGATGACCTGTTCGAAAACTAACCCCCGATTTACTATCTAGACACATAAGTCATTTACATAAAATTCTGAACCCCTTTTAGGAAGTTAAGCACATTCAAGGGAATTCATCCCCTAACCTTAATAATTCTGGAACTTTCTTGTTCACCCCATCACACCTGGGGAACTGCTACAACCTAGCAATCTGTTCACCCATAAACAATATCGGTTCCTCGAACCCACCTGAGAATCTAGCCTCTCCTGGGATGTAGAATCCTAATATCAACAATAAGACACGAATTGGAAACACATTATTCATGAGATAATAACTCCACCTCAGTCAACCAAACAATCCATAAATTAATCATACAGATTTTGTGCCCGCAGGCCTAGGAATGAATTTGCTCATCATTCTACAATAATAATATGAAATAAATTACAGGTCTAAGTCTACTATGTTAAACCTAGCCTTCCTGAATGCCGAGCAACTGCACAAAGAGGTCTGAACACCACATTCTAGCTCTGTGAAGGCGATTCCTAATGGAGGACGAGTCTGGAACCTATGGTTTCACCCTTATTTAGCAAAAATCTCCCCTACCCATAGCTTCTAAGTTTTGGAGAAGCCTAGGAGCATTTTTGGAACAACCCTCATCTGTTTTCCAACTGGGGAGGAGAAGTCTAAATTATAAATCACGTATTCTAGCTACTGCCTCCTTCATACCGCTATAGCGGCCGGCTGACCGCTACAACAACGATGCTATAACAATAATAATTATTACTATAGTGGGATGATGTAAGCTCAAAAATTTCCAAAATCTAAATTTTTGTCATATCATCCCCACAAAATAAAAATGCTATCTAGTTGTTCCTGAAATCTACGATGAAGTAATTTTTAAAATAACGATGAGATATATTATTATAACAGATACCAATTTATCCATCATTCATCCTCGAATGATCTCGTACTAAGGCAGAGAGAAAAACTAATATGGAAATCCCATAGTCCCACCTGGATCACGTAATTACGACCCTACGCAAAACATCAAAATTTCCCCATTTTTAGTCATACTCGACTCAATTAGAAAAAAATAATCTAATCCTGCTCTCTCAAGGAATTCCTTCCTTCGAGCTACACAGAATAGTTATGGTAACCTTCCTTGAGTGATCAAAAAATCCTAGGCCTCATAGAACATCGGAGTGAAAAAAATTCAAGAGACTCGGAAAGGAACCTTTTCACTTCCAAAATTGACCTGCCATTCTGCTATAGTGGAAATTATACCGCTATATCGCAAAGATAACTGCTACAGTAGTTGGTAACAGTTTTAAAGGGGTGAAAAATGGGTTTCACCCCTATTCTTCCCTATTCCATTTGAAAACACCTCCCATCTCCCGATCACACTACTCCCGACATCAGAAAATTAAGGTAACTATCGTAGTCGCTTACTCCTTTACTTTACTGCACGTATATGGATAGATTTGGGGTAGAAAATGGTGGGTTAAAGAAGATATTGTAGTTGTATTTTTGAATTGGAAAATTGGTTTGAATGTTGTGAGGTTTCTAAAGCATGGGTGCTTCCCTTATGTAAAAAATGCTTCCACAATGTTCTAGGCGTAATGATTATGGAATTTTTGACCCAAAATGGGCTCAAAATTAAGGGGAAGGGGAAGGGTTGTTATTGAATAAAAGTGGTGATTTGAGAGAATTTTAGGGGTTATAATGCCCAAATTTTTGAATAAAAAAGTGATAGGGCACTTTAGGAACACTGATCTGGACTTGGAATGTCAAAAATGAAGGTTTGGGTCAAGGGGCGTCATTGTTGCACCCTTTGAAGCTCTGGGATGATGAAGACCGCTATAGTAGAACCCAACCACTACAACGGTCCTATTATAGTGGAGAAATTCCTGCTATAGCGGTCCAGGTGTAGCAGAAGACCATCCGCTATAGCGGGAGGCCTCATACAGTAGCCTCCCAGGCATAGCCAGAAATATTTGTCCTTCCTTGCATATTAGTTTGTTGCACTTCTACAAGTTCTAACCCCACCACTTGCCATATTGTAGATTTGACTACTCAATGGCTACCAACCAAGAACACATTTCTCCCTATGAGAGGTTCCTTGATGATGCTAGTTGAGAGAGGATTCGGGATTACCGATGGACAAGTATATGCTATGAAAGGGCCTTCAACATGAGGTGTGTGGAAGAGAAGGCAAACGCCTTCAATCTCAGGCTTCAAGAGTTTGAATGGGGTCTGTTAGTGTTGGATCCCCCTTTCGGGTGCTAAGGTTGGGTGAGGGAGTTCTATGCCATCCTCCCCACCATACATTGGGATGGCCCCAACCCTACTATCTGCCTTTGAGGAATGGATGTCCCCGTGGATGCTTGGACCATCAATGATTTGCTAGGAGTGCCTCATGTTTTAAATGAGTCGTACAAATCCTAGCTTCGGATATGGTACATGACATGGCTGAGGATACTCTGGTGGAAGAAGAGTTCAGGGATCATGTCTACTGGCCCAGTGTTAAAGGTGTCACGAGTACTTATTTCTTAGCCGATGCTAGGAGGTGGCTGAAATTAGTGTCCTGGAGGATCTGTCCGTTGAGCAATACTACTGACGTGACTTATTCTCGAGTCTTGGTGGTGGATTGTGCTATGCGGGGTATCCACCTAAATGTGGGGGTATATATAGTATCTGAGTGGAAGGAATTCTACCAGGGTCCTAAGAAGGGCCCCTTCCTTCCGTGTTTGGTGTCTGAGTTATGCAGGAGGTTTGCGGTGCCTGAGGATTATACTGAGAGGGAGGTGGATATGGATGTCCCCTTCAACCCTCTCTGGGTGAAGGTGATTGCCTCTACGGGGAAGAAGAAGAGGAAGGTGAATGAAGCGGGGAGCAGTCAGGCTGCCGAGTGTGTTGATGATGATAGCAATGACCCTTACCCTCCTTCCCAATCCCAGCCTCCAATCAGTAGTAGCCAGCTCGAGGAGGACTTAGCCACGGTCAGGGTGGTCATGGAGGGTACTACTACCAGAGGTATAGCCCCGCCCCTTCCGCTCAGGACTTTGCATCACTCCACAGGGAGTTGGATGATGAGAAGAAAAAGAGGTGCTCTTAGGACCACATGCTTGCAGGGATATGGAAGACCATTAAGGTCATGTTCACTTGCTCTGCCCCGATCAAGAGCTTCCCCAGTTAAAGCTGGAGGATCTGCAAGAGTTTCCTTTCTTGAGTGATGCCAAGGACCTCGCCCCTGCAACCCTTGATGGTGATGAGGCATCCGGCTAGGACATCCCCTCCTCTTTAGGGTTTTTCCCCCGTTTGGGGAATGTACTAGACGATGTTCCCCTTTCATTTCCTCTTATTTTAGGCACATGGATGCTATTTTTAGACTATACTGACCTTATATGCATACTATATTAGCTCTATTGGTGATTTCCTTGTTTTACATAACAACTTACAGCTTAACTATCATTTTTAGATGCCCCAGAAATGGAAAGAAAAATAGGGGAAAATAGGGCAGGGATTTTGTCCCGCCCTGCCCACTATAGCGGTTGACATGCTGCTACAGCGGTACCTACATAGTGAAAAAATTCCTGCTATAGTGGGATCATCATAGCGGTACAGTCCCACTATGGCGGCCCCAATAGAAGCAGCCTAAAAATTTAAAATTTCTGCAAGGTTCACTCATTCCCCATTCCTAGTTTTCAATGTTAACCTCTGAAATCACGTCACGGTCTTAAACATAAACCCCAAGACCATCCCCAAAAATGCATAATTCGAAATTTAGAATCATGTTATCATAAAAGCAATTATGAAATACACGAGAAAACTGATCACAACAACACATTCCCGCTTTTATATAAGAATAACCTTCTTTTTCCCATGGTTCCTAACCAAACCCGACTGTCCTGAAACCGGAGTTTCCCTACAGTCACCGATCCTGTTGTTCCCTTAACATATACACCAATGGTAATCCCACACATAAATATAATACCACTCCTTATATTAAGTCACACAACACTATATCACTAACATAAGATCACACAACATCAAGTTATGACTCTTCCCGGACCAAAGTTTTCACCATAAGGTAAGCAATTACATACCACACAATTACAGTCATACAAATAATGCAATGCACAAAATTTCGAGCTTGAAGATACAACACAATAAAATCACATCTAATACCATTTATTTGCCTCATTGATGACTCTAAGCCGATCATCCATGCCTTACCACAACCTCCAATGACAGATACCAATTGAAACTTTCCCTGTTCTAACTTCTCTTGCTTCTGTTATCCCAACCGTAGTCAAATGATATCCCTTACCTAGTTTAGGTACCAATTGGAATCGAGAGATACCAATTGGACTCAACCCATACAAGAAGGTAATAATCTGTACGAAAGGAATGAAAGAAGGGAGACGATTCCTAGAATATTTCATAGCTTCCCAAAGATTAGACATGGACATCAATACACCAATCTGCAGGACTCTATTTGATATTTGCTCTTGTATTGGGAGATTGATAACCTAGGCTCTGATACCATTTTGTCATGACCCAACTACCGGGCCACGCGAGCACCTAGATAGGAGAACCCTTACCACCCGATCCAACAGGTAATGCAGAATCCAAAAGAAAAACATAGGAAATAATTTTTTTGGTATATGAAAAGTATTTACAAGTTTAATATAGTGAAATATTTTACAAAACTTGTATACAACCCTCCCTAAGAACGAGTCGAAATAAGTACAAGAGCTCTAAAGGAGAATTACAAGTACGAAAAGAAGACAAAACTTCCACCATGGAAATAAAGAGTAGAAGCTGTTGGAGATCACCATCGTCCTGTACCTAAGAAACATCACTGATCCTGCAACTAGACTATACCCAAAATGGTATAGAAAGAATAATATCAATATAAACAACACGTACTGGTAGGCATCATTGATCGACCCAAATCCACCGCATACTATCATATAAGAAATCAAGAGAAAATATGCAATAAGTTACAAGAATCTAGTCTTTCATCATCCACCTTTAGATATTAACACTAAGAACTTATACATCATGTCCCACGCCTTCCTACCCTGCTACGCTGCCAACTTCACAAATTGGATGACTCTCTACCATTCCATCCTGGCCAAGACATAACACTAGGAATTCCCAGGTCACACTTAACACTAGGACTTACCAAGTCACACATAACACTAAGACTTTCCAAGTCACACTTACATAAATCTGACAACTAAGTCCAGACCTAGACTACCATCCCTTGTTCAAGTAAACCATTCTGACTCTACAACCAAAAGTATGCCCAATAACCCCATAATTAGACCACATATAATTATGTTACCATTTACAAGCACTCAGACTGTCCAAAGATCCCTAGGACAATACCTACAGTGTTCAACATGTAACTCCAGTCTACATGAACCCACCCAAGAATCTAGCCTCCCTCGGGATGTAGAATCCTAATATCAACAATAAGATATGAATTGGAAACACATTATTCATGACATAATAACTCTACCTCAGTCAACCAAACAATCCATAAATTAATCCTACAGACTCCGTGCCCAAATGCCTAGGCATGAATTTTCCCGTCATTCTACAACAATAATATGAAATGAATTACTAGTCTAAGACTACTCAGTTATATCTAGCCTACTTGGTCACCACGCAGCTGCACAAAGAGGTCTGAGCGCCATATTCTTGTTCCATGAAGGCGATTCCTGACAGAGAATGAGTCAAAAATCCATGGTTTCACCCTTCCTTAGTGGAAATCTCCCCTCCCTATGGCTCTCAAGCTTTGGAGCAGCCTAGGAGGGTTTTTGGAGTGACCCTCATCTGTTTTCCAACTGAGGAGGAGAAGTCTAAATTATAAATCACATATTCTAGATAGTGCCTATGTTATACCGCTATAGCGGTCGGCTGACCGCTACAGCGGTGGTACTATAGCGGTAATAATTCTTGCTATAATGGGATGATGTCAGCTCAAAAATTTCCAAAATCTGAATTTTCATTATGTCATCCCCACTAAATAAAAATGCAATCTAATTATTCCTGAAATCCGCGATGAAGTAATTTTTAAAATAACAATGGGATATGTCATTACATATATTCCTTTGCATCTATGCACCTTTCAGTTCTATGAATCCATGTTCATGTCATGCTCATGATAGTCTCTTGCATTCTCAACTCATGTTTAGTCCTTCTCTGCGAATTTCATAAATCTCTTTTCCTTGATACACTTCCTGTTGATGAGTATTAGCTCAATATAGACAAGGGAAAATCATGTTCAGTTTATGTGTTTCCATCCTAGTCTTGACTATTATTCTAGGATGAATGATCCCAAGGGGGAGATATTGTAATACCTTGAACATTTTCGTCATTTTCATGATGCTTTATAGACTCATGACTCTTTATATACCGTTTTAAGCTTGAAAACTGAGTCATCTTACCCTTAGATCACTTACAAATCATTTGGGATGATTTTCAGGGCCTGAAGGGATGTTCTGTGCACGTAAAATGGATAGTGTATTGCAAAGAAGGGTCCTCGTATTAGGGTCCATGCTGCACCTGAGAATAAACTTTAGAACATTTGCAAAATAGTCCCTTGGTTCTATGGGAGGCGTGTCGCTCCTCTGGGATGGTGTTATGGCACCATGGCTCCCCCGAGAAGGCACTATAGGGGTGCATCATGCCTAGGCCATTTCTAGGCAAGAATTTTTTGAATCATCATCTAATTAAGGGTAATTAAATTTTTAACCCCTCTCTAAACCCCCTAGCACGAATACTAATCCCTCATAGGCATTTACACATAGAGGAATTCACCGTAGAGTTCTCTCAACTCTTCCCCCAAATCTCTCAAGTCAAAAGACACTCTAAGCAAAGTCTAGGGCTCTCGAAGTAAGTCTTTTTCTCCTTTCAGGTATGTAAGGCTAATCCTTCCTGTGGGAACCATGTTCTTCCCCACAACCATGTCTACTATCGTATTCATATTCTCAAAAGAAAAGGTAGAGTTTTATGCTAGACTATATAACCTAGTTTCTATATTCCTTGATAATGATTCTCATGATTCTACGAATGTTCCTCTATATGTGTTTATAAGTTGGTGAACCTTATGAAAGTGATAAGAAATCTCATGAATTATGTATGACCTACGATACTCATGAACGTTGTGAAGTCTACGAATCTAATGACTCTATGTATCTCATGAAACTTATGAAATCTATGAACTTAAGATTCCTATGAAGTTTATGAAATCCGAAAGTGTTAACCTTTATGATAATGTATTGTCTATGATCTTTAAGATAAATTCCTTTAAGTATGTTTTCAACATGATACGTCTATGTTACTTTGTATATGTTTGATATGATAACTTGAACTCCCAAAATATAATAACTATTTCAATACGATAATGAATGTTCCCAAAAGCTTACTCTCCATAAAGATAAGAAGAACCTATAAATTCGTGAATCATAGAACGATAAATGATGATAGTACCTCCCATACGATCCTCTTTAATAATGGTGAATAAGATAGTTTATTTAATGAATCCTCTATGAACGGTTAATGAACACGATGAATTTATGACTATGAGCCAAAAGTGGCTAACTTAAGATTACGAGCCTAAAGTGGCTAACCTACCAGTAATGAATAAAGAGCCCTCCATGTCCATTTATATAAGAGCCAGGGTACTCAAAAATAGTAGTCCCCCGCTAATATTGGAGCCAGGGTTCTCAACGATTAGAGTCCCCCATATCTGTTGGGGGCAAAGGTACTTAACTAGAGCCTCTCAATTAATTCGGAGATAGGGTGCTCAAAGGAAAGGCCCCCTGATTAATTTTGGCAAGGGAACTCATGTAGACAGAGATTGACATGTAATACTGTGACGGTTAACCGTTCACTTCCATAATGAAAGAACATAATATAAATGTACTACATGTGCTTTAGGCAGGTTTCCAGTTTGAGTTATTTTCATGTCCAACTTACTTCTACAGTTATGTACTACTTCAGATATATGTTATGTTGTATTCTTTCCTGGCCATTTACATACCGTACATTCCATTTACTGACGTTATTTAGCACTGCATCATTATATGATATAGACTTAGATATAGAGGTTCGTAATCTAGCACGTCCTTAAGATCGTTAGAGTTCAACTTTTGGTGAGCCTCCCTTCTTTCTACAGGTTTAGTTAGACTTGATAGTTCCTTTTTATTTTTAAGGTATGCCAGGGGCTTTGTTTCGGTAGACAATATTATGCAGAGTCAAAGGCTTCATAGACCACATCTATTAGATTTATGTTATTTAAATTATTACCTTCGTGTTATTTCATTTATGAGTTTTAAATTTTCTTGCTATTAAATTATTAAAAAAATATTTTCTTTTAAGAGATGTATCATGTCTCACTTATGCCTTACGTAATATAGTAGTTAAATACTCATGA
The DNA here is from genome assembly GCA_003996215.1 of Jaltomata sinuosa. Lineage (NCBI taxonomy): Eukaryota > Viridiplantae > Streptophyta > Magnoliopsida > Solanales > Solanaceae > Jaltomata > Jaltomata sinuosa. The sequence goes on from QJPP01007535.1 coordinate 186,584, forward strand.
TATATGCTAAGTAGTATGATCGAGCTAGAGATAACATCGAGTACCGATTACATCCAGGGTGTAGACTCGGGTCGTGATAGGTGATTAGGATGCCCTCCTTGTCTATGCCCCTGCCTCTCACCATATTACTCAAAATAAAGTACTCATACTCCATATTTGATCCTTACCACCCAACCATCTTCAACACCTAATCCTCCAACTATCAATAACTCTACTAATAGTGGGTGGCAACTTGTTAAATTCCCACCCAAAATAAATAGAAAGTCTCTTCTGAATCAACATCGTGAGGACAAAATAAAGTTTATCATCATTGATAAAGGTAAGGATTAGTTAGGGTTTCCAGTTCCAAAATAGGTCATGTATAATCTCCCTCAACCATCACATGTATGTTCACTTCAAAATCTACTACTAATTAATCATCATTTTGACTAAAAAAATTAGTTCAACTTATTTTTTCTTTAATCAAAATAACTTTGCCAAATTAGTGGATAATGAGAAATTCCAGAGGTGAATATTGTGATACCCTCTAAAAGAACATGTCAATCAACCTTTAAAGTTACTCAATGCCGGTGATAAAGTTAATTCCCAAACTTTATCACAATCTATTCACTCACATATACAAGTAAGCCCTACTACCCCACGTCAGAACCTCCAACAAAGAATTCAACCCACATGGATCATGCACGACCCTACTTCTCCTACTAACAACTCTCTAGCTAAATCTCTTTTATTTAATAACCCTTCTTTGATTACTTCTACTACTAATCCATATCTTCATTATCATTACTATCCATGTGAAAACTTACTGCCTTTAGATTATCAATACTTATTCGATAAGTCTCAAACTGGGGCAACTATAAAAATTTAACCTTATTTTTACCAGTGAAAGTTTAGTACACGGTGATTCCACGTGTCATATAATTAAGATTTTTTAAAAAATAAAGGGTAAATTTGAATATTTCGTATAGTTCAATGATAAATTTAACCATTTTGTATAGTTCAAGGAAAAACTTGACCCTTCCCCCTAATTTTGAGTTTTTAAATTTTTTCGTTCCCCCTTTCTCTTTTTCCACCCCTACTTCTATCACAAATCACCCTTTCTTCCTCCTTATCTCTCTGTACCATCATTGTCATTATCACCTCCACCACCATCTTTTCTTTTCCTTTCCTTTCTCTTTCTTTCTTCCCGTCACTCCATCACCACCTACACCACTAGAAAGTAATGTGCTAAATGACTTGAGCATATAATATAAAATATTATTTTAATATTAATGTATAGCCACATAAGGATCAAAGAAGGAAGAAGAGTGATTGACAGTAAAGGTAGTGATGCGGAGAGGGAAAGGAGGAATAAAAAAATCTATATAACGCAATCATCCTTCTTCCTCCTTGGATACCTATGCGGTTATATACCTTCATTAAAATAGTATTCTATATTGCATGTTTAATTCGTTGAGTGCATAGTGGTGTAGCTGGTGGTGGGGTGATGGGGAGAAAGAAAGAGAAAGGAAAGGGAAAGAAAAGGTAATGGTTGAGGTGATGATGCCAATGCTTGTAGGGAGATACAAGGAGGAAGAAATGGTGATTGGTGGTAGAAGTAGTGGTGGGAAAGAGAAAGAAGGAACAAAAAAAATTTTAAAACTCAAAATTAGAGGGAAGGGTCATATTTGCCCTATAATTATGCGAAAGGGTCAACTTTTTCTCTGATCTATGCAAAAGGTTCCAATCTACCCTCCGTTTTTTAAAAAATAAATTCTAATTGTGTGACATGTGACATCACCGGATGTTAAGCTTCCACCATATGAAAACAAGGGCAAATTTATTCTATTTTACATAGTTCAGGGGAAATTTTGACCTGAACAGGTAATAGAGAGGGCATATTTTACCTCAACTATTAATAGAGGGCAAATTTATTCTATCTCGCATAGTTTAGGGGTATATTTGACTCATTACCAATTAAACAATGTTGCAGGAGACCATGGCTACATGAAGATTTGATTTTCTATCCCTTTACAAACTTGCTTTTAGTTTTATATTTTTTTATAAGAGATCTTTATTTTTACACATAAGAAATCTAAAAAGATCATTTCCTTCTATTCAATTTGTAACTGATCATAAGAGATGATTTTCTTACGAATACACTCTTAGGACACATAGTAAATTGAAAAACAAATATACCTACTGTCAAATACTCATTATGCTAGACATATATTACCAATTTAAATATTCATATCCACATTATAAATAAGAATAAAATAAAATAATCAACCCAAATAGCGAATTGATGTAAGGATTGTACATTCGAAATCGCAAAAAGATTTTCTAAAAGCCTAACAATAAAGGTCAAGAATTTGAACCCTTTCAAAATTACATCAATAACAAAGACAAAGTAGAAGTGAAATATTTTGGAGCCTCAAATATATTTTCTTGCTCAAGCAGAGAAGACTCGACCATGATATGGATGCAATTGGCTGCATTATCATGCCACTCATGATTGTCGTGCCAAGAAACAAATCCAATAATTTTTTCATCATCACTTGCTAAAAAGTTCTCATCAGTACAATCAAAAAGATTTTTTAAAACTATTAGCAAACGATTCAACACAAAGAAAGGAAAAAGAAGATTGGAGTTATATTTTCATAACAATCTTCTTTACTAAATTTGGCCGATCCTATAGTAACAATGTCATGCCCCGAGCCTACACCCTGGATGCGACACAGTTCTTAGAGTCACAAGTGACCCCAAGCTAACCCATGGCCTGGCATACTACTGAGATATAGACTAAAAGTAAATACGAAAGCTGAAATGTGTTGAGCTCTTTAAGAATATTATAACAAAATGAACTTTCATAACTGGGATACAAGAGTGTTTGAAAACTGATACAACTCACTGACTGTCTGTCTAACTGTCTAACTGTCTATCAGGCCACTATTAATACTACTATAGTTATCCAGGACATGACCCCCAACTATCTCTAATCAATATATCAAACTAAAAGTAAACTGCTATGACTACTACTGACTGGAGTTCCCGAATAAGGAGAACTCATCCTCAACTGCTGACTAGAAGCTGCGATCTGTCTGACCATGATCCTGGGAACTAGCATTTAAACCTATATCATAAAATGATACAGCACAAAGAATGTATGCGGTCAGTACTATGGAATGTACTGAGCATGTGAGATAATGTAGCAACTAAAAATCATGAGAAAACATGTATATAATGAAAGCATAACTGAAAGCTGGGCTAAACATAGATGTCTAAGAATGCATAAGTCAAACTGTAGAGCATAAGCTCTTTTACTGAAGAGGGTGAAAATCATGTTTCTGAGCTGCTGTGAGATCATGATATTTTAAGATAAGTAAAATTGTTACTTGGGGATCCATAAACTAAAAGGATGAATTATGTCTCTAAATCATGAAAAAGTGCAACTGAGCTGAAAACCATGAGTCATGCTAAAAGTTATATTTAAAATAAATTCTTAGAGAGTTTCTTCTACTGAACATGCTGAAAATACTGATATACTTTACTGAATACAAGCCAAAAGATATAAGCTGATGCAATGACCAAGTATATAAGCATGTAACTGTATAATACTGAACTGAATTGGATAACTGAATACAAGGTCATGCAATAATGAGTATGGACTGTGGGAGCTACTATTAACCGACATACCTCAAGCTGAGCTAACTATGGGGCCAACCTATAACCCTGGATGGAAGGGCGTTCATACCTTGCCAAGGGTACAAATAAATCTGATGTGGATCCACTAAACTAATGTCCACAAGGGACAAGGGTGTCATGCCTAATCTGACGGGTGACCCCTTTAAAACCTATGGTGGCACCGTAGTTCTGGGACTTGGGTACTTCTACTAAAGGTCTCAGCCTAAATCGATGGGTGAGCCTTCATCCCTTTGTTCACTCGGTGCTAAGTCTACTCTTAACTGAAACATAATCAATGAATGCAAACTGAAGTACTAGATAGCTCAAATACTGATAATCAACTGAGAATGCAATATAGTGATACTGAAACTGATAGCATTCTTATTCTGAAGCATAACTGACTGAATTATCTGAGAATGCAATATAATGCTTAGACTAAAAGCATTCTATTTTTTTGAAAAGCTGTGGGCTAAAAACTGACTGATTTCATGCTTTAAAATTAAGTGCCAGAAAACTAGGCTGAATTCTTGAAGAAAAGCTACTTCATGTGGAAACACTACAATTTCATGCTAAGTTCTTGAAAAGAAATCTAATTCATGAAGAAGATACTGTAAATCCAGGCTTAATCTGTTTCACCTAAATTTCAAGGATTTTAAGAAAATATTTGTAAAACTTCATAAAATATCCCCTTAAACATGTACGGGAAACATATAGTATCATGAGGAATTCAATTCTGTAAAAACATGCATAGTTGGGTATGAACCCTAGAATCATAATTAATAGAAATCATAATTGAAAACTGACATTTGGGCATGAGGGTGGAATAAGATCCTCATTGAATACCTACATACCTAATTATAGAAGAGTTTCTAGGGCTGGAACTGAGGGTTGCAAACTTGGAGAAGAGATCTGAAGGAAAACCCTTGAGAGTCTTTCTTGCTTGAGCTTCTATGCTCTTGCTTTCTTGAAACCCTAGGTGTCTTGCCTTGGAGTTTTGAGAGGATAATTCTAGAGATTGATCGATATTTTTCTGAGAAATAACCCCCTTTGCGTATTTAAAAGACGTGGGGAAACACCTGAGATAATAAAAAGATCAAACTACCCCCAACTTAAATACTGAAAAAAATATAGAAAAGTCATCGGACGGGGCTTCCCATGTGCCGTCGTGGCCCCCATCAGCCGTCGGACCTAACCATGGCCCTTATAGGGGGCCAAAAGGTCTCACTGGTTGGTTCCCATGGGCTGCCACCACGGGCCATCCTGGGAGCCATGGGCGTCGTCCAATCCATCAGAATGGGCCACGCCGGTTGGCCAGCCCGTCAGCTTTTGACAACTGACAGTGGTTTACTAAAATTCCCATAGCATTTTACTCCGGACTCGTAACAACAAGCGGTTGGTGGAATTAGAAATATAATTCAAATACCTTTAATTTTATGGGTACTAGGTCACCTAACTCTTTATATTACAGGAGATATGATCATTTGAAATTGACCCTAGTTAGAACTTACATGAAAACTTAATCGGTAGAAAGGCTTTCAACTTAACTTTGAGCTAGAGGTGTTTTATGACTTTAATTCATATCTAATACACTCCCCAACTCAAGAATTGATCTTAATACTTATATTCATAGAAAGTTCATCAGTTCTGATCTAACCATATATGAAACACGGTTCAAATCTTAGCTTAGAATTTCTGGGGTGTTACAAACAAATAGCAGCAGATGCGACAACTGAAAAATTATCTCATCACAAAAAAATGCAAAAAGACATGTGCAATTAAGAAATGGAAGCTCAAGTAGTATAGTTGATTTAGCTTGTTACTCATAAATTTTGTAACGTTCATTCAGGTGTGTTCGATTTCCCATGTTCGATTGATCAAAATAAGTTTCTTAAAAATGAAAAAATGACTTCTCTAGTGAAAGTAGGAAAACTAAATTCCATAAGTGACATTTAAAATTGATTGTGTCCTCACCACCCTTCAACACACGTTATCTTCATCCATCCCCATAGACTCCATTGTTGAAATACATGCATGAGTAACGGAAACAAATACCTAGGATCATACTTTCTTGTAATATAGATAACACATAACCACATATATTAATCAAATATAAAGTCGATACTTATATCTTGAAGTTTCCATGATTGTGAATCAAACTGTCAAGCACAAGCAAACACCATTCACGAAATCATCCTTTAGTTCCACAATCTTTTGCTATGTAAAACCTGAATAATACCAAAATCTATGAAATTCGTATGGGCAAATTTCTATGAAAAATGTGTAGGAATCAGTAATCTTTCTTCGTTGATAGAATAAAACCCTTTATATACCCTCATGTTTTAGAGTTTATACCCTTTCCCAAACGTGCTAGGTCTTCTTTTTTCACCAAAAAATTAGTTCTATTTAATTCCTAATTATTCGAGCATTACAGGGACAACCAAATTTAATTTACAAGGCTTTCTATTATGAAATTAATTCAAAATATCTGAATTAACACTACCATAATAAATTATGAATTATTTCACTAATAATCGTAGTTGCACTCAATTAAATTTTGAAATTCTTCCATTAAATCTTATTAACTCCCTATATTAAGATTTATATACCAATCAATTAAATTAAATAAATTTAACTTATTGATTATTTTCTTTAGAATTTCGCTTAACTTATTTTATGTGCCGGATATAAAATCCACATGCAGGGTTTACACATGAAAACTTAATAAGCTTTCATAAAGGTGTATCATCAATCTCTAGACCGAGACATGAATTCCATCAACTAACTATTACTTCACCAATGTATATTGTTATCATCCAATTTACTAGGCATATTGACCCACAAAAGAATCTTGACTTTTAATAAATCAAAATAATAAATAACATACACAACTAATAATAATTATATCAAGATTAAAAATATAAGTACATTTAATACTAAAGAATTTATTTTATTAAGTCAATATAAAATACTTATCTCTACTTGGTCTGTTCAATACATACAAATTATACTAGCACTGTCATGATTCAAATTATGGTAAGTCGTGCAGGCACCTTCTCGAGTCTAACTCGATAGAAGAGACTTACTACCCAACCATGATTACAAATAAGTCTTTTAAGTAATTAATCTACTAATAACCAAAAGAAACTCAAAAATCATAAATTTAATAAAACTTGACAATATACAACTGTTTTGGAAACGATAAAATACAACCTTTTCCAAGACCTAGTCTAGACATATACAAGAGCTTCTACTGAGTAACATGACAATAAAATATATGACAAAACTTTTGACTATGGAATAGAAAATGAAAGTTGCTGATAGAGACTCTTCACTTCAAGAAAGGAACTTCAGCCAAACTGTCACATACCTACACCGCAAAAAGGTGTAGCAAGAGTAGTATATGTACACCATACGTATTGGTAGAAATCATCGACCGATTAAGATTAGATCACACAATGCACATGTAGAAATCAACAAGCAAAAAATAATCTCAATAATATAACTAAACATAGAACTACAATTCAAGTACACGTTTAGCACCACACCTTATACCTACTCCACTATGGCAACAAGATTGGATTTAACCTTCTAAATTCTGACTTGAACTTAGGAGCATTTTTCTAGACCTTTCATTTTAATCACAAGGTGCCCCAAGGGCATGCGTTCTCTCTCAAGCTCACATATAGAATTAGTCATTCATTCGTTATAAATAGCTTTACTATTAGCCACATATTCTTACCCATATTCCAAGTTCACCCAGAAATCATCACAGTCAGACAAACAACCTCATTTATACATATCCAGTACCAACAGTCAAGGACATAACAGTCACCAACAAACATATCAAGTATAACAACCAATAATTAATCACCTTAAGTTAACCACAAGATCTACGATAAATCACATAAGTCACTGAATGTTATCACGAGAATTCAAGTACTCACACTCTCACAACTATATTTCATGGGGATCTATGCGCACCTCACTTTAACAAATGTTACTCAGTACCCTTAGTTCCATCTCGATATGCCTTTTCAACTCACAATTTCAATGACCATGTAAATGTAATTATAAATGTGTACACACATGCTAAAGAAACTTATTTCTGCCCAACTAGCCATGACCTGCAGGGGACGCACTAGGGTCCATGTAATATACCAGCTCATGGTACTCGATCCATAATAACAATGTCAGTTTTAGTATCAGTACTGGCTTTCGCTACCCGCTCCATAATAATAAAGTCAGTATTAATATTGGTGTGGTCCTGACCCTTCAACTAATGTGAACTTATAGTTCCAAATCTCTATCTCTCAGGATATAACACAGTGCACTAATCACACGTACACTTATCATTACAAGTTCTTTAATCAATTTTAATATACACAGCTTATTTATTCAGTCATTAACATAATCACAATCATCAACTCAAATATGTCTGAAGACCAATCATAAGTTATTCGATTCAAAAACATACAATCGCTAAATCAATTCTCAACTTCAAATTAAACCACAAGTAGTCCATTTTGATGTCATGATTAGAATTATTCACACCAAGACTCCTGACATCCATTTTTAGGGGTGAAGCCCATCCTATTAATTGTTAACATGTTCATAATTATTGTGTCATTAACCATCTCTCGAGCAACCTATTCACATTACAAAAACAACACACTTCTAGTTCACATTCCCTTTATCATAGATCACAACAAGTAATTAACTTAAAAAGACCATCACTTTCAATCAAGAATACACACCCAGAGTTTTATCATTTCGTAATTCTCTGTCTAACCTCTACCATTAAGATTCTAGTTCCCACAATATCTTAGTACCTTATCTATCCTTCGTTATTCACATTAGCCTTATCCTATATAAGCTCACATCAAAACAATCATTTATTATAGATATATCATTCATACACATTCCCGTTGTCATATTTATTTTAGTAATTTCCATCCAGACTCCATGACCAAAGGCCTAATCATGCTATCTTTATCAATTTTTATATAGTATTATGATACCAAATCAAAGTCTTACTACTCATTTGAAACCATAACTATCTCGATGCTGAGCTGCCGCTATGTTGCGTGTAGCCTTGCTCCTTGCTCTCGCTCCAAGAATCCTGAGGGAGAAGCTGTGAGGAGAAGGGGAAACCACATCATATTTAAGAGTTTTTCCTCTCTTTTCTTGGTGTTCTAGGGTTAGAACAGACCTAGGACATTTTAAGGAAAATGTCTCTTTTTTAAAAAAGAGTTAGGAGCTAAAACATCAAATCGCGAGGTTCTGCCTTGCGAGCTTCATTACAACAAAGGTTTTCTTGCTGCGGCGAGCTTGCTGTGGCGAGACCAGGATTGCTACGGTGGTCCATCACTGGTCGGTCCCACTTCTTTGGCTCTAATTTAATCTGTTCTGATTTAACACCACTATAATTATTTCCACACAATATTAATAACAAAAAAATTTAAATTCTTTTATTTTACCGCAAATTTTTAATAACTATGAAGCGGGTCATTACAGGCACAAGAAGTTGGAACTACATCACTCTTATAATCAAGATAAATTATATTTAATCTTGTGCAATAATTATACCGATCTCTATCCAATTTCCATCTTTGATTGTGAACATGATATTTATACTTTATGAACCGATGATTTAACCTTTTGTGTATAAGCTAAATTCTATACACTAAATAATCTACTATATAATCAAATGTACACATAAAAGAATATACTATTTATTTAAATCTTTATTAAAATTAAACAAATAAGTATTTTATAATAAATACTATATTTAAATACATGATAAATTATCACGACCCAACTGGCCATGAGTGGCACCCACACTAACCCTCTGATGAGAGAACCAACTAACCTGAAACCTAACTTTATTACTTAATCAATTTTAGAAGATATAGAATAAAACCAAGTTAAATTAAGTCATAATGAAAGTCAAACTAATTGTAATGACCCTCTCAATCATTTTCCTATTTTTTGTGCTTTTTTCGTGTTTTGAGCTTTCCCTTACTGGGACTGACGATTTGGTTCCCAGACAGTTTGTTAGGTCATTATGACCATTTCCCTGTTTTAGAACTTGAACTTAGAAAATCTTTGACTTCGATCAACTTTCTTGGTAAATGTGCTTAGAATGGAATTTCGATAATTTTGTTGGCTCTGGAATGGGGATTTTGGTCTAATAGGACCATTGGTCTGGATCTGAGTGCTTTTGGTTTGGTTTTATGTTGCTTTCTATGTTTTCAATCTAATTTGGCTGGTAGGATTGACTTTGTTCAATATTCGGAGAACACAGCCTCAAACAGGAATTTTGTCAGCGCTATTAGCTCCGGAATGTCGACTTTGGGCTAGGGGAACCTTTGATTCAGGTCTGGGGGCTTCCAGACTTATTTTGGGATATTCAGTTCCGAGTTAGTTTTGGGCAAGGGGCCCAATTTTCTTTAAAATGATCTCCGTTGGTTTATTCGTTGATTCCATTGAGTTCAGAATGTCATTTTCACTCAAATCAATCTATTGATTTGTGAGAATCGGGTTCTGATTGTGCCCGGAATGCCCCGGAGAAGTTTGGAAAACTACTGGTTTTTGTAGCAGGCCAGACCTTCAGCGCCAGCCAGCCGATCGCGTGCACGCCAGGGTCTTCAGCACCAACGTCGCCAGCCAGCGGCCAGCCCTTTTAAATTCTTGTTTTTCATTATTTTTTGCTCATTTCTTTCACTTCTTCCAACTCCAACTTCATTTTTCTCAACTCTAATTACTCAAGAACAGTCTGGGCTCATGGGAATTCTCCAAATTATCATTAATCTCGCTTCTTTATAGTTGGTAAGCCTCGTCTTCTTCAAGCCTTGTCCTTCTCGTCAAGCTTAAAAACCTCCATTGTTGATTCTCTTACAAGCTTGGTTTTTCTTGGGTAAAAGATGCGTTCGTGAGCGTGTTTGTCCGTGGTATATGTAGTTCCAATCCATGGTCGATTCTTGCTACCAAATTGGTACGTTTCTGCCCTTAAAAATCACAATTCTCCACTTTTGTTCTCATGAATTAGTAGTACTTCGGGGCTAGTTTGAGCCTCGAAATGAACTCCGTTTGCGCTTAAATTTTAAGCATGGGTTTCTAAATCCACCACAGACATAATTGTGAATTTTATTTTCTGTTTTGCTGCATGAGCCTCGAGGGTCATTTTCCAACCCAATTTTTGGCTCGATTTTCCATTTAGCAATATGAGTGTCATTCTTCTTGTCTTGACACCTAGATTATATTCTTGATAGCGTGGCAGCTTTCTGAGGCTGTTCGAAAGGGGAAGGCACACGAGTGATGGTTCGTGCTTGTAGTTCAACCCCGAGGTAGGTTACGGTCTACTTTCTAGACTGAATTTAGTCAGGTTTTATATATTATATGTTACTGGAATGTTAGGTTGGACTATAGATAATATTAGGCTTAAATCTTGTGACTTATATTATTTTGGCCATTTTGGATCATAGATTAGAACTATTTATGCTATCCTTAGTCTAGGAGCCTGTAGTATTGTTATTCCTAGCATAGAATCCTTAGTATTCTTTTAGGATATTTTAGAGGTAGAGTAGATGCTCGTAGTGGTATCCGTAATAATTTTTTGATATTTCCACTTTAAATTGTTGGTTGTGCGCGTAATTGTGGGCCCGAGGTCATAGCTTGAATTTGGACAGAGTTTCCAGGTCAGTTCTCTTGTTTTGGAGGGTATCTTGCCCTGTTTTGCCTTGTGGTGTTCTACTTTCTATGAATGTGGATACTTCATGCTCATACTGCATTGCATATTATCGATACCAAAAAGGGAATGTTTTCGAGGCTTTTGGTTTCAAAAACAGAGATTTACTATGAATACTGTGGTTCTTGGATGTTTGAAGGGTTATATGGGGTTTACTACTGATTTTGGAAAGAAAAGGAAAAGTACTACTTTTATGCCAGTCCAAGGGATATCCCCGGACCTTTTCTCCACTATTTTTGATTATGTATTTACTCATAGTCCGATGCGGTATTTCGGACATCCGATGCATTATTCCAGGTCTTATTTTAAAATATAAATACTTATAGTTCGATATGGTATTTTGGAACCCCGATGCATTATTCTGAGTTTTTATTTCTTATATGTATACATACTTATATATGCATAGTCCGATGCGGTATTTTGGGCACCTGATGTGGTATTCCGGGTTTATACTATTATGCATTCATACATCACATCATATCCATAGCATCGCATTGACTTGAGTGTACTTGGATTAGTGGTTTCTTCTATTGATTTTATTTTTGTTACCCTTTTGTTGGTTCGATTATTTCTGTTTTCGATTTTATACCTAGAATTAGGTGGATCCCTGTATTTTGTGTACTTTTCTGTAATTTATTCTATATATTATCTTTCTGCGCTTGGTCGGCCTATGATGCCTACTGAGTACCCGTTGTCTTGGTACTTACACTACACTCTGCATCTTTATTTGATGCAACACCTAGTATGAGTCACCCTCATTGACCCTTCTGTCGTTCGAGGCCTGTTGCAGTTTGGATCGCGGTGAGCTCCCGGCATTTTTGGAGACTTTACATGCTTTCCATCTTGTATATTCTGTCTATATTTTTGTATTTTGGATAGATAGAGTCTGTTGTATAGCTACTCCTTGCTTAGTTGCTCTTGTACTAGTGACACCAGGTCCGGGTTGGTTCTCGTGTTGTTTTGTCTATTCGGTCTTTTTAGGGTCATCTTTTGTATATTTTGTACGTTGTTATGTATATATGCTATTGGCCCCCTCTTCTCATTTATATCTTTCGCTTTTCTTTAGTTTAATTATATTATTATCTTTCGCATCATTGGATTTTATCTTGTCTACTGGGGGTTATGTAGATGCCACCATGGCTCAGTTTTAGGTCGTGACAGAGTGGTATCAGAGCTCTAGGTTCACCGGTCTCACCAGTACAAGAGCAAGTGTCTAGTAGAGTCTCGTGGATCAGTACGATGATGTCTATATCCTATCAGCGAGAGGCTATAGGACATTCCTAGGAAAGATTCCATCTTGTTTGATTCCTGATCATACGTCCTTGACTCTATCGACTTCTAAAACTTTAGTTGTTTCATTCCTCCTCAGAAACCTAGGACGAGTACGAAAACGGGTGACGATGAGGCTTCTACGCTTTTTACTTCAGTGCTTCCTACATCCCTGGGATTTTAGAGTGTGGGCTTACCGCTTTGGCTAAGAGGGGGTTCGGGGCTAGCCCAACTTTTGGTGCGATATATGGCTACCCCAGTTCTTCAGGGAACCATGGCTTGGAATTTGAGCCTTCAAGAGGGTGTATCTATATCACGGTACAGGCAGCACCCAGTTCTTTGAGAGGTTCTTTGGCTAGGTTTAAGGTTACGGTTTCCCCTACCTTAGATTTCGCATTTATCAGTTATAATTATATTAATTAGCATCCTTGGGTTGGGTATTCTAGGTTGGCACCCCAGACCTTGCCCGCTTCTTCCGCCTTCTTATTTCTTGCTTGGGTTATAGTATTACACTTATGGCCCGTTGTGGCCTTTGTACATGCCTTTGGACCATAGATGGTGGGATATTTGAGAATGTCCGCGAGTCTCGGACATCAAGTTGTGATTTTAGGTTAGTTATGTATGTTGTAGAGCTGATTGTGCCTGTACAGAGACGATAGATTGATTGTGAGTCATTAGGATATTGTCTGTTTGCGATCATATCATTCACGCAAAGGGTTTCCAGTATATTTTACTACTGTTTTGGCTATGGGTCTACTATAAATGGTTTATAAACTTGCATGGCCTTAAGGGCCTGTTTTTGGTAAAATGATTATAAAAGGGATTTGGAATTGACTTTATGGATTTTCTTTGAGTAAAAAAAGAGTATTATGATGATTTTATCATCGATTTTCATACTGATACTAGTCTCGGCTGTGTCATAGCACTAGAAATGCTTTTGTTATGGATTTAGTCCCAAATACACTTCGAGCACCCTATATAGGGGTCTGAGATTTGCAGTTTACTATTTTAGACTCGGATTGACTCTGGAAAGTATGCTTTGAGATCCCTTGATTTTTGTATGTGTTCACTTTGACTTGCATGTATCTTGCTAATATAGACTAGGGACCATGAGCTGCGAGTGTCGGGGGAGTTTCATACAACACTACAGTCACACCTAGTTCCATTATATCATTCATATTGTGTTTGGATTCTTGTTTGTGGGTTGTTCAGTGTCCGCTCCGGTGGTACAGGATGCCAGAGGTATTGTGTGCTATTGTGTGAGTTCCTAGGGTGTATGGACGCTTGTCAAGACTGTAAGTGCTTTAGCGTAGGCTATCTTCTTGTAGTGGTGGGTAGCGGCCTTCCGATCAGTTGTAAATTTACTTATTCCATCCTATGGTAGAACTTGTGATTTTAGGGGGGGAGGGGTATGTATATGAGTTCTCAGTAGTTAAATTCTTTAGTAGTGGATGGGGTGTGTTGACCTTGTGAGGTGGCTACCTAGGGTTTTGACTCGTTGGCAGGTCTTGTTAACTTTATTTCTTGTTTAGTCGTGGTTCTAGGATTGGGCTGAGTGTTTTCTTTTGTCTAGCGACCTTAGGTGGTTGTTGCCTAAGCCATTATCTATCGTGTGCTAGGAGTTATTTTGTTTGTATGGTGTGGTACCGGTGGTAGTGCCAGAGTTTGAACTCCTATCTTAAGTTAGGTAATGTTGGTTATGCTGATGAGCATTGGTTGGTTTTGTTTTCTCAGGTGATCTGAATCGACCTTCCTTAGTGTCGGGTTTGGTAAGTTAACAGGTATGGTTTGTTTTCGTGGTTCCTTCTGTTATAAGTCTAGATGAGTTTCTTTCTGCCCTCTCTAGTTCTGGATGATATAATCGAGTTTGAGTATGGCATTATGGTCGGGTTCTGGCTTTATCTGTTTGGCTAAGTGTCGGTTGTAGCGTCTTGACTGAGATTTGACTGTGGAATTATGGCTTTGCGGTTGGATTTCTTTTATTATAGCATTTTTTGGTTGAGTTAGGCATTCAGCCTACCCTCATTTTGTCATATCAAGTGTTGCCGGTAGGAGTTGTAGGAGTTAAGGGAATAGCTCCAAGGTTACATTTGAGAGATAGCTTGTTAGGTTCGGTGTTTCCTTGGAAAGGGTTTTGTTGGGTTTGCAAAGGAGGGTGATGACTCCTTGTTCGTGCTTATGTGTTTTAGTAGTTGGCGGAGGTGACAATTGAGAGTTGCTTGGGATTATGTGTGTTGACATGATTCGACTGACTACAGATTGCAGTAGCTTTTCTTTGATTGGTCTGAGGATAGAATTTCTGTTGGTGAGGGATCGAGGTAGTGGTCATTTTCAGTACTACCTTTGGGGACTCATTGCATCCATTGTGATTTCCTGTGTTATTCGGTAAATGATCCAAGTCTTTCTAGCATTACGGTTCAGGTAAACTGTATGTTTAGAGCCTAGCTGACTCCAGTTGCTATGTGCTCATTGGCAGTGTATGGGTATACGCAGAGGTTCAACAGAGGTATTAGTTTCTAACTAGTATTGGATTTCAGAATCGTGGGCTAGCAAACTACTCCGTATTGTTCATGGTTGGTCCTTTTCAGTTGCAGCTTCTTGAATTAGAAGGCAATGAGTTTGGACAACTTGGCTCTCCTATTTTAGATTATGGAGTGACAGTTGGCCTTGGACACCTAGTACTTGGCTAACCTTTGAGTTAGGATGGACATTCCATCTTTCAGCAGTGTCCTAGATAGTACGAGGTTCCTTCTACTATGGTTGGACAGATTCAGCGGCGTAAGTTTGAGATTCGGTAGAAGTGTATTATGTGTGATCAGATTGTGGGGGTTGAGACTAGCGAGGCTATTATGGTCTCAAATGATACTTTGAGGATGATGGTCGCCTTTGTATCCTGAGGATTTGAAAGCTTGGTTTGTTGGTTCTTCAAGGGTTGTCTGTTATGTCAGGTTCTAACTTTAGTTAGACTCGGCCAATGTGGACTAGCATTTCAGTATGTTGCAAGCTTCAGAGTCGGTGGTATGGTGTGCTGATGCACTAGAACGGTTGATTCAAGCCAAAGAAGTGAATTGATGGGTTGTGAGAATTTCTATATCTAGATGGCGGTCTTGGACTTCAGGCACCCTTTCCTTGCCTACAGGGTATTCTGACTTGATATTCACAGCGTGGTTGACTTCTTCCTAAGTTGAGACTAGTAAGGTGATTTTAGAACTCATGTAGTGTTCGAGTGTTTGGAGCTTAGTTGGTGGTTACAGACCTCGTGGTAGTCTTACCACTCTCCTTACAGGGTCTTAGTTTTTGATTGGGTCATTTGGGCAGGTTGCCTGGTTCATTCAGTTTTTGTTATTTCAGATTTGGCACAGTTCAGAGAAGTTGGGTTCATTCTATAGTAAGAAGGTTCTCCGTCGGCATCGGGTGTTCATACATACCTTTTGCAACCCTGGTGTGCAAGCTTCATCCGAGTTCAGATGGTTAGTTCAGTCGGTTGGTCCAGATGAGTTCAGGTGGCTAGGCTGGCATTAGTAAAAGTGGTAGTCCTTTGGTTTGTCGTCAGTTGGGGTAAAACTACTACAGTTTCGAGGATGCGCATCGGGTTAGTATGTTAGAGGTCAAAAGATAGTAAGCCATAGCTTAGTTTGGATTAAATCAGAGTAAAAAGGGTGACTTCGTACGTGGTGGAGTGCAAGCGGAAACTAGGGATCTCCAGAGTGTCCATTCATACTTTGAGAGTGGCTCAAATGTGTGGTTTGTGTGCAGCTTCATAGTTATGGCGCAAAAGGATTCAGATCAGAATAAGGGGTTTTGTGGATCAACGGGTTCATGAGTTAGAGTTTTAGGCTGGTGGTTTTTCTAGGTAAACTTGGTTGTGATGTTAAGGATTCTGATCCTGTGTGTTGATCACCTTGGTTCTCTGGTTTCAGTGTTGTGTGGATGATTCTGATCGAGATTCTTGAGGGTCAGTTTGGTTGGGAGATCTTTGGAGGATTTAGAGTTAAAGGTTAGAGTCTAATTTGGCAGGTGAGGTGTTGGGGGTCGGTAATTTTCCTTTGGTTTAGCTCCATGGGGTGCCGCCCAGTCGGGGAGGCTACCCAGGTTTCCGAGTGAGTTGTGCGGGCTTAGTATCTGTCTTTGTTTAATTCATCTGGTGTTTTCCCTTCTTTAACTTTCACGGATGAAAGTTCTTTTATTAGTGGATGTTGTAATGATCTTCCGGTCATTTCCTATTTTTCATGCTTTTTTCGTGTTTTGAGCTTTTCCTTAGCGGCTACAAGTTATTTATGACTTGTCAGGACTGACGGTTCGGTGCCCGAGTCGTTCGTTAGGTTGTTATGACCATTTCCTATTTTAGAACTTGAATTTAGAAAATCTTTGACTTCGGTCAACTTTCTTGGTGAACGTGCTCAAAATTGCATTTCGACAGTTCTGTTGGCTCCGGAATATGGATTTTGGTCTATTAGGACCATTGGTCTGGGTCTGAGTGCTTTTGGTTTGGTTTTGTGTTGCTTTTTGTGTTTTTAATCCAGTTTGGCTGGTAGGGTTAACTTTGGTCAACATTCAGAGAAGACGACCTCGGATGGAAATTCCGTTAGCGCTATTAGCTTTGGAATGTCTACTTTAGGCTTGGGGAACCTTTGGTTCGGGTCCGGGGCTTCTGGACTTGTTTTGGGGTATTGAGTTTCGAGTTAGTTTTGGGCGTGGGGCCCACATTTCCTTAAAACGACCTCTATTGGTAAATTCGTTTATTCCATTGAGTCTGGAATGTCGTTTCCACTCAAATAGCTCTATTGGTTTGTGAGAATCGAGTTCCGATCATGCCCAGAATTCCCCGGAGAAGTTTGGAAAACTGTTGGTTTTTGTTGCAGACCAGGCCTTCAACGCCAGCAAGTGCGATCGCGCGCGCGCGCCTGGGTCTTCAGCCCTAGCGGCGCCAGCCTGTGGCCAACCCTTTTAAACCCTTGTTTTTCATGATTTTTAGTTCATTTCTTTCACTTCTTTCAACTCCAACTTCATTTTTCTCAACTCTAATTACTCACGAACAGCGTGGGCTCGTGGGAATTCTCCAAATTATCGTTAATCTCGCTCCTTTATCATTGGTAAGCCTCTTCTTCTTCAAGCCTTGTCCTTCTCTTCAAGCTTAAAAACCTCCATTGTTGAGGCTCTTACAAGCTTGGTTTTTCTTGTGTTAAAGCTGTGTTGGTGAGCTTGTTTGTCCGTGGTAGCTGTAGTTCTGGTCCGTGGTCGATTCTTGCTTCCAAATTGGTACGTTTCCGCCCTTGAAAATTGCAATTCTCCACTTTTGTTCTTATGAATTAGTAGTACTTCGCGACTGTTTTGAGCACCGAAACGAACTCCGTTCGCGCTCAAATTTTGAGCATGGGTTCCTAAATCCATCGAAGACATAATTGTGAATTTTATTTTTTGTTTTGCTATGGAGGCTCTGAGGGTCATTTTCCAACTCGATTTTCGGCCTAATTTTTCGTATAGCAATATGGGTGTTGTTCTTCTCGTCTTGACACCTAGATTATGTTTTTGATAGCGTGGCAGCTTTCTGAGGCTGTTCTTAAGGGGAAGGAACACGAGTGATGGTTCGTGCTTACAGTTCAGCCCTGGAGTAGGTTACAGTGTACTTTCTACACTGAGTTTAGTTATGTTTAACATATTATATGTTACTGGAACGTTAGGTTTGACTATAGGTAGTGTGAGGCTTAAATCTTGTGACTTATATTATTTTGGCCATTTCGTATCATAGATTAGAACTATTCATGCTATCCTTAGTCTAGGAGCCCGTATGTCACGACCCAACTACCGGGCCGTGCGGGCACCTACTCTAATCCACCTAGATAGGAGAACCCTTACCACCCGAACCAACAGGCAATGCGGAAAGGAAAATAAACCATTAAATAAGTCCCTTAATACATGAGAAATCCTTTTACAAAATATTTGGAAAATCTTTATACAACAACTTTCAAAATTACACAACCTTTAGAACTTGCGGAAATTTACTAACAATATAAACAACCTCCCCAGAACCTAGTCTAAGCCGATACAAGAGCTTCTACAAGATAAGCTTATAACATAAGATGGACACAACTCCCACCATAGAAGGAAGTAGGAGCTGCTGGAAGATCACCGCATTCCTGAACCTGTGAAACATCACCAACCTTGCAACCAGACTATACCCAAAAAGGTATAGCAAAAGTAGAATCAGTACAAACAAACGTACTGGTAGGCATCATCGGCTGACCCGAATTCACTCCTACCATCATATAAAAATCAAGATAAAATGCACAAGCTAAATGCTTCACCCCTTTTCAACATCACTTTTATCAATCCCCTCTTTCGGAACCGACCTTCCTAACCTTTCGCTGCCAACTCCACCACCCTAGCCTTGACCCTGAAATCTAGGACTTCCCAAGTCTCACTCATAACTAGACTTCTCAAGTTGCCTTGTCACCCAGACTTTCCAAGTCTCACTTTAATATTTACCCCAGTCAACTACCTTGACTAAATATCCAGACTTAATCCAGCCAACATCCCCACCAAACCACTTATGCCCGTAGTATTACCCACCATTGTCTGGACCTTTCCAGGAGCTCTAGGACAACTTTTCAACCTGTTTATATTAACTAGTAACTACACCCCAGACTCTCAGTCTTCCTCCCAATATACCAATCATATAGAATCCTACTAACGACCATTGACACCTTCAATGACAACAACAAAATTATATCTAAATCCCTTTTATTACATCACATAACCCGGACCCTCCAAGGATCCTCCATCCACCCTAAGTATTCCACAGACTACCCCGGTCTACACCAAGACCCACTCTTAGCTTATTAACCATAATAATTCCTGACCACCATTAGTACACTTAATGACAACAATTTGTGAACTTAAAACCTCTTTACATAGTCTGGACCCACCCGGATCCCCCTAACACATCTAGGTGTTAACATGGCAAACTCGGTCTAAACCAAGACCAACTAATAATCAATATAATAACTCGATCTACACCAAGACCAACATAATAATCCGGTCTACACCAAGACCAAACTAATAACCAACATAGTAACCCGGTCTACACCAAGACCAACTAATAACCAATATAATAACCCAGTCTACACCAAGAGAAAACTAATAACCAACATAATAACCCAGCCTACAACAAGACCAAACTAATAACCAACATAATAACCCGATCTGCACCAAGACCAACTAATAATATAATATAACAACCCGACCTACACCAAGACCAACTAATAACATAATATACCAATCTGTCCTACACCAAGACCAAACTCACAATATAATATAATAACCCGGCCTACACCAAGACCAAACTCACCATATAATATAACAACCCGGCCTACACTAAGACCAAACTCACAATATAATATAACAACCCGGCCTACACCAAGACCAAACTCACAATATAATAACCCGGCCTCTCAAGGACAAAAAATGCAATAACACAATTCGTAAACACAACCCGGTTCACTGAGAGAACCATTAATAAAGATGCAACAGTACAATAAAATAAACTCATACAAGGCGTGTTACCCGATCCAACCATTAGTGTATACCGTACCAGGCGTGGTACCCGAGCCAACCATTAGTATTCCTGTACCAGGCATGGTACCCGAGCCAACTATTAGTATTCCCGTACCAGGCGTGGTACCCGAGCCAACCGAATGTCAAACCAATCCACAGTCACAAATAATGAACAATCAATTTGTAAACCAACAAGAAAAATACACAGTTCAATTCACAAGACTGTTAAACAGGACCTTTAGACATTACTAAATCATTCTCTAAGCAATGCAAACATCGTACAATTACTTAGACCAAAGTACACAAAAATACAGTTCCTAGAGGAAGCAATAACCATCACCTTCCCAATTTCGGGTACACTATGAACCGTTAAATCCCGTCCAATGACTAACCCCGAATCACCCCTTTAAACATGCCATTAGATACCTTTATTCTTGACCCTCTTCCTAGGACCGAGATACAACATGGGAAAACTTCCCCTAGCCTTAGAAACACAGTCATTATGATATTCTAATTATACCAAATCATTTTCTGCAACTTTCATTCCTTTCTCATTAGTTAATTACTAACCCTTTCCGGTTCCCCGAACCTTCCCTACATTCTTGTTCCCACATTTATTAGCAAAATCACGCAAATTAAGCAATGCTTAGAATATCACAACACACTATCCCGATTTTACCATTCCAACTAATCCAACAAATCAACAATTTCCTCCAGACTCCGTGCCCGAAGGCCTAACCATGGATTCTCCCTTTCATTCTACACAATAATAAGAAAATGAAAGCGGTCAATCTACTCTTTGGTAAAAACCTAGCCTACCTGGATGCCGAGCAGCTGTTCCATGCCCTTTATGGCTCCATGAAGGCGTTCCCTGACAATTTTGTAGGCCCGAATCTGTGGTTTCTCATCCCTTAAGATGGAATCCCTCCTCCCCATGGCTCCCAAGCTTTGGAGCAGCCTAGGAGGGTTTTTTGAGCAACCCTAGTCTGTTATTGACTAAGGAAGGGAGAATGGGATTATAAAACCTGTTTTTGGGATTTCTGGTTCCGTCGTTCCGCTATAGCAGACTGACAACCGCTATGGCGGTACCGCTATAGCGATCTAAATCCCGCTACAGCGGAGTCAATTTTTCAGCATGGACAGTATTCAGTAAAACAATCATAACTCTTTACTCGGGAAGAAGATTGACAAACGGTCGGTGACATTGGAAAGCAGACTCAGAGATCTTTAATTTGATAGTACTTGGGACCCCTAACTCCCTATAGTTTAAGAGTAATGCACGTTTGAAGTTGACCATAGTTTGAACTTATCCCGAAACTAAACCGGTAAGGAAACTTTCAACTTAACTTTGTGTTAGGAGTATTGTAAGACCTTAGTACATACCAAATATACGCTCATACTATGAAATTAATCCTAACTCTTATTACGAATGAGAGGCACCTGCCTTGATCCCAGATATTTTCAGTAACGACGGAACAGGTCGTTACAACTGATACTAATTTACCCATCGTTCATCCCCGAATGATCTTTAAGGCAAAAGGAAAAGAATGAACCAGCCTTTAGAACCTTACCGATCTACCATGAAAGTGTATAAATATCCTTATACGAACCACGAAACTCTCAAATCTCCTGGGTGTACCCAAGCTCAACCGAAATTTAATTCGATTCTGCTCTGTCAAGGAATTTCTTCCTTCGAGCTGAACGAGACCAGTTAGATTACTCCTCCTCGAGTGCCCAAGAATCTGGGGCCTCGTTGAAATACAAGAGCAAAAGGGTTTCAAATATAACATACCAAAACTTAATTTCCACGCTATGAGGAATCAAACTCGCTGTGGCGACCCAGCCTGCTATAGCCGTCAGCACTCCGCTATAGCGGTAATTTTTCCGCTATAGCGGACATCACAATAATGATGTGTCCACCACTATAGCGGTTTACATGGGACAAAATGTTGTAAAGTTCCCCAAAAGTTCCCATTTTACAACACACATAAATTCCTGACATTCCGGAACTACCCCTTCATGTCAGACCACATACCGAGAGTTCTACTTACCCGAATTTGATTTTGAAAAGTCCCCCGGACTCCTTAAGGTCTTGGCTAATGGAAAAACTAGCTCGACCCAAGATATAACACCCAATCTGCACTCGGATTTCCCTAGATCTTACCTTTCTCAGAATTCACTCGAGACTAGCCTAGCCCGAGATTTCTAACTCCTCAACCAGATTTTTTTTAACCCGAACTCCATCCCGGAAGCTAAGCCCCTCATATATCATAGTATCATCTTACCCTTTCAACACTATGCCCCGAGACACTACGTATCTCTAAACCACACAACAACAAAAATTTCATTGGAACTCATCCTAGCTTGAGGTTTTTGTCAACTCTCATCTTAGGGGCAATTTCTACCCGGGCACTTACACCCTAACCAATGCCATGGCGAGCACACCCTCACCACTCAATGAGTAGTAATACCGGTATTATCATAACCAACTAGAGGGATAACAATGTTCAAGATTCCATTAAATAACCCTACTCTCTCAACTGACCCTACCACTAAGGATCATCAATAATAAATTAGTCAAATCACCCTCATGACATAAGCCTATGAGCAATGTCCAACACTACTCAGTCAATTATGGGTAATTTTGCCAAATTCTACATAGGTGACTATTCCCACCAGTGGTAAATCAAAATTTCATCAATACCCCGGGCTATCATATCTACCCTTTCCTCTTATTGCGCATGGATGCTAAATAATTTCTACAATAGCTCGCAGCTCAAATAGCAATTTAAAAAGACACGGGAATGAAAGACAGAATAGGAGAAAAATAGGACAAGATTAAACCCTGCTCATCCCGCTATAGCGACTTGCACACTGCTATGGCAACCCCCAAAAGTAGTAGCCCAGAAAATTTACCATTCTCTAAAAAAAAATCTCTCATTCCCCTTCCCTGTTAACATTGTTTAATCCTGTTAATCCCGCCATGGTCTTAAACAACTCTCAAGACCATTCCCGGCACTACACAGACTAAAACTTAGCATCAATTATCACAAATTAACAAGAGGGTTATGCAAGCAATTATTCTTAACAATACACTTCCTATCAAGTACGAATAATCCCCTAGATCCCTTGGTTCCCAATCAAGTCCTGACTGTCCTAAAATGAAGTTTCCCTACAGTCATAATCATTTTTCCCTCACCATCTTAACCAATGATGAGCCCTTTCCTTGAAAACTTTACATGTAATTCTAACTCCAAGCACACTCAGTACTTAATCATACTCAATCATACCAAGAATCAATTACCATTTCCTTAAGACTCATAATTTCATAACCAGGCAATAATCATATACGAATATGTAAATCATGCCAGCATTGTAATACACAAACACATCAGTTTCAATCTACACAAAAATCACACCACAATAATTACTCTATATTTGTCCCATGGATGACCCGGAGCCAATCACCCATGCCTTACCACAGCCTCTCAGGCCAGATACCAATTGGAACCTTCCCGGTTCTAATCCTTCTTGCTTGTCTGTCGTACCCGGAGTCCAATGACATCCTTCACCTTGTTGAGATATCAATTAGAATCGAGAGATACCAATTGGACTCAACCCATACAAGCAAGTAACGAACCCGCACAAAAAGGAATGAAAAAAGAGAAGTGTTTCCTAGAATACTTCATAGCTTCCCTAGGATTATATGTAGACATAAACACACTAATCCGCGAGACTCTATTCGATATTTTTCTCTTGTACTGGGAGACTGGTAACCTGGGCTCTGATACCATCTATCATGACCCAACTACCGGGCCGTGCGGGCACCTACTCTAATCCACCTAGATAGGAGAACCCTTACCACCCAAACTAACTAGAAATGCAGAAAGGAAAATAAACCATTAAATAAGTCCCTTAATACATGAGAAATACTTTTACAAAATATTTGGAAAATCTTTATACAACAACTTTCGAAATTACACAACCTTTAGAACTTGCGGAAATTTACTAACAATATAAACAACCTCCCCAGAACCTAGTCTAAGTCGGTACAAGAGCTTCTATAAGATGAGCTTATAACAAAATATGGACACAAATACCACCATAGAAGGAAGTAGGAGCTGCTGGAAGATCACCGGAATCCTGAACCTGTGAAACATCACCAACCCTGCAACCAGACTATACCCAAAAAGGTATAGTAAAAGTAGAATTAGTACAAACACACGTAATGGTAGGAATCATCGGCTTACCCGAATTCACTCCTACCATTATATAAAAATCAAGATAAAATGCACAAGCTAAATGCTTCACCCCTTTTCAACATCACTTTTATCAATCCCCACTTTCGGAACCGACCTTCCTGAGCTTTCGCTGCCAACTCCACCACCCTAGCCTTGACCCTGAAATCTAGGACTTCTCAAGTCTCACTCAAAACTAGACTTCTCAAGTTGCCTTGTCACCTAGACTTTCCAAGTCTCACTTTAACCTTTACCCTAGTCAACTACCTTGACTAAATATCCATACTTAATCCGGCCAACTTCCCCACCAAACCACTTATGCCCGTAGTACCATCCACCATTGTCCGGACTTTTCCAGGACCTCTAGGACAACTTTTCAACCTGTTTATATTAACTAGTAACTACACCCCAGACTCTCAGTCTTCCTCCCAATATACCAATCATATAGAATCCTACTAACGATCATTGACACCTTCAATGACAACAACAAAGTTACATCTAAATACCTTTTATTATATCACATAACCTGGACTGTAACACCCTGGAAATGTATCCAGCTTTTAAACTCAGACTTGCAGAAAATTTTGGATTTCCAAGGACCACGGGTCAAGTCCACGAGTCACTCTTACGACTCGTAGAAGTTTCTATGGGTCATGCTATTAACTCATGGAAACCTGATCAGAGGCAGGCTTAATTCCATGACTTCCACGACTAGGTTTGACTACTCGTGGAAACTTTCACGAGTCATCCTGTTAAATTGTAGAAGGCCTCCTATAGGTTAAAATTCCTGACAGTTTCCATGATTAGGGATCCACGAGTCATGGAAATGTCTACGAGTCGTAGACTCCACTCGTGATCCCTGAAGCCGACCAAATTCCCAGCTTTTCTTAATTAAATCCCAGGGGCATTTTAGTCGTTCCCTACCCTTTTAACTACTAAGTGAAGTCATTTTGACTATTGCTAGTAGGGTTTCCACCCATATTATCCTAAGTCTTTTCTAAGCTTCTCATTCACCTCCCAAAAAGGAAAAGTTCCTCTCAACCTTCAAGAATCCAAGCTTCAAGTTCAAGCCTCCTAGATCTTTCCAACCAAGTGGGTAATCTTCCACCAAGGTATGTGGGTCCTTAATAATGAGTTCCTTTCACCCTTGTGCCCAAATCCCCCAATTCTTATTTTTATTTATGAAATTAGTGTTTTGATAAAAAAATTGGGGAAAGTTTATGAAATTAGTTTATGTGTTTAAATTCATGGTTTCTTATTGATTGTTCATGAGTCGATTATGATTCTCTTATTGCTTTTAAAATCCCAAGTATGAAAGTTGATTCCTAGCATGAACCCATGAAATTGCATGTTTTCAAGAGAAAGTTGGCTTGATAAGATATCATGGCCTTTATGTATTTATGAAATTGTATGCCTAATTCTTTAAGTATGATTTAGAAAGAAAAACACATTTTGAATTATGGCTTTGCTAAACACTATGAACTATGTTATGAAAGATGCATGATACCCGATGTGTTTTCATGCATTATGAATAAGATTTGGCATGAGAGTATGCCCTTATGAAATTATGAGCTATATGTGCATGTTTTGGGAGCAGTACTTAGCACCGAGTGGACGAGGTGAGAGTACCCTTAGTCCCAGAAACTACGTTGCCAGCATAGGTTATGATATGATATGATATGTTCCTTAAAGGGTTATGAGAGTGGATCCATGTCTTTATATATGGTGTCCTTGCCTTAGCGGGGCATAAGACAACGTAGCCAACTAGGGTTATATAGTTGGGTATGGTGACTTGTTCCTTGGCAAGGTTCAAAGTCAGCTTTGCTAACTAGGGTTATATAGTTAGATTCCATATAACTCAAATGGTCTCATGTCGGTTATAAGAAACTCCCGTATGTATGTTTTCATATTTTCTAAGCTTTATGAACTCTCTTATGAACTACTATTTTGAAGTTGGCTTTGACCTCATGAATTAGCTTTTCATTACTATTTCTTCTCTTGATAATCTATTATGCATGGATTATGTTTAATCACATTTTAAAGCATGGTTTACCATACCTTATGCATTGCTCACATACTTAGTACATTCTATAATACTAACGCATATTGCTCTGCATCCTTGATGATGCAGATTCAGGTGTTCCTTCATAGATACATGACTAGAGTTTTCTACCACTCTCAATTAGCTTGGGTGAGTCCTCATAGTTTGAGGGATAGACTTTACTCTAGTTTATATTTCTTTCCTTTCATATTGTCGAGTTAGTTGGGGTATTGTCCCATCAACTCTTTATTCTAGTACTAGAGGCTTTTCAGACATAGATGTTGTTGGATGATCTTTGAGTTGTATTTCCTTCTATTGATCATCTATCTACGATTATGTTTCATATTTTGGAATTTCTTATGATGCTTCCGCTATGTTTTCCTTATGTATGCTTGAGAATGCTATGACCAAGGGTCAACTTGGGATCCTTGTGGTTCTGACTCTCGTATTACGTCTAGGGGGTAACCTCGGGGCATGACTAACTTGATATCAGAGCCTTAAGTTCAAGTGTCCTAGGATGTCTGAAAGTTGCATCGAGTAGAGTCTCTTTCATGTGTGTAAAGCACGCCACACATATGAGAGGGAAACTATGAGATGTTTTAGGAAAACTTCACTTCTTTCATGATCACGTCGTGTGATAGAGCTTAACTCTAATTATCCTATAATCGTTATCTGCCTCCTCAATGTGCTATGCCTCCTCGAGCCGCTCAGAATACTGCTCCTCAAGTTCCAGTTCCTGATGTCATGAATGATGAGTTCAGGAATGCCATCCATTTTCTAGCCCAGACTTTGGGCACTTAGGCAAATCAACAGGCTCCTACCCCCGCCCATCCTTAAGGTGGGGTAGCGACCCGAGTTTGTGACTTTGTCCGGATGAACCCACCTGAATTTTGGGGTTCCAAAGTTAGTGAGGACCCACTCAACTTCATTGATGAAGTGAAGAAGATCTTTGAAGTTATGCAAGTAGTGGGGGTTGATTGTGTGGAGCTTGCATCCTATCAACTCAAGGATGTAGCTCACATTTGGTTCACTCAATGGAAGGAGACTAGGGTGAGGGATGCGGTCCCCATGACTTAGAAGTGTTTTGAGAGGGCCTTCCATGATAGGTTCTTTCCCCGAGAGTTGAGGAAAGCAAAGGTGGAGGAATTTGTGAACTTGAGATAAGGTGCGATGTCGGTGCAAGAGTATAGTCTGAAGTTCACTCAATTGTCTAGGTATGCTCCCTCCATGGTAGCAGACCCGCATGATCAAATAAGAAAGTTTGTATATGGTATTTCTGATGTGGTGAGGAAAGAGTGTAGGTCTGCTTTGTTATTGAGTGATATGAACATTTCCCGACTCATGACTCATGCCCATCAGATTGAGGGTGACAATCTTAGGGAGATGGCAAGAGAGAACAAAAGGGTTATATCCGAGGGATCAGGTTTTGGTCATCACAGGTCCGGGGGTGGACATCGCTCTTCTTTCCAGAAGTAGTCATTAGGATCTATTCATTCTTCTCCTAGTGCTCCTACCCAGGCTCAGAAGCCTCATCATGATCAGGGTGGTAGAGGATCTGGTTCCTATTCTCAGTCTCAGGGTAGTGTTGCTAAGGGACCTTCCACCCATCTTGTTTTAAGTGTGGAAAGAATCATGTTGGTGAGTGTTTAGACGGTTTGAGTGGTTGCTTCGGATGTGGTCAGGTTAGACATCGCATCAGGGATTGCCCTTCAGCTAGGAAGAGGCAGGGAGGCAGGACCCAGCCCACCCCAACAGTTTTAGGAGGTAGACCAGCCCCGCAGGGTGCAGCTTCTAATTCTGGTGGTCAGCGCCAGAATCGCCTTTATGCTATGTCCTATCATCAGGATCAGGAGAGTTCCCCAATTTTGTTTGTTCAAAAGAAGGATGGTTCTCTTAGGATGTGCATTGATTACCTCCAATTGAACAAGGTCACAATCAAGAATAAGTATCCCATCCCTAGGACTGATGACTTGTTCGATCAGCTTTAGGGTGCTAGTTTCTTCTCCAAGATCGACCTTAGGTCCGGTTATCATCAGCTTTGAGTTCGGGAGTGTGATATCCCAAAGACAGCTTTCAGGACTCGGTATGGTCATTATGCGTTTGTTGTTATGTCCTTTGGTGTAACTAATGCTCCTATAGCTTTAATGGATTTTGATGAACCATGTATTCAAGAAATATTTGGATTCATTTGTGATTGTGTTCATTGATGATATCCTTATCTACTCTCAGAGTGGGGAGGAGCATGCGGACCACTTGAGGATTGGGTTGCAAACTCTCAAGGAGAGGCAATTGTTTGCTAAGTTTAGCAAGTGCGAATTTTGGATGCAGTCTGTTGCTTTTCTGGGTCATATTGTGACTAGTGATGGTATTTGGGTTGACTCTCAAAAGATTGAGGCAGTAAAGAACTGGCCTAGACCCACTTCCCCGTCTGATATTAGAAGCTTCTTGAGTTTGGCTGGTTACTATAGGAGATTTGTGGAAGGGTTTTCTTCCCTTGCTACCCTATTGACCCGATTGACTCAGAAGAAGGTTAAGTTTCAATGGTACGACTCTTGTGAAAAATGTTTTCAAGAATTGAAGACTCGATTGACCACAGCTCCAGTGTTGGCTCTACTCGAGGGCAAAAAATGATTTTGTTGTATATTGTGATGCCTACAGAATTGGTTTGGGTTGTGTTTTGATGCAACATGGAAAGGTGATTGCTTATGCCTCGAGACAACTTATGGTGCATGAAAAGAACTACCCTACTCATGATGTTGAGCTAGTGGCCGTAGTCTTTGCCTTGAAGATTTGGAGACACTACTTGTATGGGGTGCATGTTGATATGTTCACAGATCACAAAAGTCTTCAATATGTGTTCACTCAGAAGGAGTTGAATTTGCGACAAAGGAGATGGCTTGAGTTTCTTAAAGATTATGATATGAGTGTGCTTTACCTTCCAGGTAAGGCCAATGTAGTGGCAGATGCTTTAAGTAGGTTGTCCATGGAGAGTGTAGCTTCTATTGAAGATGAAAAGAAGGAATTGGTTAGAGAAGTTCATAGACTTGCTCGGTTGGGAGTTTGCCTTATGGACTCGATCGAAGGTGGTATAATTGTGCAGAATGGTTCTGAATCATCCTTGGTGGCTGAGGTGAAGTCCAAACAAGACCAAGATCCCATTTTACTTCATCTTAAGGGTGCAGTTCCTCAGCAAAGGGTTGAGGTTTTCTCCCGGGGGGGAGATGGTGTGCTTCGTTACCAGGGTCGCTTGTGTGTGCCAGATATTGATTGGTTGAGACAGCAGATTTTGGCTGAGGCTCATAGTTCTAGATATTCCATTCATCCAGGTGCTACAAAGATGTACCATGATCTACGGGAAGTTTTTTGGTGGAATGGTATGAATAAGGGCATAACCAAGTTTATGGCTAAGTGTCCCAACTGTCAACAAGTCAACGTGGAGCATCAAAGGCCAGGTAGTGTTCTTCAAGATATTGACCTTCCCACTTGGAAATGGGAAGCAATCAATATGGACTTTATTACTGGGTTGCCTCGTACTCGTAAGCAACACGATTTCATTTAGGTGATCGTTGATTGAATGACCAAGTCATCCCACTTATTGGCTATTAAAACTATAGATACAACGGATGATTATGCCAGACTCTACATTCGGGAGATAGTACGATTGCATGGTGTCCCTTTGTCTATCATTTCAGATAAAGGTCCTCAGTTTACATCTCAGTTTTGGAAGTTGTTTCAGAAGGGTCTTGGCACTAAGGTGAAGCTTAGCACAACTTTTCACCATCAAACAGATGGCCAGGACAAGCTTACTATTCATACTTTGGAGGATATGTTGAAGGCTTGTGTTATTGACTTCAAAGGAAATTAGGATGATCACTTACCTTTTATCGAATTTGCCTACAACAACAACTTTAACTCTAGCATCTAGATGGCTCCTTATGAGGCTCTTTATGGTCGGAGATATAGATCTCCTATTGGTTGTTTCGAGGTTAGTGAGGCAGCCTTGATTGGTCCATATTTTGTGCATGAGACCATGGAGAAAGTACAGCTTATTTGGGAAAGGTTGAAAACCGCTCAGAGTCGACAAAAATCGTATGTGGATGTGAGGAGAAGGGGGTTAGAATTTGAGGTTGATGATTGGGTCTTCCTTAAGGTGTCACCTATGAAGGGCGTGATGAGATTTGGAAAGAAAGGAAAGCTTAGTCCCCATTTTTTAGGTCCTTACCATATTTCGAGGAGAGTTGGTAGTGTTGCTTATGAGTTGGAGTTGCCAACAGAGTTGGAAGTGGTTCATCCAATTTTCTATATTTCCTTATTGAAGAAGTGTGTTGGTGATCTGACCTTGATTGTTCCTTTGGAAGATGTAGGTGTGGAGGATAGTCTCACTTATGAGAACATTCCCGTGGAGATACTTGATCATCAGGTTTGGAGGTTGAGAAATAAAGAAGTCGCTTCGGTGAAAGTCCTTTGGAGGAATCAACTTGTAGAAGGTGCCACTTGGGAAACGGAAGAGGCCATAAAAGCCAAATATCCTCATCTCTTTCCTTCCGACTCAATTCTAGCTTGAGGTAATAGTTTCCTCCTTATTATGTCCCTCCGATTCTATTCCACCGGTTTCTCTTATGATCCTAGCATGCATCCATCTTTTATGAAGTTAGTTTATCATGTTTTCAAGTTGAAAAGTTTAGTTTTCATGATGTTCCCTTGATTTCTATATTTTGATGTTTGGTTGGGCTATTTTCTTCTCAGTTTTTCCTTGTTTAGTATTCATTCGAGGACGAATGATCCCAAGGGGGAGATATTGTAACACCCCAAAAATGTATACAACTTTTAAGCTCAGACTTGCAGAAAATTTTGGACTTCTAGGGACCACGGGTCAAGTCCACAAGTCGTGGAAGTGATTCGTGATTCCAGTCCTGCAGACCCTCCTCAGGTCTGACAACCACGAGTCACTCCCATGACTCGTAGAAGTTTCTACGGGTCGTGTTTTTGACTCGTGAAAACCTGATCAGAGGCAGCCTTAATTCCCTGACTTCCACGACTTCCACGAGTCATCCTGTTGAACCATAGAAGGCCTCCTACAGGTTGAAATTCCTGATAATTTCCACGATTAGGGATCCACGAGTCGTAAACTCGACTCGTGATTCCTGAAGCCGACCAAATTCCCAGCTTTTCTTAATGACATCCTAGGGGCATTTTAGTCATTGCCTACCCTTTTAACTACTAAGTGAAGTCTTTTTGACTATTCCTAGTAGGGTTTCCACCCATATTACCCTAAGTCTTTTCTAAGCTCCACATTCACCTCCCAAAAAGGAAAAGTTCCTCTAAAGCTTCTAGTCTCCAAGCTTCAAGTTCAAGCCTCCTAGATCTTTCCAACCAAGTGGGTAATATTCCACTAAGGTATGTAGGTCCCTAACAATGGGTTCCTTTCACCCTTGTGCCCAAATCCCCCAATTCTTATTTTGATTTATGAAGTTATGAAATTAGGGTTTTGATAAAAAAATTAGGGAAAGTTTATGAAATCAGTTTCTATGTTTAAATTTATGGTTTCTTATTGATTGTTCATGATTCGATTATGATTCTCTTATTGATTTTAAAAGCTCAAGTATGAAAGTTGATTACTAGCATGAACCCATGCAATTGCATGTTTTGAACAGGAAGTTGGTATGATTAGATATCATGGCCTTTATGTATTTATGAAATTGCATGCCTAATATTTCAAGAATGATTTATAAAGAAAAGCACGTTTTGAATTATGGTTTTGCTAAGCACTATGAACTATGTTATGAAAGTAGCATGATACTCGATGTGTTTTCATACATTATGAATAAGATTTGGCATGAGAGTATTCCCTTATGAAATTATGATCTATATCTGCATGTTTTGGGAGTAGTACTTAGCACCGAGTGGACGGGGTGAGACTACCCTTAGTCCCAGAAACTATGTTGCCAGTGTAGGTTATGATATGATATGATATGTGCCTTAAAGGCTTATGAGAGTGGATCCACGTTTTTATGTATGTGTCCTTGCCTTAGCGGGCATAGGACAACTTTGCAAACTAGGGTTATATAGTTGGGTATGGTAACTTGTTCCTTGGCAAGGTTCAAAGTCAGCTTTGCTAACTAGGGTTATATAGTTAGATTCCATGTAGCTCACATGGTCTTATGTCGGTTATAAGAAACTCCCGTATGTATATTTTCATGTTTTCTAAACTTTATGAACTCTCTTATGAACTACTATTTTGAAGTTGGCTTTGACCTTATGACTTAACTTTTCATTACGATTTCTTCTCTTGATACTCTATTGTGCATGGATTATGTTTAAGCACGTTTTAAAGCATGTTTTACCATACCTTATGCATTGCTCACATACTTAGTACATTCCATAGTACTAATGCATATTGCGTTGCATCCTTGACGATGAAGATTCAGGTGTTTCTTCATAGATACGTGGCTAGAGTTTCCGGCCACTCTCAGTTAGCTTGGGTGAGTCCTCATAGTTCGAGGGCTAAATTTTACTCTAGCTTATGTTTCTTTCCTTTTAGATTGTCTAGTTAGTTGGGGTATTGTCCCATCAACTCTTTATGCTAGTACTAGAGTCTTTTCAGATATAGATGTTGTTGGATGATCTTTGAGTTGTATTTCCTTCTATTGATTATCTATCTACGATTACGTTTCCTATTTTGGATTTCCTTATGATCCTTCCCCTATGTTTTCCTTATGTATGCTTGAGAATTCTATGACCAAGGGTCAACTTGGGATCCTTGTGGTTCCGAGTCCCATGTTACGTCTAGGGGGTAACCTCGGGCGTGACACGGACCCTCCAAGGATCCTCCATCCACCCTAAGTATTCCACAGACTACCCCAGTCTACACCAAGACCCACCCTTACCTTATTAACCATATTAATTCCTGACAGCCATTAGTAAACTTAATGACAACAATTTGTGAACTTATAACCTCATTACATAGTCTGGACCCACCCGGATCCCCCTAACACATCTAGGTGTTAACATGGCAAACCCGGTCTACACCAAGACCAACCAATAATCAACATAATAATTCGGTCTACACCAAGACCAACTAATAACCAGCATAATAATCCGGTCTACACCAAGATCAAACTAATAACCAACATAGTAACCCGGTCTACACCAAGACCAACTAAATAACCAATATAATAACCCAGTCTACACCAAGACCAAACCAATAACCAACATAATAACCCGGCCTACACCAAGACCAAACTAATAACCAACTTAATAACCCGGTCTGCACCAAGACCAACTAATAATATAATATAACAACCTGACCTACACCAAGACCAACTAATAACATAATATAACAACCCAGCCTACACCAAGACCAAATTCACAATATAATATAACAACCTGGCCTACACCAAGACCAAACTCACCATATAATATAACAACCTGGCCTACACCAAGACCAAACTCACAATATAATATAACAACCTGGCCTACACCAAGATCAAACTCATAATATAACAACTCAGCCTCTCAAGGACCAAAAATGCAATAACACTATTCATAAACACAACCCAGTTCACTCATAAAACCATTAATAAAGATGCAAGAGTACAATAAAATAAACTCATACCAGGCGTGGTACCCGAGCCAACCGTTAGTGTTATCCCATACCAGGCGTGGTACCCAAGCCAACCATTAGTATTCCCATACCAGGCATGGTAACCAAGCCAACCATTAGTATTCCCGTACTAGGAGTGGTACCCGAGCCAACCGAATGTCAAACCAATCCACAATCACAAACAATGAACAATCAACTTGTAAACCAACAAGCAAAATACACAGTTCAATTTACAAGACTGTTAAACAAGACCTTTAGATATTACTAAATCATTCCCTAATCAACGCAAACATCAGACAATTACTTAGACCAAAGTACACAAACATACAGTGCATACAGGAAGCAATAACCATCACCTACCCAATTTCGGGTACACTATGAATCATTACATCCCGTCTGGAGACAAACCCCAAATCACCCTTTTAAACATGCCATTAGATACCGTTATTCCTGACCCTCTTCCTAGAACCAAGATAAAAAATGGGAAAACTTCCCCTAGCCTTAGAAACACAGTCATTACGATATTCTAATTATACCAAATCATTTTCTAGAACTTCCATTCCTTGCACATAACCCTTTTCGGTTCCCCGAACCTTTCCGACATTCTAGTTCCCACATTTATTAGAAAAATCACACAAATTAAGCAATGCCTAGAATATCACAACACACTATCCCGATTCTACCATTCAAACTAATCCAACAAATCAATAATTTCTTCTAGACACCATGCCCGAAGGCCTAACCATGGATTTTCCCTTTCATTCTACACAATAATAAGAAAATGAAAGCGGTCAATCTACTCTTTGGAAGAAACCTAGCCTACGTGGATGCCGAGAAGTTGTTCCATGCCTTTTTTGGCTCCGTGAAGGCATTCCCTGATGATTCTACAGGCCTGAATATGTGATTTCGCATCCCTTTAGCTGGAATACCTCCTCCCCATGGCTCCTAAGCTTTGGAGCAGCCTAGGAGGGTTTTTGGAGCAACCCTCGTCTGTTTTTGACTAAGGAAGGGAGAATGAGATTATAAAACCCATTTCTGGGCTTTCAGTTCCATCTTTCCACTATAGAGGACTGCCAACCGCTACGGCAGTACCGCTATAGCGATCTAAATTCCGCTACAGCGGAGTCAATTTTTCAGCACGGACAGTCTTCAGTAAAACAATCATAACTTTTTACTCGAGAAGAGGATTTACAAACGGTCAGTGGCATTGGAAAGAAGACTCATAGATATTCAATTTGGTGGGTATTGGGACCCCTAAATTATTAAATTCTAGGAGGAATACACGTTTAAATTTGACTCTAGTTTGAACTTAGCCGGACACTAAATCGGTAAGGAAACTTTTGCTAGGAGTATTGTAAGACCTTAGTACATACCAAATGTACTCTCATACTAAGGAATTAATCCTAACTCTTATTACGAATGAGAGACACCTGCCTTGATCCCATATATTTTTAGTAACGATGGAACATGTCGTTACACCATAGTATTGTTATGCCTAACATAGAATCCTTAGTATGCTTTTAGAAGATTTTAGAGATAGAGTAGATGCTCGTAGTGGTCTCCATAATTATTTTCTAATATTTCCGATTTAAATTATTGGTTGTGCGCGTAACTATGGGCCTGAAGCCATAGCTTGAATTTGGACAGAGTTTCCAAGTCAGTTTTTTTTCTTTTGAAGGGTATCTTACCCTGTTTTGCCTTGTGGTGTGCTACTTTCTCTGAATATGGATATTTTATGCTCATACTTCATTGTATATTATCGATACAGAAAAGCGAATGTTATCGAGGCTTTTGGTTTTAAAACTGGTGATTTACTATGTATACTGTGGTTCTTTGATGTTTGAAGGGTTATAATAGGTTTACTACTAATTTTGGAAAGGGAAGGAAAAGTACTACTTTTATGCCGGTCAAAGAGATATTCCCGGACCTTTTCTCCTCTACTTTTGATTGTCTATATACTCATTGTCTAATGTGGTATTCTGGACACCCGATGCATTATTCCGGGTCTTATTTTAAGATATAAATACTTATAGTTTGATGCGGTATTCTGGACCCCGATGCGTTATTCTGAGTTTTTATTTCCTATATGCACACATGCGTATATATGCATAGACCGATGCGGTATTCTGGGCGCTCGATGTGAAATTCCAGGTTTATACTATTATACATTCATACATCACGTCATATCCCATAGCATCACATTGACTTGAGTGTACTTGGATTGTTGGTTTCTTGTATTGATTTTATTTTTGTTACCCTCTTGTTGGTTCAATTATTTGTGTTTTTGGTTTTATAACTAGAATTAGGTGGATCCCTGTATTTTGTGTACTTTCTTGTAATTTATTCTATATATTATCTTTCTGCACTCGATCAGCCTATGATGCCTACTGAGTACCCGGTGTCTTGGTACTCATACTACACTCTGCATCTCTTTCTGATGCAGCACCTAGTATGAGCCACCCTCATTGACCTTTCTATCATTCGAGGCCTGTTGCAGTTCGGATCTTGGTGAGCTCCTGACGCTTTTGGAGACTTTACATGCTTTCCATCCTGTATATTCTGTCTATATTTTTGTATTTTGGATAGACATAGTCTGTTGTATAGCTACTCCTTGCTTAGTCGCTCTTGTACTAGTGACACCAGGTCTGGGTTGGTTCTCATGCTGTTTGTCTATTCGGTCACTTTAGGGCCATCATTTGTATATTTTGTACGTTGGTATGTATATATGCTATTGGCCCTGTCTTTTCATTTATATCTTTCGCTTTTCCTTTGTTTAGTTATTATTATTGTCTTCCGCATCATTGGATTTTGGCTTGTCTACTGGGGGGTTATGTAGACGCCATCATGGCCCGGTTTTGGGTCGTGACACTAATATAAATAAAATGCAGAATATTCAACTAACTAAAACATCCCCAAGAACTGAAAGTTACCATAAAAGAACTCTAATTAAAAGTCATGTCTAAGATATCCAAAAATAACTAAAATAAATAAAGAACTAGCAAAGAGTTCCATTATGCGGAAGAAGGAAAATAACTCTAAGACGATCCATGGCAGCCCTAGAAGTAGTGTTTATCCTTTGATCAAGTGTAAATCGCCTAGCCTAGCCGAGATCACGTCTCAGTATCAGGAACACGGACTGACTGAAACTTCTCCCAAAATTTAGATCTTAGCCAACTTGGCTACATTGTAGTCCACTCTTACCAGAATAAAGTCTGCAGACTTGGTCAATCGATCGATGATCACCCATGTAGAGTCACACTTTTAGGGTCTTAGGGAGACCCACGATAAAATCCATCATTATTCCCTCCCACTTTCATTTCGAAATGGGCATCCTCTGAAAGGTGCCCCCAGGTTTCCGATGCTCATACTTAACTTGCTGACAGTTTTGATACCTGGTCACAAAATCCACAATGTCTCGCTTTATTATGCGCCACCAATAATGTTGCCTCAAGTCCCTATACATTTTTGGTTGCACCCGAATGTATAGAGTACTTAGAATTGTGAGCCTCCACAAGAATGGTGGGAATTAAGTTTCCTACCCGAGGCACACATACACGCCCTTAAATCCTCAACACCCCTTCTTCATCAAGAATGACCTCCTTGGCCTCACCTTGTAACACTTTCTCCCTAAGGTTATTCAATTTTTTATCTTCAAACTACCTATTCTTAATCTTCTCAAAGATAGTAGACTTAGCATCCGCATTGGCTAACAATCCTCCATTGCTAGTCACCTGAAACCTCATACAACCATTAGTTAGAGTTTGTACCTTTCTAGCCAATGGGCGTCTTGACACTTCCAACCATGCCAAACTTTCCATGCTTTCCGGTTTCCAGCTCAATGCTTCTGTCACCACATTAGCCTTGCCTGGATGATACAAAATTGAGGTGTCATAATCCTTGATCAACTCTATCCACCTTCTCTTCCTCAAATTCAAGTCTCACGAGTAAACACATGCTGCAAAGTACGATGGTCTGTGAACACTTCACCCCATAGAGGTAGTGTCTCTAAATTTTCAAAGAAAAAACCATTGCTGCCAATTCCAAATCGTGGGTGGGATAGTTATTCTCATACGACTTCCACTACCTCGAAGCATAAGCAATTATATTATGACCTTTCATAAAAACAACACCTAAACCAGACCGTGAAGCATCACAATAAACAATGAAATCCTTACCTTCAATAGGCAAGGTAAGAATAAGGGTTGAAGTTAGCAAGGTTTTAAGCTTTTGAAAGCTCTCCTCACACTTATCATCCCACACAAATGGTATCTTCTTCTGAGTCAGGCGAGTCATATGCGAAGCAATGGAGGCGAACCCCTTAACAAACCGATGATATCAACAGACCAATCCCATAAAACTATGAACTTCTGTAATATTGGTCAGCCTGGCCCAATTCTTAAAACCTTCCACCTTCTGCGGGTCTACCATAACCCTTTCCTTAGATACCATATATCCCAAAAAGGACACTGAAGACAACCATAATTCACACTTCGAATACTTAACATAAAGTTGCTTCTCCTTAAGAAACCCCAACACTGTATGCAAGTGAGCTTCATGCTCCTCTTTACTCTTTGAATAAACCAAAATATCATCAATGAAAACAATAACAAACAAATCCAAAAGCGGCTTGAATACTCTATTCATCAAGCTTATAAAAATGACTGGGGGGTTGGTCAAATCAAAGGACATAACCAAGAACTCGTAATTTCCATAACGAGTTCGAAAGGCAGTCTTTGGGATGTCCTCAGCCCGAATCTTAAGCTTATGGTAACCTGACCTCAAATCAATCTTTGAGAATACCACGAGTCCCTACAACTGGTCAAATAGACCATCTATTCTAGTTAAAGGATACTTGTTATGAATAGTCAGCTTATTTAACTATAGGTATTCTATGCACATACGTATACTACCATCCTTCTTTTTCACAAAAAGCACAGGATCACCCCAAGGCAAAATGCTCAGACAAATAAAACCCTTTCCCAACAACTCTTGCAACTGGGATTTTAATTCTCTTAACAGTGTTAGTGCCATTCTATAAGGAGGGATAGATATAGGGCGAGTTATTGGCTCTAAGTCTATACAAAAGTCAAAATCAAGGTCAGGTGGTATACCAAGAAGATCATCATGAAACACCTCTAAGAATTCACACACTACTGAAACTAAAGCAATAGAAGGGACTATCGAACTATCATCCCAAATGTGAGCTAGGAATGCCTTATACCCCCGCTTAACTAACTTTTGGGCATGAATAGTTGACACAATTCTCAAACGAGTAGGCTTAAGAATACCTTCCCACTATAACTTATCCCTCCCAAGCATAGTTATAATGACAGTCTTAGCATAGTAATCAAGAATAGCATGTTAAGGAGCCAACCAACTCATCCCCAAAATAACATCAAACTCCTCCACCTCTAAGATCACTAAGTCTACCAAAGTTCTATACCCCATAAACATCACTGGACACGCCCGATAAACCTGATCAATCCATACAGAAACCCTAACTAGTGTAGACACATACATGGGTGCATCAAGGAATTCACATTTTAAGTCCTAAACCAATGCAAATTTAACAAACACATAAGATAAAGTAGATTCGGGAATAAATAACACAGAAACCATACAATCACAGACAAGAGTAGTACATGTGATCACATCATCAGAAGCTTCAACTTCAGGATGGGCCAGAACAACATAAAGATGTGCCTAATTACCACTCTAACCACCACCTCTATCAGCCTATGCTCCACCTCAACCAACCTGTCCTCCACCATGGTTGGCTTGGTAGCCACCCCTCCTTACATGGCGATGACCACACCCTCCATGTGGATGACCTCTACTATATCCTCCGCCGCCATGACCTACAAAAACTAAGGCACTAGAAGCTGGCTGTTGAGTCAATTGTCCTGCTGATAAGTAGGTAGGAAGAAACCTCTGAATATGATCCAATCCCCCACACTCATGGCATCTGATATCTAAAGTAGGTCACTAGACTGAAGATGATGAAGGTGTATAACTATTTGTCAGAGAGGGATGATAACTGACCCCTTACATGCCCTTTTGTCATGACCCTAAACCAAGCCATGATGGCACCTACATAACCCCCCAGTAGGCCAGTCAAACCCAACAACGCGGAAGATAAGTAAAGCAATTAAAGTAAGGGAAATCAGAAGACGTAAATGAAAAAGATAGGCCTAATAGTATATATATATACCACCGTACTAAATATACAAAAGATGGCCCTAAAGTGACCAAAGAGACAAAACATACACGAGAACCAACTGGGACCTGGTGTCACTAGTACAAGAGAGACTAAACTAAGGAGTAGCTATACAACAGACTCTGTTTATCCAAACTACAAAATATAGACAAAATATACAAGATGGAAAGCATGTAAAGTCTCCAAGGCGCAGGGAGCTCACCGCTATCCGAACTGCAATAGGCCTCGAACGAAGGGAGGATCAGTGGGTGTGGCTCGTACTAGGTGATGCATCAGAAAAAAGATGCAGAGTTTAATATGAGTACCAAGACAACGGGTACCCAGTAGGCATCATAGGCCGACCGAGCGCAGAAAGATAAGATATAAATATAAATTACAGGAAAGAAGCTAAAGTACATGGATGCAGCAAAATCTAGTTATAAAAATGAAACAGGGACAACCGAACCAAATAGGATAATGTAAAGGCAAGATCAGTTCCAATCAACGGTAATCCAAAATCACCAAAGTCAATGCAATGCAAAGGAAGATGATGAAATGTATGAATGTATAATAGTATAAACCCGGAATACCGCATTGGGCGCACAGAATACCGCATCAGACTATGCATATATATATATATATATATATAAATGGGAAGTAAAAATTTAGAATAACGCATCGGGGGTCCGAAATACCACATCGGACTATCGATATATATATGCATAAAATAGTACTTTTTCTTTTTCCTTCAAAAATTCATAGTAAACCCAATATAATTTATAATCCAAAAATCATCGTAGCCGTAGTAAACCTCATTTTGAAACAAAAAACTTGAAAAATACTTCCTTTCTGTATCAATAATATGCAACGCAATATGAGCATGAAATATTTATAGAGAAAATCATACACAACAAGGCAAAACAATGCAAAATACCCTCCAAACCAAGAGAACTGACCTGGAACTCCGCCCAAATCCAAGCTATGGCCTCGGGCCCAAATTAACACACAACAGTAGAATAAAGTGGATAAAACAGGAAAGTAATAGCGAAAAATCACAAAGAATCTCTACTCTATCTCTAAAGCCTCCTAAAAGTAACTAGGGATTCTAAGCTAGCCATAACGATACTAAAATCTCCTAGGCTACGGATAAACATAATAATTCTAAACTATAATTCAAAATGGCCAATTTAAAGCAATAGATAGGATTTAAGCCTAAGTCTACCTAAAGTCCAACCTAACGTTCTAGTAAAATATAAATATATAGAATCTAACCAAACTCGGTCTAGAAAGTGAATCGTAACCTATCTCGGTGCTGAACTGCAAACACAAATCGTCACTCGTGTGTCTTTCCCTTCTGAACAGCCATAGAATGCTACCATGCCATCAAGAATATAATCCAGGTATCAAGACAAGAAAAAAGACACCCATATTACTACACAAAAAATTAGGCCAAAAATTGGATTGGAAAATGACCCTCGGGGCCTACAGAAAGAAACAGAAATTAAAATTCACATTTATGCTCGTGGTGGATTAAGAAACCCATGCTCACAAATTAAGCACGAACAGAACTCATTTTGGGGCTCAAAACAGCCCCGAAGTGCTACTAATTCAAGGGAAATCACAAGGGAAAAATGACGGAATTTAATAGGATTTAAGGAGAATTACCAACGGAAAAGAGGAGAGGGAAAGAGGGGAACTTACCAGATGAAGTATGCTGAGATAAGGGGGCTGGAACCGGAGCTCAAGTGATTAACAATGGAGAAATAATGAAATGTTAGAGGAGAAAATGAAGTGGGAAGCTTAAATAGTTATCTGGGGTCCTTCATCACAATCACAAGGGACCCTATGCAATCATGAGGAAACACAGGTCAAGCCATCGCAGTCGCGATAGTCTAGTCATACGATCACATAAAGCAAGCTGGACCAGGCCCCACCATGCTTCATCGTGGTTGCGAGGATCAACCCACGTGATCGCGATGGTCAGGAAACTAGATCATCGCGAATGCGATGGCTACCTTGCGATTGCGATGACCAAACTGGTCTGTAACTTTATAGCAGCAACCAATAAATCACAAAGGCCAAAAAGTCTCCCGACTAACCCTCAGGATTCATTCGGAGCCCCGTGAACACAAACTAACATGCTACCCTACCAGAAATAGCATTCTGGACTTAATGAAATAGATTAAACTCTCAATGGAGATTGTTTTAATGAAAAGTGGGCCCTATGCCCAAAATTGACTCGGAACTCAATACCTAAAAAGAAGTCTGGAAGCCTTAGGACCTGAACCAAAGGTCCCACTATCCCAAAGTCAACATTCCAGAGCTAACAACACTGACAAAATTTTCATCGAGGCCGTCTTCTCCGAATATTGACCAAAGTCAACCCCATAAGCCAAACTGGCCTAAAAACACAGAAAATAACACACACCGAAAATAAAAACTCCCAAACCCAGACTAAGGGTCTCACTAGACCAAAATTCCCATTTCAGAGCCAATAGAACTGTCAAAATTTGATTCTGAGCATGTTTACTAAGAAGGTTGACTGAAGTCAAAGATTTTCTAACTTCAAGTTCTAAAATAGGGA
Organism: Jaltomata sinuosa; assembly: GCA_003996215.1. NCBI lineage: Eukaryota > Viridiplantae > Streptophyta > Magnoliopsida > Solanales > Solanaceae > Jaltomata > Jaltomata sinuosa. Next base: position 229,479 of record QJPP01007535.1, read on the forward strand.
AATGGTCATAATGACCTAAAAAATGGCCCGAGCACCGACCCATCAGTCCCGAAAAGTCATACATGACCTATAGTCGCTGAGGGAAAGCTCAAAATATAGAAAAAGCAGAAGAAACAGAAAATGACCTGGAGGGTCATTACAATAACCACTACTAAAAGAACTTTCATCCGCGAAGGTTAGAAAAAGGATAGTACCTGAAGACTTGAAAAGACGAGGATAATTTGTTCGCATGTTGGTATCGATATCCTAAGTAGTCTTCTAGACAAGATGATGCTGCCACTGAACCTTAGCTGATGGAATCTCCTTGAACCTCAACTTCCTAATATGCCTATCCAAAATAGCAACATGCTCCTCCTCAAAAGCTAAGGACTCATACAACTGTACTGAGTCCAACTGAAGTATGTGAGACTCATCCGGAATGTACCGCCACAATTTAGAGACATGAAAAATAAGATGCACACCAGAAAGAGTAGGAGGAAAGGCCAACTCATAAGCAACCTCCCTAGTATGATGAAGGATCTCGAATGGCCCAATGAACATAGGACTGAGCTTACCCTTTCTCGCAAACCTCATCATGCCCTTCATGGGTGATACCCAAAGGAACATAATGTCACCAACTATGAACTCTAGATCTCAAACTCTCCATTCAACATAACTCTTTTGCCTACTCTACGAAGTTTGAAGTCTCTCCTGAATGACCCGAACTTTATCCATAGAATCACAAAGCAATTTGGTACCCCATGGCCTATCCTCGAAAGCATCAAACTAACCCACCAGAGATTTCAACTGCCTACCATACAAAGTCTCGAATATAGCCATCTGAATGCTGGAATGGTAACTATTATTGTATGCAAACTCTACCAAGGCCAAACACTGGCCTCACTGACCCCCAAAATCAATAACACAAGATCACAACATATCCTCTAGAACATAAATAGTATGATCTGACTGACTGTCTGTCTATGGATAAAAAGTGGTGCTAAGATCAACTCTAGTACCCAACTCTCTCTTAATAGACCTCCAAAAATGCAAAGTGAACTGAGTACCCTGGTCAAAAATAATGGAAGCGGTAATTCATGCAAATGGACAATCTCACAAATGTATATCTGAGCCAACCTCTTGGAACTATAGGAAGTCCGAACTGGCAAAAAGTGAGTAGAGTTCGTCAACCTATCCACGATAACCCAAATAGCATCAAATCTCTGCAAAGTACGTGGCAACCCGACTACAAATTCCATGGCCATCCGATCCCATTTCCACTCTAAAATGGGTAGCCTATGAGATAAACCACCTGGCCTCTGGTGCTCAAACTTCACCTGCTGATAATTCAAGCACCTAGACACGAAAGCTGATATATCCCTCTTCATCCCACACCACCAGTTGTGCTGCCTCAAGTCATGATACATCTTAGCTGCCTCGGGATGAATGGAATATCTAGAACAATGAGCCTCCTTCAAGATCAATCTAACCAAGTCACCAACTCTAGGAACGCAGATACGACCCTTGATCCTCAGAATACCCAATGAATCTAAAGTCGCCTTCCTAGACTCACCATTCACTACCTTGTCACGAATGATCTTCAACTTTGCATCATCAAACTATTGTGCCTAAATCTTCTCCAACAAGGAAGATCTAGTCTTAACACAAGCAAGAATATGACCCTACTCAGAAATGTCAAGTCTAACCAAACTGTTAGCCAAGGACTGGATGTCCAAAGCTAAAGATCACTCCTCTATTACTAAGAAAGCCAAGCTACCCATACTAACTGCCTTCCAACTTAAGATATCCGCCACTACGTTTGCCTTGCTCGGATGATAAAGAATAGATATATCGTAGTCCTTCAGTAACTCCAACCACCTACGCTGCCTCAAATTTAGATCCTTCTGGCTGAAAATGTACAGAAGACTACGATGGTCAGTAAAGATCTCACAATGCAAGCCATAAAGATAATGCCTCCAAATCTTCAATGCGAAGACTATAAATGCTAACTCCAAGTCATGTGTTGGGTAGTTACTCTCGTGAACCTTCAACTTTCTGGAAGCATATGCAATAACCCAGCCCTGTTGCATTAACACACAACCCAAACCAATACCCGAAGCATCACAGTACATGGTGAAACCCTGACCCTCAACTGAAAGAGTAAGAATTGGAGCTGAAGTCAATAAGGCCTTGAGCATCAGAAAGCTCGCCTCACACTCTTCTGACTGCTGAAAGGGAACATTCTTCTAAGTCAATCTAGTCAATAAAGTTTCTATCGAAGAAAACCCCTCCACAAACTGTCTGTAATAACTTGCCAACCCGACGAAACTGCGAACCTCGGTAGGAGAAATAGGCCTTGCCTAATCACGAACTGCTCCAATCTTCGTCGGATCTACCACAATCCTGTCCTTGGACACCACGTGCCCCAAGAATGCTACAGACTCAATCCAAAACTCACACTTAGTGAATTTGGCATACAACTGATGGTCTTGCAAGGTCTGAAGTACAACTCTAAGATACTGCTCATGCACCTCTATACTCCTAAAATAAATCAGAATGTCATCGATGAACACAATCACAAATGAGTCCAAGTAGGCACTGAACACATGGTTCATCAACTCCATAAAAGTTGCTGGGGCATTAGTCAAACCAAAAGACATGACTAGGAACTCAAAATGGTCATACCGATTCCTGAATGCAGTATTTAGGATGTTCGCAGCCCTAATCCTCAACTGGTGATAACTGGACCTCAAGTATATCTTAGAGAACACCGCTGCACCTTGTAGCTTGTCAAACAAATCATTAATGCGTGACATCGGATATCTGTTCTTAACTGTCATCTTATTCAACTGCCTGTAGTCAATACCCATATGCATAAAACCGTCCTTCTTCTTCACAAATAGAATTGGAGCACCCCACAGAGACACACTAGGCCTGATGAACCCTCTATTCAATAGATCCTGGAGCTGATCCTTAATCTCTCTCAACTCAGCTGGTGCCATCCAGTATTGCAGAATAGAAATGGGCTGAGTGTCCGACTCAACATCAATACCAAAGTCAATGGCACGCTCAGGAGGAAGACCCAAAAGATCAGAAGGAAACACATCCGAATACTCATAAGCCATAGGAATTGACTCAAGAGAAGGTGTGGTGGCACTAGTATCACGAACATAGGAAAGATAGGCTAAGCACCCCTTCCCAACCAACCACTGGGCGCTCAAGAAAGATATGACTCTCCTCAACATGTGGCTATCAGCACCCTTTCATATGATAGGAGGGATACTAGGCATCCATAGAGTAACAGTCTTTGTGAAGCAATCCAAGATCGCGTGATAAGGAGACTGCCAATCCATGCCTAAGATCACATAAAAATCAACTATATCAAGTATAACCAAGTCTACCCATGTGTCGTACCCCAAGATAGTCACCACACAAGCCCGGTACACCTGATCCACTACTAAAGAATCTCCTACTTGGGTAGATACATGTAAAGGCACAGGCAATGACTCACAAGTAGACTCCAGGAGAGTAGCATAATAGCAGATACTTAGGAGAATGTAGACCCCAGATCAAACAAAGCAGAAGCAGACTGATGACAAATGGAGATTGTACTTGTGATGACAGCATTTGAAGTCTTAACCTCTGCTCAGCCCCAAACTGCATACATGTGGCCTCGACCACCATGACTACCTTATATACCATACTAAGGACCACCTCTAGTACCCTAGAAACCACCCCTACTACCCTGTGAACCACCTCTAGCTGGAGGTGCTGGAGCCCTGGGGGCCTAAACTAACTCATCATGTCGCCTATGGTGTTGTGCTAATGGACACTCTCTAGAAAAGTGGCCTATCTCACCACACTCATAACAACCCCGACCAAACTTACTTCGCTATGAAGACCCGGCTGCATCAGAATGACCACCATGACCTGTGAACCCTGAATGAGCACCTTGTGGAGTAGGAATAATACTCTGGCTACTCTGACCCTTGAAAGTCTGTAATGCCACCTGAATAGGCCGGCTTGGCTGAAAATGCTACTGGTGCTGACCTCTACCATAGTAGCCTCTATCACAGGCCTGTGAACCACTAAAACTGCCTTGATGGCGGGGCCTCTTATCGCTGCCCCCTTAGGCCTCGTGAAAAATGCCCTCAATAGTATGGGCATGATCTACCACCTCCCGAAAGGACTGACTCGATGCTACCATACCCTCTGTGGCCAAGCAAAGCTACAAAGTCAAACCTCAAACAAAGCGGCATACTCTCTCATGCTCGATGGACAGAATCATAGTGGCGTGTCTGGACAACTGGTGGAAACTAACCTCATACTCAGACACAGTCATGGAGTGCTGCTCCAACCCAGAGAACTGATCCATCAACCGCTCTCTTATGCTATGTGGTACATACTTCTCCAGAAAAGTTGCGGAGAACTGGGCCCAAGTAAGAAGAGGTAACCCGACTGGTCTGCAAGCTACATATGACCTCTACCACTGTTTCACTGGACCATCCAGCTGAAACACAGTGTAATCTTCTCCATGCGACTCGACTAACCCTAAATTATGCAATCTCTCATGGCAGCTAGTCAGAAACTCATGTGCATCCTCCATAGAAGTACCTGAAAGCCTCGGAGGACCCAATTTCAGAAACCTACCAAGCATCTTCTGCTCCTCAGTAGACATATCTGGCCCAGTGGGAATAGGTGGAGCAACTGTAAGATCCGGTAATACCCCTAATATGGGAGCCGCATCAGCAAGCTGCGCTCCTAAATCTTGTGTTGTCACCTAAGATGAAGTTTGACCCTAACCTCTACCCAGAGAACCAAGTCTGACCCTCACCTCTAACCTGAGAACCAATCAGAGTACCTAGTGAAGTTGTTGGTGGAGTCATGCTCTCAAGAAACTCCAATAACCAAACCAAAGTGTCCTGCAATACTGGAGTAGCCACAAAACCCACCGAATGTTGGGCTGGCCCCATGCCTTCTGGCTCATACTGTACCTCATCAACCCTATCGTCTGGCTCTGGTGATGGTAGCCTATCCCAGGTCTGAGCTGGCACCGCAGCTCATCCCCTACCTCGACCTTTGGGTTGACCTCTCCCCCGTCCCCTCGCTGGGGCTCTAACTGCAGATGCAGGGGCCTCATCCTCACCCGCTGTAGATCTCATCCGAACCATCTGAGAAAAAGTGAAACAAATATACTTAGAAGTTGAATAAGCCAAGAACACAAGACAAGGAATCAAACAAGATGACACATTTCCTAGGAATGTCCTATAACTTCTCATAGATTAGATACGGATGTCATCGTACTGATCAATGAGACTCTACTAGACACTTTGCTCTTGTACTGGCGAGACCGGTGAACCTAGAGCTCTGATACGAAACTGGGCCATGATAGCGCTTACATAACTCCCTAGTAGGCCAGCCAAACCCAACAACGTGGAAGACAAGCAAAGCAATTAAAGTAAGGGAGGAAGACATAAATGAAAAGGATAGGCCAATAACATATATACATACCACCGTATTAAATATACAAAAGATGGCTCTAAAGTAAACAAAGAGACAAAACATACACAAGAACTAACCCGGACTTGGTGTCACTAGTACAAGAGAAACTAAAGTAAGGAGTAGTTATACAACATACTCTATCAATACAAAATATAGACAGAATAAACAAGATGGAAAGCATGTAAATACTCCAAGGCGCCGGGAGCTCACCGTAATCCAAACTGCAACAGACCTTGAATAAAGGGAGGATCAATGGGGGTGGCTTGTACTAGGTGTTGTATCAGAAAAAAAGATGCAGAGTGTAGTATGAGTACTAAGACAATGGGTACCCTGTAGGCATCATAGGCCGACCGAGCGTAGAAAGATAATATATAAATATAAATTACAGGAAAGCAGCTTAAATACAGAGATCCACCTAAATCTAGTTATAAAAATGAAACAGAGCCAACCGAGCCAAATAGGATAAAGTAAAGGCAAGATCAGTTCCAATCAACCGGCAATCCAAAAGCACCAAAGTCAATGCAATGCAATGAAAGATAATAAAATATGTGAATGCATAATAGTATAAACTCAGAATACCGCATCGGGCACCTGGAATACCGCATCAAGCTATGCATATATATATATATATATATATATATATATATATATATATATATATAGGTAAATGGGAAGTAAAAACTAGAAATAATACATCGGGGTTCCGAAATGCTGCATCGGACTATATATATATATATATATATATATGCATAAAATAGTACTTTCTCTTTTTCCTTCTAACATCTGTAGTAAAACCCAATATAATTCATTTGAAATCCAAAAATCACCGTAGCCGTAGTAAACCTCATTTTGAACCAAAAACCTTGCAAAACACTTTCTTTTTGTATCAATACTATGCAATGCAATATGAGCATGAAACATCCATAGAGAAAATGACACACAACAAGGCAAGACAAGGAAAAATACCCTCCAAACAAAGAGAACTGACCTGGAACTCTACCCAAATCCAAGTTATGTCCTTGGGCCCACAGTTACACACAACAGTAGAATAAAGCGGATAAAACAGGAAAGTAATAGTGAAAAATCACAAAGTATCTCCACTCTACCTCTAAAACCTAATCACAAAGTATCTCCACTCTACCTCTAAAACCTCCTAAAATTAACCTAGGGAATCTAAGCTAGCCATAACGATACTACAAGCTCCTAGGCTAAGGATAAACATAATAATTCTAAACTATAATCCGAAATGGCCAATTTAAAATAATAGATAGGATTTAAGCCTATCTCTACCTAAAGTTCAACCTAATGTTCCAGTAACATATAAATGTATAGAATCTAACCAAACTCAATCTAGAAAGTAAACCGTCACCTACCTCGGGGCTGAACTGCAAACACGAATCATCACTCGTGTGCCTTCCCCTTCTGAATAGCCTTAAAATGATGCCACACTATCAAGAACATAATCCAGGTGTCTAGATGAGAAGAATGACACCCATATTACTATACGACAAATCGGACTGGAAATCAGGTCAAAAAATGGCCCTCGGGGCCTGCGCAATGAAACATAAATTAAAATTCACAATTATGCTCGCGGTGGATTATGAAACCCATTCTCAAAAAATGAGCGGAAACGGAACTCGTTTCAGAGCTCAAAATATCCCCGAAGTTCTACTAATTCAAGGGAAATCACAAGGGGAAAACGGTGGAATTTATTATGATTTAACGAGAATTACCAATGGAAAAGAGGAGAGGGATAGAGGGGGAATTACCAGATGAAGTATGCTGAGATAAGGGGCTGGAACCGGAGCTCAAATGATCAACAATGGAGAAATAATGAAATGTTAGAGGAGAAAACAAAGTGGGCAACTTAAATAGCTGTCTGGGTTCCTTCATCGTAATCGCGAGGGACCCCACGCGATCGCGAGAAAATGCGATCCAAACCATTGTGGTCGCGATGGTCCAGTCATGCGATTGCATAGAGCAAGCTGGACCTGGTCCCAGCCTGCTTCATTGTGATCACGAGGAGAAACTGACGTGATTGTGATGGTCTGGAAACTAGACCATTGCGAAAGCGATGGCACCTCGTGATCGCAATGACAAAATTAGTCTACAAATTTATAGCAGCAACCAAAAAATCACAAAGGCCAAAAAGTCTCCCGATGGACCCTCGAGATTCATTCAGAGCCCTGTGAACACGAACCAACCATGTTACCCTACAAGAAACAATATTACAGACTCAATGGAATCGACAAAACTCCCAATGGAAAATGTTTTAATGAAAAGTGGGCTCCATGCCCAAAACTAACTAGGAACTCAATACCCAAAAACAAGTCCAGAAGCCGCGGGACCCAAACCAAATATTCCACTAGCCCAAAGTTGACATTCCAGATCTAACAGCGTTGACAAAATTTTCGTCCGAGGTTGTCTTCTCTGAATATTGACCAAAGTCAACCCAATAAGCCAAACTGGCCTGAAACAAAAACAACACACACCCAAAACAAAAACTCCTAAACCCAGACAAAGGGTCCTACTAGACCAAAATTCCCATTTCGAAGCCAGCGGAACTATTAGAATTTGATTCTGAGCATATTTACCAAGAAATTTCACCAAAGTCAAAAAAATTCTAAGTTCAAGTTCAAAATCAGGGAAATAGTCATAACGACCTAACAAATAGCCCAGGCACCAAACCGCCAGTCCCGGTAAGTCATAAATGACCCGTAGCCACTGAGGAAAAGCTCAAAATGCAAAAAATCACGAGAAACAAAAAACAACCTGGACGGTCATTACACCTCTGCAAACACATGCATAGCTGAATGGAATGGCCAAGAAGAGTAACCCTGCAAACCATGGCCCTACGAATAAGTACCACTGAAATGACCTAATTTACAGGCCTTCTTTTCCTCTGCCTTCACCTCTCCTTGTTTCTTAATCCCTTCCACCTTCTTCATAAACTCGACCACTTCCTGAAAAATCTTTACGGACATAGCCATTTATAGTGAAGCCACCTGAAGACCTGACTTCAACCCTTTTAAAAAAAACTGATCCCGTCCTTCTTTGAAGTAATCAACTGAAGTGCATAGCGAGAAATAGCATGAAACTTGGCCTCATAGGCCACCACAGACATATCACCCTGATCCAGTAGAACTCACCTTCTTCATATCTCGATAGGTATGAGGAACATACTTTTCAAGGAACATATTCTGAAGCTGGTACTAAGTGAGTGGAGGTAAACTATCCCTACACTCAACAAAAGACCTCCACCTATAACTAAAATGTCACAAACTCCACACCATACCTCTCCACAATGCCCATCTTATACAGATGCTCATGACAGTCAATCAAGAATTCAAAAGCATCCTCTAACTCAGTACTCTAAAACATTGGAAGTTTTATCTTTATAAACTTACAAAACAGTCCATTCTCATCATTAGTCATCACTGATCCCAATACCTGTCAGGGAAACATTCCTATCTCAGAGCCTTCATCCATCTGAGGCGCTACAGAACTGGCATGCTGCAAGGCTGGAGATGGAAATGCATGAATTGCTGGATTAGTACCAGTGCCAGCCAAACTACTCAAAAACCCCAACACCTGCTGAATCAACTCTGCAAACATAGGCACCTGAGTTGTACCATTCGTCTTGGGTACCATATTCCCTGGAGACACCACTTCGTCCTCCTCAACCATCACCTCCTTATTCTGACCCAATTCTGGAGCATCCTGCTATGGGGGAGGGGACGGTGATATCTGCCTGACCAGTCCTCTGGCTTCCCAGAATCCACCCCTGACAGGTGCTGCCCCTGTCCTCCCCTTCTTGCTCTGCCCCTAACTTGAGGCCTACCCCAAACCATGGCCTCAATGACTGGAATTGTTGTTGCGGCTATTGCCTCTCTAGATGAGTGAGTGTATACCATCTGCGAAGCAAGAGTGAAGGAGGTTAGATACCAATTTGGATCACCAAATACCAATTGGAATCAAGTACTAGCACGAAAGAAAGAAGTGAAAATTGCTTCCTAAAGCCCTGTAGCCTCTCGAAGAAAAGTACAAACGTCTCTGTACCATTTCGTAAGAATCTATTAGACTTGTTCTTGTATGACGAGATTGACGAACCCAGTACTCTGATACTATCTTTTTCACGACCTAATGAGTCATGATTAGAACTCACCCTAGCTCTACAGTGGGAGAACCATCTAGACCAACCCTTAACCAACTACCTAGAATTTTCCTAAACTATATTAATCAATTCACTATTATTTAGCTTACTAAACACAATCTTAAACAAATTAAATCGTTATTAACTCATTTAATATCCAAAACAAGATAGGGCAGAAGTATCTTTAATTATTACAACCCTCGGGACCCGAAAGTTACCATACAAGAACTCTAAGAAATTTTAACACTAAGTCTAATCAATATCCAGAATATGAAATAAAAAGAATGTCTCTGTCCTAAAACAATGGACATAACCAACATAAAGATGATTCAATAGTTGCCCGACATGGTGCTCACCCTTGAATCGAAACCTGAATCACGAACTAGAGCTGAGGTCTTATCTCAAATGCTGGAATACGCTCTGCACTCAATAAAAAGAGAGTACAAGTTTTATCAGTACAACAACTAAGTACTAGTAGGTATCATCGGTCGACTCAACTCAACACTATACAAATAAGCAAGTGAAATGCAAGTAATAGCAATAAAAACACAACTCATAATTAGTTGATAGACAAGTATAGTCATAACACTTCATCTCAACAGGATACATGTATACAAGTAATCAACTACACTTAGGCAGATTTCTTCAAGAATTGTCATCATAAATATAAGTACAATGAAATGATAATTGCATGCATGTAAGATGTACACACATACTAGAGTTGACATAGACTCTCAGCTATGACCTGCAGGGGATGAGCTTTGTCCATGTACCAGTGTCAGTATGACACCCATTCCAAAAACAATGTCAGCATGACACCCGACCCATGTAACAGTATCTGCATGAGACCCAATCCATATATCACCTCAATACCATTTCAAAACCATATGTTTCAATATATGATACAGTTAATAATCACAAGTAATGGCTGAAAGCAAATCACAAACACCCAACTTACATATAAGCACAAAATAAAGCAAGTTTTTACTATAATTAAACCATAAACTACCTCGATTCCTCGCTTGAAAATAATATTACACCATAATCTTGCCATTTCTTTCAGTTTTTGCTCGTTCTTGATCTATAAACAACATATACACAAACTTTACCACAATAATTTGCCCTTCCTAAGCATTAGGAACTTCAAATTTATCAAATTACTCATGAACTTAACCTAGTTCATCACCTTAGGGTTTTCTATCCTTTAAAATCTTTGAATTATTCATAATTAAACTAACAATCATGAATTCTACCATAGGGAGTGTTTTCTAACCTCTTAGAATTAGTAGTAATTGATAACAACATCATTCCCCACCAACTTCCACCAGTTCATAACTTAGATCTAAATTTCAAATTCCACCATGGCTATGATTTTTACAATCTTAAGAATCTAAAGGAGGATCTGCCACTGCAGTGGTACCTAGGCAAAAAGAGACTGTTGCTATGATGATATTTTTGCCACTGCAGTGGCACTTTTGTTGTTGCAACGACCCTAAACCAGTAGCTCAGGACTTAGTCCCAGCTCTGGCCATTTTACAACACACCTCTCAAAATTCAACGTTATAAACTGACCCTTTTATGGTAATCTCTATAACCAGAGTTCTACTAACTTGTTTTACGCATCGAAGTACAATCAAAAATACAAATCAATACTCTAATAATTCTCAAATTTTCCTAGATCACCATAAACTCAAATTATACATAAAACTAGGCCAGCCCAGAATTTTCAAATTTTGGTCTAAGGAAAAACTAGGTGAATGTTTTACACTCTATTTCAGTGTAACAACGACTTGGGTCATTACAAATATAAATAATAGCTTGGATAAACTTATTTTTGAATATTGAAATCTTGAAAGAATATTTAAGATCTTTGTTTAATAACTAAAGAGAAAAATTAGACAACAAAACTACTTCTAAACTAAAACTATAAAAAACTATCAATTTTTACAACTGAAACCTAACATGTCTATTTATAATGGCCTAAAAAGTTAAAATCCTAAAATTATCAAATTCATCTGCTGATATATTTCACGAACCAATCCACAACCGTTAAACAATTTGTGATCTGTGGATTATCCTTGCACAGTCTTATCTTTAGGTCGCAGGTTCCTTTGCACTTCTAGTCATTTTTCATGAAGTACAGGTTGTCATTTATCTCTACAATCATCTTTTGATTCACTTTCTGGATGACTTTTATAGTGCCACGACTTGATTTCTCTAGTCGTAATGGCACCTACTATCACCCCCCAGTAGGTAAGCCAACCCTTAGCCTAGAACGATAAGTAACGGGCTAATAAGAGAACAATAAGAAAGCAGAAGATTAATACATGCACATCGAGAAAAAGCAGAAGGAAAACATAAATAAAACAAAGAGAAGGGAACAAAAGAATACATGACTTCTCTAAGACCGGTATCTATCAGTACAAGAGCTATTACAACATACGGAGTACCAAATAGATACAATATTCATTGAACTATCTTTGAAAGTGCAAAGTAATACTAGTCCAATATCAGAAAGAGATGGGTAAACTCCGGTCATCAAGATCTCACCATGTATCTTCGATCAGCAACACCGCTCGAGGACAATATCAACGGTGATAACCCACACTAAAATCTACATCAGAAAAAGATGCAGAAGTGTAGCATGAGTAATAAAACATGTGGTACCCAGTAGGCATCATAGGTCAACTGATCTCAAATAAGATATAAGTATAAATATATTTTAAAATACGAAGGGTAAGAAAAGAAGGGTCGGAAATAGATTACCATGCCAAGGCTTGACAATTTATGATAACTACATGAAAATAACTCAACAGGAGATGTTATGTATTTATCTAACTAAATAACATGGAGAAAACATAGGATACTATAATAACCGAGTCTGTCATTATGGATAAACCATTTCATGTGAAGTTTCAGGTTAAAAAACTTTCAGGTTTGGGAGTTGAAAATTTTAGACTAGGCTAGTCTCAGTTGGATTTTGAGTGAAGTATGGTCTAGGGAAATCTGGGTGAGGATTAGGTAATATATCCTAGGTCGAGCTAGTTTTTCCGTTAACTAAAACCTTAAGGAGTCTGAGGAACTTTTTAGAAGTGAATTCGGGGGAGTAAAACTCCTAGTATCAAGGTTGACATGAAGGAGTTGATCTGGAATGTCAGGTTTTAAGGTGTATTGTAAATTGGGCACTTTTGGGAGATTTTCTGAGGTTCATTCCCATGTCAACCCCTATAGTAGTTGATATTGCGCTACAACATCTTTGTCTATAGTAGAGAAATTCCCACTGTAGCAAAAGTCAAGGCCGGTCAGCACTACCATAGCAGTCTATTCCACTATGGTGGCAATGCTATAGTGGTGTATGGACCGCTATAGTGGAATAAGTCAGGATTAATGCAGAAATTTTTCCAAAAACGTTCAAAAATTCTAAAGAACATTTTGGGGAAGGGCTAAAGAGATTATAGCGATTTCAAGGCAATTTTCCACCAAATTTCATCCTAAAGGTAAGGTTTTTGCTCCCCTAACTTAGTACTATGTTTCCTAAGTAGTAGAATCATTAACTAAGGGATTGGGGGAAGGTTTGGGTTAACCAAAGAATGGAGAATCCAGAGAAAAAAGGGATTCTAGGTTGTGTAATTCTTGGGTTATGATTCTATTTCTTATTCATGATTAAATCACCATTATTTGCTTAATGTAACCATTAAATTGTAGTTTTTAGGTGAATTGATGATGGAAAAGGTCTAGGATGGGTGGAATGATCATGGGTTGGCTTGGGGATTAGAATTTGAGTATAATTCAGGTATTAGTAGGCCATTTGGATTGATCATAGTTATTTGTAGTTGTTTTTAGACCAAGAAAAAGATAAAGCTTCAGAAAATGGGAAGGCTTCGGTACAGTAAAGTCTCCAAGCTATTTGAGGTAGGTGATGGTTATTGTTTTAGCAAATGCAATGTATGTTCATGTAACTTTGGCTTAGTGACATATATGTTTGCATGCTTAGGAAATGAAGTTATGAATGTCCAAATGTTTGGGTGTCAATTATGTGAAATGAACTTGGTTATTGTTTTTTGGTTTTACAAGTGTGTTTCTGTTCACCTAATTATTTACTGTTGGTTTTCTGTGACATTCGGTTGGCTCAGGTACCATGCCTGGTATGGAATAACTATCAGTTGGCTTGGGTACCACACCTGGTATGGGATACTAACAGTTGGCTCGGGTACCATGCCTAGTACAAGTTTTATGTCTGTTGGCTCGGGTACCACGCCTGGTATGTACTAAATTGTACATTGTTGATTGTATTTTTTTGATGGTTCCATGACTGGACCGGGTTAATTTTTGAAATAGTGATTGTGCATATTGGTCCTTGAGTGGCTGGGTTGTTACTCTTAAATATGGGGTTGGTCTTAGGGTGGAAATGCATTGTATGTTGACACTTAAGTGTTGGTCTAGAGATCCTTAGTTTGTCCGGGTGATGTAAAAAGGGGTAGGTGTTATTGTTGTTCATTGTTTAAATGGTTGTTAAACCTGTTTCATGTGGTTGATAAGTTAGAAGGTAGACTGAGAGTCTGTAGATATATTACTAGTTGTTGCTACATGTTTGTACTGCTTTACTCGGTTATAGTTTTTAGTTCATATATTGTTTGTTGGAGTCGATCGATGATCCTACCAGTACACGGTTGTTGTGTAATGATTCTGCACTTGCTTTTCTTTTATGAGTACAGGACATATTCTAGTGTCTCCAACAAGACCTTAGATTGGTCCTAGCGATTCCAGATTCCAAGGGTGAGCTGTTTCCTTTGGGCTACCATGGTTTCTTCCAGTTTAGCATTTAGTCCACCTTTTTCAGACTTAATTCTCTATTTTTTGGGGTTGCATCCCCGTTTCTAGACATTTGGTAGATGTTTTGGCATGATGACTTTCAGTTCTAGTTGTATTTCCATAGGATATTATTAGATTTCTGGTTTAGGTATGAATGATAGTTTATTTTAATGCAATACTAGTTTTGAGATGTTAGACTTGCTAAGTGTTGGGTTGGTAATTGGTTTGATCATCCGGGGGTTTCGGGTGGGCGCCACTCACGGCAGTTTAGGTCATGACAAAGATGGTATCAGAGCCCTAGGTTTGTTGATCTCATCTTACCAAAACAGTTCTAGTAGGGTCTTGCGGAATGGTACGAAGACTTCTATACTTTTCTTCGAGAGTCTATAGGACTTTAGGAAACTATATCTTCTTTCTTCCTTCGTGCTATAACTTGATTCCAATTGGTATCTAACTTCTTTCACTCGTTTATCTGCAGATGGTTAATACCATATTTAACAGAGTGAGAGCGGTGGTTTCGATGGTTAATCCGAAGACTTCCATCCGATGCTTGTCTCTATTATGCCGGGGAATAAGCATGAGATGTTTACTAAGTTCTTGAAACTAAAGCCCCCAACATTTCAGGGTACTGAGAAGGAGGAGCCTTTCAAGTTTATTCTAGACTGTTATGAGAGGCTGCATAAGCTGGGCATTGTGTAGTAACATGGGGTAGATTTCGTCAATTTCCCGCTTCAGGGTGATGCCAAGCAGTAGTGGAGAGCTCATGTAGAATGTCGACCATCAACATTGCGTCCAATGACTTGGGCACAGTTCCATGCTCTGTTCTTTGAGAATTATATGCCTCGCACTTTGAGGGATCATAAAAAGGATGAGTTTCTAGCTCTTGAGTAGGGTAACATGTTGGTTTTGGCTTATGAGACCAAATTTCATGCCTTGAAACGTTATGATACTCAGCTTCTAGGTATTGAGAAGGAGAGGATTCATCTATATGTGAAGGGCCTGGATACTGAGTTGCAGGTATTGTTTGTGCATATGACCTCGAGAGGGAAGAGTTTTAATGAGGTGACCGATTATATGAAGAAACTAGAGGGAGTTAGATAGGTTGGGCAGGCTAAGGTGTTAGCCAAGAAGTCCAAAAATGAAGGTAATATCAGTGGTTCATACTTCAGGGGTAACAACCAGCAGGGGTATTCTTCTCGTCCTATTCAGTCAGCCCTTCTAGCCTCCACAGGTTGTTTTCCGGGAGCTAGTCAGTAGTTTTTAGCTCCTAGAGGCTAGAGGGCTTCTTATACTTCTACTAGCAGGCCTAC
Organism: Jaltomata sinuosa; assembly: GCA_003996215.1. Classification (NCBI taxonomy): domain Eukaryota; kingdom Viridiplantae; phylum Streptophyta; class Magnoliopsida; order Solanales; family Solanaceae; genus Jaltomata; species Jaltomata sinuosa. The sequence continues at coordinate 245,235 of QJPP01007535.1, forward strand.
ACTTAATTGCAGATGCTTTCATTGTGGTGATCCGGGTCACTTCAAGAGGGAGTGCCCCCATAGGCAGGCAAGTAATCAGACTCAACAACTATCTAAGGTTGTGGTTCCGGCAGGTGGAGGTGGCTACGCCAGATGTCATCCACAGGGTGGGCGAGGTATCTTTTAAGAAGGTCGAGGAAATAAAGAAAATAGTGGAACGGGCAGGGAAGTGGTGCAGCCAGCCAGGGAAGTTACTTAAATTGATGACCAGGCCCATTGTTATGCATTTCTAGGGAAGTCTGAGGCTGAGGCGTCAGATGTTGTGATCATAGATACAATTCTAGTCTGTGATAGGATGACTTCTGTGTTATTTGACCCATGTTCTACTTATTCAAATATTTCTATGAAATTTGCTTTGGGTCTGGATTTGGTTTGTGATGTCCTGGATTCCTCTATTCATGTTTCTACCTCGGTTGGGGAGTATGTGGTGGTAACCCATATTTATCATACATGTCCTATGGTTTTTATGAGTTTTCAAACTTGGGTACAATTGGTTATTCTGTACATGCAAGATTTTGATGTCATTTTAGGTATGAATTGGCTGTCTCTATATCATGTTTTATTGAATTGTAATACTAAGACTGTGACTCTAGAGATTTCGAGAAAGGATAGGCTAGAGCGGGAAGGTGTATACAGGCCTAAGCCGGCGAAGATTATATCCTTTGTTCGAACAAGGAAGTTAGTAGGAAGGGGTTGTTTGGTTTTCTTGGCACATTTATGGGATGTTAGTGTGGAGCCCCTTTCGATTGAGTCAGGTCCGGTGGATTTTGAGTTCTAAGAGGTGTTCCCAGCAGATTTGCCTGGCATGCCTCCGGATAGGAATATTGATTTTTGCATAGATTTGGAGCTGGGCAGTCGCCCAGTCTCTATTCCTCCTTATCATATGGCTCCAGTAGAGTTGAGAGAACTTAAGACTCAGCTTTAGGAACTGCTAGATAAAGGTTTTATTCATCCTAGTGCTTCACCTTAGGGTGCTCCAATTTTGTTTGTGAAAAATAAAGATGGTAATATGAGGATATGTATAGACTACAGGTAACTGAACAAGCTCACCATCCGAAACAAATATCCCTTACCCCACATAGATGACCTCTTTGACCAGTTGCAGGGTGCATTTGTATTTTTGAAAATTGACTTAAGGTCAAGGTACCATCAGCTAAACATTAGGCCTGAGGACATCCCTAAGATGACATTTTAGACTCTGTATAGGCATTTTGAGTTCCTGGTAATTTTGTTTGGGTTGACCAATGCACCAGCAACATTCATGAGCTTGATGAATGGGGTTTTAAAATCGTACCTGGATTCATTCGTCATTGTTTTCATAGATGACATTCTGATTTACTCTAAGAGTAAGGAGGAGAATGCAGAGCATCTTCAAATTGTTTTGGATATTTTGAGGCACCATAAATTATATGCCAAGTGTTCTAAGTGCATATGTTGGTTGTCTTTAGTTGCCTTCTTAGGGCATGTGGTGTCAGAAAGGGGGGTGATGGTGGATCCCAAAAATATTGAGGTAGTTAAGAGTTGGGTTCACCCTAGCTCGGTGACTGAGATTAGAAGTTTTGTGGAACTTACAGGCTACTACCACAGGTTTGTCAAGGATTTTACGTCCATTTCTACTCACTTGACGAGGTTGACTAAAAAGGAGGTACCTTTTGTTTGGTCTGACAAGTGTGAGGAGAGCTTTCAAAGGCTCAAAACACTTCTTACCACAACTACCATTCTATAATTGCCGGTTGAAGGTAAGGATTTCATTATGTATTGTGATGCTTCACATTCGGGTTTGGGTGTCGTGTTAATGCAGGACAAGAATGTGATAGCTTATGCTTCAAGTCAGTTGAAGCCCCATGAGAAAAATTACCCAACCCATGATTTGGAGTCGGAATCAGTGGTCCTTGCACTAAAGATTTGGAGACACTACCATATGTTGTCAAGTATGAAGTGTTCACAGACTATCACAGCTTGCAACACGTATTTACTCAAAAAGATTTGAACCTGAGGCAGAGGAGGTAGATGGAGTTGTTTAAGAATTATGATGTGACCATCCAGTACCATCCGGGAAAGGCTAATGTAATGGTAGATATATTGAGTCAGAAGGCGGTCAGCATGGGCAGTTTGTCTTGCTTAGGGGCATCCAAACAACCCTTGTCTAGAGATTTGGGCACTAGAATCTAAATTCATGCAGTTGGGTATCTCAAAATAGGGTGGGGTGTTGGCCAGTATTGAGGTCAAACCCACATTTATAGAGGAAATAAAAGCCAAATAGTTTCAGGATGCAAAGTTGAACAAGATTCGGAGCAAGGTGATATTTGAAGAGTTCAGGGATGCCACATAGGAAGTTGGCAGGGTGATGAGCTTCAGGGGGGATTTGTGTTCCTTGGGTTGATGATTCGATCCAGAATATATTGGTAGAGGCTCACAATTCGCGGTATTTGATTCATCCGGGCATAACTAAAATGTACCGAGATTTGAGGCGACTCTATTGGTGGCCTGGAATGAAAAAGGACATAGCTGACTATATGTCTAAGTGTCAGAACTGTCTCCAGGTTAAATATGAACACCAAAGGCCTACAGGATTACTTTAGAGAATGCCCATTCCCGAGTAGATGTGGGAGAGGATAGCCATGGATTTTGTGGTGGGTCTTCCTAAAACCTTGGGAAAGTATGACTCCACATGGGCCATCGTGGACAGGCTGACCAAGTCAGCTCATTTCATTCCAGTCAGGGTGGACTATAACTCACAGCAGTTGGCTAAGATTTATGTTAAGGAGATTGTGAGATTGTGTGGGGTGCCACTCTCCATCATTTCAGACAGGGGTACGCAGTTTACTTCCAAGTTCTAGGGTAAGTTGCAAAAAGATTTGGGCACCCAACTCACATTTAGAACAATATTTCATCCTCAGATAGACGGTCAATAAGAGAGGACCATCTAGATATTGGAGGACATGCTGAGAGCATGTGTGATTGATTTTGGGGGTCATTGGGACCAGTTTTAACCATTGTGTGAGTTTTCATACAACAACAACTATCATGCCAGTATTGACATGGCACCATTTAAGGCATTGTATGGGAGGGGATGTAGATCACCCATAGGGTAGTTTGAGGAAGGAAATGTGAAACCTTAGGTGTGTACTTGGTTAGGGAAGCTCAGGAAAAAGTAAGGGGAATTCAAACCAAGTTGCTAGCAGTTCAAATGAGTTAGAAAGATTACAAAGATTCTAAGGTAAGAGATATGGCTTTTCAAGTTAGTGAATAGGTATTGCTAAAGGTGTCACCAATTAAGGGAGCAATGCGATTTGGCAAGAGGGTCAAACTTAGCCATTGGTATATCGGTCCATTCGAGGTTCTTGATATTGTAGGGCTAGTGGCTTATAAGTTAGCACTACTGCCCAGTTTATCCGGAGTCCATCCAATCTTCCACGTATCCATGCTGAAGTAATACCATGGGGATGGGGAGTATATTATCAAATGGGATTTCATTTTGCTAGACAATGATCTTCAATATGAAGAGGAGTTGGTTGTGATTATTGATCAGGATGTCTGAAAATTTAGGAAAAAGGAGATGAGGTCTATGAAAGTTTAATGGAAGCATTATCCAGTTGAGTAAGCCACTTGGGAAATCGAAAAGTACATGCGGGAAAAGTACCCTCACTTGTTTAAAGCTTTAGGTACTACTCTTCCCCTCTCTTAAATCATATTTTTTGAGTTTGATCAATCGAGGATGAATGATGGGTAAATTGGTATCTGTTGTAATGACTGGTCTGTTGTTATGAATAAACCATTCGTGTAAAGTTTTGAGTTAGAAAACTTTTGGGTTTGGGAGTTGAAAATTTTGGACTAGGCTAGTCTCGGCCAAATTTTGAGCAAGGTATTATCTAGGGCAATCCAAGTAAGAATTGGGTAATATATCCTAGGTCGATCTAGTTTTTCTGTTATCTAAGACCTTAAGAAGTCCGGGAAACTTTTCGGAAGTGAATTCGGGTTGGTAAAACTCTCGGTATCAAGGTTTATGTGAAGGGGTTGATTCAGAACATCAGGTTTTAAAGTGTGTTGTAAAATGGGCACTTTTGGGGAATTTTCCGAGGTTCTATCCTGTGTCAACTACTATATAGCAGTTGACACTGCGCTATAGTGGCTTCCTCTATAGCGAAAAAATTCCCGCTATAGCAAAAGTCAACACCGATAAGCACCACCATAGCGGTCTTTTTCGCTACGGCAGTGCCGCCATAGCGGTGTACTGACTGCTATAGAGGAATAAATTGGGATTAATGCATAAACTTCCCCAAAAACATTTAGAATTTTTGAAGAATGTTTTGGGGAAGGGCTAAGGCGATTTTAGCAATTTTAAGGCAATTTTCCACCAAATTTCATACTAAAGGTAAGGACTTTGCTCCCCTAACTTAGTACTATATTTTGTACATAGTAGAATCATTAACTATGAGCTTGGGAGAAGGTTTGGGTTAACCTAAGAATCGAGAATCTGGAGAAAAGGGGGATTCTAGGTTGTGTAATTCTTAGGTTATGATTATATTGCTTATTCAAGATTAAATCATTGTTACTTACTTAATGTAATGTTAAATGGTAGTTTTTAGGTGATTTGATGGTGGGAAAGCCCTGGGATGGGTTGAATTATCATGGGTTGGCCTGGGGATTAGAATTTGAGTGTAATCCGGGTATTAGTAGGCCATTTGGATTGATCGTAGCTATTTGTAATTTTTTTAGACCAAGAACAAGCAGAAGCTTTGGAAAATGGGAAGCCTCCGATTCAGTAAAGTTTTCAAGTTATTCGAGGTAGGTGATGGTTATTGGTTTACCAAATACCATGTATGTTCATGTAACTTTAGCTTACTGACGTATGTGTTTGCATGCTTAGGGAATGACGTTATGAATGTCCAAATGTTTAGGTGTCAATTATGTGAAATGAATTTGGTTGTTGCTTGTTGGTTTTACAAGTGTGTTTCTGTTCACCTAATTGTTTACTGTTGGTTTTCTGTGACATTTGGTTGGCTCGCGTACCATGCCTAGTATAGGTTCTATGTTGGTTAGCTCGGGTACCCTGCCTGGTATGGACTAAATTGTACATTGTTGATTGTATTTTATCGATAGTTCCATGAGTGCACCGGATTGATTTCTGAAATCGTGATTGTGCATACTGGTCCTTGAGTGGTGGGGTTGTTACTCTTAAATATGGGGTTGGTCCTAGGGTAGACCAGTTATTGCATGTTGACACTTAGGTATTGATCTAGGGATCCTTAGTTGGTCCGGGTGATGTAAAAAGGGTAGGTGTTATTGTTGTTTTTCATTGTTAAAATGGTTGTTGAACCTGCTTCATGTGATTGATAAGTTAGAAAGTAGACTGAGAGTCTGTAGATATATTACTGGTTGTTGTTACATGTTTGTACTACTTTACTTGGTTATAGTTTATTGTTCATATATTATTTATTGGAGCTTGCCGATGATCCTACCAGTACATTGTGGTTATGTACTGATTCTGCACTTTCTTTCCTTTTATGAGTACATGACATATTCCAGCGGCTCCGATGCGACCTCAGATTTAGTTCCAGCGATTCTAGATTTCAAGGGTGAGCTGCTTCCTTTGGGCTACCATGGTTTCTTCCAGTTTAGCATTTAGTCCACTTGTTTTGGACTTAAATCTCTGGTTTTGGAGTTGCATCCCCATTTCTAGATATTTGGTAGATGTTTTGGTACGATGACTTTAAGTTCTAGGGGTATTTTCGTAGGATATTTATCTTTCTGGTTTAGATATGAACCATAGCTTATTTAATGCAATACTGATTTTGAGCTGTTAGACTTACTAAGTGTTGGGTTGGTAATTAGTTCGCTCATCCGGGGATTTCGGGTGGGTGTCACTCGCAGCGGTTTAGGTCGTGATAGGTACATACCTCAAGAGAGATACAAGCAATCAAGGAATCCAACGGGACCCCCACAAGCCCGGAGGATACAAGCAGCACACAATACTAACTAGCAATCAACCTTGTGGGAAAAGAAGGGATGCAGAGACGTGCCATGACATGTGGTATGAGATGAGTGCAATGCAATGTTTGGACAATGCAGTAAAAATAGACAACCCTGAAATAGATTCGTAGGCTGCCCCGTGGGCTCCCTGAATCCCCTGGCAGGCCACCCATAAGTTCAACTATGTATGCAAAAAGTAAAACCTAGATATGTGCTCCTCGGGCATGCAATCATGAGTACCAGTAAAAAAACCACCCAGAACACGTGTCTCCTCGGGCATGCAAGTTTAAATAGCCAGTAAAACTATCTGAAACAAGGGTCTCCTCGGACATGCAAGTTTATCAAATCAGTCTTTCTAAAAATAGGCCAATTTCCTCTTAAGGAAGCAAAAAGTTGTTTAACATATTCCATAAATCCTCTTTTTGACCAAAAATAGTATTTCAAAAATCAATTCAACCATATTCCATGCTAAAGTATAAATAGACAGCCAAAGAGCACAATCAAGCCAAATCATATCACACAAAGGATAACCAAAGCCTACGCACTAAAGTAAATTACTAGCCTAAGGTAGGTGCTATTAGGAAAATTTTACACTAACTCCCACACCTAAAAGAAACCCAACCTAAAGCGGTCGACTAGCTGTCATGCCCCATTTTTCTCGCAAAAAGTGGGATTCTATGTAACAACTCTTTTTGAATGAAAAAGGATAAAGAGTCGCTACCTAACGAATTAAGGTGCATTAGGGCATCATTATAAACTAATTAATTAATCTTATTTTAGTCTACACAACCAGAAATTGGGTAAGGGCTCAAGTTACCTCGAATAGAAGGTGTTAAACACCTTTTGAGTTCCACAAATATGAGTCCCTGCCAAATTCGTTATTATGTGGGGAATTGAGTGATAAACAAAGAGTAAAATAAATACATTCAAGTAAAACCTTATTTTAAAAGAAGTAGATAAATTAAATCAATTTAATTATTAATAAATCTAAGTGAGAAAGGATTACGCATGTGAATTACAGTTAAATAAATAAATAAGTAAATAAGAAGAATCAGATAAGCGAGAAGATAAAATTGACACAATGATATAAAGAAGATAATCTAATTACTAAGTGATTTAATTAGTAATACCCCAAGCATAAAATAACATAAGAATTAAATTAAATAAAACTATAAAGCCTGTACGTTGGGGAATAATCGCTCAACCTCATGCGAAGTCTTAAATGACCTCTTTGTCAAAGTGCAATGACTATCGAGTAATAAGTGTATCATGTAGATCACTCCCTAGGTAGAAGGAAGACAAGTTGGGGGAAGAGGTATTTTAACTTAAAAGATCACCCCATGCAACATAAATTAATATTTCACAACCCAGTTAAGGATTTCTCATACTAATCAGCGAGCACATACTATCATCTTCGGCTACCCGCCTAGGTTGGTTATTAAGGTTATTATTAACCTAAGAACGCACTAAAGAAATAGAAAAAACTAACGTGTCTTAAGATGCCTACCCGTCCCGACTTAATGTTCAAGAGGAATTGGACTTACTAATTTAGATATTAGTCTAGACAAATAAAATACTAAGGTTATTAATTAGATACGGGATTAGCGTCAAACAAAACAAACAAGACTTTAAAACATGTAGCACATAAATAATCTCAAATAGGCCTCTTATTTATTTAAGATTAACTAAGTGATTAACACAATTCAAATAATTAGCACTTTTATATAATTGAACTTATAAGCATGATTTTTAATGATTATACATAAAAAAAAATTATTAATTAAATCCTATGAGCAGTATCTCTAATTATTTTAACATGCTGAAAACAAATTAAATTCTATAAGCCTGATAGCTAATTAGATCAAATGCTAAATAAATTTTAACTTATATTCATGGTTTCTAATTTAAAAGTTGAAACTGATTTAGTCCTATAGGCGTGATAGCTAATAATTTAAATGCTAAAAAAAAATTAATCAAATAAGCATGATAGCTAATTAAATGCTAAAACAAAATTTAACTTATAGGTATGGTTTCTAATAAAAATAATAAAACTGATTTGAATCCTATGGATATATTATCTAGTTTATAAATGTTGGACGTGGAGAAATTAATTAAACCAGGCATACTGCTCAAATGAATAACCAGATTAAAATACGCTAGAATCGATTTAAATCCTAATAACATGATTTTGAGTGACATATTTAATTAAATACTTTTAAAATGAGTCAAGGCCTCAACACGTACTGGCGGCATGCTTGCAAATAATCTTAAAAATTCGTTAAATATGGTTTCTAAATGTAACTATTTTAAATAACACTGAAAATATTCTAAAGTCCTATAGACATGATATCTACGCATTATTATTATATTCAAACAAGCTGTGAGGTTATTTAATCCTACAAGTATGGTAACTAGTTAATTCAACATGCTGGAGATTTATTTAAATCTTATAGTCATGCTTTCTACATTTTAAATAGACAAAACATGTAGCACGTAGTTTTCCCCTCCCCCATAGCAGACCCCTAAAGTATTTCATTTATTATCGAAGTTTATACAATAATATTATAGACCAAATGAATGAATGAGGAAAAGTATAACATAACTAATAAAATCTAAAGGTCTATCAAGACTCCCAAATCCTGGGCAACTCTTCACTCTGCCTAAACAATCCACCAACAAATAACCTTCCAAATATGCCAAACAAATGTAAAAAAATCGGGGGAGCCCATAGAAATTTCTAATACTAGTCCCTGACATTGCAAAGTTTCATGAGAACCTCGAGGGTCCTAGGCATTGCCCATGTCAAGGGGTATGAGATGCATTATAGGCCCCCTGTATTCGAAACAGAATTCAACTAGACAACACAAAACTGAAGCATCTTTGACACTAGATAAATCAGATAACCATTGAACCAACACAAACAAAGCCAAAGGGATTTCAAGCCAAGAAAACAAAAGTTTAAAGCCAAACAGAAATCAACCAACTAGTAATACGCTTGAATTTAAACTCCTACGGGCATGATTTCTTCTAGTTTAATATTTAAACACGCACAAATTGAGAGGCATACTTGTTTGATTAAAGTACTCTAAAAATATGGATGAAACAAAGAGACATTTAAACTATAGAGAATCATGCATATGAAATTAATTGCTTCGATCAAAAACTAACTGGTGTGCAGTAAACAACAAGAGAAGATTCCAAAATCCAACACCTAGCAATCAACAAACTTGTCAAAACAAAATTTCTTAAAATATGAGGGTGATAGTGAGTAAAGTCTGAGAAACTAATGAAGAGGGGGACTGCTTATATAGTAGGTGAGTTGAAAGTAAAATAAGAAGAAAGAATATTTTGAAAATCAATTAAAAGAGCTTTTTTCCTTAAACAGATTGATAGAATCAATTAGTGGTAGAAATCATTCTTAACATAAATATACTAGTACTAAATTTATCCAGACTTAAAGGAAGGTCAAAAAATTAATGCACGCGAATCAATCAAGAGTTTACCAAAATTAATCAAGTACCAAATATATCTAAAATCTACCAAAAATAGACCCGTACTACAAGCTATCCTGATGATTTAAGGAAACAGAATAGGGAGGAAAATTCAGCCAATCTTGCCAAACAAACAAAATTCAGAGCTGTCACATGATTTAAAATCATAGTACCTTAAGTAAAATTTGTCAATTTACCATAGTACTACCCAAAAGCCAAGCAATTTTGTCAAATAAATGTAAGGCATATCCAAGTTTACCATAATTAAGCAAGTACTAAAACTATTCCAATCCAAATAAGGAAGAACATAGATTAAAGGAATGAAGACATGCCATAGTCAATCAATTATATATCAAGGTTTACCAAGAATAATCAAGTATCAAGTTGTCCACACTTTGAACTCAAAAAAAAAAGAGGGCAGACAGATCAATTTTGCTAAAAATAGACAAGTAACATGGATTTCCTAATAATACAAGGAAAGGGGAATACCAAATCATGATTGGACTGAATCAATTACGAAAAAAGTAATCAAGTAATGAGCACAGAGGATTACAGAGTCAATCAAAGAAGGAAAGTAACAAGATTTTTAAGCTTCAGAGCTAAGTTTATGGGACATGAATACGAACTGCATTCTAACAACTGGTAAACAAGGTATGGCTCAACATGCAGAATACACTGGGACAACACAGAGGCAGCAGACAAAAATAAACTAAACAAATTCAAACTTAGAACAAGAAACACCAGTTTAGAAACTAAATTCAGTACAGAGAAGATTCACCATGTCTCAGCCTTAGAACATGAAAAGGGGAAATCAAAACACGCTTAGGCGTTGATTTCACCAACAGGGCAAACATGTATTAAATTAATAGAAAAGTTCTTTGTAAAATCATGGTTTTCCACATACTGTAATTTGCATAGGTAGTCATACAAAAATCAGAAAGATCAAATGACCATGCATAAACCTTCACAAATGGGTTTTGAATCTCAAAACCTATAAACGAGAGAATGAAAATAGCATAGAAGAAACTCTGAATGAATTCCACATCAAACTCGAGATAGACTTATAACAACCCGTCATTTAACTTCATTGGTGCCCACCAAAAATGGGAGGCACAGTTGTGCATTGGTGGAGCGATAGTGCAGGGTTCTCCAGCTGTGAGGGCTTTGGTGGAGAAAGTGGGAGGAGAAGGGGAAGGAGGCAGTTGTTCAAGTGGCCTTGGTAGAAGAGGTGAGTGGGGAAGAGGTGTTGAAGAGGAGAGATAGAGAGATGGGGCAATTGGTCTGTGGGGGTTTTGTGGTGGGGTTTCTTGTTGGAGATGGTGGTGCCAGTGTGTGGTGATGTAGTGGCGATGGGCAAAGGATGAGAGAAGAGAGAGACGATGATGGTTGAGTTGATTTGGGGGGTGGTTCCATGTTGGTGGCCGCTTCACCAGTGATGGTGGAGCAGCGGCATTCACTGGTTCAGCGATGAGGGTGGCCGGAGGTGATAATTGAAAAAGATGAGGAAGGGAGGGAGAGAGTTGAGGGGCGAGTGGTGGTTCCATGTTGGTGGCCGCTTCACCAGTGATGGTGGAGCAGCGGCATTCACTGGTTCAGCGATGAGGGTGGCCGGAGGTGATAATTGAAAAAGATGAGGAAGGGAGGGAGAGAGTTGAGGGGCGAGTGGTGGTTCCATGTTGGTGGCCGCTTCACCAGTGATGGTGGAGCAGCGGCATTCACTGGTTCAGCGATGAGGGTGGCCGGAGGTGATAATTGAAAAAGATGAGGAAGGGAGGGAGAGAGTTGAGGGGCGAGTGGCGTCTGGTTTGAGGGAAAATGTTTTAGGTTTTAGGGTGGGGTATTAATTAAAAAAGGAAAGATTTGGGGCATTGTATCCTGGTCGTTGATCATATTACATCAATGGTCAAGATTTACTCCTACACATATCTGGTCAGGCGGGTCATCTGGGTTTGGGGTCAATCAAAATTGGATTTGGGATTTAAAATTGATCCATATTGGCTCTATTTTACGCTAGAATTGAAATAAATTGAGTAGGAAAGGGCTAGAATTTAAATAAATTGGGAAGGGAATTGTAATTTGGATTATAATATCAATAATTATTAAATATGTACTTTAGAAAACAAATAACACTAGTAATTGTAATAATTAAAATAATAACTATAATAATAATGATAATAATTAAATAATAATGCAATAATAATTATAATACAAATAGTAAAATTATAACAAAAAAATAGTAACAATTTCCATAACAACGAACATGATAATAATAATAATAATGATAATAACACTAATACTAAATAAAATAACGTAATAATGAAAATGATATTAATAATAATAATTATAAAATTAATTTGCCAAATTGTGTACGTATTTTATGCGTAAAATCAATGTAACATAATCTTAAATAAGATTCACAATAAAGTAGAAATAATTAGAAAATAATTACATTTTTATCAATTATAAATATGAATTTAGAAAGCGTCAAAATAACGACAGAACACACGATTTATTTAGTAAATAATAATAATATGTAAGGATATTGGATTCAAAATAATAATACTAACAGCCCGAGCGAGGTATATCAAGGTCAAAATTGGGTGTCAAAAGCATCCCTTCCTTTCTCGGGAATGAAGAATAAATTGCCAATCAAGGAACGTTAACTTAGTAGCTAATTTTGTCCGATCGGAAGAATAATTCTTTGAAATCGGAGAAACAAGAGGGGATTAAGAAAATATTATGCCCGAGACTTCAGTTTTCAAGTCGCCTACATATCCCTGATTTTACGATAATCAAGCCGTGTGTAGTTCTAGATTTAGAAACGAATAAGGTCTCTAAAGAAAACATGCAACTGAAATTTTGGACAAAAATGCAATTGGCACGAGTCGATGAGATTTAAGAGTGATCGACTGAGAATATGGGATGCGAGCAACGACCAATTATTGGTGATGTAAGGGTAAGAAGAGCTATGTCTTGAAAGTAGATATGGTGATTAATCTCATTCCTGGCTTGTTCAGCTCTCACTGTCTGCAATTTCTATTATAACTAGATAAAAAATTGGCATTTAAATAAGGATAAAGTAAAGTGTCATCGGTATTAAAACATGATGCAAGATCCCTTTAAGACCATAAAAAATCTCTTAAGATGGTATAGATAGTGTCTTAAGGCATGATATCTTAGGGCCATGATATACAAAATTAATCTTTGATCCATGAAATGATGTTCATGGGCCATGAAAATGATTCCTTTAGACTATGACTGTAATGACCCTTCCGGTCATTCTCATATTTTTGCCTTTCTTGTATTGTTAGAGCGTGCATGTAGTGGCCCCAAGTCATGTATGACTTGCTGAGACTGATAGTTTGGTGCTCGAACCGTTTGTTTGGTCTTTTTGGCCATTCCTGGATTTAGAGCTTCAACTTTGGAAATCATTGACTTTGGTCAACATTCTTAGCTATCATGCTCGGAATCAAATTTTGTCAGTTCCGTTAGCTCCGCCGCATGGACTTTGGTCTACAAAGATCTTTTTTTGGGATTCGGGAGCTATTCAACTTGTAATTCTCTCTCGTTCTGTGTTTTGAGGCTAGTTGGGCTTGTATGGTTGACTATGGTCAGCATTTGGAGAAGATAGCCTCGGATGGAAATTTCATCAGTGTTGTTATCTCTGGAATGTCAAGTTTAGGCTAGAGGGACCATTGGTTCAGGTCCTGAGGCTTCCAGACTTGTTTTCGGTCATTGGAATCTATTTTGAAAATAGTTGGCCTAAGGTTGGTTTTAGGCATGGGGCCCACTTTTTCATTAGATCGACCTCTGATGGGATTTTTATCAATTCCATTGGATCCGGAATGCCATTTTTAGTCAAATAGCTCTATTTGTTTGTGTCCGTGGGACCCAGATGAATTTCGAGGGTCCATTCAAAGTTTTAAGCTTAGCTGAGTTTTGTTGTACCTATTGGATCCACATTTGTTGGCATCTGACCGCATTTTCTGCCACAGCAATTGCGGTAAAATGCCGCATTTGGGGTGTTTTTCCACATTTGTGGTGCTTTGGTCGCATTTGCGATGAAAGTGCCGCAATTGTGGTATCTGTTGGCAATGTTATTAATTAAACCTTCTCCATTTCCACATTTTCCAACTTCATCCCTCCATTGTTAAAGCTCCCAAACTCAATTTGCTCCACTTCTAGCACTCATTTTCTTGGGGTAAATTTACCATAGCTTCAGGAGCACTTTTTCGTCATTAATCCAGAAGGTTCGTTGCTAATCTCCGATTTTCATTCTTTAAATTTCCTCCATTGTTGTAAATTCTCAAAGCTTGGAAATTACTCGTAGATTTGGTTTTTCTTGGGATTGCATGCTCATGGGTTTGTGGAACTCATCTCCTTGATGTTCTCTCTCGTTGTGGTAGCGATTCTTGCCCAATTTCCGATTTTTCGTTCTTAAATTTCTTTTTTGGTTCCTTGACTTGTAGGGGCTATTTCAGCTCGAATTTTATGCCCAAATTCTTCAATTTTCTGGGCATGTGTTCCCATGATCGTGGTGATCATTTTGTGCTTCTTCATTTTTGGCTTTGGGTTACAGGGCCCACGAGCCCATCGGCGACCCAAAATTTAGGCCGGCTATTATTATAGCGATATGGTATCGTTAGCCTCCTTTTGACGTGTAGATTATTGTATTGATAGTATTTTTACAAATTGGAGCTTCCTGAAGAAGTTCAAGCCTGGACGACGCTGTTCCCGCAGCTAGTCGTCAGACGACAGGTAGGTTATGGTTTCCCCTATCTAGACTCTGCCTATATATACAATAACTTCTCTAATTAGTATCCTTGTGCGGGTTGTTATAGGCTGGTACCCCAGACCTTGTCTGCCTTTCTGTCCATTTATTTAAGACGTTATTTGTAATATTGAATATAACCCTTGTGGTCTGGTGCGGCCTTGTATTGACTCTAGAATATAGATGGTGGGTTATTTGGGAATGTCCATGAGTCCCAGACATAGAGCTATTATTTTAGGCTGGTTATGTCTGATGTAGAGCTGTTGAGCCTATGTAGGGCCGGTAGGAATATTTGTGAGCCATTGGGCTAATTTATATTTGTGTGTGAGCATATCATCCATGAAAAAGGTTTTTCCCTACATGTTTTATCATTGTTTTGTGTTCGGGCCTACTATAGATGGTTTTCTAAACCTTTCATGGCCATGGGGCCCATTTCAGTATAAATGATGATAAAACGGGATTTGGATGATTTCAGACTTGATTTTCCTACTAATACTTGGCTCGGCAGGGCCGTAGCACTAGACTTGATTTTTATACTGATACTAGTCTCGGCAGGGCCATAGCACTAGACTTGATTTCCTACTGATACTAGGCTCGACAGGGTCGTAGCACTAGACTTGATTTCCTACTGATACTAGGTTCGGCAGGGCCGTAGCACTAGACTTGATTTTATTACTAATTTAGACCTGGATACGCTCTAGGCACCCTTTGAGAGGGTTATTGAGACTTTTACTACTATTTTAGACCCGGTTTGATCCCGGGCATATACTATGGGGTTTTGAGTTTTGAGCTACTATTTGAGATCATAGGGCAATGTATGTGGTCGATGAGTAGACCTCCATGGACCCTGTCAATCCAAGACCAGGGGCCTTGGGCTACGTGTGCTAGATGAGGGGTGTACAGTGTAGGAGAGGTACACGGGTAGAGTCCTTCCATGAGTCCTGCCTCTATATGGGTCCTTGAGGTACCTAAAGGGGAACATATCAGTTACTTTTACATCATATAATTATCATGAATTTGGCACGCCAATTCCACCCTTGTTTGTAGTGTGTTCAGTGTACGCTCCGATTGTATGGGCGGCCGGAGGGTTTGTTTTTACTTGATTGTGTTCCTTGGTTGTATGAGAAGCCGTTGAGACTGTAGGTAGATTATGTTACTTCTTTCGCTTCGTAGAACTAGTATGGACTTTTGGTATCGATTGGATGAATGGTTTTACCTTTTGAGGCACCGTCCTTGGGACTGAGATTATTGAGGGGCTAGTGGGTCCCATCTTACTGAGATGCTAATTATGTAGCTTTCTGAGCGAGTATGGGTTTTGAGTCCTGTTTTATCCTGGCTTGAGTAGAAGATTTGGATACTTTTGGGTTAGTTATTCCATCTTAGGCTTTTACTTGTGAGTTATTTACAACTATTTTATCTTGGTATTTGATATCTTAGGCTTGTTTCCGTTAGTCTGTGATTTCTAGTTTGATTGTCGGGTTTCTTTCCTTCATTCCTTTCATTTTTGAGGTTACTGGTATACCGCCCATCTTTTTAAACTCTCCTTATATATACTTTTGTTGCAAGGATCCCAGGTGCGTCCTTTTTCCTCCTTTCACCTGAGTAACTGTGTATGTGTATCTTCTGTGCTAGCATGTTATTCATGTACTCTTGGTTGGATTGCTCATGTGCTAGTTTCCTTGTGTTTGTTCCCTGTTTTCTGTGACTATCTTCTTGCATTATGGTTTTTATGGCTTTTATATTTTATATGTGCTTAGTCAGCTGATGATGTCTACTGGGTACCCATTGCTTAGTAATTGGTGCTCATACTACACTTTTGCACTTTTTGGTGCAGATAAGTGCCTGCCAGTCGGGGCTTGACCACATCTCATCTTTTGTACCGTTACTCTTTGTATATTCGAAGATAGTTGTACTTATCTTTTGTTACTTTTAGCACTTGTATTCTATTGGAAGCTTCTGTACCATCGATACCCAGTCTTGGGGTTGGTGTGTGTGTATGTATATATATATATTGGGGTTGTGGTGTGTGTGTGTGTATATATATATATATATATATTGAGGTTTTAGCTTTCGTATTATCTTTACCTTATTCTATTTCCGTTTATTTCAGCTTATCATGCGTATTCGTTAGGTGGCAGCCCATTACTAACAGTTCTGGGCTATGAGAATTGGTTCGCCTACTAGGGGGTTGTAGGTGCCATCATGACCTGAGAAATTGGGTCGTGATAATGATGCCTTCAGAGTATGACAAATAGAAATTAAATCCTTAGGCTATAAAATGATATCTGCAGGCCATGAAAATGATGCCTTTAGACTATGACGCCTTAGGAACATGATAAGCATAAATTAAATCCTTAGGCCATGAAATAATGTCCGCAGGTCATAAAAATGATGCCTTTAGACTATGATGCCTTAGGAGTATGATAAGCATAAATTAAATTCTTAGGCTATAAAATGATATCTGCAAGCCATAAAAATTATGCCTTTAGACTATGACGCCTTCGGATGATTAAATAATGATTAAAGAAAGCATATCTATTTTGAGTAGCATAGCATAACGTTGGGTAGCTTTTGAATGGTTGAATCTGTAGTAGTTTGTTGTGATTTGATGCAATCTCGAGCTTGAATACAACTTTGGGCACAATGCAGATTCTCGAGCTCAATGCAATCTGAGGTGTGATGTAATTCTCGGGCTCAATGAAATCTCGGGATCAATGCAATCTCAGGCACAATGCAATTATTGAGCACAATGCAATCTCGGGCTCAATGCAATTCTCATGCTCAATGTAATATCGGGAACAATGCAATCTCGGACACAATGCAATTCTCGAGCATAATATAATTCTCAGACACAATGCAATTCTTGAGCTTAATGCAATATCGGGCACAATGCAATTTCTCAGGCACAATACAATTCTCACTAATAGACATCACAATTTCTACCAAACCAGCAACTAATAATAATAACAAGAAGCTATCGACACCTCACAAGAGTGGCAAGCTCCAAAGGCAATATAACAAGGTGTACTTCATGTCGTTCAACTCGACAACTGTCATACGCGACTATGAAAAGAAGCACACTAACCCATCAGTCCCTCCAACACCTTAACATCATCAATATACAATAATTGTAACCCAACTTAATGAGAGAAAGGGGTGCTTGGACACACGGCATCTAAAACACCACTTTGTGGCTCAGAAATCTATAAAAATGATTCTAGAACGTGAAATTATGAAGGAAAGTCATGGGAGGGAGATTATCCCAAAAAAAGATTCAAATCCCAACCTAAACAAGTTACTAGAAGGACCCACTACCGCTACTAAATCAGAACTATGTCAAAAGACAACTTTATGATCATTTTGGCCTTTCCCGATTCTGCCAGACAGGCCGTGGTAAAACGGTCATAACTTTGTATTATGACATTATATGGATGAATGGTTTCATGTTCTAGAAACTAGACTCAAAGACCTTTAATTTGATATGTAATAAATCCTCTTACTCTCTATAGATTAGGAGATATGCCCATTCCAACTCATCCCCTCAACAAGATTGCATAGTAGTTACTACTTTCCCACTTGACATGGAGTCGATACTATCGAATACGATTTCATAATGAGGAATAACGGTACAAGAGAAATACAACAACATAATAATTCAAAATCTCTATAAATAGTTCCTCAAAAGTGCTATAGGTTCAAACTTCTAAAATCTAAAATCATGCCAAAAAATAAAGGGATAGCCATTACATACCTCAACTTCGAGCTTGAAAAATTTGATATAGATAATCAATTATCTTTCGGAGATCAAATATTTCGTTGCAATATTCTACCCCTCAACTTTCTTCAACGCGGGAGTATGTATATATAGGGACCAAGTAACGGCTTCCCTATAACAATCTTACAAAAAAATGAAGTTCTTGAGGGTTATACGTGATGTAAACATATTGAAAGACAAAGATGGAGTAGGCGGTGGATTATTTTCTTTTGAGTTTCTTACGAGTTATCTATTCTTTTATTATGCATCTTATAATATTATATTATGATAAAATAAGTGGCAAGTTTAGCACCTCACAAATGTAATGTACTGAATATATTTAATGCAAGTGGAACAATGATATTCCCAAGAATTAAAAGCCACCATCAAATTTATTTACTAATTAATGCCAATGAAATGATACACATATATGTATAGAAGCTACTGTAACGTGGAAGGCATACAATTCAAGAGATAAAAGATTAAATGACATTTATTCAAAAAGGATTTTTCCATATAGCTAGACTTAACATCTCCATTAAAATATTAATAAATTATAAAAAAATTATAAAATAAATACATACACAAACGTATCGTAACTAGAGAATTTTTCATAAATATTTAAGACATTTAGGAAGATAATAAATATATATTTTTTATTAAGTCTGAATCATGCGCGGTATTACAATAATACTCTCAAATTTAGGCTCATAAGCTCTTCACACGGGACGAAGGACAATCATGAAAACTTGTGGTGTTACATTTAGATTGTACTTTCGTAGTCTATGGAAGAACTTCTCGAGATCTTCTAAATGACTTGAACCCGTCATGGACTTGATGATAATGTCATCCACATAGAATTTAATTTCTTTGTGGATCATGTAATGAAAAATGATAGTCATGGCCCTCATATATATAGCTCCAGCATTTTTCAACCTGAACGTCATAACCTTGTAACAGTAGACCCCCAAGGTGTAATGAAAATAGTCTTCTCAGCATCATCCTCAAGCATCTTAATTTGATGATAGCCGGCAAAACAATTCACAAATGATTGTGTTTTGTGCTTGCATAATTATGATCAACATATGTATGTTAGGGGGTGGAAAGTTATCCGTAGGGCTGGCTCTGTTAAGATCCTTGTCGTCCACACAGACTCTGAGCTTACCATCTTTCTTAGGAATACGCACGATGTTGGCCAACCAAGTCGGGTATTTGGTTACTCGAATGATTCCAGCCTCAATTTTCCTTGACACTTCCTCTTTAATCTTCAAACTCAGATCAGGCTTATACTTCCTAAGCTTCTGCTTGACAGGAGCACAAAATAGATCGTTGGGAACTTGTGGGATACAATCGAAGTGCTTAATCCTGTCATATCTGCATAGGACCAAGAAAAGACGTCTTTGTGCTTTTTCTTAAACCGGATGTATTCCTCTTTTTCATCTTCAAATAAGTAAACACTGACGCTAGTTTCATTAATCACCTTTGAATCCCCTAAATTCACTACCTTTGTGTCCGCTAGGTTTGCCTTAGGCTTATGTTCGAACTCCTTAACATTTTTAACAAGTTCTTCCGGTACCTCAGCTTCTTCTATCTCCTCTAGTTCACTTATGTTATGTTGTACAATCTCATTACATGTCACAGTCTCAGATTTAACATTTTTAAAAGTAATTTTGCTGAAAAGGAAAAAACATAAATAAAGAATATTAATAAACTAAAAAGAAAGCTTTTTTATTAAAGAAAATATTGAATGTATCTAAAATGGTAGATAAAATAAAATGAAAATGACTCAAAATCGAGCCTATTTATTATAAACAACAAAATCTTCCGAGTCTACCCAAGTGCTCATCGAGCCTTAGAAGGAGTGGCAGTCCAGTTTCTGAGAGTGACTTTCAGCTGATTGTTCTCCTCAGGAACTCCTCCTCCCTCCTCACTAATGACTATGTTGTCATCCTCCTCGTCAAAATTCATCATGAATAGACCCCTTAAACTTTCTAGCACGTCATCCTCACCATTATCAAGAAATCTTGCAGAAATAAAAGTCTGATGTAGTAGAGGTATCAGTTTTGGCAAGGGGTAATAAAATCCATTAATAGGTGACGTCCAATCCAGGTACTCTCGAGTGGTATAAGGGTAACCTAACCTAAACATGGTTTTTTGTGACTGTATTTGTATTTGTTCTATTATGCCTTAAAATTTTTCTCCTAAACCACCATTAGGTTTGAACCCTGAATAAATTAACATATTCATGATTTTATTGCTCCACCATGGTCTTTCCACGATGTTCTCTGCAATTTCCACCATTTCCTCATCTGAATCTTCTAGGTTTTAAGGCATGGGGTCATCCTCTAATATGAACAAATTTCTCAAACTTTCTAGCACCAAATCTTATTTTCTCTAACCATTATCAAGGAATCCAGCCGAACGGAAGATCTGTTATACTGATAGAGCATGAATTCCCTCATTGACCTTCTGCCCATCGTTAACATAGCCCAATCCAACAATATTATTATGCATGTGCGGTTGTATAGTTTTGACTATCCCTTGCAAATTCTTACCAAGACCTTTGTCAGGATCATAACCTCTCCAAATCCAAAGCAGTATGCTAAAAATCTTGTTACACCACCATCGTCCTTTCTCGACAAATCCTACCATTTCTAGTGTGTGAAACATCTCCTCGTCCAATCTCTCCTTCCCTTCCACTGTGTATATGGCATATCCCTTCTCACCATGGACCACCACCTTTTGATAATCCCATTCAAATTTGAGGTATTGATGCAAAGTAGAGGACATCGCTCCTGCTATATGAAGCCATAGATGACCAAGTAGAATATTGTAAGAGGCTGGGATATACATTACTTGAAACACAATAGAGAATATGGCAGGGCCAATCACTATATTGAGGGTAATTTCCCCAACGGTGTCTCTATAAGAGCTAAGGCCTTCACATTCATCCTCCAGGTCTGGATCCTAGAGATATCGACTCCTAGTCTTGTCAATATGGCGAGGGGGCATATGTTTAAACCAGAGCTCGGATCGATCAATACCTTTTGTTATCACCCTATCCTCGTAGTACATAGTGATGTATAAAACATCATTGTGCACCCTCCCTTGAGATGACAATTTATCATCATGAAAGGATAGTTTATGAGCCCCACATACCTGCCCAACCATATGGGCTACCTCTCCACCGGTGATATTAGACGGTACATAAGCCTCGCTAAGAACCCTCATCAAAGCCTTCTGATGGATCTCAGAAGTATGAAGGTGTGACAAAATGGATATTTGAGCTGGATTTTTCCTCAACTGATCTACCCCATAATACTCTTTTTCCTGCACCCTCTTCTAGATACCATTCTCTTCAACCCTTACAACTGGTTGCTTTCCTTTTCTAGAATTTCCCTGAACCAGATTTTTAGGGGTATAGATTCTACCAGAGCGAGTCACACCCTGAGAGATATCTGCCTCTGCTACTTTTGCTTTCCCTGGAATATTATGCTCATAATTCCATGGGATTGAATGGGGATCATAAATAACTAGAGAAGCTCTGTAGACTGAACGTGGTCTTAGGTGCAACCACCTCAATTTTGAATGGAACATGACTTTGTGCCGGAACATGCATTTGTGACACTATTTTAACATCCTCTTCTTGCTTAATAACCCAAATCAAATCCTCTAAGTACACTAATTCTTCAACTTCCAACATATTCACCTGATGATTCGGGAGTGGATTGTTGGTAACATTGGGAGCGGGGTCCTTTAACTGAATAACTTTTGTATCAATCAATCTCTGAATTCGATATTTTAGTGAGTGGCACACTTCAGTAGTGTGACCTTTCATCTCGGAGTGGTATGCATAGACTTTGTTAGAATCGTACCACTTATCCTGAGTGTCTACAGCTATGGCAGGAATGGGGGTGATTAGGCAGCCGCCTTCAGTCTTTCATACAATTAGGCTATGGGTTCAGCTAAAGGAGTGTACTGCTTGATTGGCCTCTTTTCAAAGTTTGCTCAGGGTCTATAATTTTTGATAGGTGGAGGTGATTTAAATTGGGAATGATGGGCATTATAGATAGGATAAGAGGTAATTTGGTATTGTGGTGAAAAAGGTGCTTTGTATGTAGGCATTTGATATGGAGTTTGGTATGGAGGCATGGGGTATGGTACTGGAGGATGTTGGTATTGTGGAGGGGGTGGTGTAGAGGTTTGGTGATTGGGAATGGGTTTCAGATCCTGTGCCATTATTACAGTACCCACTTTCTTCTTCTTTTTTTGATTTTTCAGTGATCCCCCTAGAATGCAAGGACTTGTGGTGGCCTACAAAACTTCCAGATTGATGATAATGCCACTCTTGATACCTTCTTATGTTCTCTCCCCTACCTAGATGATTTCAACAAAACTCTTATCTGTAATGAACATCGTTTTCTTGTAATACTGCTGCTCTTGGGATCAAATGAAATAGTCTTTCATCTCAGCCTCATCCATTAGAGGTCGGGCTCTAGCAGCTTCAGATCTCCATCTCATAGCATATTCCTGAAATAATTCATTAGTCTTCTTTTTCAAGTTCTTTATGTAAAACCAATTTGGGGCATTGTCGATGTTGAACCCAAACCTCTCTATGAAATCAGAGGCCACGTCAATCCACTTGGACCACTTCTTCGCATCCTGCTCAATATACCATGTCAAAGCCTCTTTGGTGAGGCTCCTTATACAAAATTTCATCCGTATCTTCTCATCTCTCCTTACTCCCACTATTTTATCACAATACATGCATAGGTGTGCTTTGGATCCTTGGTCCTATTGAATAATTCAAATTTGGGAGGTTTGTACCCCTTCAACAATTCAATGTGTGGGTGCATGAATAGATCTTTGTAACTCAAACCTTTCACCCCCTAATGCCCTCTACGTACTACAGTCTATCAGTTAACTTCTCTAACTTTTCAGCCAAATTTTATATTAACTGGTCCTTTTCAGTGGGTTCACATTCAGGCTGATGATGGGTAAAAGGGGCTATTTTAATGTAGATAGGGTTTAGGTTATGGTTTCCTGGGGTAGGGGTATATGCTACCTTTGGAGTGGTTTGGGAATTTTGTGAGACTGAGTATATGGGATATTGTGGTGGGGGAGACATTGACTTTCTTTTGGGGAGGTATAAATATGTTATAGGTTATTCTGGGGTTACAAGGAGGGTGGAGGATGGCTCGTGAAGGTGGCCTAGGAGTTAGTGGTGGTATTACCCTCATCCTGTGATTTGAGAGGATTGTTCAAAGTGAAGGACAATTTGGCCAGATTACAAACTTCTGACAGTTCTTCTTGCAAGTCAAGGATTCTCTGTTCCATTTGTAAAATTAGTTCATTATTTTCTCCTCCAACACTTTCTGAGGCTTCCTTCTCATTACTTGTGCCAATTCTTTCACTGGTATTGTTGTCACCCATTTTGTCCTTTCTTTGACGGTTTGGACTTGGAGGAGGAGGAGGAGGAGGAGTCTCATTCGATCGTGTATGATATCCCAACATGCACAAATCAACCTTTGGGAAAGGGAGTAAAAAAATAACATAAAAGGTAAAAGTTAGTGATCAACAAATATAATAGCGAACAAGTGAAGTATATGATAGAAGAAAAGCTTAAAGAAGTAAACACTTTACTGATGTTTTCTGGCTTGGGGGACCTCTTTTGTGTCAGAGGTGGGCCTATCATTTTTAGAGATAAATATGCCATAATGTAAAGTCATTTTGCTCCAGAATGAATTCCCTAAAAGATAAAATTTGCACTAAAAAAACTATCTTAAAATTTGCCATACATTGGAATAAAATAGAAACTAAACTAAATTCTAAAGACATCTTCCTCATCATCTACGTCATTGAGGGCCTCCAAAGCTTTGTCAAAATGATGGTGGCTTGTCAAAAGATAGGATAGTGCTAGATGTCTTACTAGATCTCCTTTTTTGAGACACTCTTCACTTTACCTGCCGAATTCCTCTTGAAGTTCTCACACTTTCTTTTCTAGACCCAAAGCATGTTGTTTCTATGAGTCTCGATCCTTACCCAACTCTATTATCTCTTTAGCATTGTTATCATAAAGTTGTTGATGCCTAGCCTCAGAGTCCAATGCCATCCTTTTGAACTTGTTGTATAGTGCTTGTGCTTCAGGTTTTTGGTCACCCACATATCTGCCTCTCTTGACACTTGAGACCGCAGTGCCCTCTAAATCCTTATGCAACCATTCAATGTAGCCCGTCATATAGCCTGTATGATACCTGTCGGGTTCTATACTTTTTTCTTGTAGGAATATCTTCTTTCCCCATGTCTTGGCGAGGTACGTGGCATTGGAAATCTTGTCATCTTGATAATCTGTTCGGTGGGCGTCCATGTTGGTTACCTTTGGTATTATTTGTTTCCTTCCTGCTTGTCTCATTACTCTCATTGGGGAGTAAGGCTGGAAGCCACAAAGCCTAGTCAGAATTATGAAATAGTGATACTGCATATGAATGGCCAAATATGTTCTGGGAAACCAATCTAGCATCTATTGTATCAAGTCTTTGGTCAAAGCAACTAACATTCATTTTTCTACCTCTTTTGGCCTTTTGATCCCATTAACCCCCATAGTTACCCTAAACTGATGTGCGGTAATATTGTCAGCCCCGGTAGGTTTGCATAATGCTTGTATGCCATGAACTTTTTGAAGATGCTCAATCAACCACAGTTGCAACAACAGACTGCACCTTTCAAAGCGTTTAGCCCCATTTTTGCAGCAATCCAAGGCTCGATATATGTCGGCTAAGATCACAGGAACAATGGTGCATAGCCCTCTATCAACCCTATTACACAAAGCATCTATGGCCGTAATTAAATGGGTATGTATGTCTCTTTTGGCCTCGTGTGGAAATACTATCAGTCCCAAAAATAAATAATAAATGCAAAAACTCTTTTCTTCTCCCATGAATCAGGATCAGGACTTTCCATTTTTTTTATTTTTTGAGCACTCTCATGACCGAATTTTCAAACAGATAGGTTCCAGGAATTCTTGATTTGATGACGTGAGATACTATCCCGCTACCTTGTATCCCTAATTTTTCTCGAACATCTTCCAAGGTAACACTTTTGGGTATAATTACTTCGGCTTTTTTCCATCTCTTTTTTCTGAGCAAAGAAATATCCTCAACTTAGCCCCCAATATCTTCAAGCAATGGTGTCATTTCAATCTCACCAAACCTGAATACAATCCTTCTTTCATCCCTGAATGTAGTAGCAGCCTCAATGATCTCCCTATATGGGGTAACTTCCATAAGGGATGGAAATCTTCCCAATACTTTCCATACTGCAAGTTGATATTGTTGACCCAGATTTACCCATTATGTTTTCATTTGTGTTGGCATGCTCCAAACCATACTGAACCTCAGATATGATATTAAAGGAGTCATTAAATATGCATCAAAAAGAAGTTAGCCTACCCTAACCCCAAGGAGCAAAATAACAGTAATTTAGGCATATTTAACTCTCAATGCATATAAATCATGAAGGCGTCCTTTTCGGGATCCTAAATCCCTTAATACTAATGATAAAAATTCACTATTAATCTTGACGCACCATGGTATCAAGATATCTTAGGTTTTATAAGATGTAAGTCCCTTAGTAAAGGGACATGCGGTCATAGCTAGGAACACGAGTGGTTTCATGACACGGTCCACTCAAGCGGACAACTTAAGAGTGGGAAAGCTCATGACTACTTTCACAATTCAGTTAAGGATGGCATCATAGGCCCCTTGTATTCAAAACAGAATTTAACCAGACAACACAAAACTGAATCATCTTTGACACTAGATAAATCAGATAACCATTGAACAAATACAACCAAAGCCAAAGGGATTTCAAGCCAAGAAAACAAAATTTTAAAGCCAAACAGAAATCAACCAACTAGTGACAATGCTTGAATTTAAACCCCTACGGGCATGCTTTCTTCTAGGTTAACATTTAGACATGCACAAATCAAGAGGCAGACTTGTTTGATTAAAGTACTCTAAAAATATGGATGGAGCAAAGAGGCATTTAAACTATAGAGAATCATGCATATGGAATTAATTGCTTCGATTGTAAACTAACCGGTGTGCAGTAAACAACAAGAGAAGATTTCAAAATCCAACACTTAGCAATTAACAAACTTATTAAAACAAAAGTTCTTGAAATATGAGGGTGATAGTGAGTAAAGTCTGAGAAACTAATGAAGAGGGAGACTGCTTATATAGTAGGTGAGTTGCAAGTAAAATTAGAAGAAAGAATATTTTGAAAATCAATTAAAAGAGCTCTATTCCTTAAACAGATCGATAGAATCAATTAGTGGTAGAAACCATGCTAAGTTTACCATAAATATACTAGTACTAAATTTGTCCAGACTTAAAAGGAAGGTCAAAAAATCAATGCACACGAATCAATCAAAAGTTTACCAAAAGTAATCAAGTACCAAAGCTATCAAAAATCTACCAAAAATAGACCCATATTGAAGGCTATCCTGATGATTTAAGGAAACAGAATGGAAAGGAAAATTGATCAATAAATACAAGTAAAACCAATTCTAACACAAAACCAACCAATCTTGTCACTCAAATAAAGTTCAGAGCTGTCACATGATTTAAAATCAGAGTAACTTGGGTGAAATTTTTCAATTTACCACAGTACTACCCAAAAGCCAAGCAATTTGGTCAAATAAATTTAAGGCAGATCCAAGTTTACCATAATTAAGCAAGTACTAAAACTATTCCAATTCAAATAAGGAAGAACATCGATGAAAGAATGAAGACATGCCATAGTCCATCAATTATATATCAAGGTTTACCAAGAATAACCAAGTATCAAGTTGTCCACAGTTTGAACTCAAAAGAAAAGGGGGCATACGGATCATTTTTTCTAAAAATAGACAACTAACATGGCTGTCCTAATCATACAAGGAAAGAGGAATACCAAATTATGTTTGGACTGAATCAATTATGACACAAGGTAATAAAGTAATGAGAACAAAGGATTACAGTGTCAATCAAAGAGGTAAAGTAACAAGATTTTTAAGCTTCAGAGCTAAGCATAAGTTTCTGGGACATGAATAGGAACTGCATTTCCAACAACTGGTAAACAAGGTATGTATCAACATGCAGAACACACTGGGACAACACAGAGGAAATAGACAATAATAAACTAAATAAATCCAAACTTAGAACAAGAAACAACAGCTTAGACACTGAATTCAATACAGAGAAGATTCACCATGTCTCAACCTTAGAACACAAAAAGGGGTAATCAAAACACGCTTAGGCATTGATTTAACCAACAGGACAAACATGTATTAAATTAATAGCAAAGTTGTTTTGTAAAATCATAGTTTTTCACATACTGTAATCCACATAGGTAGTCAAACACAAATCAAAAAGATCGAATGACCATGCATAAACCCTCATAAATGGGTTTTGAATCTCAGAACTTGTAAGCGAAGAGGATGAAAATAGCATAGAACAAACTCAGAAAGAATTCCACATCAAACTCGAGACAGACTTATAACAACCCCTCACTTAACTTCATTGGAGCCCACTAGAAATGGCAGGCATGGTTGTGCATTAGTGGAGCAATGGTGCAGGGTTCTCCAGCAGTAAGGGCTTTGGTGGAGAAAGAGGGAGGAGAAAGGGGAAGGAGGCGGCTGTTCGAGTGGCCTTGGTGGAGGAGGTGAGTAGGGAAGAGGTGTTGAAGAGGAGAGCTAAGGGAGAAAGGGCGGCTGGTCTGTGGGGTTTTTGTGGTGGTATTTCTGGTTAGAGATGGTGGTGCCGGCGTTGTGGTGGTGTCGAGGCAATGGGTGAGGGATGAGAAGAGAGAGAGAGACAATGATGGCTGAGTTGATTTGGATGGGTGATGTCGTGTTTGTGGCCACTTAACCGGTGATGGTGGAGCGACAACATTCGCTAGTTCAGCGGTGAGGGTGGCTGGAAGTAGTGGTTGAGGGAGGGAGAGAGTTGAGGGGTGCATGGCGGCTGGTTTAGGGGAAAATGTTTTAGGTTTTAGGGTGGGGTGTTAATTAAAAAGCAAAGAATTGGAGCATTGAATCGTGGCTTTTGATCAAATTAGATCAACGGTCGATATTTACTCCTACATAGATCGGGTCAGGCGGGTCATCTGGGTTTGGGGTCAATCAAAATTGGATTTGGGATTTAAAATTGAGCCAATATGGCTCAATTTAGGCTAGAATTACAATAAATTGGATAAAAAAGGGCTATAATTTAAATAAATTTGGAAGGCAATTGTAATTTGGGCTATAATATCAATAATTATTAAACATGTACTTTAGCAAACAAATAACACTAGTAATTGTAATAATTAAAATAATAATTGTAATAATAACGATAATAATCAAATTACAACGCGATAATAATAATTATAATACAAATTAAATAGTAAAATTATAACAAAAGAAATAATAAAAATTGCCATAACAACGAACAATAATAATAATACTAATAATGATGATAGAAATAATTAAATAATAATGATAATAACACTAATAATAAATAAAATGACATACTAATGAAAATAATATCAATAATAATAATTATAAAATTAATTTGCCAAATTAAGTATGTATTTTATGCGTAAAATCAATGTAACATAATATAGACAAAATTCACGATAAAGTAGCAATAATTAGAAAACAATTACATTTTTATAAATTATAAATATGAATTTAGAAAGCATCAGAATAACGAAAGAACACACGATTTATTTAATAAATAATAGTAATAGGTAAGGATATTGGATTCAAAATAATAGTACTAGTAAAATAATAGTTCAAGCGAGGTATAGGGAGGTCAAAATCGGGTGTCAACACTAGCCAATCTTAAGCTAAGGCAAGCAACAAGTCGAGACTACACTAACTCAAATATTTAATCGAAGTTTCACTAAAACCAGCCACAAATCACAATTTAAGGAGAAAGGGGAGAATTCATACTGATCTGGTGTCCCGTATCCACGCATTGGGCTCATAATTATACAATATACAAAACCAGAAAGTAAAACGAAGGAAGAATGGTAAAAATGTAAATATAAGGCAATAGAAAAAGGCTACTCTATCGCAAATTCCTCTCCTAATCCTATACTAAGGCCTCCTAATCTAATCATCCCTAACTATCACCAGCCTAAGCTAAGTTAAGGTAAAGAATTCTAAACCCATAACACAAAAACTACGCCAAGTATTAAGGAAGGAGCTACAACTTAAGTTAAGGATTCTCAATTGATATCTTACTCTAAGGCCCATAAATAAGCTATAAGAATTTAAATACCTAAATTGATGTATTCAAACCACAATAACCCACCCACAATTAGCAATTTACCATACAAATACCTTATAAAATCTAAGTCTAAAAGTAGGTAAGTCGTAAACTACCTGGAAGCCGAACACGCGTGCACAATCCACAAGGCCGAAGCCTATCACCCCTGAGAAGCCTTCGACTGCTTCCACGCTATCATAAATATACTCTAGGTGTCAAGATGAGAAAAATAATACCTATATTGATATACGAACTTTCGAGCCGGGAATCAGGTCCAAAAATGACCCTCAGGGCCTGCCTTACAAAATATAAAACAAATTTCACCATAATATCCCTTGTGGGACAAAAATCAGATGCTCAAAATTTGAGCACGATCTGCCATTAATTTGAGCATAAAACGCCCCAAAAAGACCAAGAATTATTCAAGAATTAAGAACGGAATTACACAAAATTGGAGCCAAAAACTTATGAATATGAGGTGGGAAAATGGTCACAGACGAGGACCTAACAATCCCTAGGTTTACTTGATGAACACTCATCTATTTCTTGAGATTAGAGCTCCAATAATGGAGGATGTTTCGATTGAAATGAGTTAAAAATGAAGGGAAGATTTATGTACTGCCAGGGATTCCTTCATCGTGATAGCGAGAAAAACCCTTGCAATCACGATGACCATACTGGCTGACTCATTTGAATCGCAATGGTCAGCCACGTGATCATGGAGAGCAAAGAGGGGCCCTTCATCACTATCGCGAGAAAACCCTCACAATTGTGATGGTAAAAAAAGTTAGACCATCGTGATCACGATGGTTTTCTTCGTGATCGCGATGAACAAACTTCAGTTGTACCAACAACTGAAAACCAAGAATATACTAAGGCAAAGATTTCATTAGATAGACCCTCAAAATTCGTTCAGAATCCCGTGAACACAAACCAAACAAGCTACCCAACTAAAAATAGCATTCTAGACTCAACAGAAT
Source organism: Jaltomata sinuosa (assembly GCA_003996215.1). Classification (NCBI taxonomy): domain Eukaryota; kingdom Viridiplantae; phylum Streptophyta; class Magnoliopsida; order Solanales; family Solanaceae; genus Jaltomata; species Jaltomata sinuosa. The sequence continues at coordinate 275,537 of QJPP01007535.1, forward strand.
CATCAAAATGACCAATGGAGGTCGTCTTGATGGAATGTTGACCCAAGTCAACACTTTGTCGGCTTTTCCTCAAAGCCACTCAAGTACCCAAAATGAGTCCGGAAGTCTTGGGACCTGAACCAAGGGTCCCACTAACCCAAAGTCAATGTTTTAGAGCAAACAATGTTGAATAAATTCTCATTCGAGCCTATTTACTCCAAATGTTGACCAAAGTCAACCCTTTTAACTTTAAGAGTTTTGAAATAGGGAAACTCTTCTAAAACCCAAAAAAACTGTCTAGGAATCGAACCGTCAATCCCGATAAGTCATAAATGACCTGTACCCGCTGTGGGAAAGTTTGAAATGTTAGAAATGCCCAAAAATAGAAGAAATAACCTGGAAAGTCATTAAAACATCCACTACTAAAAGAACTTTCGTCCTCAAAAGTTAAGAAATGGGAAGCACCTGAAGGCTCGATAATGCTAGGATATCAAGCCCCCATGTCAAGCTTGACCTCCCAAGGAGCCTTCTCGACTGGGCGAGGCCTCACAAAACTCTACCACCAGAAATTTCCTAAACCTCAACTTCTAACCTGTCAACCTGCAATTATTAACATGCCCTTCCTCCGAAGACCCAAACCTCGCCGAACTGAACTGACTCCCATTGAAGAATGAAAAGCTAACATAGAACATACTAACACAACAAAGATACCAAAAAAAACCAGGTGAACACCCCACAAAGCTAGTAACCAGGCCAACTGCAAAGGTTACCTCTTCCATATTCTAACTCACAAACCCTCTGATCTACATAACCCCTTTGCCTATACTGAACTGCACAGAGCCCTTTTTCTGAATCATCCATACTTTTATCCATGAAGTCACACAACTAGTCTGTCACCCAATCTATCCCCGAAAATAACTATAACCCCACCGAAAAACTATACCTTCTACCATACTTAATTCTTAAATGAGGCCATCTGAAAAATTGATCTCTACCAAAGCCAAGCACTAGTCCCACTAACTTCTATCATCCCTAACACATGCCTGTAGTATATCATCGAGAGCCGCAATAGTCCACTCCGACTGACTATCCATCTGCAGATGAACAACTGCGCTAAGATTACCCAAACACCAAAACTTATCAGGAACAACTATCAAAAATTCAATTGAAAATGACACTAGAGTTGAATATGATATGGATGAACACCCCGTGTCGAAGGACCATCTCCCAAAAGTTGACAAAAACCAACCTCGTTGTACTGTACCAAGTCTGAACTGACCAAAAATGGATGAACTAGAGCAACCCGTCCATGAAGACCCAAACAATGTCCAATCTCTGTAAGGAGTGTGGCAAGCCTACCACAAAGTCCATAGCCATCAAATCAACTCCAAACTTTAGGAATACAATTACATCCCTCAACACTCAACACACCTTCTGGATCTAAGGTCGCCTTCTTAACCTCGCCAAGTAAGAAATCTTTCGCACTTTGAATACCAAGTCAAACCAACCTATCGGCTAAGAAAAGGATGCTCGAAGCCAAAGGTTGCTGCTTAGCTACTGGTATTCTCATAAACTCTAAATTGACTGCCTCCTAGCTCAAAACATATACCTTATTGTACCAGCACGTGATCCACCAACCTTGAAAATATACCAATATACTAAAGCGTTTAGCTCCCGACTGGAAGAGCATAATCGATGTGAAAATCCACAAGGACAGAACTCTCTAGAAACTCACTTCTAACTCGTTAAACCACCAAAAAGGAACAAAGTAATAAATCACTTTAGTCATTGGTGCCGGTACTAAAAAGAACCCTTCATGAACCGTCTGAAGTAACATGCTAGACCCCCAAGTCTAGAACCCAACTCCAAAGATTAATTATGCGCCTCTTCATTTCCTTGAGTATTCTAAGATATTGTTGACGAACACACAAGGTAATCAAAACTAAATAGGTTGAGAACCCAAGGCTCCCTCAAATTCACAACCTGAACAAAACACCCTGTGTAGACACGCTAAATCTGGCAAACCTCTCTCTCATAAGATTTTAGAGCAGATTAACTTTCACAACTTAGCTGGAATTATCTGATATGGCAGAAAAGGAATGAGTCGAGTGCCCAACTCATCAATAATGTTGAATTCAAAACACAACCAAGCTGGAGCTAGATAAAATAGTATAAGAGCGCCCTAAAAACATGCTAAGCATAGAAACTGGCCCAAGGCAAGGATAAATGTACTAGCACCACAAATACAGGCAAAATACACCAAGAATCCTTTAGCCTACCCATCACTGCACCCTCATAAATGACATAACTCTCCTCGGCAACTGACTATCAGCACCATTCCATAATAACCAAGAGGTTCTAGGCATAAGCAAGACAATAATCTTAGAGAAACCACCCTAGACCGCTAGACAAGGAGGAAGCCATACAAAGCCTAGAACTACAATGACAACCACCCATTAGCATAACAAGGCCTACCCACATGCCATAATTCTTGGTAGTCACCTCCTAAGGTTGAAAAATGTCACGCTCCGAGGCTGCCCCCTGGATGTAACACGGGACTCGGGACCACGAGTGTCCCAAGTTAATCCTTGGTCATAGCATGCACAGTCATTCATTAAGGAAACATGGCGGAAGCATAAATAGAAAGTTAGGCATCCCAACACATAATTGATAAGTCAAGATGAAACACAATCCAAAATGAGGGACCCAAATATTGTCTATGTCTGAAAAGCCTCTACAAATGACATAAGGAGTTGCTAGGACAAGACCCTAGCTAACTCAAGGTATGGAAGTAAATAATCAAAAACTAATTAGAATCATAACGAGCCCTCGGACAATGAGGACTCACCAACACTGACGAGAAATGGCCTACGGTCTCTAGCCACGTTCTTGAGGGAGGGAACCTGAATCTGCATCATCAAGAGGATGCAACCCAAAGTATGTGTCAGTACTTTCGGATGTACCTAGTATGTGAGATATTCATGATCATAATAAAAACATACCTAAAAAATACTTAAGAGGAGTTCATTCGTAAAAAGAGATAGCATAAGAAATTATCAAGATATAAGACATAAAACATGAAGTAAAGTCAAGATTCAAAGTAAAGTATCATATAACTCCATAGCTTGAAAATAATCATGTGGGAGTTTCTCTTAACTGACATAAACCATACTGAGCTACATGTAGTCCAGTGTTATACACCCACACTAAAAAAGGTTTTCCTAACCAGCCAAGGTTAGAACCATGTCATAAGGATCCTTTTATAAGCCATGGAGGGCAACCTATGGTGGCAACATAGTTTTGGACTTGGGTTATCTAGAACCCTCATCGCTCGATGCTAAATACTACTCCCAAAACATATAACATAAGGCTCACATACATGTGACATATCTAGATATCAAGCTTGTTCATAAACATGTTCATAACCCGGATCTTCATACTACTCACGAATCTTGGTTTAGAAAATAATTCATGAGCATTGATGGCACATCGGGTGTCTTGTCTTACATAATAATTCATAACTTGAAAACTTTCATGACTCTAGTTCAATTTCATAATAATATATATTTTCATAGAAAATAGGAACTAGGCATGCACTTGCTTGAAAATCCATGAAAACATGCTATCAAATACCTAATTTACTTAAATCAATTCATGCATGTAGGATTTACCATAATTATCCTTCAATTCATGAAATAGGAGTTCACATGTAAAAACCCATGCAATTTAATATAAATTTCATAATAGAATCATGAGAGGACAATTTATAGCAAAACCCATAAGAATTGGGTAAGAACCCTAATTTGAAAGTTCATGAAATTAAAATAGAAATTAGAGGTTTTGGGCACAAGAGTGAGAGAAACTATTGTTGAATACTCACATACCTTGATTGAAGCTAAACCACTTGAAATTTAAAAGAAAAGGAGACTTGAACTTGGAGCTTGAGACTTGGAGTTCTTTTCCCAATTTGGTAGATGAATGAGATATAATGAAAGACTTAGGCTAAATGGGGTAGAAACCCTTCTAGAAATAGTCAAAACAACACCATTTAGGAGTTAAAAGGGTGGGTAATGAGTAAAATACCCCTGGGACATAATAAAGAAAAAGTTGGAAAAAGTCGACTTTCAGGGACCACAGATGGATTTCAGGAGTCGTAGACTAAACCACGGCTCGTGGTTTCCATTCGTAGTTCCTGGCCAAAAGAATAGGCTGCAAAAGCTAAACTACGGGTCAATAAAATGGACCCATAGAATGGACTACGGTTCGTAGAACTAGTCTTCATCTTGGACCTCAGCATTAAGGCTGCATGAGATAAACTACGAGTCAACAGGATGACCCGTCAAATAGAATATGGTCCATAATGTTCACTCGTGGTTCCTGGGAATAGAACTGATCTCAGACTTGAGTTTCACGAGTCTACTTTATGATCCGTAGAACCAACTACGGTTTGTAGAGTGTACTCATAGTCTAAGACCAAAGGCTAGTTTATGCAGAGTCTTAACCACGGTTCTATTCCACAAGTTATGGTTCAAACCACGGTCCGTGGTTTGGACCCGAGATTCCTGGAAACTTAGGAATTTTCAAAAATTTCAACTTAGAACGCTGGTTCGATTTTTGGGGTGTTACAATATCTCCCTCTTGGGATCATTCATCCTCAAATGAAGACTAAGCAAGGAAAATAGGAGAGCTAACAGCCCAACCAAACACCAACAAAATAGGAAAACTGAAGAATAAACATGAAACTGAACTTTTCAACTTAAAACATGACTGAATCAACTTCCAAAACATGAATACATGCTAGGATCATGAGAAAAACATATGGGGTAGGTTCGGAGGGACATACTAAAGAGGAAACCATTACCTCAAGATAAAACTGGAACGAAAGGAAAGAGATGAGGGTATTTGGCCTTCATGGCCTCTTTTGCTTCCAAGTAGCTCCCTCAACTAGCTGATTTCTCCAAAGGACCTTTACCGAAGTGACTTCTTTGTTTCTCAGCCTCCGAACCTGAAGATCAAGAATCTCCACAGGAACTTCTTCGTAAGTAAGACTATCCTTCACATTCAAATCTTCCAATGGAACAATCAAGGTTGGATCACCAACACACTTCTTTAACAAGGAAACATGGAAAATTGGATGAACCACTTCTAAATCCGTTGGCAACTCCAACTCATAAGCAACGCTACCAACTCTCCTCAAACTCCGAAAAGGACCCACAAAATGGGGACTAAGCTTCCCTTTCTTTCCAAACCTCATCACACCCTTCGTGGGTGACACTTTCAGAAAAACCCAATCATCAATTTCAAATTCTAACTCCCTTCTTCTCACATCCGCATATGATTTATGTCAACTCTGGGTGGTCTTTAACCTTTCTCTAATGAATTTAACCTTCTCCATAGTCTCATGAACCGAATCTGGACCAATTAAAATGGCCTCACCTACCTCAAACCAACTAATAGGAGATCTACACCTCCGTCCATAAAGTGCCTCAAAAGGAGCCATCTGGATGCTAGAGTGAAAGTTGTTATTGTAGGAAAAATTGATAATAGGTAAGTGGTCATCCCAATTACCTTTGAAATCAATCACACATGACCTCAACATATCCTCCAAAGCCTGAATGGTACACTCTGCCTGGCCATCCATATGTGGGTGAAAAGTTGTGCTAAGCTTCACCTGAGTACCAAGACCTCTCTGAAATAATCTCCAAAACTGAGATGTAAACTGAGTACCCCTATCCGAAATGATAGATAAAGGAACACCGTGTAATTTGACTATCTCCTGAATGTAGAGTCTGGCATAATCATCTACTGAATAGGTAGTCTTAATGGCCAAGAAGTGGGATGATTTAGTCATCCGCTCGATGATCACCCAAATGGAATCAAGTTGCCTTCGAGTACGAGGCAACCCAGTGATGAAGTCTATATTGATAGCTTCCCACTTACAAGTAGGAAGGTCAATATCTTGAATCATGCCACCCAGTCGTTGATGATCTACCTTCACTTGCTAACAGTTGGGACACTTAGCCACAAAATTGGCTATGTCCCTCTTCATACCATTCCACCAATAGACTACTAGAACTGTGAGCCTCTGTCAGAATCTACTTTCTCAGCCCATCTACATCTAGCACACAGAGTCAGCCCTGATAACAAAGCACACCATCTGCCCTTTTAGAGAAAACCTCGTCCCTTTGTTGATGGACTGCACCCTTTAGCTGAAGCAAAATAGGATCATTGTTTTGCTTTGCCTTCACTTCAGCCACCAAATATGATTCGAAACAATTCTGAACAATAATACAACCTTCGGTCGAGTCCATAAGGCGATCTCCAAACCAAGCAATCCTATGAACCTCCTTAACCAATTCCTTCTTCCCGTCTTTGACTAAAGACACACTACCTATAGACAATCTACTAAGTGCATCCGCCACAACATTGGCCTTACACAGATGGTAAAGCACACTCATGTCATAATCCTTAAGAAGCTCAAGCCATCTCTTTTGATGAAGATTCAATTCCTTCTGAGTGAACACATACTGAAGACTCTTATGATCAGTGAATACATCCACGTGAACACCATACAAGTAGTATCTCTAAATCTTCAAGGCAAAGACCACGGATGCTAACTCAAGATCATGAGTAGGGTAGTTCTCCTCATGAGTCTTAAGCTGTCTCGAAGAATAAGCAATAACTTTACCATGTTACATCAACACACAACCCAAACTAATCCTAGAAGCATCACAATATACAATCAAGTCATCTAGGCCCTCGGGTAGTGCCAACACTGGAGATGTGTTCAACCTAGTCTTTAATTCCTGAAAGTTTTTCTCACATAGATCGGACCACTGAAATTTAACCTTCTTCTGAGTCAACCGAGTCAATGGGGCAGCAATGGAAGAAAAACCTTCCACAAACCTCCTATAGTAACCAGCCAAAACCCAAAAAACTCCTAATATAACACAGGAAAGTGGGTCTAGGACAGTTCTTTACTGCATCAATCTTTTGTGAATCAACTTGGATACCATCTCTAGTCAAAATATGACCCATAAATGCAACATACTACATCCAAAACTCACACTTGCTAAACTTAGCAAACAACCACCGATCCTTGAGAGTTTGCAACACAACTCTCAAATCGTCCTCATACTCCCCCTCACTCCGAGAGTAGATAAGAATGTCATTAATGAAAATAATCACAAACATATCCAACTACTATTTGAACACACGGTTCATTAAATCCATAAAGGTTGTAGGAGAATTTGTTAGATCAAAAGACATAACCACAAATTCATAATGATCATACCAAGTTCTGAAAGTTGTCTTTGGAATATCACTCTCTCTAACACGAAGCTGATAATAATCGAATCTAAGGTCGATATTGGAGAAGAAACTAGCACCCTGAAGCTGATCGAACAAGTCATCTATCCTAGGAATGGGATATTTATTCTTAATTGTGACCTTATTCAATTGAAGGTAGTCAATACACATCCTAAGGGAACCATCTTTCTTTCGCATAAATAAAATCGGGGCACCCCATGGAGAAATTCTAGGCCTGATGAAATCCTTATCAAGAAGATCCTTCAACTGATCCTTTAACTCTTTAAGTTCCGTCAGAGCCATTCTATAGGGAGGAATAGAGATAGGATTTGTATCTGGAAGAAGATCTATTGCAAAGTCGATCTCCTTTTCAGGAGGGACTCCAGGAAAATCTTTGGGAACACTTCTTAGAACTCATTCACAACAGGAACAAACTGAAGATATAGGGTTTCGGACTACGTGTCCATAACTCAAACTATATGAGAAACATAACTCTTTGAAATCATCTTCCTAGCCTTAATATAAGATATGAAATGACCCTTCAAGGATGGAGGACTTCCCTGCCACTCTAAGATAGGTTCATTTGGAAACTTGAAACTGAAAACCCGAGTACGACAATCAACGGAAGCATAACAAGCATACAACCAATCCATACCAAGAATAACATCAAAATCAGTCATCTCCAACTCTACTAGATCCGCTAAAGTGACTCTATGAAGGACTATGATAGGGAATTTTTGATAGATTCTTTTGGCTAGGACTGAGTCACCAACATGAGTAGAAACACAAAAGGGTTCTAAAAGCAATTCAGGGAAAAATTCGAATTTGCATGCTACATAAGGGGTCACAAAATATAAGGAGGCACCGGGGTCCAATACTGCATATATTTCAAGAGAGAAGACTTTCAACATACCAGTGACAACATCCGGTGAACTCTCTTGGTCCTGACGAGAGGACATAGCATAAAGACAGTTCTGAAGCTAACCACCAGAACTATAAGCAGTGCCCTACTGGGGATGCTGGAGCAGACTGAGACCTACTGCCTCCATTCCCCTTCTTAGCCAAAGGGCAATCTCTAATCATGTGTCCAGCCTGTCCACACCCAAAGCATGCACCCGTGCCCAAACGATACTCTCACGGGTGATTCTTCCCACACTTGCTGCAAATAGGGTGGGAAGATCCCTTAGCAACAGTTCTCTAAGATTGCGAATAGGAACTTGTCATGACCCGATTTCTCGGTCATGATGGCACCTACAACCCCCCAGTAGGCGAACCAATTCCCGTAGCCCAGGACAGTTAGTAATGGGCTACTATCTAACAAATAAGTGGAAGAATAGTTTAAAAAGCAAAAGTAAGGGAACAAGATAAAGAGAATAGATAACATGAATATATATATACATAAGCGAAAACTAAACCAAACCCCAAGACCTAGTATCATAGTATAGATCCAGAACTACATAAAAGGAATACAAACGCTTCAAAATAACATATACAGATGTCTCTGAATGGTAATAGAGTACATAAAATCGAAGATAAACTAAAGCTAACCTCCGATCGCCAAGAGCTCACCCTCAGTCTGAAGTAGTCCCCAACAGACCTCCAAGCACGAAATTACAGTGATCTAACGGCGATGGCCCACTCTAGGATCTGCACCCAAAGATGCAGGGGGTAGGGTGAGCACCAAATGCGAAGCATAAGGTACCCAGTAGGTATCATAGGCCGACTGGGCACATATAAGATAAAAGCGTAGTAACAGACAGAATAGAAGCAAGTAGTCATAGAAATCAACAAAAAGGTACACAGGAACTAGCCCAGAGGGAAGTCAACAGAACCACATGTGAGGCCAGCAAGCAGAATATATACACCATAGGCACAAGTAAAAGTAAGAAACAACGCAGCTGGGGTCCTTGCAATAACAGTGTATACATAATAAGTTTACGAAATGGACGGTATACTGGTAACCTCAAGTGTAAGAGGAAGAGGGAAAGAGTAATGATAGGCATGCTCAGAGACAAGAATCAAACTCAACTAATCATATCAATCTCAAATCCAGAAACTAACAGCCTAGCAGTAACCAATTTCATACTTAACCGTAACAGGGAACAATTCTGTAAGTAAATAGCAAGAGTCTACCTACAGTCCCCCGGCCACCCATACAACCGAGGAACACAAACAAGTGAAAACAAACCCTCTGGCATCCCATACTACCGGAGCGTACAATCAACAAACAACAAACAAGGGTGGAGCCTCAAACAATGAATGATATGATGCATGAAGATCTCAAGTGAAATGGTATCTCTGTATATACCTCCTCCGGTGCCGATCCGGCCCAGCAGGTAGGTTCCATGGAAGGACACTACCCGTATACCTCTACTCCACCGTATACCCTTCCTCCGGCACACGCAGCTCGAAGCCCCAGGCCCGGATGGCAAGGTCCATGGAGGTCCCTGACCCCATACTAAAACTCAGTATCAAAACATGTCATCCGGAAGCAAGTCCAGGTTCAAGATAGAGACCCAGTCTCGAATATGCATGCCCAGACCCTGTCCAGGACTAAAGTAGTGGGAAAATATCTCAAAAACCCCTCCAAGGGTGCCCGGACATAACCGGGTCTAAACAGTAGAAAGTCATCTCAGGTGCTCGGTCCGACCGAGGCTAAAATCGTCTCAAGTAGCAAGAAAACTCAACTAGCACCCTGGCCCTGCCGAGTCTAGCGTTAATCGTAAAACTGGTGATATAAATCATAATTTTACCTTATTTTACCCAAGAATCTTCACAAGTTAAATCAAACCATTTCCAATTCATTTACATCAACCCCCCCCCCTCCCCCCCACGGGGCCATGCAAGGTTTAGAAAATAGTGTCAGTAGGCCCGAAGCTAAAACCGTAGTAAAACATGGATAAAACCTCTTTATATGCATGGAAATGGTATGATCAAACACAATAGCTGCCCAGCAGCTCACAATCAACCTATCGACCCTGCACAGGCCCACAACTACTCAGCAAGCATAACCAGCCTAGAAGAATAATTCTATGCCCGGGACTCGCGGACATTCCCAAAATCCCACCTTCTATGTTCCAGAGTCAACAAGGCCTCACAGGACCACAAGGGTAAATAAAATATATCGGCAAGTACTACAAGCATCGGAGGAACAAAAGTAGGCGGGCATGAATAAAGCGGTCAAGGTCTGTGGTACCGACCTAATAAACCCAACCCAAGGATGCCCATTAATACAATTTTATCCTATATATGCGGAGTCTAGGGAAAATAAACCGTAACCTACCTGTCGTTTGACGACAAACTGCTAGGACGACGATGTCCAAGCTTGAACCACTCCGAGAAGCTCCGAAATGAAATCAAACTAGAATTCGGGCTTGAATAACTTGACGTAAATCATCAATTTCTTTCGGGGATCAAATAAACTCCAACAAATTTTCTTTCACAAAAATATTTCACGTGCCATACCTATATACGTATATAGTACGGAAGCTACACATATGCTAAAGCAATAATGGTTGCATATATGTTGAAGCTACTCTTCTTCTTTTTTTATTCTAATCCCTAAATTAAATGCTACATATATACACACATAAATTGTAAAAATAAATGGTTGGAAGATTGTTGAAAAAGATTAGTGGCTATCTAGGTGGAATCATTTAATGAAAATAAATTGTGCGCACTTCTCCACCACTTCCACGTGGAAGTGGTGGTGCCACCATATATAATTTTTATCTCGTTATATATATTCGGATATTGCATAGGTTCGTAGTAAAATACATATAACATTTTGAATATACCATAATTAATAGAAAATTATTTTGAATAACACCTACTATATTATAATAATACTTTCCAACATAACTTAGCTTACTATCTCCGTTAAAAATATTAATAACTTACAAAATTCTTATAAAATAAATACAGATGCAAATGTATCATACCAAAAATATTTTTCATAGACATTTAAAATATTTTAGGAAAGCAATAAAAATATAACTTTCTACCACATTCAACTTTTAAATTCAATATTTTCAAATACGCACGATTTTGATACTCAGCTTCTAAGACAGGGAATTGTTCATAACGACCAATCGAATGGCCAGGGCACCGAACCACCGATCCCAGCAAGCCGTAAATGACTTGGGGCCGCTATAGGAAAACTCTAACAGTACAAGAAAAATGAATACGCAGAAATGACCGGAAGAGTCATTACATCATCCACTACTAAAAAGACTTTCATCCTCGAAAGTCAAGGACAAGAAAATACCTGAATGCTCAAACAGCTACGGATACTGAGCCCGTATATCTCTCTCGGTCTCCCAGGTAGCCTCCTCGATTGGACGGTGACTCCACTGAACCTTAACAACCGGAATCTCTCGAGACCTCAATCTCCTACCATCTCTAGCCAAAATAGCTGTCGGCTCCTCAACAAAGGCTAAACCCTCACCCAACTAGACTGAATCCCACTGCAACACATGAGACTCCTCTGGGACATACCGATGCAACATCGAAACATGAAATACAGGATGTATAGATGAGAATATCGGAGGCAAGGCTAACTGATAGGCAACGCTACCAACCCTCTGAAGAATCTTAAACGGCCCAATGTACCTGGGGCTAAGCTTGCCCCGCCTACCAAATCTCATCACGCCCTTCATGGGCGATACACGGAGAAACACCAAGTCACCGACATTAAACTCCAAGGCACAAAGCCTACAATCAGCATAACTCTTCTGCCTGCTCTAAGCTGCCCAAAGTCTGTCCCGAATCACTCGGACTCGGTCTAAGGAATCTCGAAGCAAATCTATACTCTGTGGCCTAGATTCATAGCCATTAAACCAGCCAATCGGCGATCTGTAATGCCTACCATACAAGGCCTCAAAAGGTGCCATGCCAATGCTCGAGTGGAAACTATTATTATAAGCAAACTCAGCCAAAGGCACAAACTGGTCCCACGAACCTCCAAAGTCAAGAACACAGGCCCGAAGCATGTCCTCCAAGACCTGAATGGTCCTCTCGGACTGGCCATCTGTCTGAGGGTGGAAAGTGGTACTAAGAAGAACCTCTGTACCCAAATCTCGCTGAATAGCCCTCCATAACTGAGATGTGAACTGAGTGCCGAGGTCTGAAATGATAGAAGCTGGGACCCCGTACAAACGAACAATCTCACGAATGTAGATCTGAGCTAGCTTCTCTGCCCCATAAGAAGTCTGAACCGGTATGAAGTGTGCTGACTTAGTCAGCCTATCCACGATCACCTAAATGGAATCAAATCTATGAGAAGTACGAGGTAAACCAACAATGAAGTCCATAGTAATCCCTTCCCACTTCCACTCAGGAATGGAAAGTCGTTGCATCAAACCACCAGGTCTCATGTGCTCGAACTTAACCTGCTGACAGTTCAAGCACCGAGATACGAAATCCGCTATATCCCGCTTCATAACACTCCACCAGTAAAGCTGTCTCAAGTCTCTATACATCTTTGATGTGCCAGGGTGAATGGAGTATCTAGTACAATGTGCCTCATGAAGTATCAACTGAATCAAATCACTAATCCTCGGAACACAAAGGTGATTATCAAACCTCAGAACCCCATCTAAAGCTAGAGTAGCCCGACTATTCTCACCCTGAACAACCTGATCACGAAGGTCACACAACTTCTGATCCTCAAACTGACGGCTCTGAATCTGATCAATCAAAGTAGAACGAACCTCAATACTAGCGAGAACTTTGCTAGGATCCGACAAGTCAAGCCTAACCAAACAGTTAGCCAAGGACTGGATATCCAAGGCCAACGGTCACTCTGAAACCGAAAGAGAAGCTAGGCTACCCATACTCACTGCCTTCCGGCTAAAGGCATCTGCTACCACGTTTGCCTTGCCCGGATGATACAGAATAGTGAAGTCATATTCCTTCAGTAGCTCGACCCATCTCCTCTGCCTCGAGTTCAGCTCTCGCTGACTCATGATATACTAAAGACTATGGTGATCAGTGAAGATCTCACAGTGAACTCCATATAGGTAATGCCTCCAGATGTTGAGCGCGAAAACTACCGCTGCCAACTCTAAATCATGAGTGGGGTAGTTGCGCTCGTGAACCTTCAGCTACCTCGACGCATATGCTATTACTCAACCCTGCTGCATCAACACACAACCAAGACCAACCCCAGAAGCATCACAATACACGGAGAAGCTCTGGCCCTCAATCGGCAAAGTCAAAATTGGAGCTGAAGTCAATAAGGCCTTAAGCCTCTGAAAGCTATCCTCGCACTGATCCGACCACTGAAATGGGACATCCTTCCTAGTCAGCATAGTCAAGGGTGCTGCTATGGAAGAGAATCCCTCAACGAACCATCTGTAGTAACCTGCTAACCCAATAAAACTACAAACCTCAGTAACAGTAGTAGGTCTAGGCCACTCACAAACCGCTTAAATCTTTCCCGGATCAACCCTAATCCCATCCTTAGACACCACGTGCCCTAGGAATGCAACTGACTCAAGCCAAAACTTGCACTTTGAGAACTTGGCATAAGGCCGATGATCTCTCAAAGTCTTGAGTATAACCCTCAAGTGCTGCTCATGCTCATCTCTACTAAGCGAGTATACCAAGATGTCATCTTTAAAAATTATCACAAATGAGTCCAAATACGGGCCAAGAACCCTGTGCATCAAGTTCATAAAGGTTGCGGGGGCATTGGTCTACCCAAAAGACATCACCAGGAACTCATAATGGCCATAAAGTGTCCTGAATGCTGTCTTAGGGATGTCCTCCACCCTAATCCTCAACTGATGGTAGCCGGACCTCAAATCAATCTTTGAAAACATGACTGAACCCTGAAGCTGGTCAAACAAGTCATCAATCCTCGGCATCGGATACCTATTCTTCACTGTAACCCTATTCAGCTGCCGATAATCAATACACATACGCATCGACCCATCCTTCTTCTTCACGAAGAGAACAGGAGCACCCCAAGGTGACACACTTGGTCTAATAAACCCCTTAGCTAACAGATCCTGGAGCTGCTCCTTAAGCTCAAACATAACATAACATAATCTGAACCCAAATACTGAATCTCTACTATGTCTGAAAGCCTCTAAACTGAATAATGAGTTGCTAGGACAAGACCCCACCTAACTCCAAATACTAAACAGAAACTATAAATATAGACAACTGATACTAGTCCTCAAAGTATAAGGACTCACCACTCAAAGCTAGGACACTGGCAAACCTCTAGCCATAAATCTGAGGACCCAAAACTGAATCTACATTATCAAGAGGATGAAGCAAAAGATTTGCGTCAGTTCTATAGGATGTACTGAGTATGTGAGATATGAAAAATCTAAAGTAAACCTGCTAGATATGTTATAAAACTGATTTTATGCTATAACCATAAAACTGTAATGTAAATGACTCAATGCAATAACATAAGTTGAAAACATAATCATAAGTAATAACTTTGAAATCTGAGCAAGAGTCAAATACATTTTAAAAACAACATGAAACTGTTTCTATGGGAGGTTCTCTAACCGACATAGACCATGTGAGTTATATGGAATCCGATGTATCCGCCCCATCGAGAGGACCCAATATACCTTGCCAAGGTATAAAGGCATAACTAGTGTGATCACGGTGTCTGATGCCTACTAAGGGGACTTAAAGAACCTATGGTGGCACGTAGTTCTAGGATATACAAAGGGGTACGCTAAACTCAATCCAACTCGATGCTCAATACTACTCCCAAAACATACTTATAGCTTAATTTATACCTGTGATATATCTAATGCCAAATCTATTTGAAAAGCATAAGGGTATATCCAATACACATAGCTTAGGTAGATATATCTAGATGCCCAACCTCTTCATAAAACATAGGGAAAGATATAATGTCATGCAATTCATGCTTGAAAATCCTTAAGAACTTAGCATAGCCATATTTCAAAACATACTTTTCTATCTAAATTCATAACTTGAAGAATTAGACATGCACTTTCATAAATACATAAGGCCATGTTATCTAAACATGCCAATTTTCACTTGAAATCATGCAATTCAATGGAATTGTGCTCGAAATAATCTTTAATGCATGGGCTTTTGAAATCAATTAAGAAACCTCAAATAAATCATGGATAAGTATTGAGAAATCATGAATTAAAGCTTTAAAATTAAACCCATAAGTTTTCTCCAATTTGGGTAAGAACCCTAATTTCATAAATTCATAATAAAGTAAAAATCATGGGTTTTGGGCATAAGGGTAAAGGGAATCCCTTATTGCATAACCACATACCTTATTGAAGCTTGCTTGATCTAATGAAAAGAAATGGAGGCTTGAGCTTGGAGCTTGAGACTTGGAGCTTGAAGGAGTTCTTTCTTCTTTTGGAATAGGATTTCTTAGAATGAGAAGAGATTAGGCTATTTGAGAATAAACCCTACTAAAAATGGCCAAAACGACCTTACTTAAGAGTTAAAAAGGTGGGAAATTAATTCGAATCTGATGATCAAGAATCTCCACGAGAACTTCCTCATAAGTAAGGCTATCATTCAGACTCACATCTTCCAAAGGAACAATCAAGGTCGAATCACCAACACACTTTTTTAACAAAGAAACATGGAAAACTGGATGAACCGCTTCTAAATCTTTTGGCAAATCCAACTCATAAGAAACACTACCAACTCTCCTCAGAATCCGATAAGGACCTACATAGTGGGGACTAAGTTTTCCTTTCTTGCCAAATCTCATCACACCCTTCATGGGTGACACTTTCAGAAATACCCAATTATCAACCTCAAACTCCAACTCTCTTCTCCTCACATCTGCATATGATTTCTATCGACTCTGAGTGGTCTTCAACCTCTCCCTAATGATCTGAACCGTCTTCATAGTCTCATGAACCGAATCTGGACCAATCAAAGTTGCCTCACCTATCTCACACCAACCAATAGGAGATTTATGCCTATGCCCATAAAGTGACTCATAAGAAGCCATTTGGATGCTAGAAAGAAAGCTCTTGTTTTAGGCAAACTCGATAAGAGGTAAGTGATTATCCCAATTACCTTTGAAATCAATCACACAAGCTCTCAACATATCCTCCAAGGTCTAAATAGTACGCTCTGCCTGGCCATCCATCTGGGGGTGAAAACCTGTGGTAAGATTAACATGAGTACCAAGACCTTTTTGAAATGACCTCCAAAACTGGGATGTAA
Source organism: Jaltomata sinuosa (assembly GCA_003996215.1). Classification (NCBI taxonomy): domain Eukaryota; kingdom Viridiplantae; phylum Streptophyta; class Magnoliopsida; order Solanales; family Solanaceae; genus Jaltomata; species Jaltomata sinuosa. Next base: position 292,025 of record QJPP01007535.1, read on the forward strand.
ACTCAGTACCCCTATTTTGAATGATAGACAATGGAACACCATGCAATCATACTATCTCTCGAATATAGAGTCTGGCATAATTTGTTGTTGAATCTATAGTCTTAACAACCAAGAAGTGAGATGACTTAGACATTCGAACGACAATCACCCAAATAAAATCATGTTACCTTTGAGTACGAGGCAAACCAGTAATGAAATCCATATTGATCGCTTCCTATTTCCAAGTAGGAAGATCAATATCCTGAGTCATACCATCGATCGCTGATGCTCTACCTTCACTTGTTGATAGTTGGGACACTTAGCCACAAAACATGCTATGTGCCTCTTCATGCCATTCCACAAATAGACTTCTCGTAGGTCACGGTAAATCTTGGTGGCACCAGGGTGAATAGAATACCTGGAGCTATGAGCCTCTGTCAAAATATGTTGTCTCAACCCATCTATGTTAGGAACACACAATCGACCCTGATATCAAAGCACACCATCTCCTCCTTGGGAGAAAACCTCTACCCTTTGCTGATGAACTGCACCCTTCAACTAGTGCAAAATAGGATCACTATATTGCTTTTCTTTCACTTCAGCTACCAAAGATGATTCAGAACCATTCTTAACAATAACACCACCTTTCGTCGAGTCCATAAGGAAAACTCCCAATCGAGCAAGTCGATGAACATCCTTGTCCAATTCCTTCTTTCCATCTTCAATCGAAGACATACTACCCATGGAAAATCTACTAAGTGCATCCGCCATGACATTGGCCTTACCCGGATGGTAAAGCACACTCATATTGTAATCCTTAAGGAGCTCAAGCCATCTTTTTTTATGAAGATTCAATTCATTTTGAATGAACACATACTGAAGACTCTTATGATCGGTGAATACATCCACGTGAACACCATACAAGTAGTGTCTCTAAATCTTCAAAGAAAACACCATGGCCGCCAACTCGAGATCATGTGTAGGGTAGTTCTTCTTATGAATCTTAAGTTGTCTAGAAGAATAAGCAATCACCTTGCCAGGTAGCATCAAAACAGAACCCAAACCAATTCTAGAAGAATCACAATACACCACAAAGTCATCTAGGCCCTCGAGTAGAGCCAACACTAGAGTTGTGGTTAATCTAGTCTTTAATTCCTGAAAGTTCTTCTCACATAGATCAGGTCACTTAAATTTAACCTTCTTCTGAGTCAACCGAGTCAATGGGGCAGCAATGGAATAAAACCCTTCCACAAATCTCCTGTAGTAACCAACCAAACCCTAAAAGCTCTTAATATCAGACAGGGAAGTGGGTCTAGGCTAGTTCTTTACTACCTCGATCTTTTGAGAATCAACTAAAATACCATCCTTAGTCACAATATGACCTAGAAAAGGAACAGACTGCATCCAAAACTCACACTTGCTAAACTTAGCAAATAACTATCGGTGCCTTGAGAGTTTGCAACACCACTCTCAAATGGTCTGCATGCTCCTCTTTACTCTGAGAATAGATAAGAATATCATCAATGAACATAATCACAAATATATCCAAATACCGCTTGAACACACAGTTCATCAAATCCATAAAAGCTGCTGGAGCATTCGTTAGTTCAAAAGCCATAACCACAAATTCATAATGACCATACCAAGTTTTGAAGGTTGTCTTCAGAATGTTACACTCTGAAACACGAAGCTGATGATAACCGGATCTAAGGTTGATCTTGGATAAGTAACTGGCACCTTGAAGCTGATCGAAAAAGTCATCAATCCTAGGAATGGGATATTTATTCTTGATTGTGACCTTGTTCAACTGACGGTAGTCGATACACATTCTGAGGGAACCATCGTTCTTTCGTACAAATAAGACTAGAGCACCCCATGGAGAGATGTTGGGCCAAATAAAACCCTTATCAAGGAGGTCCTTCAACTGATCTTTCAATTTCTTAAGATCCACGGGAGCCATCTTATAGGGAGGAATAGAGATAAAATGCTTATCTAGAAGAAGATTTATTCCAAAGTCGATCTCCCGCTCAGGAGGGACTCTGGGAAAATATTTGGGAAATACTTCTGGAAAATCACTCATAATAGGAACTGACTGGAGAGATGGGGTTTCAGACTCCGTGTCCATAACCAAAACTATATGATAGACATACCCTTAGAAATCATCTTCCTAGCCTTGAGATAAGATATGAAATGACCCTTCGAGGATGGAGGACTACCCTGCCACTCTAAGACACGTTTATTTGAGAACTTGAAACTGATGACTCGAGTACGACAATCAACTGAGGCATAACATGCATACAACCAATCCATACCAAGAATAATATCAAAATCAGTCATCTCCAACTCTACTAGATCCGCTGAAGTGACTCTATGAGAGACTGAGATAGGGCAATTTTGGTAGATTCTTCTGGCTAGGGCGGACTCACTAATAGGAGTAGAGACACAAAAGGGTTCTACGAGCTGATCAGGACTAATCTCAAACTTGCAAGCAACATAAGGGTTCACAAAAGATAAAGAGGCACCCGTATCAAATAAAGCATACACATCAAGAGAAAAGACTTTCAACATACCAGTAACAACGTCTGATGAACTCTCCTGGTCCTAGCATGAGGACATGGCATAAAGATGGTCCTGGCGCTGACCACCAGAACTAGAAATAGTGCCTTACTTGACTGGTCGACCTCCTAATGCTGCTGAGGCAGACTGAGTCCTGCTACCTCCCTGAACCTTTTTAGCTGAAGGGCAATCCTTAATCTTGTGCCAAACCTGACCGCACCCAAAGCGCCCCTCTCTACTAGCTAGACACTTACCGAGGTAACTTCTACCACACTTATTGTAAGAAGTGTAAGGAGTCCCCTTTGCAACACTTCCCTGTGAATAGGAACCAGATCCCCTACCAGTCTGATCATGATGAGGCCTAGGGGCCTGGGTAGGAGCACTAGCCGAAGAATGAATGGGTCTTGGTGATTTCTTAAGAAATGAAGAGCGATGTCTGCCTTCGGACCTCTGATGTACAAAACATGAAAGGTCAACATTTTGAGTGGCTCGACGAGGCATGGCACGGTGAGGAAGCATAATCTAAAATGCATAAAGAATGGAATAGAGTGGTAATAGAGTGAAACTCTATCGCACGATATTGATCATGAGAGAAGTGAAGTTTTTCCTAAGACACCTCATATCTTCCTTCTCATAAGTGTGGTGTGCTTCACATACATGAAAGAGACTCTACTCGATGCAGCTTTTCGACACCCTAGAACTCTGAACCTGATGCTCTGATACCAAGTTTGTGATGCCCCGAGGCTACCCGTTAGGCATAATATGGGATCCAGGACCACAAGTGCCCCAAGTTAACCCTTGCTAAAGCATGACTTAAAAAACATAGATAAACTTAACGGAAACATCAAACTGAAGAGAATAAATAGACTGAGTCATCAACAACTCCAACATAACATAACAGAATCTGAAACCCAACTACTGAATCTCTACTATGTCTGAAAGTCTCTAAACTAAATAATGAGTTACTGGGACAAGACCCCAGCTAACTCCAAATACTAAATAAAAACCATAAATATAGACAACTGATACTAGTCCTCGAAGTATGAGGACTCACCACTTAAAGCTAAGACACCGGCTAACCTCTAGCCATGAATCTGAGGACCCGAACCTGAATCTGCATCATCAAGAGGATGCAGCACAAGATATGCGTCAGTACTATAGGATGTACTGAATATGTGAGATATGCAAAATCTGAAGTAAACATTCTAGATATGCTATAAAACTAATTTCATGCTATAACCATAAAACTGTAAGGTAAATGACTCAATGCAATAACATAAGCTGAAAACATAATCATAAGTAGTAAGTTTAAAATCTGAGCAAGAGTCAAATACATTTTAAAAACAACATTAAACTATTTTTGTGGGAGGTTCTCTAACAGACATAGACCATGTGAGCTATATTGAATCCGATGTATCCGCCCTATTTAGAGGACCCAATATACCTTACCAGGGTATAAAGGCATAACTAGTGTGATCATGGTTTCTGATTCCCACTGAGGGGACTTAAAGAACCTATGGTGTCACGTAGTTCTGGGAATACAAAGGGAAACGCTAATCCCAATCCAACTCGATGCTCAATACTACTCCCAAAACATACTTATAGCTCAATTTATACTTGCGACATATCTAATGCCAAATATGTTTGAAAAGCATAAGGGTATATCTAATACCATGCAATTCACATAGCTTAGGTAAACATATCTAGAGGCCCAACCTCTTCATAAAACATAGGGACAAATTTAATGTCATGCAATTCATGCTTCAAAATCCTTAAAAACATAGCATAGCTATAATTCAAAACATACTTTTCTTTCTAAATTCATAGCTTGAAGAATTAGGCATGCACTTTCATAAATACATAAGGCCATGTTATCTAAACATGCCAATTTTCACTTGAAATCATGCAATTCAATAGAATAGTGCTAGAAATCATCTTTAATGCATGGGCTTTTGATATCAATTAAGGAACTTCAAATAAATCATAGATAAGTAATGAGAAACCATGAATTGAAGCTTTAAAACTAAACCCATAAGTTTTTCCCAATTTGGGTAAGAACCCTAATTTCATAAATTCATAATTCAAAGTAAAAATCATGGGTTTAGGGCATAAGGGTGAAGAGAATACCTTATTGAATACCCACATACCTTATTGAAGCTTGCATGATCTAATGAAAAGAAATGGAGGCTTGAACTTGGAGCTTGAGACTTTGAGCTTGAAGGAGTTCTTTCTTCTTTTGGAATAGGATTTCTTAGAATGAGAAGAGCTTAGGCTATTAGGGAACAAAACCTGACTAAAAATGGCCAAAATTACCTCACTTGGGAGTTAAGAGGGTAGGAAATTACAAAAATATCTCTAGGATATAATTAGGAAAAAGCTATAAAGTGTTGGGTTTCAGGGATCACGGATGCATTCCACGAGCCGTAGAATGAACCACAACTCGTGGTTTTCCACTCGTGGTTCCTGTCCCAACATTCAACCTATAGAACAGGTTTTACTGACTGTAGACCAATTCATCATTTTCAAGGGAAACAGTCAGCCCTCTGATCTGATTCCATGAATGGACAAAACAGGCCATTAATTGAACCACGGTCTGGTGGTTCTCAGACCAGAGACTGAACCAATAAGCACAAACCACAGGTTCATTCCACGGATCGTGTTTCAAACCATGACCCGTGGTTTAGACCCATAATTCCTGAGAAGTTCCAAATTGTAGATTTTCAAAGTTTGAAAGCTGGATGAACTCCGAGGTGTTACACTATCACCCACCAGTAGCTAAGATGACCCTTAGCCCAGAACAATATGTAAGGGGATAATAAGAGAATAATAAGGAAGTAGAAGGTCATTACAAGCATATCGAGAACAAGCAGAAGGAAAACATAAATAAAAGAGAGGGAAGGGAACAAAAGAATACACGACTTCTCCAAGACCAGGTATTAGTCAGTACAAGAGCTACTACAACGTACGGAGTACTAAATAGATACAATATTTATAGAACTATCTCCAAAAGTGCAAAGTAAGACTAGTACAATATCATAAGGAGATGAGTCAACTCCGGATGCTAAGAGCTCACCAAGTATCTCCGATCAGCAACACCGCTCGAGGATAGCATCAACAACGATAACATGCACTAAGATATGCATTAAAAAAAAGATGTAGAAGTGTAGCATGAGTACCAAAACATGTGGTACCCAATAGGCATCATAGACCAACTGAGCTCAAATAAGATATAAGTATAAATAAATGCGAAAATACTAAGGGTAGGAAAAGAAGGGTCAGAAATAGGTTACACTGCCAAGGCTCAACAATTTATGATAACTACATGAGAATAAATCAACTGGAGATGTAAAGAAACTATCTAACTAAATAACATGGAGAAACCATAGGGTACTGATAACGTTCAAATGTACTCTCCAAGATGGAGGTGCCGGTGATCGTTAAGAAACATATTTATAATTCCCAATGGATGTCGGGGTCAAACAAAAAAAGAATAATGTAATCGCGATCGAGCTAATAAAGAATCTAAGAAACTTATTAAAATTCAATCAAAAGTAAAAGATATCTATAGGGGGGTTTATGAACAAAAAACAAAAGATAAAGAAAAATAATCACAAGATAGATTGATCAATGGCTTTCACTTTGCTTTCGCCAAGCAAGGACAACAAGGGAGACTTGGGAATGGTAATTCAACTCACAAGACTTGCACCCGATTAACACGTGGGTAGTCTTGGCTAAAGGTATGCCTGACCGTCTTTCAACCAATCGAGTATATATCTCGTGTGTTCTCTTGAATCACCACGAGTGAGCAATAACCAACCAAATCAACTTGGGTGAGTTGGCTATCTCTAGCTCCAACTCTTAGATGGGGGTTTCTGACAAACAAACTCTATCTAGCCTTGATCTAGAATGGAATCCCAAATCCCCACTATTGAGCCTTCCCGAATTTAAGGAAATCCTCTCTCTAGCAAAAACCCAAATTAGTATGCTAAGTCAATGTTTGTAACCATTAACTATAAATTCAATCATAGAGGATTCAATAGACCCAAATGATTAATCAAAAGCAAAATCTAGATAAGAATTCAATACCCAACAAAGTATTATCTCTAATACAAAACCCAAATCTCAATTCAACAATTACACCTACAAATTAGCAATTAAGAACAAGAGTTGAAGAATGGAAACTAAAAATTTTACAATAAAGAGCATCCAAATCTTCACTCCTATGGTGTTGGTTGATGAACTTGCTCTCCAAGCTTTGCCAAAAGTTGTGAAAAATAGTCAAAGATAGATCTCAAAATGGCTGAGAAGAGTTTTATGTGAATTGGGGTTTCCAAAAAGGAAAATTTCCATTTCTTCCCCGCAACTGATATTTCCTCTTTGCCTACGCGTGTGCTCTATCGCGTTCGCGATGATTTTTCTGTCTGGTTGACCTCCTCATATGCAAGTGGTCTGATACATATGGGTAGTTTCGGTATAAGTGGCCTTCATGTATGCAGAGGGAATGCCTCATTCGCATAGGCCAATTAGCTGCCAGTTCCATATTTCTTTGAATAGCTTCCTTTTGAATTGTTTTCATCCGAATTCTTCCCGCACACTTCTAAAACACAGAGACCTGCAAAAATTGGGGCATGCCCACAACCTTGCGGCTGAGAATAGAAGTAATTTGTGTCAATTGCACTATTTTTCCACTTTAAATTAGCAAAAGCATAAGCTTAAAAGCTAAATTAGTAGGTAGAATACCAACTTATCAAACCCCCAAACTTGAACTATTGCTTGTCCTCAAGCAACGAAAAATTCTATTTCAAGAGGCACACACCACAAGTGCAAAGACATCACTTCAAGCAAAGGGAAACCTATTTATAGCACCAAACATGACTTCGGTTGGTACTAACGATTAGTCAATCACATGATAACTTAATCTAAGCATTCCCCTCTATTCAAAACACAATTCAAGGATGCAATGGAACTATGACAACAACCAAGTGACAACAACCAATCTTCAAGATATGACTCAAACTACTAGCTTACCAAACCATACTCATATGACTAATTTTCGGAGTTTATCAATGTCACCGACTATCCTAATTCTCATGCCATCACAAAAACGAAAGTCCCAAAAACACCTTATGTACAAAGACAATCACAAGGGACAAATACAAAAACACTCACACCCACAAGGAATTTCAAGTACCAATAAGTATCAACCATAGGCTTTCCCTTATTTTCATTCGCCACTAGTTCAAGAACAATCGGTTGGAGATCTCAAAGGGATTTTATAAGCTTGTATTGTCGGATCGGGGATGGGTAGGATATGTATTTGGATTCAAGTTACTACATCCTCTTTGAACTCTACACAACTTTTTCAATTTGATACCAAGGCCATTTCTTTCATTTTCATTCAACACGAGGCACCATATAACTTCTTTTTATTTGAAGCCCCAATTCTTATCATTTTCTTCACCTTGGAGGATTTTCTTTCTTTCCTTTCCTCTTTGCTTTTCTTTTCAAACATCTTTCTTCTTGTTGGCAATTCTTTTTATGCAACAAACCAAGATAAACTCAATTAGCACTCCTCCAAGGTACCTTTTATCAACCTCCAAACTTAGTCTTTTAGCTTCAATTTCACATTTGTGGAGTTCAACGAGGGACGGGTTCAAGAGAGGAATTCATTGTCAAAATAGTTCAAGGCTTGAACCAAGGTTGCCAAAGAAGAGGTATTAGGCTCAAAAGGGGTGACTAATGATTCAATTTAAGTTCAATGGTGGATTTTAAGGCTAAGTAGGCTTCAATAATCACAAAGAAGGCCTAAGATCATTTCTCCAACCAAGAGTAATCAAGACTAGCATTAAAGACTAACCGGGCAAGTTCTAGTTAACACAAGCAAGCACAAGAATTATTCAACTAAACCTCACCACACATGGCATGAGAATCATTCAAGAAGGATCAATTTTAACTTCCTAAACAAGAATAAAAAGGAGCTACATTCTACATTATCACAGCTAATGAGTTAAGAGTCACAAAAAGATTAAAGGGGTTGTCACGAACATCATTCTTTGCCATGCATTTTTCACAAAATTTTTAGAGGGGTATGCATATTCCACTTAGCATGCAAGACTACTTCATTAGTACCAAATGATTCAATCACAACCAAAACCTTAAAAGATAATGATTTGTCCTTAAGAATGACATCACTCAGTCTATCATTGGGCCAATTCATCTATCTAAATTGGTATGGCTACTCAACATGGATCAATACAACCATCACAATCTACAGGCACATGTGATTTGCACATGTCAAAGTTGGGGTCTCATGTGCAACGCACAGGCCAGTCAGCAGGCATGTGTAAAGCTCGTGCGGTTTGCACATCGACATGTTCGGTATAATATTCCCCAACTCAGAAAAGTTCTATCTAGCCTAATGGGTACTCAAACTTCCCCTAGCCTAAAAAAACCAACACATCAACTATAACATAAACTAGAGAAGCTAAAGGCAAAGAAAATTAAATAGATAAACCATCAACTTCTTCCACGGCAACATCAAAACCCAACAAGGGCATAAATCGACAAAACACACCCGACAAGGGCACAATAATATCCAAACAAACAAAACAAGCCCAGCGAGGGCACAACAATATCCAAAAGTAAAGAAATCTAAGCTAGATAAATTGCGGTCCAACACGTCACCCCCAACTAAGATTGGTCAGTGCCCTCACTACATCAAAATAATAGATAAGTTTGAGGGGGCTCCCAGAGGTGTATCAATCTGAATAGGAGGAAGAGGGAAATTGGAGTCTCTTCTCATCCACATCTTTATCATCCTCTGGTGTACCCGATCTACAAAAGGACTTCAATCTATCCATTATTTTGTTCAAGAACTTGTTCTTCTTCTTCTCATGCTTGCTGAACTTCCTTTGGCGCTTGTCAACCTTTGCTTGCCTAGGGATTATGCGCTCTAAGAAGGTGTTGATTGCACTTAGTCTCCCATTGATCAACTTCTGTTCAGTGGCCACTTTGGCAAGAGATAGAGGAGACTCAAAACTTGCTGGTGTGTCGGCTCTAGCTAAGCTAGTAGAGAATCCAGCCAACAACTGCTGAACATGTGCATCCACTTCCTGAATCTGACTAGAGAGGTGGTGCATGAGATAGGGACTGGACTGTAGTGTTCCCATAGGGTGAGATAATCCAGATGCAGTGGTGGAAGGACTAGTGGCCTCATTCAAAGACTCTAGAAACTGCCTAAAATATGGAGAAGCTACATCGATTTTTCTCTTCTTAAGCTTTGCTTCTGGGGCCCTTTTCAACAGTGGGTGGATTAATGTCGCTAGCTTCTTCTCAATGTCATTTGGGTGTATCAACACCCCAACATCATAGTATAACTGGGTCACCAATGAGGAGAAGAAAAAGGTTTTCTACCTTCCATGGCTACCTTCTCTATCTAGGCTACAATATAGAGGCCAACATTCACATATATGCCATCAATGAGGGCTACAATCATTAATGCTCGGTCAGGGGTCACATCATTGTCATGAAAGGATGGTATAATCCTCGCACAGATAATCAAACTCCAAGACTTGGCTTCTACAGTTAACTCATGTGAGTCAACCCCCTTTTGCAAAGTCAACCAATTTGGAGTCACTCTGTCGTGCAACTTGTCAACCAAACACTGATGTCCTTCTGCTTTTGATTTTACCATATAAACCACATTATCCGCATCCGGAAGGTGGTACAGTGTATTGGTGATCTCAGAGTTGAATCTCACTTGGACACCCCTAACAGTAGTTACCAATGCGCCCTTGAAGTCGGTGGTCGAAGCATTGGCATATAACTATGTGACCACTGTGTGATTTTCCTTGATAGGTGGGGGAGCAAAGCAAATCAATCTATGCTCCACCAACCTCTTATAGAATGCCGGCATTTTACCTTCGACTTTTTCCAATTTGATCCCTTTATCCCTAACAACGGGCTTGGATAAGAGCTCATCATACTGACACTCATACGATGCCGATAGGAATCTGTCCTGATCATAGTTCTCCTCTATTTACACTTTTGGAACATGTTCAATTTCATTTTCACTACCGTTGGAGGCCATTGTTTGGACCAAAGTACCTACAAAACAAATCAACATGTTAAAGGTTGTTGGTGACACTTAAAACAATGTATTATGAATCAGTTAGGCCAAAGAAATGGTTGAAAACAATTCCAAGGTAGGCTGTGCGGAGCTACTATTTTGGAACTGTCAGGCATTCCTTCTTCGCGTACGCAGTCAGGTGGCTGTATTCGCGAAGAGGAATTTATTTTTTTCAAAACTTTTCCTCCTTTCCGTACGTGGTTAGGCGACCGCGAACGTGAAGGTCATCATGTTTGCCCAGATCAGTGCCTCTTAGAGGCATTTTTCCAAACACCGGAAAGGCACAATTCAATCAAGCCATTTTATTCTCATTAGGCTCATGCTAATCACCAAATTTTTGCACTGTTTGCACACACTTTCACCCACCTCATTTAACAATTACCCAATGGTGTATTCATAAATTTAAATTCCAAAATTTCCATTTTAACCATTATGATATCACAAAGAGTGGAAAAGGACTAGAATTTATGATAATATTTAGAGTGGATGAGTCTCATACCTGATGAATTGCAGTTGGTAAAGCAATTATGGAAGAATTGATGGATTTATTTTGTGCTTAAGAAGAGGAGTACTTTTGTTTTCAGAAGAAAAAAGGCTTGAGGCCTTCTAGTTTTTGAACATTAACTTACCTGGAAACTACTTGTAAGCATCACGTTTGTGGGCGGTCCAGTGCATGCATAATAGCATGATGTTTAATTGTCCTTCGTGTATACAACTAATCCACCGCATTCCGAAGAGGACTCACTAGACTAGATTTTCAAATTTTTCTCCAGCTTACTGTTTGCGATGTGCAATGTTGGGTACGACGGGCACTTTGGGAAGTGCAAAACGCACCACTTTTGCACATGCCAATGTTTTTGCCTAGCTCACTGGTTGCTTGTGCGATGGCATGTGCGATGAGCACTCTTCCAGGTGCGAAAAGCACGTCTTTCAGAGGTATTTTTGGTGCTTCTTAACACTTGGGTCCTCTTCTCATTCCTTTGGGCACCTAAAAACAAATCAAAAGGAAAAAAAAAGTGAAGTAAAGCATAAAAATGATGGGTTGCCTCTCATCAAGAACACAATTTAACATCGCAGTGTGATGCAAGCAACATGCGAAAAAAGATGTAGAAGTGTAGCATTAACAACGATAACCTATACTAAGATATGCATTAAAAAAAAGATGTAGAAGTGTAGCATGAGTACCAAAACATGTGGTACCCAATAGGCATCATAGACCAACTGAGCTCAAATAAGATATAAGTATAAATAAATGCGAAAATACTAAAGGTAGGAAAAGAAGGGTCAGAAATAGGTTACCCTTCCAAGGCTTGACAATTTATGATAACTACATGAGAATAACACAACTGGAGATGTAAAGAAACTATCTAACTAAATAACATGGAGAAAACATAGGGTACTGATAACGTTCAAATGTACTATCCAAGATGGAGGTGCCGGCGATCGATAAGCAAAACATATTTATAATTCCCAATGGATGTCAGGGTCAAACAAAAAAAGAATAATGTTGTCACGACCCGATTTCTCAAGTCATGATGGCACCTACAATCCCCAGTAGGCGAACCAATTCCCGTAGCCCAGAACGGTTAGTAATGGGCTACTGCCTAACCAAAATGCACCAGCAAGCAGAAATAAGTGAAAGCAAAACTCGAATATAAATACTTAAAGGAAACTACACTAACCCCAAGACTTAGTATCGACAGTACAGAAGCTTCTAATAGAATACAAGTGCTAGAAGTAACAAAATACAACATAAATTGCCTCCGAAAGTACAAGGAGCAACAGTACAATAGATGAGATGTAGACAAGCCCCGAACGTCAGGCGCTCACCCTAGTCTCAAAGATCCAAAAGCTGCACGAGTCTCCAACGTGATCAACAGCGAAAGCTCAGCTAATATCTGCACAAAAAAGTGCAGAAGTGTAGTATGAGCACCAAAACCACGGGTACTCAGTAGGTATCATAGGCCGACTAAGCGCATATATGATATAAAAGCAGTAAGTAAAAGATAGCAAGAAAGCAGTCACTAAAGCAATAAGCAAGGCACAAGGAGCTAGCACAGATCATCCATGACCAAGAGCTTCAAGTAACACATGCTAGCACAGAGATACAATTACTCAGAATCACAGGTGAAGGAAAAGAGAACGCACCTAGAGTCCTTGCACAACTATATAAGTAAGTAGAGAGAGAGTTGAGAAAATAGCAGTATACCGGTAACCTCAAGTGGAAGGAAAAGACGGAGAGCAGTCTAACATACTCAAAATGGAATCAACCAGTATAAGTAAATCATAACACCAATCCAATCATATGATAGCATAACCGGGGAATCACCTCACAAGTACAACCCTAGGATGAAATAACTAGGCCACAATAACCGAGAGATACCACTCAACTTCCCACAAGAATAGAACCAGAGTCTCACACTCTGCTCAGAAGGCCACACAAAAGTGCCTCAATAAGATAGGACTCCAAAGCCCTCTCAATAGTCAAAAATCCCACAACCAAAGCCTCAACAGGCTAGCCATCACTAATCTTTCAAGAACCGGGTGCCAAGACAAGCTCTAAGTAAAAACAGGAGTAAATATAGTCTACCTACAGTCCCAACGGCCGCCCATACAACCGAGGAACACAATCAAGTGAAAGCAAACCCTCCGGCATCCCATACTACCGGAGCGTACACTGAACACACAACAAACAAGGGTGGAATCTAATGCATGATATGATATGATATGAAATAGAACCTCTGTATGTACCTCCTCCAGTGCCAATCAGGCCCAGCAGGCAGGTTCCATGGAAGGACTCAGCCTGTATACCTCTACTCCACCGTATACCCTTCCCTCCGGCGCACGTAGCCCGAAGCCCCAGGCCCGGAGAGGCAAGGTCCATGGAGGTCCCCGACCCCATACTAAAACTCAGTATCAAGACATGTCATCCGGAAGCAAGTCCGGGATCAAGATAGAGACCCAGTCTCAAATATGCATGCCCAGACCCTGTCCAGGACTAAAGTAGTAAAAAATGCCTCAAAAACCACTCCAAGGGTGGCCGGGAGTATCCGGGTCTAAAACTGTAGTAAATCAAGTCTAGTGCTCTGCCCTGCAGAGACTAGTATCAGTAATAAAATCAAGTCTGGTGCTCTGTCCCGCAGAGACTAGTATCAGTAATAAAATTAAGTCTGGTGCTCTGCTACGTAGAGACTAGTATCAGTAATAAAATAAAGTCTAGTGCTCTGCCCCGCAGAGACTAGTACCAGTAATAAAATCAGTGCAAAAACATCCAAAAATCCCCTTTTCTATAAACAACAGTACCAAAAATGGGCCCCCAGGGCCATGCAAATTTAGGAAAACTGTCAGTAGTGGCTCACAGTCAAAACTGTAGTAAAATATGCAGGGGAAAACCTTTTTCATGGATGATATGCTTGCACACAAATATAAAAGTAGCCCAACGGCTCACAACAATTCCTATCAGCCCTGCACAGGCCCAATAGCTACTCAACAGACATAACCAGCCTAAAAGGATAATCTCTATGTCCGGGACTCGCGAACATTCCCCAATAACCCACCATCTATGTTCCAGAGTAAATACATGGCCACACAGGACCACAAGGGTAATATACAATACTACGCGAATACTACAAACAACGCATGAAATAACAGACGAACAAGGTGGACAAGGTCTGGGGTACCAACCTATACTAACCCATCCAAGGATGCTAATTAATGCAGTTATAGCCTATATACGCAGAGTCTAGATAGGGGAAAACCATAACCTACCTGTCATCCGATGACTAGCTGCGGGAACGACATCGTCCAGACTCGAACAACTCCAGGAAGCTCTGAATCACACAAAACAAATACTTTCAACTGAAGTCCCAAAGGCGTCTCTATGAAGCCTGACCAACCAAGGTAATGGAACAATTGCTAGAATCGACAAGGCTGCAAGAACGATCCATAGCCAATTGATAAGGTGTTAATGCCACACTCGCGACCAGCCAACTCCAAAGCATAAAAATGAGGCCAATAACAATAACAAATGGCAGCTAAATCCAACAACAATACGTTAACCACATCTCCAAGGAGCGACGAGCTCCCGAGGCACTATTTCAAGGCATACTTCACGTTTGTCCAATCCAATCACTATCGTATGTGATCCCAAAAAGAATCGCACAATTTGCCAATCCCTCCAGCACCTTACAATAACCAGAACACCACAACAATAACCAAACATAACAAGATAAAGGGGTTGTCCAAAGCCACAAATCCAAAATACCACTTCGGGGCTCAGAAATCCATAAAACAATACTAGAACATATAATAACGAAGGAGGGTCATAAGGGAGAGATTTCCTTGACAAAAATATTCAATATTCCAAGATTAACCACCTGCCTCCTTGCAGGAACAACAAACATATCCAAATCCAACAAGAAACTACTACAAGTTATCGAAAAATACAACTTTTCGTGACTAGAAGCTTAGAATCTTGATTCAAAAAATAGATAAGTGTACGGGATCCATACCTCGCCAATATAACTCCGTAGCTACTGCCAAATACTTAGAAAACACCTGCTGAATTTTTGCATATACACCCACGAAGATACGCCATGAAATCGACGGGGAAAACTATACCAAAATGACAAGCTCGCGACGTAGAGCAACTTCCGTTAAACTTCCGAATTGAAAGGATCAAAGTCCATGGATTATTTATGGACCTTACCTCTGATTTTCAGTGCATTTTGGGTGAAAATAATGAGTTAAAACGAAGGAGAAATCAGCTTTTATAAGCTGAACCGACTTAGGACGTGGGCCCCACTTTGACGTGTCTGCTTGTGCAGTCTTACAAAAACATGAATATCTCTCTATTCTGAAGTCGTATGGATGAACGGTTTAGTGCGTTGGAAACTAGACTCGTAGACCTTAGATTTGGTATAATGGGGGCCCGCTAACTCTCTATAGATAGGGAGAAACACTCCAAGGCATTTAACCCAAATTTGTAGAGAATTCCTTAAAGGAATTTACAATAACTTTTTCCGACTTTTGTTTCGCAACTTGCTTGACTTCAAAACTCATCATACAACCATTTTGCGATTATAATACCTCATAACACATCCTTCTTAGTATATTAGACTCTATTAGTCTTACCCCAAACGCACGGGTTACTTTAAACCTTCCAAACGGGCGAGGTGTTACACGAGGCATTTCCTTAACTCGAACTTTCGAGTAAGGAATTCCTTTGACCTAGAACCTTGGTTTAATTTTTTGATATTACCAAGAATGTTGAAGGAAGTCAACAATTTCCAAAGTTGAAGCTCTAAAATGAGGAACGACCATAAAGACCAAACAAACGGCCCGGGCACCGAACTACCGGTCCCGACAAGCCATAAATGACTTGGGCCTCTACAAGTAAGCTCTATTGGTACAAGAAAGGCGAAAACGTGTAAATGACCGGAAGGGTCATTACATCATCCACTACTAAAAAGACTTTCGTCCCCGAAAGTCAGGAAGGGAAAATATACCAGAGATTTAAGGATAGCGGATACAACGCCCGCACTACTCTCTCAGACAACCCGGGTAACCTCCGCGACCGGACGACACCCAATATAACAGAACCAAAGAAAGCAACCAAGCCTTAATTTCTTACTAGCCAAGCTAGATTTCAACCTCAAAAGATCTGCCAACCCAAACTGAACCTCGAGAATCTTAACCAAAAAGCACCTACACAACACCGAAACCAGTGCACCAAGGCTATCAACACACAAAACTCGAATCCTCAAAACCATACCAAGTTTACCAGAAAATCCATCAACCCAAAATTCTAACTCATGAACCCGTTGTTCCGCAAAAGCCCTTTTTTTTATTCTGAACTGAATCCTTTAGCACAACAAAAAGGAATCTGCATACAAGTTGAACACTTAAACCACCCTCGAAGCATCAATTGACACACCAGAGATCCATAGTTCCTGCTTATACTTTACCACGAATGAAGCCACCCATTGTACAAATGCGTTTTAAGCCAAGATATAGGCTACTAGCCTTCGCCGTCCAAGATAACAACCCGTAGCATATCATTGAAACTAAAGTTACCTGCCTTGACTGACCACCAACCAACGAATGAACACTTTTGCTAACATCGAACTTGCTAACTGAACCGTGCCAGGTCTGAATCAACTGAAAGTGAATGAACTAGGTCAACCTGCCCAAAAGACCCAAACCAAAACCACGATCCTGCAGGAAGTGTGGTAAGCCTACCATGAAGTCTGTAACCATGAGCCAAGCTCCCAACTCTAGAAAACACTACTGCTACTCCGAACACTCGAACATCATTTGAATGTGAAATTGCCTTACGAATCTCACCTCACGAAGAAGTCTACCATGCCACAAATATCAAGTCCAAATACCCCGAAGGCAAAGGAAAAAGGTTCCTGGGGTTCAAAGTTATCATCTAGCCATAGAAATTTTTGCATATACTTTCAACTCATTCCTTTGGCTCGAGTCAACCGCTCTACTGGTTCTGAAAACAACCAACCACTTCAAAGCATATATCATAATGAACTTCTCGTCCATATTGGCCAAGTCTAACCAAAACTAGAACCCCACATAAACAATAACTCCGGAGGAATCAATTAAACAAGCTTTCAAATCATGGGCAAACGAATGGCTATTATGAGTCTCTACGTATCATCAGAGCTCAAAATAGCCTCGCTAGTCTTAATCCGCACAAGCTGACCACATAAAGCATACACCACTGTTGAAGCTCAAACTTACGCCGCTGAGTCTGTCCAACCATGGTAGAAGAACCTCGTACTAACTAGAACACTGTTGAAATCTAGAATATCTCGCCTCTTGCAGAGGTTAGCCAAGGACTAGGTGTCCAAGGCCAATAGCCGCATCCACAACTAAAGTAAAGAAGCTAAGTTGCCTGCACCCACTGCCTCCCGGCACTAGGATGCTGCAACCAAATAGAAACTGCCACAAACCATCCGATGTAACCTGCCAAGTTATGATTCTGAACACCGACTTTCAAAACTACCAACTAAAGCCTTGGTCAAACCAGGATGCTGTCAATGAACCCGTAAGAACCCAAGCCAACTAGGACTGAATATGCAAATTGCCAACACCGCAGTTCTACTAAAAAAACCAATCGATGGAAAACTCACAACAATGTGTAGACGGCTGGATCGAATCACAATCCCAAAGCAAACCTTCATCGCCACCTCAGGCAACTACAAGGACACTTAAACATAAACAAAGCGTCATCTCCCTTCTTTTTCAACTAAACAAAAATGCTTCCTTAGCACATACTAAACCTTACAAATACTTTCTCGAATAAGAACCTGAAGCCATTACCTTACTACTCATAGCTACACGTCAAATTCAATAAGGCAGGAGAAGAATGGGCCGGATGCCCAACTCACCCGAAATGCTTACAAATACAAACTAACCACGAGGTTACGATCAACACTTAGTTGGAAGTGCTTAAAGTCAAGACCCAATCACGATGCCAACATCCAGAGCTCATCGAAAGAACTTCGATCAAGATTCATTCCAACTGGAGCTAAAGATACAACAAAACACCTAACGGACCAGGAAGTGGAGGAGACTATGGGAACAACCCATATACCTACCAACCTCCTAAACTAATCAACAAAGAGGGTCGACTCTAGACACTCGAGAGACCAAACCAATCTATGCACACTAGCATAACCAATACCTCCCAACTGAGGAAAAATCTCAACTCCGGCCCAACTACTGGTAATACACCGAACCATCACATGGATCTCTAGCCACGCTAGATAACGGCCTAGGCAATAACCATCTAGGACCGCTCAACAAGGGAAACCCAACCAAAAGTCCAGAATTACAATGAAACAGGGGTAAGCCAATTAGAAACAGACTAACAAGAACTACCCACGAGCTACAACTCCGGGAAAACACCTCTCAAGGCTAAATTACCCCCATCTACTACTAAAGAATAAACTACCAATAAAACAACTCATCGATACGATAATTCGGGTAGCCAAACAACTTAAACAAGTAGAAGGTAGGCATAGAAGCAATTATAGAGTCGCAACACGAGCGGGACTAACATAAGTCAAAGATAGCAAAAGCCTGACCTGGAGTAACGATGTTAGGAACCACTACCTCTGGCCCACCAAGAGGAGCATCAAGTTGATGGGGTCTAACTCTGGACTGAGTGGTCAAAATTGAAGCCCCAACCAGCCCTCGCTGGGGACAAACTCAATAAAGGTGACCAATCTCTCCACAATGATAACAACCAGGCTGTCTGGGATACACAATCCTGGGGCAATTCCTAGCAAAGTGACCATGCTCACCACACCAAAAATAGCCTATACCAGATGAAATCCGATGGGAAAATCTCGCCTCATACTCAAATACCGACAGACAACCCTGCTGAAGAACTAGAAGCTCAACTATAACTGAAGCACCATTCACAGAACCAGGTACTGAAACACTCACCGGAGGACTCCGAGTCCTAGCCACGGTGTCCTGAAGAACTGGGGTAGCTATAAATCCAATCGAAGGCAGGGCTGACCCCACACCCCCTATCTGAGGTGGTAAACTCTCACTCTGAAGTCTTGGTGCTAACGGAAGCACTGAAGCAACAAGCACAAAAGCCTCGAGACCAACCGCTGTCGCACTTGTATGAGGCATCTCAGAATGAATGAACAACCGAAGTTTAGAAGTCAATAGAGCCAGGAACGCACGATGAGGAGCCAAAAAGATGAAACTTTTCCTAACAATACCCTGTAGCCTCCCGCAGATAGGATACGGACATCATCGTACCGATCCACGAGACTCTACTTCGACACTTGCTTCTGTACCATGACACCGGTGAACCTAGAGCTCTGATACCAAGCTATCACGACCCAATTTCTCAAGTCATGATGGCACCTATAATCCCCAGTAAGCGAACCAATTCCCGTAGCCCAGAATGGTTAGTAATGGGCTACTGCCTAACCAAAACGCACCAGCAAGCAGAAATAAGTGAAAGCAAAACTAGAATATAAATACATAAAGGAAACTACACCAACCCCAAGACTTAGTATCGATAGTAGAGAAGCTTCTAATAGAATACAAGTGCTAGAAGTAACAAAATACAACATAAATTGCCTCCGAAAGTACAAGGAGCAACAGTACAATAGATGAGATATAGACAAGCCCCGAACGTCAGGCGCTCACCCTAGTCTCAAAGATCCAAAAGCTGCACGAGTCTCCAACGTGATCAACGGCGAAAGCTCAGCTAATATCTGCACAAAAAAGTGCAGAAGTGTAGTATGAGCACCAAAACCACGGGTACTCAGTAGGTATCATAGGACGACTGAGCGCATATAAGATATAAAAGCAGTAAGTAACAAATAGCAAGAAAGCAGTCACTAAAGCAATAAGCAAGGCACAAGGAGCTAGCACAGATCATCCATGACCAAGAGCTTCAAGTAACATATGCTAGCACAGAGATACAATTACTCAGAATCACAGGTGAAGCAAAAGAGAACGCACCTGGAGTCCTTGCACAACAATATAAGTAAGTAGAGAGAGAGTTGAGAAAATAGCGGTATACCGGTAACCTCAAGTTAAAGAAAAGACGGAGAGCAGTCTAACATACTCAAAATGGAATCAACCAGTATAAGGAAATCATAACACCAATCCAATCATATGATAGCATAACCGGGGAATCACCTCACAAGTACAACCCTCGGATGAAATAACTAGGCCACAATAACCGAGAGATACCACTCAACTTCCCACAAGAATAGAACCAGAGTCTCACACTCTGCTCAGAAGGCCACACAAAAGTGCCTCAATAAGATAGGACTCTAAAGCCCTCTCAATAATCAAAAATCCCACAACCAAAGCCTCAACAGGCTAGCCATCACTAATATTTCAAGAACCGGGTACCAAGACAAGCTCTAAGTAAAAACAGGAGTAAATATAGTCTACCTACAGTCCCAACGGCCGCCCATACAACCGAGGAACACAATCAAGTGAAAGCAAACCCTCCGGCATCCCATACTACCGGAGCGTACACTGAACACACAACAAATAAGGGTGGAATCCAATGCATGATATGATATGATATGAAATAGAACCTCTGTATGTACCTCCTCCAGTGCCAATCAGGCCCAGCAGGCAGGTTTTATGGAAAGACTCAGCCTGTATACCTCTACTCCACCGTATACCCTTCCCTCCGGCGCACGCAGCCCAAAGCCCCAGGCCCAGAGCGGCAAGGTCCATGGAGGTCCCCGACCTCATACAAAAACTCAGTATCAAGACATGTCATCCGGAAGCAAGTCCGGGATCAAGATAGAGACCCAGTCTCAAATATGCATGCCCAGACCCTGTCCAGGACTAAAGTAGTATAAAATGCCTCAAAAACCTCTCCAAGGGTGCCCAGGAGTATCTGGGTCTGAAACTGTAGTAAATCAAGTCTAGTGCTCCGCCCTGCAGAGACTAGTATCAGTAATAAAATCAAGTCTAATGCTCTGCCCCGCAGAGACTAGTATCAGTAATAAAATTAAGTCTGGTGCTCTGCCACGCAGAGACTAGTATCAGTAATAAAATAAAGTCTGGTGCTCTGCCCCGCAGAGACTAGTACAAGTAATAAAATCAGTGCGAAAATATCCAAACATCCCCTTTTCTATCAACAACAGTACCAAAAATGGGCCCCCAGGGCCATGCAAATTTAGGAAAACTGTCAGTAGTGGCTCACAGCCAAAACTGTAGTAAAACATGCAGGGTAAAACCTTTTTCATGGATGATATGCTCGCACACAAATATAAAAGTAGCCCAACGGCTCACAATAATTCCTATCAGCCCTGCACAGGCCCAATAGCTTCTCAGCAGACATAACCAGCCTAAAAGGATAATCTCTATGTCCGGGACTCGCGGACATTCCCCAATAACCCACCATCTATGTTCCAGAGTCAGTACATGGCCACACAGGACCACAAGGGTAATATACAATACTACGCGAATACTACAAACAACGCATGAAATAACGGACCAACAAGGTGGACAAGGTCTGGGGTACCAACCTATAATAACCCATCCAAGAATGCTAATTAATGCAGTTATAGCCTATATACGCAGAGTCTAGATAGGGGAAAACCATAACCTACCTGTCATCCGATGACTAGCTGCGGGAACGACATCGTCCAGACTCGAATAGCTCCAGGAAGTTCTAAATCACACAAAACAAATACTTTCAACTGAAGTCCCAAAGGCGTCTCTATGAAGCCTGACCAACCAAGGTAATGGAACAATTGCTAGAATCGACAAGGCTGCAAGAACGATCCATAGCCAATTGATAAGGTGTTAATGTCACACTCGCGACCAGCCAACTCCAAAGCATTAAAATGAGGTCAATAACAATAACAAATGGCAGTAAAATCCAACAACAATACGTTAACCACATCTCCAAGGAGCGACGAGCTCCCGAGACACTATTTCAAGGCATACTTCACGTTTGTCCAATCCAATCACTATCGTATGTGATCCCAAAAAGAATCGCACAATTTGCCAATCCCTCCAGCACCTTACAATAACCAGAACACCACAACAATAACCAAACATAACAAGATAAAGGGGTTGTCCAAAGCCACAAATCCAAAATACCACTTCGGGGCTCAGAAATCCATAAAACAATACTAGAACATATAATAACGAAGGAGGGTCGTAGGGGAGAGATTCCCTTGACAAAAATATTCAATATTCCAAGATTAACCACCTGCCTCCTTGAAGGAACAACAAACATATCCAAATCCAACAAGAAACTACTACAAGTTATCGAAAAATACAACTTTTCATGACTAGAAACTTAGAATCTTGATTCAACAAATAGATAAGTGTACGGGATCCATATGTCACCAATATAACTCCGTAGCTACTTCCAAATACTCAGAAAACACCTGTTGAATTGCTGCATCAACACCCACAAAGATACGCCATGAAATCGACGGGCAAAACTATACCAAAATGACAAGCTCGCGACGTAGAGCAACTTCCGTTAAACTTCCGAATTGAAAGGATCAAAGTCCATGGATTATTTATGGACCTTACCTCTGATTTTAAGTGCATTTTGGGTTAAAATAATGAGTTAAAACGAAGGAGAAATCAGCTTTTATAAGCTGAACCGACTTAGGACGTGGGCCCCACTTTGACGTGTCTGCTTGTGCAGTCTTACAAAAACATGAATATCTCTCTATTCTTAAGTCGTATGGACAAACGGTTTAGTGCGTTGGAAACTAGACTCGTAGACCTTCGATTTGGTATATTGGGGGACCACTAACTCTTTATAGATAGGGAGAAACACCCCAAGACATTTAACCCAAATTTGAAGAGAATTCCTTAAAGGAATTTACAATAACTTTTTCCGACTTTTGTTTCGCAACTTGCTTGACTTCAAAACTCATCATACGACTATTTTGAGATTATAATACCTCATAACACATCCTTCTTAGTATATTAGACTCTATTAGTCTTACCCCAAATGCACGGGTTACTTTAAACCTTCCAAACGGGCGAGGTGTTACACGAGGCATTTCTTTAACTCGAACTTTCGAGTAAAGAATTCCTTTGACCTAGAACTTTGGTTTAATTCTTTGATATTACCAAGAATGTTGAAGGAAGTCATCGATTTCCAAAGTTGAAGCTCTAAAATGAGGAACGACCATAAAGACCAAACAAACGGCCCAGGCACCGAACTACCGGTCCCGACAAGCCATAATTGACTTGGGCCGCTACAAGTAAGCTCTAATGGTACAAGAAAGGCGAAAATGTGTAAATGACCGGAAGGGTCATTACAAATGTAATCGTGATCGACCTAATAAAGAATCCAAGAAACTTATTGAAATTCAATCAAAAGTAAAAGATATCTATAGGCGGGTTTATGAACAAAAAACAAAAGATAAAGAAAAATAATCACAAGATAGATTGATCAATGGCTTTCACCTTGCTTTCGCCAAGCAAGGACAACAAGGGAGACTTGGGAATGGTAATTCAACTCACAAGACTTGCACCCGATTAACACGTGAGTAGTCTTGGCTAAAGGTATGCCTGAACGTCTTTCAACCAATCGATTATATATCTCATGTGTTCTCTTGAATCACCATGAGTGAGCAATAAACAACCAAATCAACTTGGGTGAGTTGGCTATCTCTAGATCCAACTCTTAGATGGGGGTTTCTGACAAACAAACTATCTCTAGCCTTGATCTAGAATGGAATCCCAAATCCCCACTATTGAACCTTCTCGAATTTAAGGAAATCCTCTCTCAAGAAAAAACCCAAATTAGTATGCTAAGTCAATGTTTGCAACCATTAACTATAAATTCAAGCATGGAGGATTCAATAGACCCAAATGATTAACCAAAAGAAAAATCTAGATAAGAATTCAATACCACACAAAGTATTATTTATAATACAAAACCCAAATCTCAATTCAACAATTACACCTAAAAATTAGCAATTAAGAACAAGAGTTGAAGAATGGAAACTAAAGATTTTACAATAAAGAGCATCCAAATCTTCACTCCTATGGTGTTGGTTGATGAACTTGATCTCCAAGCTTTGCCAAAAGTTGTGAAAAATAGCCAAAGATAGATCCCAAAATGGCTGAGAAGAGTTTTATATGAATTGGGGTTTCCAAAAAGGGAAATTTCCATTTCTGCCCTGCAGTTGATATTTCCTCTTAGCCTACGCGTGCGCTCCACCGTGTTCATGATGAGTCTTCTATTTAGTTGACCTTTGCATATGCGAGTGGTCTGACACGTACATGTAGCTTCTCCTCAAGTGTCCTTTGTGTACACAAAGGGAATGCCACATTCGCACATGCTAATTAGATGCCAGTTCTATATTTCTCCGAATAGCTTTCTTTTGACTTGTTTTCATCTGAATTATTCCCAAACACTTCTAAAACACAGAGAACTGCAAAATAGAAGTAATATGTGTTAATTGCACTATTTTCCCACTTTAAACTAGCAAAAGCATAAGCTTAAAATATAAATAAGTTGGTAGAATACCAACTTATCAGGTACATACCTCGGGAAATACAAATGGCAACAAGTAAACCTAATGGGACCCCTATAAGCTCGGAAGGTACAAGCAACAACCAAAGAATGTAACTAGACCCCTACGAACCCGGAGGATACAAACAACACACAATATTAACTAGCAATTAACTTGATGGGAAGAGAAGGGATGCAAAGACGTTCCATGACATGTGGTATGAGATGAGTGCAATGCGACGTGTGGCTAATTCAATAAAAGTAGACAACCCCAAAATGGATTCGTAGGCCACCTTGTAGGCTCCCCGAATCCCCTCGCAGGCCACCTGTAGGTTCAACTAAGTATGCAAAAAGTAAAACCCGAATATGTTCTCCTCGAGCATGCAATCATGAGTACCACTAAAAAAACCACTTGGGACGTGTTTCTCCTCAGGCATGCAAGTTTAAATAGCTAGTAAAACTGTCCGTCTCCATGGACATGCAAGTTTATCAAATCAGTCTTTCTTAAAATAGGCCAATTTCCTCTTAACAAAGTCAAAAATCATTTAACATATTCCATAAATCCTTTTTTTGACCAAAAATATTATTTCAAAAATCAAATCAGCTATACGCCATGCTAAAGTATAAATAGACATCCAAAGAGCACAACCAAGCTAAGTCATATCACACAAAGGACAACCAAAGCCTATGCACTAAAGCAAAGTACTAGCCTAAGGTAGGTGCTATTCGGAAAATGCTACACTAACTCCCAAACCTAAAAGAAACCCAACCTAAAGCGGTCAACTAGCAAAGCTTAAGCTAAGGCAAGAAACAAGTCGAGACTACACTAACTCAAACCATTAGTCGAAGTTACACTAAAACCAGCAACAAACATTAATTTAAGGAGAAAGGGGAGAGTTCATACTGACCTGGTGTCCCGCATCCATGGCCTTGGGCCAATAATTATAAAACATACCAAAACCAAAAGATAAAACAAAAGAAGAATGGTAAAAATATAAATATAAGACAACAGAAAAGGGATACTCTATCGCAAAGTCCTCTCCTAATACTATACTAAGGCCTCCATATCTAATCACCACAAACTACCACTAGCCTAAGCTAATTTAAGGTAAAGAATTCTAAACCCATAAATACCACAAAAACTATGCTAAGTACTAAGGAAGGAGCTAAACCTAAGCAATGATTCCTAATCGATATCTATTAAGGAAGGAGCTAAACCTAAGCAATGATTCCTAATCGATATCTTACTCTAAGGCCCCTAAATAATGTATAAGAATTTAAATACCTAAATTGATGTATTCAAACCATAATAACCCACCCACAATTAGAAATGTACCATACAAATACCTTATAAAAGCTAAGTCTAAAAGTAAGTAAGTTGTAACCTACTTGGAAGTCGAATACGTGTGCACAATCCACAAAATTGGAGCCTATCTTCCCCAGAAGTCTCCGACTGCTAGCACGCTATCATAAATATAATCTAGATATCAAGATGAGAAAAATGACACTCATATTGATGTACAAACTTTCAAGCTCGATATCAGGTCTGAAAATGACCCTCAGGGCCTACTTTATGAAACAGAAAACATATTTCACCATAACGTCTCTCGTGGGATGAGGATCACATTCTCAAAATTTGAGCACGGTCCATCATTAATTCAAGCTCAAAACAGCCCAAAAAGGCCAAGAATGATTCAAGAATTAAGAATGGAATTACACAAAATTAGAGTTCAAAACTTATGAATATAAGGGGGGGGAGAAATGGTCACGAATGAGGACCCAACAATCCCGAGCTTTACTTGATGATCCGTCAGCAATTTCTTGAGCTTAGAGCTCTAACAATGGAGGATTTTTTGGTTGAAATGAATTAAAAATGAATGGAAGATTTTTATACTGCCAGGGATTCCTTCATTGTGATTGCGATAAAAACCATCGCAATTGCGATGACCATGTTGGCTGACTCATCACAATCATGATGGTCAGCCACATGATCGTGAAGAATAATAGGGGGCCCTTCATCACTATCATGAGAAAACCCTCGTGATCGTGATGGTCAAAAAGATAGACCATCATAATTGTGATGGTCTTCTTCATGATTGCGATGAACAAATTTCAGATATACCAGCAACTAAAAACAAGCAATACATTAAGGCTAATATTTCACCGGATAGACCCTCGGAATTCATTTAGAACACCGTGAACACAAGTCAAATATGCTACCCAACTAGAAATGGTATTCTAGACTCAACAAAATCATCAAAATGACTAACAAAGTTCATCTTGATGGAATGTTGGCCAAAGTCAAATCTTTGCTGGCTTTGCCTGAAAGCCATCCAAATACCCAAAATGAGTTTGAAAGTGTATGAAACCAAACCAAGGGTCCCACTAATACAAAGTCAATATTCCAGAGCTAATGGAACTGAAAAAATTCTCATTTGAGCCTGTTTACTCCAAATATTGACCAAAGGCAACCCTTTCAACTTTAAGAGTTCCAAAACAGTAAAACTCTTCTAAAACTCAAATAAACTATCCGAGAACCAAACTGTCAGTCCCAGAAAGTAATAAATGACATATAGCCACTGTGGGAAAGATCAAAACACTGAAAATGCATGAAAATAAAAGAAACAACCTGGAGGGTCATTATACGGAAGGTCCTAATTGGTATTTTTTTGATCTTTTCCATGATCTATTCTATGATCTATCAACTAATTTTCAGTCTGAAATACAACCATAAATCATCTAGAAACTAAAAATTTGTTGTGTTTTCCATCTTTTGGTCATTAAGACATTAAACACCTAGAAAATATAAAACTAACATAAAAACACAATTTAAATAGTGAAACAAGTGTAAGAATAATTAAGACATCAAATAAAGTATAAAAAAATTGTGCTAATTTCTAGGCACATAAAAAAATCCTCTGACAACGCTTTCTTAAATTGTGTATGACTGTCACTCCCTGAGGCTACCCCCTAGATGCAACACGGTGCTCGGTATCACAAGTGACCCCAAGCTAAACCATGGTCTGGCATGTCTAAACAAAACCCAATACAACATGAACTCTGTGGAAGTTGAAAACATTTAAAATATCTGAGATGGGGAGAAAATCCCAAGCATGTCTGAATATATAAAATATATATAAGAGTATAATGATGTTTGGAAAACAACACTAACAACTCAATAACTGAATCTAGTCTATGTCTGAAAGCCTCTAACTGATATGAGTTGTTGGGACATGCCCCCAGCTAACTCTACTAATCTAAAACTGAAATATAAAAACTGAAAGATAAAAGCATATCTATCATCCTTGAACTATGAGGACTCACCAATGAAGCTGTTAAGTAAGGACTGGAAATCAAGCTAAGCGCGGTTTGGATGTTGAGTGCCTGAACCTACATCATAAAATTATGTAGCACAAAATTATGCGTCAATACTTTGAATGTACTGAGCATGCAGGATATATGCTAAGCTGAACAATGTAAAAACTGAACATGGAAATACATACGAAAGCATAAACTGAATGACAAGCTGGATACAATGACCAAGTACCAACATGAACATATAATATGCTGAGATGAATAATTGAAATAGATACAGAGTACATGGTCAATGAAATATGAATCTGACTATGGGAGCTACTATTAACCGACATACTCCAAGATGAGCTAATTGTAGGTCCAACCTGTAACCCTAGATGGAAGGGTGTTCATACCATGACAAAGGTATGAACAAAGATGACGTGGATCCACTAAATTGATGTCCACAAGGGACAGAGGTGACCATCCTAATTTGATAGTTGACCCCTTATATACCTAAGGTTACGCTGTAGTTTTAGGACTTGAAGACTTCTACTAAAGGTCTCAGTCTAATATGATAGCTAAGCCTTCATCCCCTCGTCCGGTGGGTACTAAGTCTACTCCCAACTTAATGTAAGCAATGAAATGCAAGCTAAAATACTAGATAGCTCAAATACTGATAATCATCTGAGAATGCTACATACATATACTGAAAATGATGGCATTCTATTCTGAAGCATGATTATCTGAATTATCTACCTAGCAAGTATAATTTTATGACTATTGAAGTTAACATAAGCTAGGGTTTCTGAGTCCTGTACATATGACAATACTAATTTTCCAAGAAAACATGAATTAAATACCATATAAGCAGTAGCATTTGAATTTCAATGAATCCCTAAGAGTTAGGAACCCTAGGTCTGAATAATTCATGGAGAACTGAAGAAATGGCTGAATCTAGGGACTCAATGGGTGAAAGGAACCCATTGATGAAATACCACATACCTGGTGGAGAATCTATGGAGAAATCCCTTGGATTTTTAGGGCTGAGCTTGAAGGAACCTCATGCTTGTTCTTGAGAGAAAATGTCGCCTATTTTATCCTTTTCTTTCTAAGTGTCTGATGATTTTAGGAGAATGAGTGACTTAGGTATATTTTGACTAACTAATTAGGTTTAGACTAAGAAAAATGATGTAGCCTAGGCTTTAAAAGAGGTAGGAAAAGTCTTAGAATACCCCTGGAAATTTTTTAAAAAAAGTCACTGAAAATCGCGACTCAGGTACCACGACTTGGTTGACAGACCATAGTCCTAGATGATATACTGTCAACTGAGTCGTGGTTCTGTCCATGAGCCTGGGAGGTTCTCTAATCTAAGGAAATCATGAGTTACATAACAGACCATGGTTCTAAATGGCGGTTCATGGTCTGACTCGTGGTCCCTGGGCCACAACTAAAGGTCCTCTATTATTCTGATTCCATGAGTCCATAGGACAGACCGTGATTCTAAATGACGGTCTGTGGTTGACTCGTGGTTCGTAAACCCTGAACTGATGGTCCTCTATTTAAGGGAACCACGAGTTCACAAGACATATCATGATTCTGAATGACGGTCTGTGGTTTGACTCATGGTTCTTTGACCCTGAATTGAGGGTCCTCTGGATATTAAAACTACGGTTGGGATGATGAACCGTGGTTCCAAACTACAATCCGTGATCTTGACCGTGGTTTCTGGAAACTTGAATTTTTCTAAAATTTTTCTATTAAGTACAGTCAAGTAGCTAGATCAGATCCTGAAGTGTTATAATATCTCCCCTTTGGGATCATTCGTCCTCGAATAAATACTAATTAATTAGAGTTTGGAGGGAAAGAGATGCAATCACTTCCAACTGAATACTAGAAGCTGATATATGACTGAGTCTAGTCCTGAGTTCATGGAAATATTTTGAAACTACTAGAAAAGTTTGGAAAACATGATACTGAGACTGACATGCATCTGAGGAAATTGAGATTTTGGAGAAGAACTATTACCTCAAACTGAAACTGGATCAGAAGGAAAGAGGTGAGGGTACTTGGCCATCATGGCTGCTTCTGCTTCCCAAGTATCTCCCTCGATGGACTGATTCCTCCACAAAACTTTCACCAAAGCGACTTCCTTATTTCTCAACCTACAAACCTGACGATCAAGAATCTCAACTGGGAACTCCTCATAGGTGAGGCTATCCTTCACAGCCATACTCTCTAAAGGCACAATCAATGCCGGATCACCTACACACTTCTTCAACAGAGAAATGTGGAAGACTGGATGAACTGCTGCTAGTTCTGCTGGCAACTCTAACTCATAAGCCACATTACAAACCCTTTTTAAGATTCTGTAAGGACCTATATATCTGGGACTGAGCTTACCTTTCTTGTCAAATCTCATTACCTCCTTCATGGGTGACACTTTTAGGAAAATCCAATCCTCAACCTCAAACTCTAAGTCCCTTTTCCTCACATCTGCATAGGACTTCTAATGACTCTGAGCTATCTTTAATCTTTCTCTGATAAGCTGAACTTTCTCCATAGCCGCATAAACCGAATATGGCCCAATCAAGGCTTCTTCACGTACTTCGAATCAACCAACCAACGACCTTCATCTATGCTCATAAAGTACCTCATATGGGTCCATCTGAATACTGGAATAGAAACTGTTATTATAGGTGAACTCTATGAGAGGTAGGTGATCATCCCAACCACCATTGAAATTGATCACGCAAGCTCTCAACATGTCCTCTAAGATTTGAATATTACGCTCTTCCTGACCATCCGTTTGTGGATGAAATTGCGTACTGAGATTCACCTGGGTACCAAGACCTTTATGAAATGATCTCCAGAAATGATATATAAACTGAGGACCTCTATCTGAGATGATAGACAAGAGAACCCCATGCAACCTGACTATCTCACTGATATAGAGTCTGGCGTTGTCGTCCACTGAATCTGTAGGCTTGATAGCCAAGAAGTGAGCTGACTTAGTAATTCATTCCACTATCACCCAAATGGAGTCATGTTGTCTGCGAGTATGAGGTAAACCCGTAATAAAATCCATATTGATCACCTCCCACTTCTAAGTAGGAATGCTAATATCCTGAGTCACCCCTCCTGTTTTCTGATGTTCTACCTTTACCTATTGACAGTTGGGACAATTAGCCACAAAATCTATAATGTTCCTCTTCATTTTGTTCCACCAATAGACTTTCCTAGGTCACGGTACATCTTAGTGGAACTAGGATGAATAGAATATCTAGAATTATGGGCTTTTGTAAGGATCTGCTGCCTCAACTCACCCACATTAGGTACACATAAATGACTCTAGTAGCAAAGCACACTATCTCCCCCTTGGGAGAAAACCTCTACCCTCTACTGATAGACTGCACATTTTAACTGAAGCAATATGGGATCACTGTCTTGTTTCTCTTTAACCTCCGCTACTAATGAAGATTCTGATCCATTCTAGACTATCACACCACCATACATTGTGTCCATAAGGCAATCTCCTAAATGAGCAAGCCTGTGAGCATCTCTGGCTAACTCTCTCTTCTCTTCCTCAACATGTGACACACTACCCATGGACAGTCTACTGAGGGCATCAACCACTACATTGGCCTTACCCAGATGTTAGAGAACATTTATATCATAGTCTTTGAGGAACTCAAGCCACCTTCTATGACGAAGGTTCAACTCTTTCTGGGTGAAAACATGCAGGAGGCTCTTATGATCTGTGAACATATCTACATGGACACCATACAAGTAGTGTCTCCAAATCTCTAGGGCAAACACAACAGTTTCAAGCTCAAAGTCATGAGTCGGGTAGTTCTTTTCATAGACCTTAACCTGTCTGGAAGCATAAGCTATGACCTTACCCTGCTACATCAAAACACATCCCAGGCCGACCCTGGATGCGTTTCAATAAACCATGAAGTCATCTGAACCCTCTGATAGAGTCAAAATGGGAGCTGTAGTCAACCTGGTCTTCAATTCAAAGAAGATTTTCTCACACTCATCTGGCCACTGGTACTTGACCTTTTTCCCAGTCAACTTGGTCAATGGGGTAGCTATGGATGAAAATCCTTCAACAGATCTCCTGTAGTAGCCGGCCAAACCCAAGAAACTCCTGATTTTTGTCAGAGAGGTGGGTCTGGGCCAGTCCTTTACTGCCTCAATCTTTTGAGAATAAACTCGGATTCCCTCACTAGACACCGCATGACCAAGAAAAGCAACTGAGTTCAACCAAAATTCACACTTACTAAACTTAGCGAATAACTGGCGATCCTTGAGAGTCTGCAACACCACTCTCAAATGGTCTTCATGCTCTTCTTAACTCTGAGAATATATGAGTATGTCATCAATAAAGAAAATGACGAAGAAGTCCAAATACTGTTTGAACACCCTATTCATCAAGTTCATGAAAGCTGCAGGAGCATTTGTTAGTCCAAAAGACATAACTACAAATTCATAGTGACCATACCGAGTGTTGACACCCAATTTTTACCCGCCATATTACGAATTAATTTGGAGCTTTTTAAATTTTTAAACAATTCTTGAAATAATTGTTTTGACAAAAAGGGATAAAATATTTTCAAATCAGCTTTACCAATGATTCTCAGTTATGATTATATTTTTTCATATTTTACATATGAAATTTATATAAATTACTTAAAAGTATTATTTTAAAATTAATTTCATAAGAAAATCCTTTTAAAAGATTAACGTTTAATTTTCCTCCAAGATTAATTCAAATGGGAGTTAATTGATAAATTAATTTCATGATGGTTAAAAGAGGAAATTATGTGTTGAACATGATAATTATTTCAATTTGTTTAAAGTTAAAAAGGCTCGGGTAATTAATTTTAATTAATCCATCTTTATTTCTATTTTAGCCTAAATCTCTAAAATCCTTTAAAACCTAGCCAAATTCCACCAAATTACTCCCAATTTGGCTGTTTTCTAAAGACCAATGGCCACATTATCTAAACCACCCTTACAACTCCCTCATCAGCCAACTTTGGGCTCAAAATAAAATTCCACCCGCTCAGCCCACTCCATAACCCACTGACCCAGACCACCTCTACACACACACTTATACTCACACACCCTTATTCTCTTCTTTCTTTTCTCACAACGACAATACACCAAACAACCCTTTGTCCCTTTCTTCTTCATACAAACACCAACACCAGTAAACCCTAGCGCCGCCTAGGCAATTCCCAGCAATTTCCTTCGTTCCTCCATACTGTTTCGTGTGCCTAGCACGAGATTGTACATCGAAGGTCCTAGAACAAGTTACGTGGAACAATCCCACCTCACCCTTCATCCTTTCTCTACAAATCCCGCTCAAAACTTATATCGAGTTGGTACTATTTTCAACAGCTCAGCTTCAACAATGGCTCTAACAACGTCAAAATTCCCAAACATCATCCAAGATCTTCATCAAAATCATGCTGGCATCGTTGAGAATCCTCTAGAAACGGCTAGGTGTCAATTTCTCCGCGTAATCCATGGAAATTGGTACAATTTTGTACCAAAGCCGTTGCTAGCCAAGCTCATACAGAAAAAGAATTTGAATTTATCCTCAAGAAATACCCCAAATTACCCCTCTGTTCCCTCCCTCCCTTTTTTACCCCAATTTCTCCTATAAATACCCCCCTCTAGCTGCATGTTAGGGAATAATTTTGGGGAAATATTGGGGGTTCTGGAGAATCATTTCTCTAACCTCACGTAACCAGTCAGCTTTAGGAAGAAAAAGCACTAAAAATTCGAGTTCTAAAGGATTGGGTATTAGTCCGGTGGTGGTAAGCTCTTCCGGTGAATTTCTAAGCCCGAGTTGCTGCCCAAAAAAGGTGAATCCCTTAACCTCCTTCTTTACTGTTTTTGTTGTTTTCATTTTTGCTTTTATAATGTTTAAACCTTGGTGAAATCTAGTTCTGGTCTTGTTTGTTAGTATCCAAGATATGCGCTTAAATGTTAGACTAATATTATGATTTCGAGTAGCAATCTTGTGTTAGAAGTGTGGTCTTTTACTGATTTTGTTTAATTTTTTAAAATAGTGAGTATGAGCATAAATTTGAGCCTAGATTGTTGTTAAATGATGTTAAATCTGTCTGGATTTGTTCATAAAAATGTTTGGTTTTGATCTTGTTTGTTCCCCAACCCCCTTTTCATAATCATGCTCCTATGCGTTTACTAACTCTGTCTAAGCACTGATGCTTCATATATATATTGATTGAATGTTGTTATGGTTTGCTCATGTCTAAATAGCCGCCTGTGATAGTTTAAAACTCTGTTTCCCTTCCCTATATAAACCCCATAGTTCACCTAGTTTAAGTTTGACTTATGTGATGTCTAAATGCTATGAACTAGAGCATGAGCCTATTGTTAGGACTTAGGTCTGATTTTGTTCATGAAAAACTCTATCCCTCTTTGTTGTTCTTAGTCTTTCTCTTTATTGAACTTGTTCTCTCCTCTTTACGATTTTAACTATGTATGAATTGTTAGCCTTACTCTCCTTACTCTCCTATGGTTGGGGTGATGTTTAGGTGAACTTTGAGTACTGATTTTCCATAGTTCCACTGGTTTTGTTTAAACTGTATGACATGTAAATACTATGAGCATGGATTTTATACTTGTTTACTGATATAAGAATGCTCAACCCCTGCCTGTTTCCCCTATTTCGCTCAACTTGTCATTGATTCTGCTTTCCTCTTCCCCTTTCCCTTCACTGTCTTGCCTATATTAAAATGATCTTATGTCTATGAATTGGTTAAGCTCCAATATTGCTATCTTATGCTTAGATTGATGTTTGTAATGATTTGAGCAACTGTGTCCTTTCAAAATCTCATGATCTTATTGGTTCTGTGTTTTATGACATGAAAGTGTTATAGATTTTGAACTTGCCATTAGGATGGTTACTGTTGTCCAACTTTTTTTCCCTTTTTCCCTTGATTTCTCTATCTTCTACCCTACCCCCTTATTGATTTTCTAGAAAATGGTTAATCCATATGAATGTTTTGAAATGGCTAAGTTTCATAAAACATATGTCTTAAGTGACAAAATTAGTGATTTTATTGTATGAATGTCCTTGTTTCATATGCTTTAACTTGGTATAAATACCTGCGCATTGGTGTATATTTCTGTTTGAATTATTTTCTTTGTTTAATTTAGTTAAGACACGTACTAATCCTCATTTATTTTACTCTTTCTATGCATGAAATCCGGTGGAGTCCAATTGGACTCCCGAA
This sequence comes from Jaltomata sinuosa, assembly GCA_003996215.1. Taxonomy (NCBI): domain Eukaryota; kingdom Viridiplantae; phylum Streptophyta; class Magnoliopsida; order Solanales; family Solanaceae; genus Jaltomata; species Jaltomata sinuosa. Next base: position 327,273 of record QJPP01007535.1, read on the forward strand.
ATTCCCCTGCATTTTCTAGTTGGTCTTAGCCCAACATTATTTGATGGTCCAACAAGAATAATCCCAAAAGGGCTAAAACATCAGAGGCAGCAACGGCAACGGTGGAGAGAAATGGGCAACGCCCAAAAGAAATGATCCGCATCGAAAAAAGTCCAAAATGGACTGAATAAATAAATTTGGGCCAAAGCTCATAAGATTCAGTAGCAGCAGTAGCCCAAAGGGCTAAAAGATGAAAAGTGGACTAAGTCCAAAGTGAAAATGGTGGTGGGCCTAAAGAGGGCCCACACACTAGTATTAGGACAGGATTAACATATTTAATTATGTCTTCTTGTTACTTAGTTGATTAGTTTGATTGTATAATTGGACTAACTTTGCGAAACTTAGTTAAATTATCCCCAAAAGGAATAAAACTTTCTGATAATTACTGTTTCATTTACTCAATTTGTTTAATTTCAACTCTTTTTTTTCCGTGAGTAAAAAAAATGGACCCCTTTTTATTGTCTTTTATAAAACAACCCTTTTTCATAATTATCCTCTAAAATCAATCTTCTTTATAAAATAAAAAAATTTTATAAACCAATCTCATTTTCAAAAGTTAGTCAACAAGTTAGTTTTTCAAACAAGCCCGGGCAACCGCGAGTTAGCGGATACTCTTGGTGCCTTAACATTCTTCCAAGAGTATTAACTTGAACTCTTACCCTTAATCTCTTAATTTTTAAAGTCTTTATCTATTTTGGGATTTTTAAAATTCTTATAAGTTTTTTCTTGGTTTTTACTTTATAAAAACTAAGTGGCGACTCTTGCTTTTAATTGAAAACATTTCGGAAACTTTAATTAGATTTTTGAAATGGACCTTTCAACGAACAAAACCATGTTTTTCCGTCCTTTCCCGAAAAGGATCAAAACAGAAATAGCGACTCTGCTGGGAATAATTCAACTAGGTTCTAACCTTATTGTTTGAAACTAACTTGTTTGACTAACTATTTGGAAATTGCAATAATTGTAACTTTATTGTTTTCCTTAAATTGTTTACTTTTTCCGCGATTATAAATTGTTCATGGCATTTTCCGCCTCTCTTGGCAAAGCATTAGAATGCATTACGGTTAAAAAGGCGATTACGTAAATCTTTGCGATCGTTTTTGACAAAACACACAATTTTCAAAATAGACGAGTGAAGTAGTTGACCCGCGGTCGGTTAATGGTCACTTGTTGTTTCAAGCTTGGGTTGTTCGCCCGGGTTCCAGGTCAATTTCAAAACCTATTCTAGAAACTCAGGATAGATCAAAACCAAATCCCGAAAATAGGCATTACCCTAGGATGTCTAGGATATTAAGTCCATTAGTAAAACATCAAAACATGTCAATGGCTTTCCGACCCAATGACATAGCATCCAACTACGTGTTATTTGAAAGACGTATGTGTTGTAACTGGACTATTGTCCTGGGGTGGGGCCTAATATGTTATTCTATTTTGTAGCATGTCAAAATTCCTCAAGTTTGACATGGTAAAAGAGGTGCCTCTCCTCCTCCAAATGTGGTGGATAAATCTGGGTGCTAACCGTCAAAAGACAGTCCGTCAGTAAAAAGGAAGAATATCGACGCACTATAGCAGGGCTGACTCAGGAACTCGAAGATATGAGAATGGGAATAGCCCAGATTGATTCAAAAATGAGGAGGAAAGCCTTAGAGGCCGGGGCATTACCTATGCATAAACAAGTGGTGAAACTCCAGGGCGACATGTGGTTGAGCCAATTCGATCTTAGGAGCACTGCCGGAGCATCCAAGAGGAGCAGGACCGAGGAAGGACCTTCCATGTCATATCTTTAGTATCTTCTCCCCTGCGTGGGTTTTATTTCCATGTATGTCTTTACTTTACCTAAATTCGCCCCTGCGTGGGCGTGACTTTTGTGCAAATATCCTTTCCCCTAAAATGTATCCCCCTTTCGGCTAGCATTTGTATCCCTTTAAAAAAGGAAAGTTTTCCATATATATATACATGCTATTTTATGGGGAAATAGAATGGTTCAGATACGTCACATACGTCTTTCAAACTCGCTAGGCCTAACCTTGGCATAAAAAGGTCACCCAGTTAGGACGTGATATTAGCATGATATTATTGTGATATAAACTATTTTATGTGCTATGTGTGTTGCTTGAATCAAGGAAAAATTGGTCCACTCCATGTTGAAATTTTCTAGAACACCGTTGGCAAAAATATAAGCCCACTATGTAAAGTCCGACCAAAATACTCCAAGTCTTCCAAGTTTCTCCGAAAATCCTAAAGCCTTCTAAAAACTTCCTAAAAAATCTCAGTTCTTTCAGGAAAGGTTGAAATGGAGGCCATGGTATCGAGACTTGTCACCACTTTTGGGTCGATTTGGAATACCTCATTGACATGGGAAAAATTGAGCTGGAGTTTCCCCCTTATCATCCTTGAAGAAAAAATTGAGAAGAGTCTAGCAGATCCCATCATCCAGAGCTGAAAGTAGCAAAAGTAGAAGAGTTTTAGCTTTCAGTTTCTTTAATTTTATTTTCGATGTCGTCTTTTACTTTCCTCTTGTATTTAGAATAGTGGATGAAATGAAATAAGACATCTATCACAAGTTCGAACTACGTAAGGCCTGAATTCTCCTTCATGAGATACGTAGGTAGCCTTTAAGGCCCGGCCCATGTCTTAAAGAAATTGTCATTTCTCCACATCGATGAAGACGACGAAGAGTTTAGGAAAAAAATAGGCAGAGATGTTACAAGATCAACAAAATAAACCTTTCCTGACAAAACCTATTAATCCCAAATCAACGGAAAAAATCCTGTCCTTTGAAACGATTGAGTCAAACCACCTGTGGACCAATTTGCCTTGACGAAAAGCAACTTTTATGTGTTTAAAGTAATTCCTATGTGTTTATTTCTCGCCATATATCTTGTATTATTTTTCACTAACAAAAAACTAACATAGAGGCTTTTGAGTTGTTTTTCATTTCAACAGATAAAAGAAACCGGTTTGTGTTGACAAAAACTGGTTGAACACTCTTACTTCACTTGCTCAAAAGCACACTTAGATTCGTCCTCTGACCCTCGCTTGTCTACAGAAAGAATGACTGATAGTGAGGAAGAAAATTCCCTAGCTATAAGAGACAGCGTCATCGCTGAATAGAATGAAATGATCGCAGAGCTTGCGAAGAAATTAGAAAAAGAAGCAGGAAGAAGTGCAAAAGGCGAAGACATGGCTAGCTTGGAAATTGCCGCCAATACTCCTGCTTTGGGCGATTCTCATCCCCCTTTTCAAAATCCTCCACTCAATTCTTCGCAAACCGGAAATCAACCAAAAGACATCCCCTCCTCTTTTATTCCCAGGCCTTCAAACGAACCTGTCTACAATAACCCCTCCCTCGTCAGGTCGTTGTACCAGACCCATACTCCCCCTGTTCAACATACTAACCAGGACAACAATCCAAGTGCCTATTTCACACTAAACCCTCCAAACCTCCAAAACACTCCACAAAACACCTACAACTCCCAAAACAACCATCCTAATGCCACCAACATAGTTAACCCGCATAATTTTAACCCCACATACCAAAATACTATTCCACATGTCCAGCCCCCGCCCACGCAGAACGTACCTCCTGCTTTCCATATCATAATAGAACCATACCCCATCCTCAAGGAGAACCCTGAGCTAGATCATTATGAAGAGAAACAAAGAGAGATGAAGGCTACAGAAATGAAACATGACCTGGATATGGCACAAATAAGAGAAGAAATGGCCCAGATTTGAGAGTTACGGAGTTTGCCTTACGAGAAAGGCTACGACTATGATGATCTATGTATTCACCCTGAGATGAACCTGCCAAAAGGTTTCAAAATTCCAAAATTTGAAATCTTCAATGGTGTTGGGAGTCCCGAAGCCCATCTAAGGATTTACTACGATCAGATGGTCAGTGCCCGAAGAAACGATGCCCTGCTAATGAGACTCTTTAGCCGAAGTTTGAATGGAGAGGCATTAGATTGGTTCTCCTCCCAAGAATTGAAGAAGTGTTTCAAGTGGAGCGATCTCGCCCGAGATTATGCCCAGAGATTCGCATATAACGTAGAAGTCGTCCCAGATCAATATTCCTTGGGACGAATCAGGCAAAAGTCAAATGAAGATTTTAGAGATTATGCTTATCGGTGGAGAAAAGAGGCCTCAAGAGTCCGGCCTCCTATGACCGAACAAGAAATAAGTGTGATGTTTATGCGCGCCCAGGAGTCGGAAGTTTATGACAAGATGATATCGGCGGTAAAGGCCCAGTTCACTGACTTAGTCAAAATCGGAGAGATTATAGAAGAAGGGCTCTGCAGTGGCAAAATCGCCAAAACCCTAGTTTTTTCAGGACCTACCAGACCCCCAAAGAATAAGAGAGAGGAGGTATCTTTGGTATCTTTCAATCCTAGTCCAAAACGACATAAACCCTTCGGAGCTGGTTACAAGAAGCCACTTGTTCCAACAACCCCTCCTCCAGTTCCACAAAACCCTCAACCAATCTTCTATACACAGCCAATCTACCAAACTCTCGTGCCAAATGTGCATCCCATCTACGAAACTCCAGTCCCAAATATACAATCCACCTACCAAGAACCTCCCCAGAATTTTCCAGTATACCAAAAAGCTCCTGAAAACCAGAATAACCACCGGGTTCCTCCTCCCGCTAACCCCGATCTCCCTCGACCAAATTAGGAAAAGAAAGTTCCTCGAACTTTCACTCAATTAGCCGAGACCCGAACTCAGTTATATGAAAGACTAAAGGTCGCTGGATTAGTTCAGCCCATTCAGCATAAACCAGGTAACATCAACTCTCATTTCTACAAAGCTGATCGGCATTGTGCTTATCATTCTGGAGGCGCCGAACACAGCACAGAGGATTGCATCAATCTGAAACACAAGATTGAAGATTTGATTGATCAGAAGGTAGTCACCCTATAGAAAGCACCGCCAAATGTTAATAACAACCCACTTCCAAATCACGGAGGAGCCACTGTAAACATGATCGAAATAGAGGAAGAATGGTTTGCAAGAAAGTCCATAGTTCCGGCGAGCCCCAGAAAGCATAAGGAACTAGAAAGGTCTGTAGCTACTTTGAGCATCGCGGAGAAGCCGCAATTTGCTGTGTTGGTGCTGGCTGAAAAAGAGGTCGTAATTGAAGCCGCCTCAACTCACGGCATAACAAGATATGGGAGATGTTATGTCCTCGATAATCTGGCATATGATGCTTACAAGAAGAGTCTGCAGAAAAGGCCAATCACTGAAGGCAAAGCAGAAGAGTTTTGGAGAAGAATGCAGCCAAAAGAGTTCTTGATTGTGAAGCACTTAGAAAAGACCACGGCTCAAATTTCTATTTGGGCATTGCTCATGAGTTCCCTGTACCACAGACAGGCGTTACTCAAGGTTCTAAATGAATCTTACGTGCCCACAAGTACCAGTGCAGAAAACTTGACTGCCATGGTAAGCCAAGTCCTAGGAAGCCACTGCATCTGTTTCAGTGATGATGAGTTTCCTTTTGAAGGCGTGACGCACAACAAGGCTCTACATATCACTATTCAGAGTCAAGAAAAAGTTGTGAACAGGGTACTGATCAATGATGGATCAGGATTGAACAGTTGTCCATTGTCAACACTGACACAGTTGGAATAAGATTTGGGAAAGATCAGTCAAAGCAGGGTCAATGTGAGGGCCTTCGATGGAGGACAGAGAGATACCCTTGGAGAAGTCAACATATATATCCATATGGCACCCTCTGAATTTCGAACAGAGTTACAGGTCATGGATATTACCACTAGTTACAATTTGCTTTTGGGACGGCCATGGATCCACGAAGCTAGGGTCGTGCATCAACCTTGCACCAAATGGTGAAGTTCTTGTGGGAAGGGCACGAAGTGGTAATCCATGGAGAGGGAAGCCACCTGAGTCGCCCAAACGTTTGTTTCCCCACAATCGAATAGGTCCCGAGAAGGAGTGACTTCTACACTGTGGAAATTGTGAATGCCACAGAAGAGGACCTGGCTCCTAAAATTCCTATGCCTCCTATTTACAATATGTTTGCGACCACAATGCTGAGGTATGGTTATGAACCAGGCTCGGGGCTAGGAAGGACCTCTAACGGTCGAATCAAACCTTTAAGTATCCCTGGATAGTTGAGCAAGCACGGATTGGGGTATGTGATCAAAGAAGGTGAAGCCAGCAACAAAGAAAAGAAGAGGTCAGGACTTCCCAAGCCTTTTCCTCATTTGTATCAATCGTTCCCGGTACGCGTCAGTCCCCCAAGCGATGGGTTGGAGGATGGAATAGGGGATCTGTTTGAGGAGTGTGACGCTATCACGGAAGAAGCTCCCAAAACAACCACAATCAGGAACCTCAAACCCAACGAGGAGTTGCAAAACTGGTTCGCCACTCCCTTGGCTACTCTCCACTCGGTTGGGTAGACAAAAACTTTGTTTTACAAAATTCGGCGATGGTCTGGATGAGGCTCCGCGATCCGCCCTTTATGTTTTAAATTTCCTCGTATTGTTTACTGCTTTCTAAAAGGCATGAACCTACATTCATGTAGATTGTAGCCATAGTTTGTAAATATTTCTGAATTTCAAATGAAAGCCTCCTTATTTTGAAAATATTTGTCGTTTAAAGATTTATTTTTATTTGCTTATTATTATCTAACTCTTTTTGTTTTGGTTTCAGTAATAATAAGTTAAAATCTGCCATTGTCATGTCATGTCAAGGGCTTAACAAACAAACTGAGCTAGGGGATGATGATTTCGAGGAATATGATGAAGAAACTATGGTTCCCGAAGACTTGACAGAGGAATTAAAAGACTTTGAGAACCAAGAAAAGCCTAATCTAGAGGAAACTGAGATGGTCAATCTAGGAGACAACCAAGAAGTCAAAGAAACTAGAATCAGTGTCCATTTGACAGAAACACAGAAAAGAGAACTTATCATATTGCTCCAAGAATACATCGATATATTTGCTTGGGCCTACAGCGATATGCCAGGGCTAAGCACAGAAATAGTCTCCCACAAGCTGCCTATTAATCCAGGGTTTGATCCCATCAAGAAAAAGATTTGAAAGTTCAAGCCAGATCTAAGTCTGAAGATCAAGGAAGAAGTTACCAAACAGATTCGGTTTGGAGTGGTAGGGGTTACAAAGTATCCGACCTGGTTGGCCAATATCGTCCCAGTTCCTAAAAAAGATAGGAAGATCAGAATTTGTGTTGATTATCGAGACCTGAACAGGGCCAGTCCTAAAGACAACTTCTGATTGCCCAATATCCATATCCTTATCGATAACTGCGCAAAGCACGAAATGCAGTCATTCATGGATTATTTTGCTGGATACCATCAGATCTTAATGGATGAAGAAGATGCGGAGAAAACAGTCTTTATCACCCCCCTAGGGTATCTACCATTATCGAGTGATGCCATTCGGTCTCAAAAATATGGGTACTACTTATATGTGAGTCATGACAACTATTTTCCATGACATGATTCATAAGGAGATCGAGGTATACGTGGATGACATGATTGTCAAATCCCGTGAGAGTTTGGATCACTTGACCCATTTGAGGAAGTTTTTTGACCGCCTGCGAAAATACAATCTAAAGCTGAATCCCGCAAAGTGTGCTTTCGGGGTGCCAGCTAGCAAATTGTTGGGTTTTATAGTCAGTAGAAGGGGCATCGAGCTCGACCCTTCAAAGATCAAAGCAATTCAGGAGTTATCTCCCCTGAAGACTAAGAAAGAGGTCATGAGTTTCTTGGGAAGGTTGAATTATATTAATCGATTCATAGCTCAATCAACGGTTATTTGTGAACCCATTTTCAAGTTATTAAAGAAAGATGCGCCGACTGGTTGGACCAAGAAGTGCCAGCAAGCTTTTGATCGTATCAAGGACTACTTGTCCAGTCCTCCGATATTGGTTCCTCCAAGAGAAAGGATCCTATTATTTTTGTATCTATCGGTTTCAAAAAATGCCTCTGGATGCATCCTGGGACAACATGATGAAACCGGAAAGAAAGAAGGAGTGATTTATTATCTGAGTAAAAAGTTCACTTCGTGCGAGGCTCGTTATACTTTGTTAGAAAAGACTTGTTGTGCTTTTACTTGGGTCGCTCAGAAGTTAAGACATTATTTTTTGTCCTATACGACATATCTCATTTCCAGAATGGACCCCCTGAAGTACATATTCCAAAAGGCCATGCCTATGGGGAAATTGGCCAAATGGAAAATGTTGCTATGTGAGTTCGACTTCGTATATGCGACTCAAAAAGCAATCAAGGGACAGGCCTTAGCAGATCATTTAGCAAAAAATCTGGTTGATAAAGATTATGAACCGCTCCAAACTTACTTCCCAGATGAAGAGATTTTGTTCGTAGGTGAGGATATTGCTGAGTCATACCCCGGTTAGAGATTGTTTTTCGACGGAGCGGTCAACTTCAAAGGTTCAGGCATTGGAGAAGTCTTGGTATCTGAAACTTGTCAGCACTATTCGGTGATAGCCAAACTCCATTTCCCGTGCACTAACAACATGGCCGAGTACGAAGCTTGTATTCTCGGTATCCAACTAGCTATTGATATGAATGTCTGAGAACTTTTGGTCATAGGAAATTCCAATTTGCTAATTAACTAAGTTCAAGGTGAATGGGCTGTGAAGAACCCCAAGATCGTGTCGTATGTGAAGATAGTTCAAAGTTTATGCAAGAGATTCAGGAAGATCGAATTCAAGCATACACCAAGGACTCAGAATGAGTTTGTCGATGCCTTGGCAACCATATCCTCCATGATTCAACATCCCGATCAGAATTATATCGATCTGTTGATAATAGGTCTCAAAGAACAACCTGTGCACTGTGCGCAAGTCAAAGCAGAATCAGACAGAAAACCATGGTATTATGATATCAAGAGGTATCTAGAAGTTGGAGTCTATCCCGAATATGTGACCGCCAACCAAAAGAAAACCATTCGTCGAATGGCCAACAACGTTTTCCTAAATGGAGAAATCCTGTATAGGAGGACTCCGAACCTTGGATTCTTAAGATGCGTTGATTCGGTTGAAGCCACAAGACTATTGGAAGAGGTACACGCTGGAGTGAATGGTCCCCACATGAATGGCTTCACCCTAGCCAAGAAGATTTTGCGAACTGGATACTTTTGGATGACCATGGAAAATGACTGTAGCAAGTTCGTACAAAAATGTCACAAGTACCAGATCCACGGAGATTTGATTCGAGTACCACCTAGCGATCTTCATGCAATGAGCGCACCTTGGCCTTTTGTAGCCTGGGGCATGGATGTCATTGATCCCGTCGAGTTGTCTGCCTCGAATGGACACAGATTCATTTTGGTAGCTATTGATTACTTCACTAAGTGGGTAGAAGCTGCTTCTTACAAGTCTGTGACCAAGAAGGCTGTAGCTGATTTTGTTAAAAACAACCTAATCTGTCAATTTGGGATCCCCGAGTTAATTATTACCGACAACAAAACAAATATGAACAGCCATTTGATGAAAGAAATATGTGAGCAATTCAAGATCACTCACCGTAATTCAACCTCATATCAGCCACAAAAGAATGGATCTGTGGAAGCCGCCAACAAGAATATCAAGAAGATCTTGATAAAAATGGTCGACCATCACCGATCTTGGCATGATATATTTCCTTATGCTTTATTGGGATATCGGATGACCATCAGGACTTTGACCAGGGCGACCCCTTATATAATGGTGTATGGGTCGGAAGCAGTGATACCTGCGGAAGTTGAAATACCATCTCTTAGGATCATTCGAGAAGCTGGACTGAACAATGAGGAATGGGTTCATGCCCGTCACGAGCAACTCATGTTGATTGATGAGAAAAGGATGAGTGTCGTATGCCATGGTCAGTTGTACCAGCAAAGAATGATTCGTTCATTCAACAAAAGAGTGAGAGATCGCATATTTGTCGTAGGACAACTGGTTCTCAAGCGCATTTTTCCCCACCAGGAAGAATACAAAGAAAAGTTTGCACCAAATTGGCAAGGTCTGTATGTCATCCAGAAAGTGTTATCGGAAGGAGATCTGATCCTATCAGAAATGGATGGTCAAGTGTGGACAAAACCGATTAATTCTGATGCTGTGAAGAGATACTTTGTTTAGGGATAGTTTTCCTTTAATTTCATTTCTCTGTAATCGCATTTCCTGATTGTAATCATTTTATGCATTGTAATAACTTAAAACATCCCTATCCTCTTGTACGAATTATGTTACCCCTGAAATCTCAAGAATGAGATACGTAGGCGGCCTATGTCGGCCTCAGTCAACCCCTTAGGAAAATATATCTTTCCCATACGAACTATGTTTGACCTGAATTCTCAAGAATGAGATACGTAGGCGGCGTTTGTCGGCCTCGGTCATCCCTTTAATTATTTCCAATAATCTCCCACTATAAGTGTGGGAACTATGTTTGACCTGATTCCTCCCTCAACAGGATAAGTAGGCGCCACAACGGTTCAGTCATATCACCCCAGGAAATGGAAATTGGGGCAGAATTTTTGAGAAAGGAATCTCAAAAATTCGGAAGATGAAGTCCGTTGCCAACAAGACAATAGGATGCTTGTAGATACGCAAATGCCACAACTGTTCGGACATATCACCCTAGGAAATGGAAACTGGGACAGAATTTTTGAGAAAGGAATCTCAAAAATTCAGAAGATGAAGGTCGTTGCCAACAAGATAAGAGGATGCTTATAGATACGCAAATGCCACAATAGTTCATCCGTATCGCCCAGGAAATGGAAAATGGGGAAGAATTTTTGAGAAAAGAATCTCAAAAATTCAGAAGATGAAGAGCATTAGACTCCGACTAGTTCCCCAGAAAGAATGCAGAGTATGCCAAAGAGCAACCAAAGCAAATCCCGAGAAAGAATCTCGCGATCCCCACAGAGTCTCAAGTCTCTTGTCGGAAGGAATAAAATCCACTAAGAAACCTTTAACTAGGGCAGAAATTTTGAGAAGGATCCCAAAATTTCTGCCAAGCTCCATTCAAGAGTTCAACATTAAGCTCCAAGAAATTCCCCAGCACCGAGAGATCAGAATCTACTTCAAAGAAATCCCCAGTCCTACATGGATTAATCCCTAGCTGTGATAGATTTCTTGAAAATCATCTTTCAAGTTCCCCAACTAGGATGACGAAGGACCTCTATAGTCCGCCAGCAGTATGTCAGAAATTTCAAGACCTCGAGTAAAGGACATTCGTTGAACTAGTACATGACATGACAGGCAGAGACATTTCCAAATCATCTCCTTTTTAAACCCTTTGTTTTCCAAAGAACTTGTTTGAAAAATATTTACAAAGATTAGTTTTACTCCTTTAATGTGATTTTTTCATATATCTACCTTGGTCCAGGGAGAGTCAAGGGTGACAAGTACCTGAGATTGGAAAGCATACGGAGTAGACAGAACCAGGAGCAGAAGATCGAAGGAGGTCAACACAGGCCAATTTCGACAAAACTAATAATTTTTCTATGGTGTAGGTTGTCTCCAAAAGTATATCAGAAAGAGGTCCCGTGTTATCCAATGCGTTCAAAGAAACGCAATGAGAACAGATGCTCTAAAATTTGGCGAGAAAAGCCCAAAACAGCAGGAAGAGGCCAAAGAGGCAAAAGCCCTTAAAGCGGACGAATTTTCTTGTAGTTCACATAAACTACTAGATAAAGAGAACTCGACAACATTCTTAAGTCCCCAAAAGGGATCAGGACATCTCGGTCAGCTTCAAAATTGGGGGCACCAAACAAAGAGCAACAACACTCCCCACCAATGCCTAGCAAGACAGGGATCACCCCGAACAGACAATGTTCAAAAAATGATATTCATGGCTGCCCCTGAAAGTAGGCATGACCATTTCGCTCGCATTTTTAAAGTTATTTTTATCAGCTTTCATAGACGTTGTCTTTAAAGTCTTTCAAATCTTGACTGTAGTCGCTGATAAAAGCAACATTGTGTCTGCTAACCATTTGCCTTGAGCGCAAGTACCCACAAAGGAGTCGACATTAAGACCAAAGGTGATGTTTTCATGACTTCTCTATGGGACATTGCATTTTGATACATGGCATCGCATTTTGAATTCACGTTGCATCATGCTGCATGGCATCGCATTTTTGCATTCACATTTGCATCATGCTGCACTGCATCACATTGCACCATATTTCATCACCTGGTATAGCATTATGTCGCATCATATTATGACATATCTCATTGCATCATATATATTATGTTGCATCGTATTGTATGGCATCATATCACAGGAGCATGCCAAGAGGGCCATTCATATTTACATATCGAGAGGGCCATTCATATTTCCATGTCAAGAGGTCCATGTCGAGAGGTTCATTCATATTTCCATATCAAGAGGACCATGCCGAGAGGGCCATGTCAAGAGGACCATGCCAAGAGGGCCATTCATATTTGCATGCCGAGAGGGCCATGTCAAGAGGACCATGCCGAGAGGGTCATTCATATTTCCATATCAAGAGGACCATGCCGAGAAGGCCATTCATATTTGCATGTCAAGAAGCCCATCATCATCATATATCGCAGACACACATCCCCTGTGAAGATTATGTCCCTCTGCCAGCTGGCTTCAAAGAGGATGACATTCATTAGGAGTCCCTAAGTCGCACTAGCTATGCAGGATCGACCTCAGCATGCTTATATCTGAAATTATGTGAGACAAAAGGGTCTGACGTTGAGGATATCATTATCATTATCCTCATTCATTAGGCCAAATACGGCATGCAACATGCTTATATCCAAAATTACCTGAGGCGAAAGAGTCTGACGTTGAGGATATCATTATCATTAATTGTGCCAAGTCTGGCATCCAGCATATTTATATCCCATATTGCGTAAGGCGGAGGAGTCTGACGTCAAGGATATTTTATGCACCTTTATTTGAAAGCATCAATCGCCGGAAGATATTGTTATATACCACCTGTCATCAAGGTTCGAAGCATATTATCTGATGGATATCTGTAAGTCATCTCTGCCTAAATCAGACAATAAATTAGATTTTCCAACATTTGAAGGTCAAAAGTCGTCTATAAGTCACAACGATATCCGAAATGGATAGTGTGTAAGATTGCCCGAAACTTGAAAGAACTAAGAGTTGTCTGTAAGACGCAATGATATCTGAATGCGGATAGTGTGCAAGATCACCTGAATATTGATAGTTCAAAGGTAACGCATAAGTCACAACGATATCTGAAATTGGATAAAGTGTAAGACTACCAAAAATGGATGGTCTAAGGGTTATCTATAAGCCGCGACATAGCCACGTTGATATTGTGCAGGATTACCCAAAGGCTAATAATTCGAGGAAAATCTGTAAGTCACATCATGTCCAAGATCAGATAAAAGTGCAGAATTACCCAAAAACTGGCGATTCGAAGGATATCTGTAAGCCGCCTCTATCCAAAATCGAATAATGTGCAAGATTACTCGAAAGCTGGCAAATTAAAGGCGTCTGTAAGCCGCCTCTATCCAAAGTCATATGATGTGATAGATTACCAAAATCTTGACAATCCAAGGAGTGTATGTTAATCATGTCGATGTGGAAGATACGCGAGATCTACCCCAAAGACATATGCAAAAGACCACCGCCAAAAGCCAAGAGGGTTATCGCATTCAAGAGAATGCCCTTAAACAATCAAGAAGGCCGTCATCATTTAAAAATTGCTACACAAGCAATCTTATCTGATAGCCAAGAAGGCTATCACGTTTAACTGTCATGGAAGTGGCCATTTCCTAAAAACAGAGACGGGAAAGGACATCATCTTCCTCAAGAAACAACAGATAAAGGAAAATGAGGTACGAAGCTATCTCTCCTTACTTAATTCTGTTACAACTAACCATTTGGTTTCGATATATTATCGAGAGAATCCAAGAAGGATGAAATTCTCAAAAGCAAAACACAGGTGCGGACTACACCAAAAAGGATACATCACAACGTGGAACTTTTTCTTAGCAGCAACTTGTGACACAGTCTGGAGATGGACATCAAACTCTTTGGACGCGAACTGAGGAACAAATCACCACCACCATCAAACCAAACCCCTATTATAAGGCATGTGGGTATTTCCTATTTTTGGTCTTGGTTCCGCATCCAGGGTATTTTCTGAACCCGCATTGGAAGCAATATTCTTTCCTTTCAAATCCGAGTGGCGATACACCTCGAGCTTTGGAAATTATGTCCAGTAAAAATCTTACTTATGGGTGTGAAGTGCACCACATTCATAGTTGAGAGGTTACAAGCCTCTTTTCTATAGCTTAACTTATTCGTCACTCATCCCGAGCCAAAGGTCGTCTTAACATAAAGATTACCTTTTCCACCGATTGAGTCAAACTACAAGCAGCCTGATTCCCTGAGTCATGGTATATGTAGGCGGGCTCTATGATGAAAACTCAGTTGCATTCCTAACTCCCCCCAATCCTCCTACTCCCCATCTTTCCGGTCTCTCCGTACTCTGAAACCGGGAAAGTTTGGAATTTCTTGAAAATCGTGCATAAAATCAAGCATCTTGAACTACAAGTGGCCTGAATTCTCATATAACCTGTGATATGTAGGAAACTCAATACCAGAGTTCGTCCATGATTCCTTGAAATTTGTGCTCAAACCAACCTCCTCCCGAGGATGGACTTGTGGTCGGACAAAAATTGGGAACGTCAAATCTCTTTGCCCAGGATTCATTACACTCACCCTACCCAAAGGGAGGGGCAGCTGTTGACACCCAATTTTTACCCGCCACATTACGAATTAATTTGGTGCTTTTTAAATTTTTAAACAATTCTCAAAATAATTGTTTTGACAAAAAGGGATAAAATATTTTTAAATCAGCTTTACCAATGATTCTCAGTGATGAATATATATTTTCATATTTTACATATGAAATTTACATAAATTACTTAAAAGAATTATTTTAAAATTGATTTCATAAGAAAATCCTTTTAAAAGATTAACGTTTAATTTTCCTCCAAGATTAATTCAAATGGGATTTAATTGATAAATTAATTTCATGATGGTTAAAAGAGGAAATTATGTGTTGAACATGATAATTATTTAAATTTGTTTAAAGTTAAAAAGGCTCGGGTAATTAATTTTAATTAATCCGTCTTTATTTCTATTTTAGCCTAAATCTCTAAAAATCCTTTAAAACCTAGCCAAATTCCACCAAATTACTCCCAATTTGGTTGTTTTCTAAAGACCAAATGGCCCCATTTTGCAAATGTGGCCATTATCTAAACCACCCTTACAACTCCCTCATCAGCCAACTTTGGTCTCAAAACAAAATTCCACCCGCTTAGCCCACTCCATAACCCGCTGACCCGGCCCACCTCTACACACACACTTATACTCACACACCCTCATTCTCTTCTTTTTTTTCTCACAAAAACATACACCAAACAACCTTTTGTCCCTTTCTTCTTTGTACAAACACCAACACCAGCAAACCCTAGTGCCGCCTAGGCAATTCCCAGCAATTTCCTTCGTTCCTCAAAGGTCCTAGAACAAGTTACGTGGAACAATCCCACCTCACCCTTCGTCCTTTCTCTACAAATCCAGCTCAAAACTTATATCGAGTTGGTACTATTTTCAACAGCTCAGCTTCAACAATGGCTCTAACAACGTCAAAATTCCCAAACGTCGTCCAAGATCTTCATCAAAATTGTGCTGGCATCATTGAGAATCCTCTAGAAGCGGCTAGGTGTCAATTTCTCTGTGTAATCTGTGGAAATTGGTACAAGTTTGTACCAAAGCCGTTGCTAGCCAAGCTCATCCAGAAAAAGAATTTGAATTTATCCTCATGAAATACCCCAAATTACCCCTCTGTTCCCCCCCCCCCCCTTTTTTTACCCCAATTTCTCCTATAAATACCCCCCTCTAGATGCATGTTAGGGGCTGATTTTGGGGAAATATTGGGGGTTCTGGAGAATCATTTCTCTAACCTCACGTAACCAGTCAGCTTTGGGAAGAAAAACCACTAAAAATTCGAGTTCTAAAGGATTGGGTATTAGTCCGGTGGTGGTAAGCTCTTTCGGTGAAGTTCTAAGCCCGAGTTGCTGCCCAAAAAAGGTGAATCCCTTAACCTCCTTCTTTACAGTTTTTGTTGTTTTCATTTTTTTCTTTTATAATGTTTAAACCTTGGTGAAATCTGGTTCTGGTCTTGTTTGTTAGTATCAAAGATATGCGCTTAAATGTTAGACTAATATTATGATTTCGAGTAGCAATCTTGTGTTAGAAGTGTGGTCTTTTACTGATTTTTTTTAATTAGTTAAAACAGTGAGTACGAGCATAAATTTGAGCCTAGATTGTTGTTAAATGATGTTAAATATGTCTGGCTTTGTTCATAATAATGTTTGGTTTTGATCCTGTTTGTTCCCCAACCCCTTTTCATAATCATGCTCCTATGCGTTTACTAACTATGTCTAAGCACTGATGCTTCATATATATATTGATTGAATGTTGTTATGGTTTGCTCATGTCTAAATAGCCGCCTGTGATAGTTTTAAACTCTGTTTCCCTTCCCTATATAAACCCCCTAGTTCCACTAGTTTAGGTTTGACTTATGTGATGTCTAAATGCTATGAACTCGAGCATGAGCCTATTGTTAGGACTTAGGTCTGATTTTGTTCATGAAAAACTCATCCCTCATTGTTGTTCTTAGTCTTTCTCATTGTTGAACCTGTTCTCTCCTCTTTACGGTTTTAACTATGTATGAATTATTAGCCTTACTCTCCTATGGTTGGGGTGATGTTTAGGTGAACTTTGAGTACTGATTTTCCATAGTTCAACTAGTTTTGTTTAAACTGTATGACATGTAAATACTATGAGCATGGATTTTATACTTGTCTACTGATATAAGAATGCTCAACCCCTACTTGTTTCCCCTATTTCCCTTAACTTGTCATTGATTCTGCTTTCCTCTTCCCCTTTCCCTTCATTGTCTTGCCTATGTTAAAATGATCTTATGTTTATGAATATGTTAAGCTCCAATGTTGCTATCTTATGCTTGGATTGATGTTTGTAATGAGTTGAGCAATTGTGTCCTTTCAAAATCTCATGATCTTATTGGTTATGTGTTTTGTGACATGAAAGTGTTATAGACTTTGAACTTGCCATTAGGATGGTTACTGTTGTCCAACTTTTTTTTCCTTTTTCCCTTGATTTCTCTATCTTCTACCCTACCCCCTTATTGATTTTCTGGAAAATGGTTAATCCATATGAATGTTTTGAAATGGCTAAGTTTCATAAAACATATGTCTTAGGTGAAAAAATTAGTGATCTTATTGTATGAATGTCCTTGTTTCATATGCTTTAACTTGGTATAAATACCTGCGCATTGGTGTATATTTCTGTTTGAATTATTTTCTTTGTTTAATTTAGTTAAGACACGTACTAATCCTCATTTATTTTACTCTTTCTATGTATAAAATCCGGTGGAGTCCAATTGGACTCCCAAAATTCCCATGCATCTTCTAGTTGGGCTTAGCCCAACATTATTTGATAGGCCAGCAAGAATAAGCCCAAAAGGTCTAAAACATCAGAGGCAGCAGCGGCAACGGTGTAGAGAAATGGGCCACGCCCAAAAGAAATGATCCGCATCGGAAAAAGTCCAAAATGGACTAAATAATTAAATTTGGGCCAAAGCCCATAAGATTCAGCAGCAGCAGTAGCCCAAAGGGATAAAAGATGAAAAGTGGACTAAGTCCAAAGTGAAAACGGCGGTGGGCCTAAAGAGGGCCCACACATTAGTATTAGGATAGGATTAACAAATTTTAATTATGTCTTCTTGTTACTTAGTTGATTAGTTTGATTGTATAATTGGACTAACTTTGCGAAACTTAGTTAAATTATCCCCAAAAAGAATAAAACTTTCTGATAATTACTGTTTCATTTACTCAATTTGTTTAATTTCAACTCTTTTCTTTCCATGAGTATAAAAAATGGACCCCTTTTTATTGTCTTTTATAAAAAAACCTTTTTTCATAATTATCCTCTAAAATCAATCTTCTTTATAAAAATAAGATGTTTTATAAACCAATCCCATTTTCAAAAGTTAGTCAACAAGTTAGTTTTTCAAACAAGCCCGGGCAACCGAGAGTTAGCAGATACTCTTGGTGCCTTAACACCCTTCCAAGAGTATTAACTTGAACCCTTACCCTTAATCTCTTAATTTTTAAAGTCTTTATCTGTTTTGGGATTTTAAAAATTCTTATAAGTTTGTTCTTGTTTTTTACTTTATAAAAACTAAGTGGCGACTCTTGCTTTTAATTGAAAACATTTTGGAAACTTTAATTAGATTTTCAAAATGAACCTTTCAACGAACAAAGCCATGTTTTTCCGTCCTTGCCCGAAAAGGATCAATACACCGAGTCCTAAAGGCTATCTTTGGGATGTCACTATCTCTGACTCTGAGCTGATGATAGCCTAATCTGAGGTCTATCTTAGAAAAGTAACTAGCACCCTGAAGCTGGTCAAACAAGTCATCAATCCTGGGGATGGGATATTTATTCTTGATTGTGAATTTTTTCAACTGACGGTAGTCGATGCACATCCTAAGAGAACCATCTTTCTTATGCACGAAGAGTACTGGAGCGCCCTATGGAGAGATGTTAGGTATGATGAATCCCTTATCTAGAAGGTATTTCAACTGTTCTTTCAATTTCTTAAGCTCAGCTGGAGCCATTATGTAAGGAGGAAGCGAAATAGGCTGGGTATCTTGAAGGAGATCTATTCCATAGTCAATTTCCCTTTTGGGAAAAACTCTGAGAAGATCTTTTGGAAACACTTCAGGGAATCCATTCACCACTAGTACTGACTCAAGAGTTGGGGTTTCGGAGTTGGAATCCCTAACCCGAACAAGATGATAGATATACCCTTTGAAAATTATTTTTCTAGCCTTAAGGTAAGTGATGAATTTACCTACAGGCACTGAGGTACTACCCTCCCACAATAAGACTGGCTCATTTGGGAACTGGAATTGAACGACCCTAGTTCTGCAATTGACTGAGGCATAACATGAATGTAACCAATCCATGACTAGAATAATATCGAAGTTAGTCATTTCTAACTTTATAAGATCGGATGAGGTGACTTTCTGAGAAACTGTGACAGGGAAATTTCTGTATACCCATCTAGCTATAGTTGGATCACCAACTGGAGTAGAGACTAAAAAGAGTTCTAGGAGGATTTCTGGACTGACACTGAAATTTACTACTATATAAGGAGTTACAAAGGAAAGTGTAGCTCCTGGGTCTAACAGTGCATAAATATCTATGTGGAAGACTTGTAACATACCCGTGACCACATTGGGAGAATCTTCCTGGTCCTGTCGAGTCTGAAGGGCATACAATCTATTTTGGCGCTGACCACCTCTTGTACCAAATGAGGCACCCTGCTGAGTGGGGCGACCTACTGGAGCTACTATAGAACTGGCCTGATTTTATGGGTGAACAGCCTTGCCCTTCTGTGAAGCTGCTAGATAGCCCCTCATCACGTGGCTTGGCTTGCCACACCCAAAACAGTTCCCACTACCTGCCATACACTTACCCTGGGGGTTTCTACCACACTTCCTGCAAAATGGATGAGTGCGCCCGCTAGTAACTGTACCTTTGGACTTAGAGCATGGCACTCTATCCTATCGGTCATGTCTGAACTTAGGCACTAGGGCAGTAGCAGAAGATGGGGCTAGAGCTAAAGATTTATGATAGAACTGAGAGCGGTTACCACCCTCTGACCTCTGCTGAGAGTAGTTAAAGTCACCTATTCTAGTTCTCTTACTGTCTCCTCCCCTCTCTTTGATTTTCTCCTCCTCGATCTGCTGAGCATAAGTGACCAACCTAGAAAAATCCATCTCCTTAACCAGCATAGAAGTCTTGCACTCGTTGACCATATCATCGGACACACCAGACAAAAAAACTTACTCATATGTCCCCTGGAGTCAGCTACTATTATTGGAGCATACTTAGACAACTTAGTAAACTTGAGTGCTTACTCCTTCACACTCATATCATCCTTCTTCAAGTTGATGAACTCTTGGACCTTGGCTTCCCTGAGCTCAAGTGGGAAGAACTTGTCCAAAAAGGCAGTCTTGAAGTGGTTCCAATCCACTAGACCTACATTAGCACAACGGGATTCCTTCCACTGTTGGTACCAAGTATAAGTCACACCATTCAGCTGGTAGGCGGCTAAATCTGCACTCTCAACTGGAGTGAAACCCATAATAAATGTCACCGTCTGGATGTCATCAAGAAACTCTTGTAGATCCTCTTCTGACTTGGACCTATGAAATTTTGGAGGGTTAATCCGAATGAAGTCCTAGATTCTAGATGCGGCAGTGTTGGTCTGGAGTGGAGTTGGTGCCACAGCCTGCTAATTGACCTGAGCGGTCATGGCCTGAGCAAGCACCTAGAAATTAGCCCTGAATTTGTCATGAGAGACTTGCTCATTCAGAGGGTCTGCTGGTGCCTGCTGGTTCCTGGTGTTGGCTCTTTTGGAAGGCATTTTCTGAAATGTATAGAGCAAGAGTTAGCAGGAGATTTAATAGAGTTCATACTTTATAGCACGAGTTGGAAAATAATGAATAGGAGTTGTTCTAACTAACATCTTATAGCTTCTCCCCAATAAGTGTGGCGCACTTTACACCCATGAAGAAGACTCTAATTGACGCGGCTTTCAAACACCCTAGGAGACTTGAATCTAATGATTTGATACCAAGTTTGTCATACCCTGAGGTTACCCCCTAGATGCAACACGGTGCTCGGTGTCACAAGTGACCCCAAGCTAACCCATGGTCTGGCATGTCTAAACAAAACCTGATACAATATGAACTATGTGGAAGTTGAAAACATTTAAAATATCTGACATGGGGAGAAAAGCCAAGGCATATCTGAATATATAAAATAAATATAAGAGTATAATGATGTCTGGAAAAAAAAATTGACAACTCAATAACTAAATCTAGTCTATGTCTGAAAGCCTCTAACTGATATGAGTTGTTGGGACATGCCCCCAGCTAACTCTACTAATCTAAAACTGAAATATAAAGACTGAAAGATAAAAGCATATCTATCATCCTTGAACTATGAGTACTCACCAATGAAGCTGCTAAGTAAGGACTGGAAATCGAGCTAAGCGCAGTTTTGATGTTGAGCGCCTAAACCTACATCATACAATAATGTAGCACAAAAGTATGTGTCAGTACTTTGAATGTACTAAGCATGCGGGATATATGCTAAGCTGAACAACATAAAAACTGAAAATGGAAATGCATACTCAAGCATAAACTAAATGATAAGCTGGATGCAATGACCAAGTACTACCATGAATATATAATATGCTGAGATGAATAACTGAAATAGATACACAGTACATGGTCAATGCAATATGAGTCTGACTGTGGGAGCTACTATTAACTGACATACCCCAAGGTGAGCTAACTGTGGGGCCAACCTATAACCCTGTATGGAAGGGTATTCATACCGTGCCAAGGGTACGAACAAAGATGACATTGATACACTAAACTGATCCACAAGGGACAGGGCTGACCAGCCTAATCTGACAGTTGACCCCCTTCTATAACTATGGTGGCGCCGTAGTTTTGGGACTTAGGGACTGCTACTAAAGGTCTCAGCCTAATTTGACAGCTTACCCTTCATCCCCTTATCCACTCGGTACTAAGTCTAATCCCAACTAAATGTAAGCAATGAAATGCAAGCTAAAATACTGGATAGCTCAAATACTGATAATCATCTGAGAATGCAACATAAATAAACTGAAACTGATGGCATTCTATTCTGAAGAATGATTGTCTGAATTATCTGCCTAGTAAGTATAATTTTATGACTACTGAAATTAACACAAGCTAGGGTTTCTGAGTCCTGTACATATGAATATACTAATTTTTCAAGAAAACATTAATTAAATACCATATAAGCAGTAGCATCTGAATTGCAATGAATCCCTAAGATTTAGGAACCTTAGGTCTAAATAATTCATGGAGAACTGAAGAACTGGATGAATCGAGGGACTCAATGGGTGAAAGGAACCCATTGGTGAAATCCTACATACCTGGTGGAGAATCTATGTAGAAACCCCTTGTATTTTTAGGGCTAAGCTTGAAGGAACCTCCTGCTTGTTCTTGAGAGAAACTGTTGCCTCATTTCTCCTTTTCTTTCTAAGTGTTTGACGATTTTAGGGGAATGAGTTATTTAGGTAGCTTTTGACTAATTAACTAGGGTTAGACTAAGCAAAACGACATAGCTTAGGCTTTAAAAGAGGTAGGAAAAGTCCCAGAATAGCCCTGGGAATTTTAAAAGAAAACTGCTGAAAATTGTGACTTAGGTACCATGACTTGGTTGACGGACTGTAGTCCTGGATGACGAACCTTTAACTAAGTCGTGGTTCTGTCCATGAGCCTGGGGGGTTATTTGATTTTAGGAAACCATGAGTTATAGGATGGGATGGTTCATGGTCTGACTCGTGGTCCTTGGGCCACAACTGAGGGTCCTCTGATATTCTGATTCCACGAATCCACAGGATGGACCATGATTTTGAATGATGGTCCATGGTTTGACTCGTGGTTCCTAGACCCTGAACTGATGGTCCTCTGATTAAGGGGACCACGATTTCACAGGACGGACAGTGATTCTAAATAACGGTACGTGGTTTGACTCGTGGTTCTTGGACCCTGAACTGAGGGTCCTTTGGAAATTGAAACTACGGTTGGGATACCGGACTGTGGTTCCAAACTATGATCCTTGATCTTGACCGTGGTTTCTGGAAACTTGAATTTTTTCTAAAAATTTTATGTTGAGTACAATCAAGTAGCTGGGTCAGATTCTAGGGTGTTACAATGTCTTTGTATGCAAAACTCTAATTAGCGAGTGGTTTATTTTCTTGGAAACTACACGTGTAGACATTTAATCTAATAGGTATCTCATCCCTTAACTCTAGATATATTTTTATATATTCTCACTTTAAGTGAGAACTTTTGGAAACTAATTTGGAAAAATTGTTTGTAGTATAATCTTCAACTTGAAGTATTGTGTTAGGGTTCCTCTTAACCTCTAACGTTAGTTTAACACTTCAAAAACCTTCATATATTGGTTTCTTGATATATCTACCCATTTATCTATAACACCCTAGAATTCAAACCAGTGTAAAACTCAAAAACTTAGAAAAATTCTACAATTTCCAGGCTTCATGGGCACGTGCCACGAACCATGCTAGGCACGATGGCCGATCAGGCCGGCCATGGGAGTAGCTCTATCCATCTCAGCCCCGGTGAGCAGTCACCATGGAATCAAAATTCAAATGGGCTATGGGACCCACTGTGGTAACTCCCTAGAGGACCAGCCCAGCTGCCCTATTCTGATAGCCAGTTCCGATGGACCATCGCAGGTCCGATGTTCATCGGGTAGCTCATCTGGTGAGAACATTTCTGCAATTTCTCTTTTAAGTCAGGGGCATTCCAGTATTTTTTCTACTCTTTTAACTCCTATACTAAGTCATTTTGGGTATTATTTAGAAGGTTTTAATCAAACTTAAACTTAAATCTCTCATTCCCTCAGATTCTAATCGATGCTTACCATAATAAAGAAAAAGAAGTGTTCTTCTTCTCCAAAGTAGAAGCCAGGGTTCCTTAAGTTCAGGCTCAAAAACCCAAGGATTCTTCCATAGCTCCTACTTCCAGGCATGTGGTAATTCAGCAATAGGCATCCTTTCACCCATTGAGTCCCTAAGAAATTCGGTTCTCCAGTTTTCAGTTTAGTCTTCAGGAACTAGGGTTCCTGAATTTCATGAACTTCATGTATCTCAGTTTCCATTGTTATGTATGGATATTATTACATGTTTTCTTGAAATTTAGTATTGTTATATACTCAAAATTCTTAAGCCCTAACCATGTGTTAAATTCATGACCTTGAACTATGATTTTGAACTGCATCCCCTATTTGTTAGGAGTAGTTAAATTCATTAAGATGATGGGTTATGAATACCAGATTAGTTTAAGATTTCATGCATTTCAGTCAGATATTCAGTCATTTAGAACTTACATGATTAGAATGCTTTCAGTCTCAGTAGTATTTTGAATTCTTAGAAAGTCAATATTTTGAGCTATCGAGAATGTCTATTTATTTATTCATTTAATTTAGTGGGGAGTAGTACTTAGCACCGAGCGGGCAAGGAGATGAAGGCTCACCCATCAGTTTAGGCTGATACCTTTAGTAGAAGTCCCTAAGTTCCAGAACTATGGCGCCACCATAGGTTCTAAAGGGGTCACTCATCAGATCAGGCTTGGCACCTTAGTCCTTTTGGACATTAAATTAGTGGGTCCACGCTAGAAAATGTTTGTACCCTTGGCAAGGTATGGACACTCTCCTAGCCAGGGTTACAGGTTTTCCCCATAGTTAGCTCAGCTTGGGGTGTGTTGGTTAACAATAGCTCCCACAGTTTAGATTCAGCATGGCATGACCTTGTATTCAGTTATTCAATTCAGTATTACACGGTGCATGTTTATATACTTGGTCATTGCATCAGTTTTACCTTTCAGATTCATGTTTCAGTTTATCCTTCATGTTCAGATTATCTTATCATATCCACTATATATATGTGTGTGTGTATAGATTAGTGCATATCCTGCATTCTCAGTACATCCAAAGTACTGAAACATACTTTTGTGCTATATCTTTTTATGATGTAGGCTCAGGCGCTCAGCATTCAGACTGCACATAGTGCAATTCTCCAGTCCTTTCGGCAGCTCAGTTGGTGAGTTCTTATATTTTGAGGACAAGATTTAGGTTTATTTTATTCAGTCTTTAGTTCAATTTTTAGACTTTAGAGTTAGCTGGGGACTTGTCCCAGCAAGTCATTTCAATAGCGGATTTCAGACATAGAGTTAGTTTTCAGCTTTAGCAGTCAACTTTTCATTTTAGACTTATTTTAGATTCAGGGATATATGATTTACTTTTGAAACTTATGTTATGAAACCATTTTAGCTGCCGCTCATAGATTACTTTATTCAGAAATGCTTAGTATATGCCAGACCATGGGTTAGCTTGTGGTCACTTGTGGCTCTAAGAACCATGTTGCATTTAAGGGGTAGCCTCGGGGTGTGACAAACTTAGTATCAGAGCATCAGGTTTATATGTCCTAGGGTGTATAAAAGCCAGCATTAAGTAGAGTCTTTTTCATGGGTGTGAAGCGCGCCACACTTATAAGAGGGAGGCTACAAAACATTTTTCGGAAAAATTCCCTTCTTTCTTTTCCATCTTGTGCTATAGAGTATGAACTCTATTTAATCTCCTTCTAACTCGTGATCTACGTGTTACAGAAAATTCCTCTCAAAAGGGCTAACAAAAGGAGAAACGGCAACCAGAAAGCACCACCAGTCCCAGTATACCCTCTGAATAAGTAAGTCACTCACGCTGAGTTCAGGGCTTCTTTTCAGGTTCTAGCTTAGTCCATGACTACTCAGGTGAACCAGTAGGTTATGGCACTAGTTAACCCATTGAATGGCACATCAGCATCTAGAGTCTGAGACTTAACTTGGATCAATCCTCCTAAGTTCCATGGTTCTAAGGCTGAGGAGGATCCACAGGAATTCCTTGATGACATCCAAAAAGTTACATAGATAATGGGTGTCACTCCAGTCAAAACTGCAGACTTGGTTGCATATCAGTTGAAAGGAGTGGCTCACACTTGGTACAAGTAGTGGAAAGAAGCTAGGGTGACGATGCAGGCCCAGTGGACTAGGATCACATTATGATTGCTTTTTTGGATAGGTTCTTCCTATTTGAACTCAAGAAAGCTAAGGTTCAGGAGTTCATCGACCTAAGGCAGGGTGACATGAGTGTGAAAGAGTATTCTCTCAAGTTTACTCAACTGTCAGAGTATGCTCCGGCAATGGTAGCTGACTCTAGAGCCCGTATGAGTAAATTTGTGTTAGGTGTTTCTGAAGATGTGGTTAAGGAGTGTATGATTTCTATGCTAGTGAAGGAGATGGATATATCCAAGTTGATGACTCATGCCCAGCAGATCGAGGAGGAAAATATCAAAGAGAGAGAAAGAGACAATAATAGGGCCATAACAGGTAATTTAATTTATTCTCAATAGAGGTCAGTTAGTGGTAATATCTCTCAGTTCTGCTAGAAATCTTTATCTCCATCCCCATCCTCTGCCAGTACCCAAGTTCAAACAGGATCATTGGGACAGGGCGCTAGACTCTAAGTCCCAGGGTAGTGTCACTAGTGGTCGTACTCATCTAGTTTGTAAGAAGTGTGGTAGGAACCTCCAAGGTAAGTGTATGGTAGGTAATGGGAACTATTTTGGATGTGACAAGCTAGGCCACAGAATGAAAGAGTGCCCTATGACTTCACCAAAGGGCAAGGATGTTCGCCTGGAAAATCAGGCTTACTCTATAGAAGCTCCAGTAGGTTTCCAGACTCAGAAGGGGGCCTCATCTAGTGTAGGTGGTTGTCAGTGCTAAAACTGATTGTATGCTCCTCAGGCTCTATAGGACCAAGAGTATTCCCCTGATGTAGTCACGGGTACATTACTAGTCTTTTATATTAATGTTCATGCATTGTTAGATCCTAGAGCTACACTTTTTTTGTGACTCCTTATATAGCAGTAGACTTTGGTGTTAGTCTAGAAATCCTCCTAGAACCCTTCTCAGTCTATACTCCTATTGGTGATTCAATCATAGCTAGACGGGTATACAAAAATTGCCTGATCACAGTTTCTCAAAAGTCACCTCAACTGATCTTGTAGAGTTAGATATGACTGACTTCAATATTATTCTAAGCATGGACTAGTTGCATTCCTGTTATGCCTCAGTCAATTGTTGGACCAGGATAGTGCAATTCCAATTTCCAAATGATACAGTCTTAGAATGGAAGAGTAATACCTCAGTTCCTGTAGGTCGATTTATCTCTTACCTTAAGGCCAAAAAGATAATTTCCAAGAGGTATATTTATTATCTTGTTCGAGTTAAGGATTCAGATTCTGAGACACTAACTCTTGAGTCAGTCCCTATGGTTAATGAATTCCCAGTAGTGTTCCTAGAAGATTTATGTGGAGTTTCTCCCGAGCAGGAAATTGACTTTGGGATAGATCTCTTTCCAGATACCTAGCCTATCTCAATTCCACTTTACAAAATGGCTCTAGCCAAGCTTAAAGAGTTGAAAGATCAATTGAAAGACCTTCTAGATAAGGGCTTTATTAGACCCAACATCCCTCCATTGGGTGCTCCAGTTTTTTTTATGCGTAAGAAAGATGGTTATCTCAGGATGTGCATCGACTACCATTAGTTGAACTAAGTCACAATCAAAAACAAGTATTCTATTCCTAGGATTGATGACTTGTTTGACCATCTTCAGGGTGCCAATTGATTTTCTAACATAGACCTCAGATCTGGTTATCATCAGCTCAGAGTCAGAGATTATGACATTCCAAAATTAGCCTTCAGGTCTTGGTATGTTCGCTACGAATTTGTAGTTATGTATTTTAGACTAATAAATGCTCAGGCAGCTTTCATTGATTTGAGGAATAGAGTGTTCAAGCAGTACTTACACATGTTCATCATTGTTTTCATTGATGATAGCCTTGTATATTCTCAGAGTGAAGGGAAGCAAGAAAATTATTTAAGAGTTGTGCTACAAACTCTTAAGGATCACCAATTATTCACCAAGTTCTATAAGTGTGAATTTTGGTTGAAGTTTGTTTCCTTCCTTGGTCATGTGGTGTCTAATGAGGGCACACCAGTATATTCGCAGAAGATAGAGGCAGTAAAGAACTAGCCTAGACCCACTTCTCTGACAAATATCAGGAGATTTTTTAGTCTTCCTAGTTACTACATGAGATTTGTTGAAGGATTTTCATCCATAGATACCACATTTACTAGATTGACTCAGAAAAAGGTTAAGTTCCAATAGTCAGATGAGTGTGAGAAGAACTTCCTAGAGTTGAAGACCAGGTTGACCACAACTCTAGTTTTAACTCTACCTAGGGGCTTAGATGGCTTTGTTGTGTATTTTGATGCATCCAGAGTCAACTTGAGTTGTGTCTTTATGAAACATGGTAAGGTTATCACCTATGCCTCTAGACAGCTTAAGATTTATGAGAAGAACTACCTGATTCATGACCTTGAGCTTGCAACAGTTGTTTTCTCCTTAAATATTTGGAGACACTACTTATATGGTATCTATGTGGATGTGTTTACAGACCATAAGAGCCTTCATTATGTGTTCACCCAGAAAGAGTTGAATCTTCATCAGATAAGGTGGCTCAATTTTCTCAAGGATTCTGATATAAATATGTTCTACCATCAGATAAGGCAAATGTAGTGGCTTATGCACTTAGCAGACTGTCTATGGGTAGTGTGTCACATTTTGAGGAAGATAAGAAGGAATTAGCTAAGGATGTTCATAGGCTCGCTCTCTTAGGATTTTGCCTTACGAACACAGCAGATAGTGGTGTGATAGTTCAGAATGGGTCAGAATCTTCTTTAGTGGTTGAGGTAAAGGAGAAGCAAGATAATGATCCCATCTTACTTCAGTTAAAGGGTGTGGTTCATCAGCAGAGGGTAGAGATTTTCTCCCAAGAGGGAGATGGTGTGCTTCGCTATTAGGGTCATTTGTGTGTTCCTAATGCAGATGAGTTGAGGCAGCGCATTTTGACAGAGGCCCATAGTTCCAGATATTCTATTCATCCTGGTGTCACTAAGATGTACTATAATTTATGGGAAGTCTATTGGTGGAATAGCATGAAGATGGACATCATAGATTTTGTGGCTAAGTGTCCCAACTATCAGCAAGTGAAAGTAGAACATCAGAGACCGGGAGGTATGACTCAAGATATTAACATTCCTACTTGGAAGTGGGAAGTGATCAACATGGACTTTATTACATGCTTACCTTATACTTGCCGGCAACATGAATCTATTTGGGTGATAGTGGACAGGGTGACTAAGTCAGCTCACTTCTTGATAGTCAAGACTACAGATTCAGTAGAGGATTATGTGATACTCTACATCCATGAGATAGTTAGGTTACATGGGGTGCCTTTGTCTATCATCTTAGATAGGTATACTTAGTTTACATCTCAGTTCTGGAGATCATTTCAGAAAGGTCTTGGTACTCAAATAAATCGCAGCACAGTATTTAATCCCAAAATGGATGGTCAAGCAGAGCGTACTATCCATACCTTAGAGGATATGTTGAGGGCTTGCCAGATCAATTTCAAAGGTAATTGGGATGATCACTTATCTCTTATAGAATTTACCTACAATAACAGTTTCCATTCTAGTATTCAGATGGCCCTGTATAAGGCATTTTATGGGCGGAGGTGCAGATCACCATTGGCTAGTTTGAAGTAGGTGAAGCAGCCTTGATTGGTCCAGACTTGGTTCATGAGGCTATGGAGAAATTTTAGATCATTAGGGAAAGGTTTAGGACTTCTCAAAGTCGTCAGAAGTCCTATGCAGATGTGAGGAGAAGGGACCTAGAATTTGAGGTTGATGAGTAGATTTTCCTGAAAATGTCACCCATGAAGGGCGTGATGAGATTTGGAAAGAAAAGGAAGCTCAGTCCCCAATATATAGGTCCTTAAAGAATCCTAAAGAGGGTTGGTAATGTGGCTTATGTGTTAGATTTTCAGCCGAGATAGCAGTGGTTCATCCAGTCTTCCATGTCTTAGTGTTGAAGAATTTTGTTGGTGATCCGGCATTGACTGTGCCATTAGAGAATGTGGGTGTGAAGGATAGCCTCACCTATGAAGAGGTTCCAGTTGAGGTTCTTGACCATCAGGTTCGTAGGTTGGGAAATAAGGAAGTCATTTCAATAAAAGTTCTATAGAGAAATCAGTCAGTTGAGGGAGCTACTTGGGAAGCAGAAGCAGCTATGATGACAAAGTACCCTCACCTTTTTCCTGTTGATTCAGCTTCAGCTTGAGGTAATAGTTCCTCTCCCGTTTCTCAGTTTACTCATGTGTAATTTCCCTTAATTTCATGTTCCCTCAGCTCTTCCTACATATTCAACATGCTTTCATGTCTTTAGAACTCAATTCAGTAAGAAATCAGCTTTTAGAATTCAGTTTGGAGGGATTGCAACTCTTTCCGTCCAAACTCAGCTTGATTAGTCTTCATTCAAGGACGTATGATCCCGGAGGGGATATTTTAACACCCCAAAATTTAAACCAGCGTAAAACTCAGAAACTTAGAAAAATTTTGCAATTTCTAAGCTCCATGGGCACGTGCCACAGGCCATGCTAGGAACTATGGCTCGTAAAGCCAGTCGTGGGAGCAGCTCCAGCCATCTCATCCCTGATGGAAA
The DNA here is from genome assembly GCA_003996215.1 of Jaltomata sinuosa. NCBI lineage: Eukaryota > Viridiplantae > Streptophyta > Magnoliopsida > Solanales > Solanaceae > Jaltomata > Jaltomata sinuosa. Next base: position 357,662 of record QJPP01007535.1, read on the forward strand.
ATCACCAAGACCATCGAATGTCTGATGAACTATGGGACCCACCATGGGAAATCTCTAGTGGATCTAAGGCCACTCCCCAGCCTAACAGCCATGGCCATGCACCATGGGAGCTACCATGGGCTATGGGGTCCAATCGTGGGAACTCTCTAGAGGACCAACCTAGCTACTCCATTCTGATGGCCAGTTCTAATGGACCATCGCAGGTCTGACAATCATCGGGTAGCTAGTTTGGTGGGAAAATTTCTACAACTTCTTTTATAAGTTAGGGGTATTTCGGTCTTTTACCTACTCTTTTAAATCCTATACTAAGTCATTTTGGGTATTATTTAGGAGGTTTTAATCATACTTAGCCTTATATCCCTCATTCCCTCAGATTCTAATCGACACTTAATAGAATAAAGGAAAAAAAGTGTTCTTCTTCTCCAAAGCAGAAACCAGGGTTCCTCAAGTTCAAGCTTAAAAACCCAATGATTCTTCCATAAATTCTACTTCCAGGTATGTGGAAATTCATCAATGGTCATCCTTTCACCCATTGAGTCCCTAAGAAATTCGGTTCTCCAGTTTTCAGTTTAATCTTCAGGAACTAGGGTTCCTGAATTTCATGAACTTCTTGTATCTCAGTTTCCATTGTTATGTATGGATATTATTACATGTTTTCTTGAAATTTAGTATTGTTATATACTCAAAATTCTCAAGCCCTAAGAATGTGTTAAATTCATGACCTTGAACTATGATTTTGAATTGCATCCTCTATTCAGAATCTAGTATTTGTTAGGAGTAGTTCAATTTATTAGGATGGTGGGTTATGAACACCCGATAAGTTTAAGACTTCATGCATTTCAGTCAGATATTCAGTCATTCAGAAATATTATGATTAGAATGCTTTCAATCTCATCGTTATTTTGCATTCTCAAAAAGTCAGTATTTTGAGCTATCCAGAATGTCAGTGCGTTTATTTATTTAATTCAATGGGGAGTAGTTCTTGGAACCGAGTGGATGAGGGGATGAAGTCTCACCATTCAGTTTAGGTTAAGACCCTTAGTAGAAGTCCCTAAGTCCTAGAACTATGGCACCACCGTATGTTCTAAAGGGATCACCCGTCAGATCAGGCTTGACACCCTAGTCCTTTTGGACATCAGATTAGTAGATCCACGCTAGAAAATGTCTGTACCCTTGGCAAGGTATGGACACCCTCCCAGCCAGGGTTACAAGGTTTTCCCATAGTTAGCTCAGCTTGGGGTATGTCCATTAACAGTAGCTCCCATAGTTCAGATTCAGCAATGCATGACCTTGTATTCAGTTATTCAATTCAGTATTACACAGTGCATGTTTATATACTTGGTCATTGCATCAGTTTTACCTTTCAATTTTATGTTTCAGCTTATCCTTCATGTTCAGATTATCTTATCATATACAGTATATATATATATGTGTGTGTGTGTGTGTGTGTGTGTATGTGTGTGTGTGTGTGTGTAGTTGTGTATATGTGTGTGTATGTGTATGTGTGTATGTATGTGTGTATAGATTAGTGCATATCCCGCATGCTCAGTACATCCAAAGTACTGACGCATACTTTTGTGCTATATACTTTTATGATGTAGGCTCAGGCGCTCAGTATCCAAACTGCGCATAGTGTGATTCTCCAGTCCTTTCGGTAGCTCAGTTGGTGAATTCTTATAATTCAAGGACAAGATTTATGTTTATTTCATTCAGTCTTTAGTTTAGTTTTCAGACTTTAGAGTTAGTTGGGGACTTGTCCAAGCAACTCATTTTAGTAGAGGCTTTCAGACATAGAGTTAGTATTCAGCTTTTGCAGTCAGCTTTTCATTTCAGACCTATTTTAGATTCAGAGATATATGACTTACTTTACAAACTTGTATTATGAAACCAATTTAGCTTCCGCACATATATTACTTTATTCAGAAATGCTTAGTATATGCCAGACCATGGGTTAGCTTGGAGTCACTTATGGCTTTAAGAATCGTGTTGCATCTAGGGGGTAGCCTCGGGCGTGACATTATCACTTTATCTTCCCGAATTTGAAAAAATTCATCATCGTTTGACTAGTGATACCTCTATGAGACAAAATATTTTGAGAAGTAAAAAAGTGAAAAGGGTCAACTCAAGAGTGGAAAAGGAGAGGATATTTTGAGTAAAGTGATAGAGTTTCTTATTTTCTTTATGAAGACTTTTATGTAGGTTCAAGGTTGACCAATGGAGGAACAAATGTTCCTATAGAGGGACCTATACTTGATGATGTGATGAACATTTTAGTCACCTTGACTAAGCATCTTGTTGTGTTGAAGAACAATAGAAAGGCAGATTCACCCCAAGGTAAAGAATATTCATAATGTGAACTTCAAGGTACAATAGTTATACTCAATACCTCAAACATTTTAAATTAACAAGTTGGTGAAGTGAGTGGGGCTTCTTTGCTAAAGGTCACTTTGAATACTCAATTGGGAAAAGAGAAACAAGTCTTGAAATATTAGCAAAAGAGACACATTTTATGATATCATCAATTCAAGTTGAAAAGCATACAACCTTAGTACACAAGTTTTAAATAATACACTTTAGTCCCTTAGTTGAAAAGTTTTATAAATATATCTTATATATATAACCAATTTTAGTTATAAAAAAATAAAAAAAATATGACTTTAATTTCACAAGCTCCCTTTTTTCCCTCCATTTTTGTCCATTGGAGCTCTCATTTCTGACAGTTTTTGTTCTTTTCAGGTTATTTTTTGTCCATTTTTTTAGCTGTCATTGGAGAAATCACACCTCATTACTCTAATCTTCCCCACTTCAGCTTTCAAATCACACCACCATTGTTATCCCTCCATTGTTCATAAGCCTTCAAAATCAGTTCTACTTTTTTGAAAGAGATTCTAGCCTCAATATATATACATTCCAGTACTCCAGGTGTATTATAAAATCATCAATTTGTTTCATTAGTACGGTGATTGTTAATAAAGCTTTCAATTCTAGTTTGACAATTATTGTACAAAGATCTTGTCAGTCATCGATCATTATAGACCACAGTCACAGTCAAGGCATCGATCTGATATAGACAAATATACTAGTCATTGATCATCTAGATCTATAATGTCTGTTGGAGAACACATTATTGTTGGTGATTATTTCATGGGTAAATTGGAGGAGACTCCTAAGTGTTAGAATTGAAAATCTACAAGGAAGGTGACAGTGCCCATTATCTTTAAACGCAATGGTTAATATAATAACTTGGTTACAAGCATAATGGAGTGCGTGGAGTTAGATTGTGATCCAAGCGACTTGCTCATTAGTTACATTATGAATGGGAGGGAGAAAACACATTCATCAGTTTTAAAGAATAATAGGCATGTGGTCTTGTAATTTGTTGATGTTGTTGCTGACAGTTCTAGGCCTATTTTAGAAATTAATATTATTGAAAGATCTCAGGAACAAGCTTCGACATCAACCCCACCACTATCCCCGCCAGTCGATGTTGATTCAACAAAATATGAGGGCATAAATGATCATGCAATGAACATGGAAGATGGTGAAAGTGTTGCAGAAGAACAATTATTATGAATATTTATTGGTGTCACGACCTAAATCGCCATGAGTGGCACCCACCCAAAACCCCTAAATGGGCGAACCAAATAACAACCCAACACTTAGCAAGACTAGAGCTTAAATCAATTGCATTAAATAGCATTCATAACTAAAATAGTTAACAATGAATATCCTACGGAAAAACACCTCTAAAATTTGAAAGTCGTGAACCAAAATATCTACTAATGTCTAGAGTACGGGGATGCAACCCAAAAATAACAAATTCCGAGTCCAAAACAATGGACTAGAAGTAAACTAGATGAAACCATGGTAGCCCAGAAGAAGCAGCTCACCCTTGGATTCTGGAAACGTCGAGACTACAATTGAGGTGACATAGCAGTCGCCAGAATATGTCATATAATCACAAAAGGAAAGCAAGTGCAGTATCAGTACAAAAAAACACAGTGTCTTGGTAGATCATCGGTCAGCTCTGATAAATGAAATATGAACATTAAACTAAAGTTGAGTAAAGCAGTACCAAACATGTATAAACAAGCCAGCAACATAACCCAGACTCTCAGTCCCCCCACCTGACTTGCCAACTACCTGAAACATGTCCAACAACCACAATGACAATGACATATGAAAACAACCACCCCCTTTTCAAGCAACCCAGACCCACCAAAGATCCCTAGCACAACATCTACAGTGTCTAACATGCAATCACGGTCTACACAAGGACAAACCCCTTATTTAAGTACAACTACCTGACCAGTTATGGGCTAATATGCAACAATCACATTTCAAGAAACAACCTGGTCAACTCATGGAACCATCAACAGAACACAATCAAACAAGTATAATCAAACTCATACCAGGCGTAGTACCCGAGCCAACCATTATAGAACCTGTACCAGGCGTGGTACCCCAGATAACTGATATATGTATCCCGTACCAAGTGTGGTACCCGAGCTACCAATATATATATCCCATACCAGGAATGGTACCCAAGCCAACTGATATATATTCTATACCAGGCGTGGTACCCGAGACATCCAAAAATCACACACAATCCAATAATCAACAATAATGAACACAACCACACTTGTAAACCAACAAGTAAATAAAACAAGTTCATTTCACATGATTGACAACCTGATATACTAGACATTCATCAATTAATTCCCTAACCCATGCACTGTGCAGACAATACTAAGCAACAGTTATAATGTACATATATCGCAAATAGGAAACAACAACCATCACCTACCTCGAAGTAGCCTGAAAGCTCTACTGGATTGAAGCCTTCCTATTTCCTGAAGCTTTCACTTGCCCTTGGTCTAAAAACAATTACACATAACTAAAATCAATCAATACGACCTAATAATCCCCAAATTACACCTAAATCCTAATCCCCAGGCCAAACCATGATCATTCCACCCATCCTAGGGCCTTCCCACCATTAATTAACCTAAAACTATCATTTTTATGATTACATTTAGCAACTTATGGTGAATAGATCATAAATGAACAATTATAAATAAGACCCAAGAATTTCAACACCCTAGAATCCCCACTACATCGGATTCTACCTTCTTAGGTCAAGCCAAACCATCGCCAAAGCTCATAACTACCGATTCTAAGGTCTGCGAATTGAAGTACTAAAGTAGGGGAGTAAAATCCTTACCTTTACGATGAACTTTTATGGAAAAATGAGTTGAAGTTGCCCAAATCTCCTCTACCCTTCCCTAAAATGTTCTTGAACAATTCTGAATGTTTTTGGAGAAGTTTCTCCATTTACAGTGACTTACTCCACTATAGCAGTCCCCACTCTGCTATAGCAGCATTGCAGTAGCAGAACCCACCCGTTATGGCCGTGTTGACCGCCTTGACTTCGACTATAGCGGGAATTTCTCCACTATAGCGATCATGAATATGGCACAGTCTCAATCGCCGTGGAATAGAACCTCAATAGATCCCATAAAATTGTATATATTACAATACACTTCAAATCTTGGCATTCCAAACCAACCCTTTCATGTCAACGTCGATATCGAGAGTTTTACTCACTTGAATTCATTTTCAAAAAGTCCCTCGGACACTTTAATGCCTTAGCTAATAGAAAAACTAGCTCAACCTTAGACATTTTACCCAATCCTTTCACGGATTATTCTAGACCATAACTCACTAAGAAATCATTCGAGATTAGCCTAGCCTAAATTTTCCAACTCCTAAACCTAGAAATTTTCTAACCTGTTTCTTCGCATGAGTGATGTGTCATGGTTTTGTGGCACTTTCGATGCTTAAAACTTGGAATTAGAGTATGTTCTTTAGCGATTCTTTGTAGATTTGATATGTTTTTGAGTATTGTGCAGGAAAAAATGGTTCGGAGACTAAGTACAGAAAAAGACTTCAAATTTGGTTGAAATTGACTTCTACGAATAAACTCCATGAGTTGTGAATGCTTTCATGAGTCATAGAAGTCATTCGTGGAAAGAGTACTTTAGATGGTTCCTGAAGCCTGAGTTCTATGAGAGGTTTTCATGAACTATGGACCTTTTTATGAGTCATAATTCTGATTCGTGGAACCTGATCAGAAGAGGAGAAAAAGGTTTGAGATTCACGAGGGTATTCCATGAGTTGTGATTCATTCTACGAGCCATGGATGGAACTCATAGAAAAGAAGTTGTAAGAAGAAAAACACTTTAAGTTCTACAAGGACAACTCATGAGCCATAAATTAGTCCACAAACCATAAAGTGAACTCGTAGAATTAAACCAGTAGCATGGAAAATGCTCTGAGTTTCATGAGGACTTTTGACAACCCATAGAAGTTTCCACGAACCGTAGACTGTGTCCGTGGAAGTTGTCGATTCCAAGTTTCCTTGTTCAATTAGGATAGGATTTTTGATGTCAATAAATACCTTTCCTGGTTTTATTTTACATTTTATGCTCTATAATTTGTAGGAAACATTTTCGTAAACACTTGGTGTCTATTTTTTCTTGGTTTTAAGAGATCAACACATTCATAGTCCTTGACTCTTGATTTCGTCTTCAATTATTCAAGTTTTTGGATTTCTTTACTTCTTCTTATAAGTATATGATCGTGAATGCTTTAACAACTTCTGATTGTTTGCTTATGAACATGAGTAGCTAAATCTATAACTAGGGTTGTAGGAACCATGACGGATTAACAAAGTAGGCAAAGTACTTAGCAACTCTAGGATGGTGTTTATGCATGTGTTGTTCTTCCCTTCGCTTTGATTGCTTTTTAATGGTTGCAAACATTAGAACTCGCCTTTTTCTTACTTGCCAGACTAAGGAGGTAACGAATGGGAAAAGGGTTGGTTACAATGGAGATTTGAGGCTATCAACCCTCAGCTAATTGCTTGACCTTGTCTGGGAATAGCTAATCTAGGATCAAAGGTAAGGGTTAGTAAAGTATACACCCGTAGACTGTCTAAGTTGCATGTTGAAATTCATCTATCTAGGGGACCAACCATTTAGGTGAATCTAACTTACCGATCTTTCATGCTAAGTACCAGAATAGATTGTTAGTATAATGCCTACAGTGTTATAAACTATGGGGAACACAGTCCTAGTCCATCTTCTCTCTAAATCACAATAATATTGATACTTGTTGATTACTGGTCACTTAATAATTTACAAATATTAACTGTTACTAACCCCCCCTCCTTTAGGGAAATAAGCTGGCTAAGAGCGCGAATACACACGGTTGAACAAGATCCTACCATATTTCCTGTGGGATCGATTCTAACCTTAGTTAGGTTATATTTGAAGAGCGACCACTTTATGCTTCTTTTGGAGGTGTAATTTTGGCGTATCAAATTTTGGCATCGTTGCCGGGGAATATGGTTTAGGATTAAGAGAAATTGTGTTATTTGACTATTAGTCCTTATTTTCTGATTTTACTTTTTCTGTTGTTTTTGTTTTTTTTTTTAGGTTGCACACTTGTGCATGCCTAGTACAAAGAGTCAAGGCAATCCCCTGATTTCATTCGATCCCAAACTCCTATGAACACTGAGAAACATGGTTAAAGAGGGAGTTTTGGAGACACCTGAACAGGCCAAAACATGGATGGTGGCCAAAGAACAGCAGAGGCAAAAGCTAGAAGAAGACACTCAAATTGCATAAGATGCGCAAGATGTGGATGAACTTTCTCACCATAATGCTCAAGATGAGTAAGAATGGCAAGCTAGACAAAGCGTTGCTCATCAAGTAGCACTAGATGCTTAGGCTGCGAAAGACGAGGAAGCCCGATGCAATTGTACCTCAAGATCCAGTAGCACCAAGGAGGAATAGAGGTTGAAAGATTCAGCAACCCCAACACATCCCACGGTACAATCTTGATGATGATGTTGATGACATGGGGACAACAGGCCCCATTGTATTATTACCGCTTACCATTGGTACAAAGTTCGATATTACAAGCACTATGATTCAGCTGCTGAACCTGAAGGGATTATTTTCTGTCAAGCCCACTGATGATGTGAACTTGCATTTGAAGAGCTTTGTGGGGATCTGTAAGGCTTACAACCTTCCAGGGGTAGATCAAGATACTATCAGATTATGACTCTTTCCATTCTCTTTAACTGGAGAAGCAACACTTTAGCTTGCAGAATTGCCTGATAACTCGATATTCACATAGATTGAACTAAGAAATCAATTTCTAGTAAAGTTCTTCCCTCCTTCAAGGATGTTGTAGCTAAAGCAGAAGGCTTATAATTTCAAGCAGCTCCTTACGGATTCACTGTATGAAACTTGGCATAGGTTTAATAAGAAGCTAAAATAGGTTCTGAATCACAGAATCCCTTCGGATCATTTGATGGAGTTCTTTTACAGAGCACTGAACGCAAACACCAAGGTAGTAGATGATATAGTAACTGGGGGAGCATTCATGGAGAATACTTATGTCAAAGCTTCTGAGATGCTTGATAGGGTTACCAAGATGAACATGTCCTGGCATACGAGAGAGGCTAAATGTGTAGCAGGAACTTATGCAGTTGGGAAATCCATAGACTATCAAGAATTGCAGGAGCTTAAACAGGGTTTCGCAGGGTTAAAAACAACTGTATATCTAATTGCAAAACAAATTCTTAATGTTGGTCTGGAGAAGGTGAAGGCTGTAGGTTCACAAGGTAAAGCACCGAGACACAATGGGCATGACTCTGATGAAGAAGCAAATTATCTGAATGATCAAGTGGCAGATTTCCAGGCCAATGGCTAAGGAAATCAAGGTCGGAATAGAGATAAAGATAACAACTACAACCGATCTGGCTATTGAGACAGGAGCAGGGGTAGAGACAAAGATAGTGACTAGCATAAGAAGGATGGCTACAAGAATGATAGAAGCAGCATGTATGACCCTCCTGGTAACTATGAAGCAGGATCTGATCAGCTAACTATCAAAGAGATGATTGCCAAGGTATTGCAGAAGTTGGAGTCAACTGATGGAAATTTGAAAGAGATGTGTTCTTACATATCAGGCATGAATTAGAAAGTAGAGGCACATGATATCACCATCAAGAAGATTGAGCAAAAGATGAACCAGATGTCTACAACCTTAAACCTATGTGTGAAGGGTACACTTCCTAGCAATATAGTCCAGAATCTGAAGAATGATGGACATTGCATGGAGGTGACTACTCAAAGTGGAAAACAGACTATTAATCCTCTTATGCTGATAGTTGTTGATGATATGGCCGAGCTTGAAAAATATGATGTTGAGATTGTGGTTGATTCAGAAGAAAAGAGTGGCAATAAAAATCCAACTGAGAAGAAGTCCAAAGCCACCAAGGAGAAGAACGAAGAGGTGCCACAGGTCTTAAAGCTAATACCATTGCCTCCTCCACCTTACCCATAGAAATTGATCTAGAAGGCTAAGGAAGGTAAGTATCACAAGTTCATCTTCATGCTGAAACAACTTTTAGTGAATATTCCATTGGTTGAAGCATTGGATCAGATGCCTAGGTATGCAAAGTTCATGAAGGATCTGGTGACAAATAAGAGAACTGTGAGTTTTGAGCTAGCTGATAATTTGCACCATTGTAGTGCAATAGCATCCCACTCTCTAGTGCAGAAAAAGGAAGATCCTGGAGCTTTCAATATTCCATGCACGATTAGAGTGTTCTATTTTGAAAAAGCATTGTGTGATTTGGGTGCTAGTATTAATCTGATGCCACTAGCAGTGTTCAAACAGTTGGGCTTGGTAACCCCCAAACTGACTACAATACGGCTTTTTATGGCAGATCTCACAATAAAAAGGCCAGTGGAAATTCTCTATGATGTACTTGTGAAAGTTGACACTTTCATCTTCCCTGCATACTTTGTGATCCTTGACTGTGAGGTTTACTTTGAGGTTTGCATTATCTTGGGATGCCCGTTCGTTACCACCGAACATGCTCTAGTTAACTTGGAGACTGGGCAGATGAAATTCAGACTTAATAATGAGGTAGTAACTTTCAATGTCTTCCATTCTGTAAAACATCATGATGATATGCGCTTAATATTAGTGATAGATGTGGTTAATGAGGAGCAGCTAATAGTGCATGTTGAAGAAAGACTTGGGGTCGAAGCACTTGCAGCGGTCATTATGAATTTTGATAGAGATGATATTGATAAGTATGATGATGTGGTAAAAGCACTTTCCGATATGGGGTCGTACACTTATGAACCGAAGAAGCTTGACTTGGACCTGAATAATAGACAAACCCCACCAGCTAGACCATTTATTGAGGAACCTCCAATCGTGAAGATCAAGGCTTTTCCTTCTCACCTCTAATATGTGTTCTTAGAAGCTAATGACACCTTCCCAGTTATTATTGCTACTGACTTAGATAAAGAGCAAGTTAAATCTCTGGTTTTTATTCTGAGAAAGTTCAAGAGGGCCATTGGTTGGTCCATTGCTGATATTATTAGGATTTCGCCTGGAATTTACACGCATAAAATTCATATAGAGCAAAATTGCATTCCGAGTATTGAGCAACAGCATAGATTGAATCAGCCTATGCAAGAGGTTATCAAGAAGGAGATCATCAAGTAGTTGGATGCAGGTGTGGTTTACCCTATTATAGACAGCAAGTGGGTGAGCCCAGTTCAGTGTGTGCCTAAAAAGGGTGGAATTATTGTGGTCCCAAATTCTAAGAATGAGTTTATTCCATTAGGACCAGTCATAGGTTGGCGTGTATGCATGGACTACAGGAAGCTAAATGATTTGACCGAGAAAGACCATTTTTTGATGTCATTCATGGATCAGATTTTAGACCGTCTTACTGGTAGAGGATGATATTGTATTCTTGATGGTTATTCAGGATACAATCAGATCTCGATTGCTCCTAAGGACCAAGAGAAGACCACTTTCACCTATCCATATGGGACGTTTGCATTCATGAGGATGCCATTTGTCTTATGAAATGCACTGGCGACATTTTAGTGATGTATGATATCAATTTTCTCAGATATGGTGGAGAACACTATTAAGGTGTTCATGGATGATTTTTCTATAGTTAGTGATTCTTTTGATGATTGTTTAGCTCATCTGAGTTGTGCACTGCAAAGATGTGAGGAGTGCAACCTAGTGCTGAATTGGGAGAAGTGTCACTTTATGGTCAAAGAGGGTATATTGGTTGCCATCGGATTTCCAAGAAGGGTATTGAGGTCTACAAAGCAAATATAAAGGTGATTTAAAAATTGCCTCCACCAATTTCTGTGAAGGGTATCCAAAGCTTTTTGGGTCATGCTAGTTTCTATCGTAGGTTCATAAAAGACTTCTCTAAAATTGCACATCCATTGTGCAAGTTATTGGAGAAGGAGGTGATGTTTGTTTTTGATGAGGCATGTCTGACGGCATTTGAATGCCTCAAGAAAAAGTTAATCTCTGCTCCAGTTATTGTTTCACCTGATTGGTCTCAGCCTTTTGAGGTCATGTGCGATGCTAGTGGAGGGGCACTAGGAGCAATCTTGGGCCAAAGACGCAAAAATATTCTTCATCCCATCTACTACGCTAGAAAATCACTTAATCCTACTCAGAAGAACTATACTGTGATGGAATAAGAGCTGATTGTTGTGGTCTTTGCATTCGAGAAATTCAAATCTTATTTACTTGGCAGTAAGGTAATTGTGCACACTGACCATGCAGCTCTTAGGTACCTCATGGCAAAGAAAGACGTGAAGCCTAGACTGATTAGATGGGTGTTGCTGCTGCAAGAATTTATTTTGAGGTCAAGGACCAGAAAGGCATAGAAATTTAGGCAGCAGACCACTTGTCTAGATCAGAGGAAGAAGCAATGTTGAAGCTGAATGATGAGTGAGATATTGATGATTGGTTCCCATACGAGCACGTGTTGGCTGCCTCCCAAGATCTGATTCCATGGTTTCAAGACTTTGCCAACTATTTGGCTAGTGATATGGTACCTCCTGATATGTCTGTCCACCAGTGAAGAAAGTTCATGTGTGATGTTAAGAAATTCTTCTGGGAGAAACCATTCTTGTTTCATGTATGTGCTGACACCATGATCTGTAGATGTGTGCCTGAAGCTGAGATGATGGAGATATTAGAGGCTTGCCATTCATCCCTGGTTGGGGGCTTCATAATGGTATCCAAACTGCTCACAAGATCTTGCAATGCGGCTACTATTGGTAGACCATCCACAAGGATGCCCATGATTTTGCTAAGGCTTGCAGTAGGTGCTAGAAAGAAGGTGGTATATCAAGGAGGCATGAGCTTCCTCTCACTCTCATCCTTGTGGTTGAACTGTTTGATGTGTGGGGTATTGACTTCATGGATCCTTTTGTGATGTCGAATGGGATGAGGTACATATTGGTGGATGTTGACTACATATCTAAGTGGGTGGAAGCGGTTGATCTTCCCAGTAATGAAGGCAAGTGTGTCACAATATTCTTGAAACAGAACATTTTTTCCAGATTTGGTACACCATGGGCGATTATTAGCAATGGAGGTTCTCACGTTTGCAATAAGTTGTTTCGTGTTTTGCTTGAGAAGTATGGAGTGAAACACAAATCTACAACCCCCTATCATCCTCAAACTAGTGGGCAAGTTGAGGTTTCCAACTGCGAGATAAAGTCAATCCTATCGAAGATTGTGAATGCAAATAGAATGGATTGGTCTTGGAAACTAGATGATACTCTGTAGGTGTACTAGACTGCGTATAAAACACCAATAGGTATATCACCATATCAGCTTGTGTTTAGGAAAGCATGTCATCTATCGGTTGAGCTTGAGCATAAGACCATGTGGGCACTGAAGAAGTTGAATTTAGACTTGTCGACAACATCTTTTCAACAACTTGGTCAGTTGAATGAGTTAGACGAAATTCACCTCAATGCCTATGAAAGTTCATCCTTGTACAAAGAAAAAATGAAATTGTATCATGACCGGAAGATTGAAAAGTGAGACTTCCAGCCAGGTGATTTGGTCCTACTGTTCAATTCCAGACTTCGCTTGTTTCCTGGCAAGTTGAAGTCCAGTGGATTTGTCCATTCAAAGTGGTACAAGTATTCCCACATGGTGCTGTTGAACTTGAAAATCATTAGGTCAAGAGGTTCAAAGCAAACGGTCATCGTATAAAGGCTTATTTAGGAACTGCGGAAGAGCTTAATGTTATTGAAGTTTGGACCCTTGGTGAATTCTTAGTAACCAAGGAACTTGATAAAGTCTGAGTAATCAAGTGACCTTCATCGTGTCATGATGTTAAATCAGGCGCTGCATGGAAGGCAACCCATGAGGAAACTTGATGAAGTTTGAGTAGTAAAGTGACCTACATCATGCCGCCAAGGCAACCCAAGGCTAATGTTTGTTATGTGTGCAGGAATAAGTGGGGGAAAGGTTCTGGAAAAGATAAACTCAGAAAAAGAGGTAAGTAAGTTCTACGATCAAGGTTCATGGATCGTGGATTAGTCCATAAGTCGTAGACTCTACTCAGGAACCTAGGTGAAAATTGGCCAAGTACAGAACAGAATCTATGAACCAGTTCCACGACTAGTGGTGAAAACCATGGTCCGTGGTTTTTGGTCATAGAAATCAGAGGAATTTGGATATCTATAGGGCATGTTCCATGAGCTAATTCAATGAACCGTGATTCCAATCACGAGTCGTGGTTTTAGCTCATAATAATCAGACAAAAAAATGGGTGGCAAGACTTGTTCCACGAGCCTATTCTACGAATCGTAGTTCAGTCCACGACACGTTAATTGTGCTCGTGGAACTCAGGTAAGTTTTCTTTTAAAACTTATGTGACGCGATGAGATCCAACTCGATCCGTGACCCCTTGTCATTTAAAAACCCTTCTAAATCAAATTTCCCCTATTTTTCATAACAAAAACCGACCCCTACACTCTCCTACTCAAAATCAAACACCAAAACCCTTCACTTTTTTTCCCTAATCGATCAAGGACTCCCAAATCACTTCAAGCAAACTTGACCCTTCATGTTCTTCACCAAAAGTGTCGCCAAAGTTCCTAAAACTTCACAAAAGGTTATGGGTCAAGAGGTTGAGGTTGTTGCTTAATCCCATAAGTATTCACCCAAGTTCTTCCAATAAATTCTAAGGTATGAAGTTGAAATTCTAACCTAAATTGAATTTTTGGGGAACATAACTTAACCTGGGGTATTTTTTGTGTGAATTATTTTGTAAACACCCTAAGGGATGAAAGTTATGGAATGAATACTTAGTATATTTTGAAATTGTTATGTATGAATGTTGGAAAGGGCTGAAATAATGAACAAAATTGAAAAAGATTGGTTTTCTATTGTTACAGTAATCACGAGGGCATTCTACAAGTCGTGGTTCATTCCACAAACTGTGGAATGCAGTCGTAGAAATTAGATCAGAGGACTGTTCTCAGGTCTGATTTTTACGAGAGTCGTCCATGAGCCGTGGATCAAACCACGAGTCGTAGATGGCACTTATGAAAATCAGACCTGCAGATAGTCAAAGTTATCTGATTTCCATGAGGGGCATCCACGAGTCATAGATCAAACCACGAGTCATAGATTCCACTCATGGAACTTAGACCTGCAAGTAGTATAATTCTCCTGAAAACCATGAGGGGTGTTCACGAGCCATGGTTTAATCCACTGGCCGTGAAACCCACTCGTGGAACCCCAAGTATAGAAAACTTAGAAAAAAAATTGGGTTGCTTGCCTCTGTTGTACTGATGTTTTCCCCTACAGGTACCATGTGATCAAAAAACACCCCAAAGATGGGTAAAGCCCGTGCAGCAAAGGAGGTTAAAGAAGGGGCTCATCTTTTCAAATCCAGACTCACAGATGAGCCCGAAGAAGCTGAAAAGAGTAGGTCTGAAGAGGTCTATGAGATCCAGCCAGACCCAAATGTAGTGCCTTGTACCATGAGGTGAGGAGCACAGGAGGAGGCCACACTTCATCTAGCCCTCACAGTTGCGCCACAAGCAGCGAACACTTCTCCTCAGTCTGAAGAGGGAGAGGGGTCGTCAGACGAGGGTGATAGCAACTGGGAGAGTAACATTGGGACCAGGACTGGGACCGAAGAAGGAGAGTTTGACGATGCTTAGCCAGCATCCAGTGATAAGAGCTCCACCAATATGGACACTCAAGAAGTTGAGACACAGACACAACCAGAGGTAGATGGAGGTCAGATACTTGAGGCTCGGGATAATCGAAGATAGTGTGTTCAAGGCATGCACTTAATGTATATGGAGGGTGCCGCTTTATCTGATCAGGGTATGCCCAAGAGGGTCATATTTAGGAGCCGTGGATTCATACTAATGGTCTAGCCCTCCATCCCAAACCTTCATGCCACTTTCACCCAGTACCAGTTTGGATGGATGGTCGAGCCCCCAGGCAGCTATTTTCCAGAGATAGTAAGGGAGTTCTATGCTGCCTATGTAGCCACGGGAGATCATCTACTTCAACCGAACCAGAGGTATCAAGACTGGCCCCCACTTGCTAGTTTCATAGTGCGACATACACCGGTTGATATATCCGAGAACATTATTCAGTGCTTCCTGTTTGGGCCTGAATATGAACTTCCAGTAGACACAGCTGAGTTTGACCATCAGATGAAAATGGTCAAAAATAAAACTAAGATAAGAGATCTGACTCAAAAGGCAGATTTATTGAGATGGGCTTGTGGCTACATAGCTGAAAATGGTGAGGATGTAGCATGGGTTCATGTTGGCAACATCCGAAAGGCATCATTGAGCTTCACCAGTAAGTTTTGGTGGGCTATGATTTGGTTTTGCCTCTGTTTGACACTGGCAGACAACTCTCTTACTCTTGACCATGCATTCCTAGTAGCTAACATCATGGATGGTTATGAAATTAATATTCCCTGCTATATCAGTGAAGAGATTCATGAGCGGGCATTCAGAGAAAACACCACCATACCCTTCCCTTATCTGATTCATCGACTGTACTTGGATTCGGCTATCTCGAGGATGCCATATATAGACCATAAAATAGAGGTAACTCGAACGCAGGATGTCAGGTTTATAAAGGATGCTACAAATCCAGTTGCAAACACGCGAGCTTCATCCTCTATTTTAGTCGGTATGGTAAGGGTTAAGGGACTCTCGGTAGCGAGAGATCCATTAGATATCCCTGATAAAGGGGTGAGTATAGTTTTCAAGGGTGCCACAGCTTTAGTTTCTGCACCCTTGACCTCCCATCCACCACTTGGTATTCCCACAGTGCCCCCACGCCTAGCTTCTTCTAGTATGATTACCATTACTTTGAAGTTTCTCCAGAATCTGATAGAGTGCCATACCAATACATAGAAGCAAGTGGATGACTTGTTGGATCAAATAAATCCTTAGGTAAGGTCCACAGTTGCAGCCGCTGAGGCTAGGGTACAGACTGCGATAGATCGGCTCACTCGTGAGATGTCCAGCCAAATAAATGCATTTGAGCACCAAGTGAATACTCTGTTGCAGACTATACAGAGCCTTAATTTGGGACATATAGGAGGATATAGCACGGCTCAAAGAGAAGATCAGCTCTATCAATACTAGCCCTACTCATATTGTGCCTTCCATTCCTATTGCAATCCCAGCAGTACAGCGCTGGGTGGTTGATATGTTTGCTGAGGAAGAGCTTGTGCTCTCGGATGATAGAGGAAAGAGGGTTCGTATAGAGGTCGCTGTTGAGGGCTAGACTGACCCAAAGAGGCTAAAATAATACACACCGCTACTGCCATACAGCGATCCCTAGATAACATGTGCATTCGTAAGAAGGAAGAACGGCGGAGACTTCAGGGTGAGTTTACCATTTTAGTTCTAGTTTTTAGAGGAGACACATCCTCTGTTCTTGGAATTCCAAAGTCTACCACTGTTGGGGGGGCATCTACTGTTGTCCCTCTTATTGTTGATCCATTGAGCGCAATGGCCACAGCCATCGCCACTGATACTACTATGGGTGACACATTACTGGCCATGTCCCTATCACCGAACGCCGATGCCTAGGTACCACAGGTATATTCCTACCTCCCTACGTAGTTACTTTTTATCGTGCATTAAGGATAATGCACATTGATTTTTGGTAGGGTGGGGGCAGTATCCATCCATATTTTGATGGGTATCTTGGCAAAGTATGAGTATCCAAGACACCCACGTCATGTTGTGATGTTAAATAAAGTGCTGCTTGGGAGGCAACCCAAAGTTGGTACCACTAAGTATCTGAGTCCATAGGGTTTTCTTGTTGTGTTCTTTCCCTATGGACCTTTATTTTTGTTGAACCTGCATATTTAGATAGGTTGTGTGTAGTGAAAGAAGAATAGAAATGTAGCACAGTCTATGGCCTAATTTTGAACTTGATTTTGATTGATAAAAATGGAGACCCCTCTAAATTTTGTGTGACATGATTGTCCATTTTTGATAAACTGACTATTATGGATTTGTGCATGACATTATGTTAATTGATCTGATGAATTGCTTAAGCTAGAGAATGAACTTGATAGTTTGCATTTGATTGTTGTACTTTGTGCCATGTGTGTGAGCTGCATTTGTACCATTCTTTCATTGTGTGTCAATCTAGAACTTGTCTGATTAGTCTTGCTTAGGTTGTAGGATAGTTGGTTAGGAAAGGATCATAGGTCGTTCTTGAAATAGTCCACTTATCCTAAATGACCGTCCAAATGAATTAAAAATCCTTTGATCCCTAATTTTGAGCCAAAATTGACCCTTTTTGTTGTTTAACCTAATCACCTTCCCTATTTTCATTGAACCTTCAGTTTGGCCCTGTCCCTCCTTAGATATTTTGTACCTTAACTCAGGAAAATCGCCTAAGTTAAGGGTGGCTACTGTGGAGGTAAGTATGAAATATAGGGTATGAAAAGAAAAGGTTAGTAATAAAAAGGAATAATAACGGGTGCGGCGTATGTGTTAGAAAAAGAAAAAAGAGAAAAATAAAAAATAAAGAAAAAAAATATGATGAAAAAGTTGAGTCTGAAATAAAAGTCACACCCATCACTTGATGAAAAAGAAAGAGATAAAAAGGGAAAATAAGGGAGGAAGGAAAGAGTTGGAAAGAAAAGTGGAAGAAATATAGCGTAATGTCAAGGAGGGCTAAGTCATTATTTCCCAAATCTACCATACCCGTCCCCAAGCCTACGTTACAAGATGAGTAAAGTCCTATATTGATCCCAGCCCAACTGTTTGAAAGCCAAGGCATAGAAAATAAGAGCAAGCCTATGGTATTGTACATGCATTACTTGAATATCTTTGTGAGTGTGAGTGTGAGTGTGAGTGTTCTAGTTCAGTCCCAGATAATAAATGTAGTACTGTGTTATTGGGACTTCTTTGTAGTGAGGGCACTAGAGTACCATTGATTGTTGACTGTTAGGGTAAGTTTCATCTGTGTATGCTATGTCGTCTATTGATATCGTGATGTCGTCTATGGATTCTCTTATATTGTCTTGATAAATGAAACTTGTGCACTTGTTTTGTCATGAAAAGGAGGGGGATATTTGTTGTGAGCTGATTTGTTGAATCATATAACTGTCGTAGTTCTGAGTTTTCTTTTACTCAATCGTCATTCTAGGATGGTTTTGTTTTGTTGCTTGAGGACAAGCAACGGTTTTAAGTTGAGGGTGTTGATGTTCCGTGGTTTTGCGGTACTTTTGATGCTTAAAACTTGGAATTGGAGTATGTTCTTTAGTGATTCTTAGTAGATTTGATATGTTTTTGAGTATTGTGCAGGAAAACATAGTTCGGAGACTAAGTACAGAAAAAGACTATAAATTTGGCTGAAACTGACTTCTACGACTCAACTCCATGAGTCGTGAATGCTTCCATGAGTCGTGGAAGTCAGTCGTGGAAAGAGTACTGCAGATAGTGCCTGAAGCCTGAGTTGTACGAGAGGTTTTCACAAACCATGGACATTTTTATGAGTCATAATTTTGATCCATGGAACTTGATCAGAGAAGGAGAAAAAGTTCTGATCTTCACGAGGCCATTCCATGAGCCGTGATTCATTCTACGAGTCGTGTATGGCACTCGTAGAAAAGAAGCTGCAAGAATACAAACACTTTGAGTTCCACTAGACGTAAATCAACCCACAAACCATAAAGTGAACTTTTGGAAGTGAACCTGCAGCATGGCAAAAGCTCTGAGTTTCACGGGGACTTTTGATGACCCATAGAAGTTTCCACAAACCGTAGACTGTGTCCGTGGAAGTTGCCGATTCCAAGTTTCCTTGTTTAATTAGAATAGGATTTTTGATGTCTATAAATACCTTTTCTAGGTTTTCTTTTATGTTTTACGCTCTATAATTTGTAGGAAACATATTCGTAAACACTTGGTGTTGATTTGTGCTTGGTTTTGAGAGATTAACACATTCATAGGTCTTGATTCTTGATTTCGTCTTCAATTATTCAAGTTTCCGGATTTCTTTACTTCTTCTTGTAAGTATATGATCATGAATGCTTTAACAACTTCTGATTGTTTGCTTATGAACATGAGTAGCTAAATCCACAACTAGGGTTGTGGGAACTATGACGGATTAACAAAGTAGGCAAAGTACTTAGCAACTCTAGGACAGTGTTTATGCATGTGTTGCTCTTCTCTTCACTTTGATTTCTTTTTAACAATTGCAAACGTTAGAACTCTCCTTATTCTTACTTGCCAGACCAACAAGGTAACGAATGGGAAAAGGATTGGTTACAACAGAGATTTGAGGCTATCAACCCTCATCTAATAGCTTGATCTTGTCCGAGAATAGCTAATCAAGGATCAAAGGTTAGGGTTAGTAAAGCATACACCCGTAGACGGACCAAGTTGCATGGTGAAATTCATCTATCTAAGGGACCAATCATTTAGGTGAACCTAACTTACCGATCTTGCACGCTAAGCACCAGAATAGATTGCTAGTATAACGCCAACAGCGTTATGAACTCATGGAGAACACAGTCCTAGTCCATCTTTTCTCTGAA
Source organism: Jaltomata sinuosa (assembly GCA_003996215.1). Lineage (NCBI taxonomy): Eukaryota > Viridiplantae > Streptophyta > Magnoliopsida > Solanales > Solanaceae > Jaltomata > Jaltomata sinuosa. The sequence goes on from QJPP01007535.1 coordinate 377,643, forward strand.
TCATAACAAATGTTACTAAACCCCCCCTTTAGGGAAATAAGTCGGCTAAGAGCGCGAATACACACAATTGAACGAGATCCTACCATATTCCCTGTGGGATCGACTCTAACCGTGGTTAGGTTCTATATTTGAACAGCAACTACTTTATGCTTCTTTTAGAGGTATAATTTGGGCGTATCAAAAAGCTTACCCATAATGATGAAATATGTCGTTACAACAACTACAAATTTACCCATCGTTCATCCCCGAACGATCAAACCCGAAAAAAATGAGCTAAAAAAGAGAAAAGGGTAGTACCTGAATCCTCAAACAAGTGAGGGTTCTTGTCCCGCATGTCCTTCTTGGTTTCCCAAATGGCTTCTTCAACCAGATGATGCTTCCATTGAACCTTTACCAATCTGATTTCCTTTGTCCTCAATTCTGGACATCCTAATCAAGAAATTCAACCGGCTCCTTCTCGTACTAAAGGTCTTTGTCTAACAGGACCGAATCTCACTTAATTATGTACTCCCAATCCATGTTGTGTCTCTGCATCATGGATACATGGAAGACTAGATGGACGCCGGACAAACTGGGTGGCAGCGCTAACCTATAAGCCACTGGCCCGACAATCTCGAGAACCTCAAACGGACTGATATACCGAGGGCTAAGCTTGCCCTTCTTGCAAATTGCATTACCCCTTTCATTGGTGATACCTTCAACAACACTTGTTCACCTGCTTGAATTGCCATGTCCCTTACCTTTCAATCCGCATGCTCTTTCTACTAGCTTTGGGCTGCTAGGAACTTGGTTTGAATACCCCTTACCTTTTCCTGAGCTTCCTTCACTAAGTCAATGCCCAACGGTCTCACATCGCCTACCTCAAACCACCTTATGGGTAATCTACATCCTCTCCCATAAAGTGCCTCGAATGGTGTCATGTCAATACTGGAGTGATAGTTGTTGTTGTATGAGAATTCACACAATGGTAAGAACTGATCCCAATGGCCCTCGAAATCAATCACACATGCTCTCAGCATGTCCTCCAACACATGAATTGTCCTTTCTGACTGACCGTCAGTCTGAGGATAAAAAGCCATGCTGAAAGTGAGTTGGGTTCCCAACTATTTGTGCAATTTGCCCCAGAACTTTGAAGTAAACTGCGTACCTCATTCTGAAATAATGGAGAGTGGCACCCCATGAAATCTCACAATTTCCCTCACATAAATCTTGGACAACTGCTAGGAGTTGTAATCCACCCTGACTGGAATGAAATGAGATGACTTGGTCAGCCTGTCCATAATGACCTAAATGGAGTCATACTTTTCCAAGGTCTTAGGAAGGCCCACCTTAAAATCCATGGCTATCATTTCCCACTTTCACTCGAGAATGGACATCTTTTGAAGCAATTCTGCAGGCCTCTGGTGCTCATACTTAACATGCTGACAATTTTGACACTTAGACACATATTCAGTCATGTCCCCTTTCATCCCAGGCCACCAATAAAGTCGTCTTAAGTCCCGGTACATTTTGGTTACACCCGAATGAATTAATTACCGTGAGCCATGAGCTTCTAACAACACATTTTGTATCAATTCATCAACTCGAGGGACATAAAAATTCCCTCTGAAGCTTAAAACCCTACCAGCGTCCAGTGTGGCATCCCGAGCATCTCCGGACACCACCTTGTTCTGAAGCTTGTTCAATTGTGCATCCTGAAACTACTTGACTTTGATTTCCTCCAGAAATATGGGTTTAACCTCAATACTGGCCAACACCCCACTTGTTCTAAAATTCCCATCTACATGAACTAGGATTCTAGAGCCCGAATCCTCCTAGCCAAGGGTCATTGGGATACCCCCAAACAAGCTAAACTGCCCATGCTAACCGCTTTCTGGCTCAATGCATCTGCCACCACATTAGCCTTACCCGGATGATATTGGATGGTTACATCATAATTCTTCAACAATTCCATTCACCTCCTCTGTCTCTGATTCAAATCTTTCTGTGTAAACACATGTTGCAGGCTGCGATGGTCTGTGAACACTTCACACTTGATACCTTAAAGGTAGTATCTCCAGATCTTGGGTGCGAAGACCACCGCTGACAACTCCAAATTGTGGGTTAGGTTATTCTTTTCATGGAGCTTCAATTGCCTTGAAGCATATGCTATAACATTCATGTCCTACATTAACACAGCACCCAAACTCGAATGTGAAACATCACAAAACACAATGAAATCCTTACCTTCAACCGGCAATGATAGGATAGGAGCTGTACTCAGGAGTGTCTTGAGCTTTTGGAATCTCTCCTCACACAAATGTAAGACCACACAAATGGGACTGTAGATAGACTTATTATTATCCTATCGCATTTTTGGTTCTGAGTATGGCTATATTCAGGTTCTTATTCGAGGTTTTACATTTGAGAGTTGTGTTAAATATACTTCTGGTTCGCTTCATGGTTATACTTAGATAATTGGCTGATTATTCCTACTTTAAAAGTGTATTATTAACATGATTTAGTTGTTGGAATTGGGTTTCAAGCATGAGTTCATTTACTTTCTTTCCTCCTTCTCTTTTACTTGAGGTTACCGGTCTACCGCCAATTTCTTAAAACTCTCTCTTTATATATATTGTTATTGCAAGGACCCCAGGTGCGTTCTTCTTCCCTTCACCTGTGTTCTATGATGTATATTTCTAGTAGCTAGCCGAGCATGATTGTTTTCTCCTTGTATCCCTTCTGTGCTAGCTTTCGTGTACTTATTTGTTGCTTCTGTAACCTCTTTTTTGCTATCTGCTATATTATTGCTTTTATACCTTATATGCACTCGGTCGGCCTATGATGCCTATTAGGTACCCATTGCCTAGCAATTGGTGCTCATACTACACTCTGCATCTTCTTGGTGCAGATGCTAGTGTGGGCCATCACCGCTAATTCGTGGAAACTCATGCGAGCTGACTTTTAGACTATCCGAGGTTGAGGGTGAGCTCTTGACAATCGGGGCTTAGCTTTTAGCTCATCTTTTATATCTTGTACTCTTTTGTTATTCAGAGATAGATGTATATATTCGTTTAGATATTTTGTACTCTGTATATTTAGTACCAGCTTCTATACTATGATACCAGATTGTGGGTTTGGTTTAGTTTCCGCTTATATATATTCATGTTGCCTATTTCTTCACTTATATCCTTTGCTTCTGCTATTTTTATCATTCTTCCGCTTGCTTGTTAGATAGTATCCCATTAATAATCGTTCTGGACTACGAAAATTGGTTCGCCTACAGAGAGAGTTGTAGGTGCCATCATGACCAAGAAATTGGATCGTGACAGGTGGAATACTCCATGGCACTAAAGAAGATTTTGGAAGGGGAATGGGAGTGCCCTTCGAGCATATGCATGGTAGTAAGGAAAATAAAGAAGATTACAAGAAGGGTCACATGCAGATACAATATACATTTAGAGAAGGCAATGCACTAACATAATTTTTTACAAACATGTGTTTGATTTTGTAGGAACTCAAACATTTCACTCATAGAGGCAAGAAACGTTATCATGCTAGACAAACATGAGGTAACAAAGATGAAGATAAAAATGCTCAAAAGAAAAGCTCAGATTGAAAGACACATACATAAATGTAAAAACAAGGTCCTCAAAGCTAAAATAGGATCAATCAAAGGATCACAAGGAAGATAGCCACTAGAAATTATAAGTTTATAGAGATTATAGATAGTTCAACAATTCACCTGCTAGTTGTTTACAAAGGGCACACAAGCTTAATTTTGTTTTATATTTTGATGAGTCCTATGAAGAAACTAATATGAGGTGGTGTCAACATCTTTTGAGGTTCATTCCTCAGAGAGGTCTCAATAGAGGGTTGTTTTCAGTTGCTAAGTCTAAAAATTTTGTCTGTATAAAAATGAACTCGCGGCTAATTTTAAACTCTAAAACAAAAAATCTCCAATGCTTAAAGTGGGTCTTCTTTAATAATGATTACACAACGCCCGATGAGAGATCTTAGGTGACTTGAGGTGAAGTCGTCCAAAGCTTGGAGTACATGCAAGTTTCAGATCTGAGTTAGCTAATGAACATATTTTTAGACAAGCATGAGTAGAAGAAAGCACGAAGTTGTGTTCCCTTACCTTGGAGGATATTTATGTATCGCGACTTACGGAAGAAGCTTCTGACAAGTGATAGCAGACCAAAGCCAAGTCAGGGACATGTCGCACGGTAAAAATAAAGGCTGATATATCCTAAATTTAACCTCATAATTCTCCTGCCGGATCTTTTCGTGTTCTTTTAGAAGATGAGGTTTCTTGAAAATGAGAGGTGCAAAGGTCTGGTTTTTGAGTCAGCTGGGTTGTGAAGATTGGAGATTATATTGCCCTATGACCGGGGAAGCTTGTTTCGCCATCATTCTAGACCGATGGAGTGGTGTTCTGGCCATGGTGGTGGAGACGTTGAAGTGGAAGCTTTGAGGTTTCGACCGTCCATTTGCTTTCTACTTTTGATTTATGGTTTTATTTGTTTTCCTTTTGTCTGCTTTGTTTTTCATTTCTTGACTTTTGGTTCGGGTCAGTCAATTTGGACTGAGCCTTTTGTATGTATTTTTTAATTTAATAAAGAGGTCTACGGCCTCACCCTTTTAACTAAAAAAATATTCAAATATCATTAAATCAATAAGTCAATATTTATCCATTTATAAAATTATTCGCAAAATAATTAAATAACATTAAATCAATAAATTAATTTTTAAACATCCTTAGAGATGTTAGATGAAGAAGAAATAACACAACAAATGTAACAATTAACTATTTGATGATTCACTTATTCAGAGAAAATTGAAAATAGGTTTGGCATCCGTAGGTTCACTCAATAAATGACCGCATATCCCTAATCCAATAAGATAATGTTTAAAGAAATTGATACACCCTATGTTCACTAGGGTATTATTTCATTACCATTTAGCCCATTTCTTCCCTCCTTACCTAGCATAACCCACTTTGTAAAAAAAGAAAAAATTGATTGCCTCCATTGTTGAATTTTTTTAGTTCATATCTTCATAGTAGAATTTGTAAATTATGACTTATATTGATTGTTAGTTAACAAACTCAATTTGTTGTTCTGTCTGGAGCTCAAATCGTAATTAGAATACTCATTTTGAATGATTTGGATGGTGAAAATCATATTAGAAAGATAACCCATCATTATTGAACAAACTTGAAGCAGTGGGTTTGAATTTCGAATATGATTTTTATGAGAAATTTAGAGTGAATGTTATTTAGACTTGTTGAAAATAATCTGAGGTTGCTAACAAATTTGACATCATTTCCTGGAGATTTGGATTGACTTTAAACAAGAATTGCAACTGAAAATTACAAAAGAAGTTCGTCAGTGTAGCTAGTGATGTTTATACATTATTATACATATTTATACAAGATAAATTTAGTTTGATACACTTTCATACCAGATAGATACATTACTTATGCAGGTATATCCATATCGTACCACAATATATTAAAGTGTATAAACACTATTGAAAAAAAAATATTGACTATGCATATGTTAACTCAAAAAATTATAGTTACATGACTATAATGTGCTAGGGTTGAATGGTATATTTGTGCAAATTTCTCATATTTAAATATCCTTTGAGATGTTCGAGGCGTCCTTAGAGATGTTTAAATGTCACACGGCATATTTGAAACATTCTTAGAGATGTGTCAAACAAGAAATTAGTTTCACTAATTTTAAACAATAAAGAAAAATTGAATCAAGTCTCCAACATTAGAATATTTACTTTGGATTACTTTATTGCAATTTATTCAATCTTCTAAAAATGTAAATATTTAAATCACATCATCAAGTTCTGCTTTCATCACCGTAATTACCGTAATATATTGTAGCAATAAATTATTGTATCTTCGAATTCAATTCAATATATAAAAAGAATACGCAACATGAAAATTGACCCAATGGCCAAAACTTATCATCTTTTCTTAAATATTAACTACCCTTTTTGTATGAGTTTATTTACAGCAAATTGAACATCTTGCAATTCTCTTGATAAAATCTTGAAAAAGCAAACACAAAAAGAGAAAATAATTTTTTAATCATGTTGTCATTACGCAGGAAAAAAATGTGACCAGTTATAAGAGATGGAGGGAGTATTCTCGATTAGATTTAGGTTATAAGTATATCCTGACCGGTTGACAACAGTCCTATTTTTTAACATTTTTTTTAATTTTTAGGGTCATTTGGTAGAGTGTATTACAATAAATAATACATATATTAGGTGTGATATTAAGTAATCCTTTGTTTGATAGGAATTTTAAACCTATGTATAATTAATACATGTATTAGTTATACATCTTATTCAATATTATAAAAGGGTCGATTGGTAGAGTGTATTAGAGAAAATAATGTATGCATTAGCTTTGTATATTACTAGTACCTTGTTTGGTACACTTTTTCAGCCTGCTTGCATTACTAATACTCTCTATTGTGTATTGAGATATGTATTACTAATATCATGAATTTTCATATAGTAGTAATGCAATGAGTTCTAATGCATGCATTAACATGATTAAAGACACAATTGTCCCTCAAAATCTTTTCCACATCCTTTCCACCATATTTGTTGAGGGTATTTTTGTAAATAAATATTTTTAAAAAAAAAATGCAATGCATGTTATTTTTAATACACTAGCCAAACACTGCATAAGAAAATCTAAGCATAATTAATGTAAGCATAACTAATACCAGCATTATTAATGCAACCACTACTAATACACCATACTTTGCATTATTTTTATACATCCTATCAAATGATCCCTGTATAATTAATATATATCAATTTATGGTATTCATAATACTAGAATTTTAATACATGAGATAAATATGGATAAAAACCAAAATACCCCTAAATTCCTTTAAACATTTTCTATATCTTTTCCAAAATGCCCACCAGATCATGGGAGAAATAGTTTGAGTTGGGATCCGGCTCCTCTCCATTTTTATTGTCTTTATTTTCCCCAAGTTCTTACTTGGATGAGAGACACGTGGCACGAGTTAAAATAAATGATTAAGATTTAATTAACTTAACTAAGATTCTAATTAATATTTTATATATTTATTTTCAAAAATTTTAGTAATTTCATAATTATAGCTACAAAATTTTTTGATCCATAAATATATTCTTAAAAAATTATCTCTCTTCTTACCTTTTCTTTTTCTAACCATGATTTAACTGATTAATAAATACACTCTTATCAATTTAAAAATATTTATTTCTCCTTTTTTTCCAAATTTCTTACCTTTATGTTTTCTTCGTCCAAAGCAAATAAACAATTTGTTGTAAAAAAAATAAAAATAAAAATTGGCAACATCAAAAATCATGATGGCACAAAAATTTATGTTTAGCAAATTATTATAATACCACAATTGAGCATTATCGATATTATTATAAAAATAATCAATTAACATAATTAAAAGAAACTTGGTTATTAAAAATATTGAAGTATCGTCATTTCTACTTATAACTAATTTTAAAGAAAAGGTGTTTAATGATTAAAATAAAATCAAAAGATTAACTCAAAGAGAAGTTGGAAGATAAACGATGAGTACGAATATGGAGAAAAACGTAAAAAACATGAAAATGTAAGGAGAGAGAATTTTAAAAAATATATATTTATGAATAAAATAATTTTGTAGCTATAATTGTGGAATTACTAAAAATTTTGGAAGCAAATATATAATATATTAATTATTTAAATCATGAATAAAATCTTAATTAAATTAATTAAATCTTAACCATTCATTTTAACTCATATCATGTGTCTCTTATTCGAGACAATGGAAATAGAGAGGAGTCTCATCCTTTGAGTTGTGTCCACATGTATGTTGCATGTGGGCAAAATAACAGGATCTGGTTCATGTTTTCGGAAGAAGCGTAACAGGAAATAGCTAGGAAGAGCACTTATTGAAAAATCATTAATTGCGGATAAACATGGAAGTAAAAGAGAAAATGATACTAATGGGGAGTTTGAAATTGTGTAATTCTGGTATTAGATTGATTGAAGTTAAAATGCCAATAAATTTGGCTAATTTTCTTCATCTTAAAGAAAAGATAAATGTAGAAGCTGAGCTTTTCTTTTCGGAGGATGTTTATGAACCAAATTTTTTAAAGTATTTTTTTTTTATCTTGGTTATTTTCTTAATTTTTATGCTCTATATTTATAATTTATATACTATGGGTCACTTGTTTTCGATTTATCAAGATGTATGACAGTTTCCCCTCAAATAATTTAAATGAAAATACTATTTTTTTTGTTTTCATTTTTAAGAATGAATAACAAAGTTTTGCAAAGACAACATACAAAGCTATAGAATGAAGGGTATTTTTATAGACACAATTTCATTTAAAAAATATAGCAATGCGTGTTATTTTTAATACATCAAATCAAATATTGGATAAGAAATACTTCATTTGTCCCATATTAGTTGACCACTTTCCTTTTTTACATGCATGTTAAGAAATCATAAATAAGAAGGTAGTTTTACTAATTCACCCCTTAGGAAACTTCTTTGAAACTTTATAAACAAGTGTAAACACTTTCAAAAAGAATTAAGTGCAAGGGTAATATGACAAAAAATTAACTAATGTTTTTTTGATTTAGTAAGGTGGACAACTAATATGAGACAACTATTTTTAGTAAGACGGTCAACTAATATGCAATGGAGGGGGTAACCTCAACATAACTAATCTCAGCATTATTACTACACTCTATTCACTATTCAGTATTATTCTTATACATTCTACCAAAAGACTCCTAAAGATATTGACTATTATCTCAAACGGTCATTTAACTAATAATTTATATCTCAAAAAGTCATTAAACTTTGTTTTATAACACAAAAATCATTTAACTAATGGTAATTATCTTAGGAAGTCACTTAATTTTGTTTTGTCACAGAAAAATCACTCAATTATTATCATTTCACCTATAAAGTCACTCAACTAATGTCATTTCACTTAAAGGGGCACTTAACCAATTCCAAAGATATTTTCGATAAATATCGTTAATGTGAAAAAAATTTCAAGCCAAATTTAACAAAAATAAAAAGCAATTTATTTTGGTAAAATAAAAAAGCAGGTCAATTTAATGGTTAATTAAAATAAATAGTTTTTTTATTTTTTTAAAATTTGTATTAAATAAATTTCCGCACCAACAATATCTATCGAAAATATCACTTGAATTGGTTGAGTGACTTTGTAAGTGAAATGACATCAGTTGAGTGGTTTTTTTGTGATAAAACAAAGTTGAGTGACTTTCTAAGATAATTATTATTAGTTGAGTGATTTTCTGAGATAAAAGCTATTAGTTGAGTGACCATCTGAAAAATTAACTTTTACATAATATTTTTTATCATAAGTGGTATATTAAAATTTTAAATATTTGGTCAAAATCCCTGTACTTACTATGTAATTGTAGAGATTCTATTTTTATAAAAATAGTTGTTATATTATTCAAAAAATTATTATAGAGAGGTAATCTTATAAGGAGCGAAATATTATAAAGATGGGATATTACTCTTATAGGTACAAAGTTGATATCGAGAGGTAAAATAAAATATAAAAAAATGGTTCTGAATTTGTTTTGCCTTTTATAGTGATATGATGTTGTATAAAGTGACTGTTAAAATAAAAAAATCTGAATGTATATATTGACTTGTTTTTACATTTCCAATATAATCAAGGAAAATAAATCACCTTTGAATCACTTTCATCAATTACCTTTGACTAGAAGATATCACTTCTCGTCTCCTCTTCCCCTCTATATATGTCAACTTTCTTGCCTTGCATTTTTTTTCACAAACAGAGAGAATCAAACAATGGAGAAGAAAAAGGGCACAATTCTTCTATTCCCCTTCATGGCACAAGGCCATATTATACCATTCTTAGCCTTAGCCTTCAAATTAGAACAAAAAGGTTACAACATAATTTTTGTGAATACACCTCTCAATATCAAGAAACTCAAATCATCTCTCCCTCAAAATTCCTCTATTTCCCTTCTTGAAATCCCCTTCAATAGCTCTGAACATGGCCTACCTCCAAACACTGAAAATACTGATTCACTTCCTTATAAACTCTCGTTACATTTTACAACAATCTCCTCTTCTCTTGAGCCTTCATTTAGAAATCTTTTTTCTAATCTTATTGAAAAGCCACTTTGTATAATATCAGACATGTTTTTTGGATGGTCAGCAAATATAGCTCATGAATTTGGAATTTTTCATGTCATTTTCAGTGGGGCTAGTGGTTTTGGCTTGGCATGTTATTACTCTATGTGGCTAAATTTGCCTCATAAAAAAACAAGAAACTTTATTTTTACCATGCCTGATTTCCAAGAAGCTGGCAATCTTGATATTAGCCAATTGAGTCCAAGTATATTAGCAGCTGATTCTAATGATCCTTACACAAATTTCAACTGGAAAAATCTTCCCAACTGGATTAACTCTGATGGAATTCTTTTCAATACAGTTGAAGATCTAGACAAGCTTGGATTGACGTATTTTCGTCGAAAATTAGGATTACCTGTTTGGGCAATTGGACCAATACCTTGGCTAGCAAGTAATAACCAAAGAGCTGGTAAGCAAACAGGGGAAGAAACAGAGAAGTGCATCAAATTTCTTGATGAAAAAGAAGCAAAATCAGTACTTTACATTTCTTTTGGCTCTCAGAACATAATATCAGCATCACAAATGATGGAATTGGCAAAAGCGTTGGATAATGCTAGTAGAGTAAACTTCATATGGGTTGTTAGGCCTCCTTTGGGTTTTGACATTAACATGGAGTTCAGAGCAGAGGAATGGCTTCCTGAGGGATTTGTTCAACGCGTTTTCGAGGATCAAAACAGGGGACTCATAGTGCCAAAATGGGCTCCTCAGGTTTGTGACCATCTTATCTAAACCATCTCACATGTGAGCGTGATTCTTTTTGATTGGCCAAACAAGTGAACATATTTTTTCTTTTCAAATTGCTGGGATATTTGAACATAGAACCTCTTGACTGCCTTAATATCAAATGAGTGTGTAATCATCTTATCTAAAAATTTACTTCATATTTTTTTTATCACAACAGATTGAAATCTTGGCACACAAATCAGTTGGAGCTTTCTTGACACATTGCGGATGGAATTCAGTGTTGGAATCACTTGGAAATGGAGTACCACTTCTTGGGTGGCCTATTGCAGCAGAGCAATTTTACAATGCAAAGTTCTTGGAACAAGATGTTGGTGTTTGTGTTGAGGTGGCTAGAGGGAATAATTCTCAAGTTAAGCATGAGGATATATTGGAAAAGATTGAGTTTGTTATGGGGGAAAATGAGAAAGGGATGGAAATTAGAAGGAAAGCTTGTGAAGTTAAAGAAATGATAAGTGATGCTACTATAGATGATGAGGATTTCAAAGGGTCATCTATTAAAGCAATGGATGAATTTCTTAATGCAGCTTTGTCCATGAACAAGTTATCAAATTATGTGAGGACTAATGGTGAACATCTGTTGATGACAAGCCACCAAGACAATATGCAGAAGATGTTAAATGATGTATAAGGGATTAATGGGAATATGTCGAAAAGTTAAGAAGACCATTCTTCTACATGGTGTTAATCATAAGAAATAAAAAAAGAGAAAATATTAGATGAAAGTACTTTGTCTAATGTAGAAAATAACATAAGAGTGTGCTTTTTTTGTTCACTTGTTTGTTTGTTTGTGTGTATATGTATATATATGTATATAGTGTGAGTTTTCTTCCTCCTTCACCCTAATCAATTTTTACATTGTCTTTGGTTTGATTTATGGAATTGAAAGGGAATATCATATCAGAAAAATAATCGCAAATTTCTCTTATCACAGAAGCAACAGTTTTGGTGTGTCACCTGCCTTTGTCATGGTACATCATTTGACATTTTGTACTTCAGGCTATTTGGTCAATTTTCTTAACTACTCCCTCCGTTTCATTTTATATGGCACACTTTCTTTTTTAGTTCGTCCCAAAAAGAATGTTATCTTTTTATTATTAAAAAAAATTAACTTTAAAATTCTTCTTTTACTCTTAATGAAATAATTTACAATCACACAAATGTTCAAAAATTATTTTGGACCATGAGTTTTAAAAGTCTTTTTTTAAATACCATATTAAATTAAAGTATCCGACATAAAATGAGACGGAAGAAGTATTTCTTTTGTGCTTTTGTGTACTGTAGTTTGGAGTTTTTGGCCTAACTCAAAGTCAGCCGCAATTTTATTGAGAAAGGATATGAACTATGGGCCCCGCCTAAATATTTAGTTCTCCTCATTAAAGTTTTGCTTTTGGAAGGAGGTTATTTGTGTTGCTTAACTCAGAATGAAATAATTTTACTGGCTACCAAAAATATTTAGCGTGGGTTTTTTGTAATAAAAAATTGTTTCACTAATTAATCTCTCTTTTTTAGGGTGGTTAGAGCTCATCTTAATTTTATTTATAAAGGATCGTTTGGTTTGGTGGAATGTGATAGATAAGATTTTGAGATATTTATCATGAGATTATTTCATCTCATTTTCTATATGAAATAACTTATTTTATTATTTATACTAAAATAGTAAGATAAAATAATTTAAAAATTAAATAATATTCATTAAAAGAAAAGTTTGACACACAAATTGAGATAGAGTGAGTCAAAGTGTGAAAGAAAAATATTAAGATTTATAATGTAAAATAAATCATAAGTATTGATGTTGCTAGGAATCATTTTATTAAGAGTAAATTGTGAAATTTAAAGTTGAATAAAATAATTTTCGATTATAATGCATTATATATATATATATATATATATATATCACTAATAAGTAACATTATCTGAAAAGAAGACATATATAACTAAGATATATATATATATCACTAATAAGTAACATTATCCGAAAAGAAGACATATATAACTAAGAAGATTCGTGGCGGTCATGAATGAGAGTAGCTCACCCTCGAATCGGTCACAGAGCTGCGCTAGAGATGAACGAAGTCTCTGGAACATAATATGCACTCAGAAAAAAAATGCAGGTGTAGCATCAATACAACACTATGTACTGGTAGGTATTATAGACGACTCAAAATAGTAACAAGTATATCTGATGAATCCAATAAACAAGTAGGCAAGTACATTAACACATAATCAATAACTCAGAGAATCAATTAATCATCATAGTCAAATAGACATCCCCAAACATAAACATATCAATGTCAATCAGTCAAGACATATAAGTCACCACCACAAACAAATGAAGTCTACTTAGAACTCTGCAACTATAAGCAGTCACACTACAAACCATGGATCTTGTCCATACTAGTTTCATAGTTATAAAGTTATGTATCTCATCAACCTCACTCTAAATCATATTAGTACTCATAATAATCACTCATTTATATACACATGCTAAAGAATTTTATTTCTGCCTAATTAGTCATGACCTGGAGGGAACAATCTGTACCGATATAATAACTGATCCTTCACATATCCGCTCATTCATAATCTCATATCATACTTGAATTGCACAATAATAAAATAGTATGCATATTTTTCATTAAGCAACACAAACCTCCCTCCAAAAGCAAAACTTTAATGAGGAGAACCAAATATTTAAATGGGGCCCATATTTTATACCCATTTCTCAATAAAATTGCGGCTGATTTTGAGTTAGGCCCAAAAACTTCAACTACAGAACACAAACGCAGAAAAGAAATAGTTAAGAAAATTTCTCAAATAACCTTGATACAAAATGTCAAAAGATGTACCATGACATAGGCAGGTGACACGCCAAAATTGTTGCTTCTATAACAAGAGAATATATATATATATATAAAAAAAATTATGTCATACAAATTAAAACAAATAGACCAATAAATACTAATTACAAAAAAATATAATCAAATTGAGCACGGGCATTACAGTACTAGTAATTTTATATAATAAAGATTGATATGTAATCTAATAAAATAGTAGGCTTGTTTCCCTCAGCGTGGTAAGTACATTTCTTCCACTTTTTTCAGATTTGACCTATTATAACATATTATTCCCTCGTTGTGGTAAGTACATTTCTTTCACTTTTTCCAGATTTGACCTATTATAACATATTATTGAATTACTAATTTATCAGATTACATATCAATCTTTATTATATAGAATTACTAGTACTGTGATGCCCGTGCTCAATATGATTATATTTTTTTGTAATTAGTATTTATTGATTTATTTGTTTTAATTTGTATGACATAATTTATATATATATATATTCTCTTGTTATAGAAGCAACCGTTTTGGTGTGTCACCTGCCTATGTCATGATACATCTACTGACATTTTGTACTCGAGGCTATTTGGGTAATTTTCTTAACTATTTCTTTTCTGCTTTTGTGTTCTGTAGTTGGAGTTTTTGGGTGTAACTCATAGTTGGCCACAAATTCTATATTATAGAAGCGTGCAGAAGCAGGTGGAGGTCGTCCAACCTGCTTCTGCTGCACTGGTTGAAGATCTACTTTCCATGTATGAGGTTTTAAGTTCGAGCCTAAGTATTAGTCATTGCAAGTGTCCATTTACTTGTTAACTTCATCTCAATTAAAATAATTATGGAAGTTACTTAAAATCATAATATGTAAATCTGAATATTTTTTTTAAAAATTTTTCCATTTTAATTTATTTGTCTTACTTTTTCTTTTAGTATGTTATATTTTTAAATATTACGTAAAAAATACTATAAATTACAATCATTAACAACTTAAAACATCAAAAAAAATTAAATTTTTTGATTGACTCTTGAAATCTCATTGGGATAGAGTGAGTAACATAGATGACAAATTTTTTAATTTAATTTAATTTTTTCCATTTCATTCTTGATGACAAACTTTAATAGTCATACAAATATAAGATAAATAATTTTTTTTTCTTAAATTGAGAAAGCACCTTAGGTAATGTAATCAATAATCACTTCAAAAAAATGAATATTGTTATAGTATTTGTTATTTTATTAACAAATAAATGCAAGTTATTTTATTAAAATCAGATAGCAAATATATAATATTTTTCCAAAAATAAATATAAATTATTTTATTATATCAAAAATTTTATCAGTGCCACATAAATTGCGACAGTAAGAAGTTCTATAATTCACAATAATTAACAACATAAAATATTTAAAAGATATATAGAAAATTCAGTTGACTTTCAAAATTGTGTCGATACCACATAAATTAAAAAAAAGGGAATAACATATATTATTTAAAAATTACGTAAAAGATATTATCAATTACAATAGTTACCAACTTAAAATAACATATATTATTTAAAAATTACGTAAAATTACCTTACTTATAAAAGGGAATAAGCGGCAGCTGGTCGAGATGCATGCCTGTGTTGCATGCTCGAATATTTCCTTTTATACTTTTCCCATTTTTTTTTGTTTATCTTACTTTTTTTTAATTTGTTATATATTTAAAAATTAGGTAAAAAAATAGTACAAATCACAATAATAACAACTTAAAATATTTAAAAGACATAGAAAATTTGGTTGACTCTCAAAATTTTATTAGTGCTACATAAATTGCGACAGAAGAAAAAGTATTATAAATTACAATAATTAACAACTTAAAAAATTTAAAAGATATATAAAAAATTCAGTTGACTTTTGAAATTGTATCGATGCCACATAAATTGAAAAAGAGGGAGTAACATATATTATTTGAAAATTACACAACAACAACAACAACAACATACCCAGTGTATTCCCACAACGTGGGGTCTAGGGAGGGTAGAGTGTACGCAGTCCGTACCACTACCTCAGAGGTGAGGTAGAGAGGCTGTTTCCGATAGACCCCGGCTCAAGACAAAAACAGTCTAAGAATAGGCTAAAAAAGACGTAACAAAGATACCAGATACAAAAAATATGATAAAACTACAAGGGACGATAGGAAGTAATATGTAGTAACAAACAACAGACAGAAGCAGAACACTGCCACAAAATACTACTACGAGGAATCCAAGAACAAAAAACTATAAGCGAGCACTACGATTACTAGTCGGGACAACAAGGAAAAACACTCCTACCTACTAGCCTACACACACTTCTACCTACTACTCCTCTACCCTAATCCGCGTCCTCCACACCTTCCTATCTAGGGTCATGTCCTCGGTAAGCTGCAACTGCGCCATGTCCTGTCGAATCACCTCTCCCCAATACTTTTTCGGTCTACCTCGTCCTCTCCGGTATCCATCCATAGCCAACCTCTCACACCTCCGCACTGGAGCATCCGTGCCTCTCCTCCTCACATGTCCGAACCATCTCAACCTCGCTTCCCGCATCTTATCTTCCACCGATGCCACACCCACCTTATCTCGGATATCCTCATTCTTAATCCTATCTCTCCTAGTAAACCCGCACATCCATCGCAACATCCTCATCTCCGCCACCTTCATCTTTTGAATATGGGAGTTCTTTACTGGCCAACACTCTACTCCATACAACAAAGCTGGTCGAACCACCACTCTGTAGAATTTGCCTTTAAGTTTAGTAGGCACCTTCTTATCACACAAGACTCCAGATGCGAGCCTCCATTTCATCCACCCAACACCAATACGGTGAGTGACATCCTCATCGATCTCTCCATTTTCCTGGATAATAGACCCAAGATACTTGAAACTCCCTTTCTTTTGGATGACCTGTGTATCCAGCTTCACTTCTACGTCATCATCCTGAGTCGCCTCACTGAACTTGCACTCCATATATTCAGTCTTGGTCCTGCTCAACCTAAACCCCTTAGACTCGAGGGTCTGTCTCCAAACCTCCAACTTGGCATTAACTCCTCCGCGAGTTTCGTCAACCAAAACTACATCATCCGCAAATAACATGCAGAAAGGCACCTCACCTTGTATTTACCGCGTCAATACATCCATTACCAAGGCAAATAGAAAAGGGCTAAGGGTCGATCCCTGGTGCAACCCCATTAACACGGGAAAGTGCTCTGAATCTCCTCCCACAGTTCTAACGCGAGTCTTGGCCCCCTCATACATGTCCTTAATCGATCTGGTGTACGCCACGGGTACACCTCGAGCCTCCAAGCACCTCCAAAGGACCTCCCTAGGGACTTTATCATACGCCTTTTCTAAATCGATGAACACCATGTGCAAATCCTTCTTCCTTTCCCTGTACTGCTCCACCAGTCTTCTAAGGATTTTCACATATCTTTTGAAAATTACATAAAAAAAATATTATAAATTACAACAGTTACAAACTTAAAATATCTAAAATTCATATAAAAAAATTTAATAATATCTAAAATCATATAAAAATTTAATTACCTATCAAAATTTTATCTGTGTCACATAAATTAAAATAAAAAATAATATATATAGCCCGGGCTCCTCTATATCTAGTTTATTGAGAAAGGGTATGAAATATGGGCCCCACCTAAATAGTTAATTCTCCTCATTAAAGTTTTGCTTTTGGAGGGAGGTTATTTGTGTTGCTTATTTTAGAACTAGATATAAAGGAGCCCGTGCTAGCACGAGTCCAATATATTATTTTTTTTATCTTAATTTATATGATACGAATAGAATTTAAATAGTCAATCAAATTTTTTGTATGATTTTCACATATTTTAAGTTGTTAACTATTATGATTTATAATATCTTTTACGTAATTTTTAAATAATATATGTTACTCCTTCTATTCCAATTTATGTGGCCTTGATATAATTTTGAGAGTGAACTAATAAATATTCTTTTGTCTTAATTTATGTGATACGAATAAAATTTAGATAGTCAATCAAATTTTTTATATGATTTTTACGTATTTTAAGTTGTTAACTATTATGATTTATAATACCTTTTACGTAATTTTCAAATAATATATGTGACCCCTTCTATCTCAATTTATATGGCATTGATACAATTTTGAGAGTGAACTAATAAATATTTGAAGTTGTTAATTATTGTGATATTTAATACTTTTTCTTCTGTCCCAATTTATGTGACATTGATAAAATTTTGAGAGTCAATCAAATTTGTATGTCTTTTAAATATTTTAAGTTGTTAATTATTATGATTTATAGTACTTTCTACGTAATTTTTAAATAATATATGTTACTCTCTATACTCTAATTTATGTGCCATTGATAGAATTGGAGTCAACTAAATTTTTTACATATTTTTTTAAATATTTTAAAATGTTAATTATTGTGATTTATAGTACTTTTTACGTCATTTTCAAATAATATATGTTACTTTCTCTGTCTTAAATTTACGTGGCACTAATAGAACTTCCAGAGTCAACAAACTTTTTTATATCTTTCAAATATTTTAAATTAATAATTATTGTGATTTATCATTTTACATAATTTTCAAACATATAATAAATTAAAAAGATAAAATAAACAAATTAAAATGGAAAAATTAATGAAAAATGACCAAAATGCCCGAACCTGCTAAAGCAGGCATAAATATTTTAAGTTGTTAATTATTGCAATTTATAGTACTTTCTACGTAATTTTCAAATAATGTATGTTACTCTCTCTACTCCAATTTATGTGCCATTAATAGAATTTGGATACTTTTTATGTCATTTTTAAATAATATATGTTACTTTCTTTGTCCCAATTTATGTGGCACTGATTGAATTTCCAGAGTCAATCAATTTTTTTATATCTTTCAAATATTTTAAATTATTAATTATTGTGATTTATCGTTTTACGTAATTTTTAAACATATAATAAATTAAAAAGTTAAGACAAAAAATTAAAACAAAAAATGACCAAAATACTCTAACCTGCTGAAGCAGGCACGTTGACCTCGTGCCTGCTTACGTGCCTGCTTCAAGCACGTCAACTCCCTTTTATAATATAGAGGAATTAGATATAGAGGAGCCCTAATATATATTATTTTCTTTGTCTCAATTTATATGACATGGATAAAAGTTAGATAGTCAATCAAAATTTTTATATGATTTTTAGATATTTTAAATTGTCTACTATTGCAATTTATAATATCATTTATGTATTTTTTTTTTTGAAAACATAATTTTCAAATAATATATGTTACTGCCTCTATCTCAATTTATGCGGTATCGATACAATTTCGAGAGTCAATTAAATTTTCTACATATCTTTTTAATATCTTAAGTTGTTAATTATTGTGATTTATAATACTTTTTTCTTCTGTCTTAATATATGTGGCATTGATAAAATTTCGACAGTCAACCAAATTTTTTATGTCTTTTATTTTAAGTTTTTATATTGTGATTTGTAGAACTTTTTACATAATATTCAAATATATAATAGATTTAAAAAAAAAGTAAGATAAACAAATTAAAACGGAGAAAGTATAAAAAAAATATACAAACAGGCAGCACAAGCAGACATGTCGACCTGATGCCTGCTTATCACCCTTTATTAGTAAAGCTAGACACCAGATCATGTGCATAGCACGGGCCCAATATTTGACTCAGACTACTTTTATATTAAAATTATAAAAGACGAGCAATTTTATCCTAATTTATGTGACAGTGATAGAATTTGGAGAGTCATTAATCAAATTATTTGTATGATTTTTAAATCTTTTTAACCTGTTACTTATTGCGATTTATAATACTTTTTATAAAAAATTTAAATAATATATGTTACTCTCTATGTGCCAATTTATGTGATATTGATGGAATTTGGAGAGTCAATCCAAATTTTTTAATATAGTTTTTTTAATATTTTAAGTTGTTAATTATTGTAATTTATAGTACTTTCTACGTAATTTTTAAATAATATATGTTACTCTCTCCGCTTCAATTTGTGTGTCATTGATAGAATTTGGAGAGTCAACCAAATTACTTTTTAACTTGTTAATTACTGTGATTTATAATACTTTCTCTGTCCCAATTTATGTGGCATTGATAGAATTTTTAAAGTCAACCAAGTTTTTTGTCTTTCAAATATTTTAAATTGTTAATTATTGTGGTTTATCTTTTTACATAATTTTTAAATATATAATAAATTTAAAAAATAAGACAAATAAATTAAAACGAAAAAATTAACCAAAATGACCAAAATGCCTCTAGATGCCGAAGCAGGCATGTTGACCTCATGCCTGCTTCAGCTGGTCCAACTCCCTCTTATAATATATAATATATAAGAGTAGGGGTGTACATGGATCAAGTTGGTTCAGATTTTTTAAATACCAAATCAAATCATTAGTGTCGAGTTTTTAAATTTATAAACCAAACCAAATCAATAAAAGTCAGTTTTTTTGGATTTTTTCGGTTTCCTCGAGTTTTTCAGATTTTTTCAGATTTTTTTTGGTAAAGTCTTTATACAAATATATACTTAACTCGTGCTTCAAATATTTCTTTAGTCATAGCAAGATATAACTATTTAAAGTATTTCTTAAAAAATAACACAAAAAAATGAGTGATCACAATAAAATATTCAGCAAAAAAAATAACGAAATCGCATAGAATAAATGTTGCATATTTAAAAGTCAAAATAAAAATAATCATAATTTAAAAGTATTAAGTCATGCTAAAATAAGTCTAATAAGTATTAAATACATGACTAAATATTAAACAGAAAAATAAAATTAGTTTATGTATTATGTAAAATTAAAGGATAGATTGTAACATGATTGTAAAATTAGTTTATGTATTATGTAAAATTAAAGGATAGATTGTAACATGATTATCATTCCTAATGTTGCATTGAATAATTTTTTGTTAGTAGTAGTATTGATTTGGGCGAATTACTAATAAGTAATATCTATGGCCTACATGTTATAAAACTTATTGGACCATTTAAAATTCTAAGATTAAACTTAAAATAATATGTTGAAAGATAAAAACTATGAAAAAGTTTAAGAAATATTTATAAATTACATCACAGTAAATATTTTAATGTATAAAATATTTTTAAAAATAGTATACATGTAATATCGGATTGGTTCGATTCGATTTGACTTTTTTTAGTTAAAATCAAACCAAATCAATTATAATCGATTTTTTTCTGATTTGACTCAGTTTATGATTTGGTTCTATTTTGGACTCGGTTTCATACACTTCTATATAAGAGTATGAAATAATTTACTGGCTACCAAAAATATTTAGCGTGGATTTTTTGTAAAAAGAAATTGTTTCACTAATTAATCTCCCCTTTTGAGGGTGGTTAGAGCTCATCTTAATTTTTTTTATAAGGGATCGTTTGGTTTGGTGGAATGTCATAGATAAGATTTTGGGATATTTCATGAAATTATTTCGTCTTATTTTTTATACGAAATAACTTAGGACACTATAAATATTATTCACTTTATTTTGAAATCTTTGTTTGGCCGCAAAAATACCAAATACACTTCCTCTCAGGTATATCCATGTAAATGCATAAAGATAATCGAGCAATTAGAAAATTCTCAATTGTAAGAAATAAAATATGGTATTTCTTTTTAGTAATTCTTTATTGATAGATAAATAATAACACATATTAATTGATTCTTTCATCGTGTCAAATAATTTTTTAAGTGCTTTGAATTACTAGAGAAGTATACAAGAAGATATACTCTTAGGGTTTGTTTCGAAAGCCACCTGGTAATTGGAATTGGTGTAATTACTAGGGTAGTAATTATCATCCTAGTAATTACACAGCCTAGTAATTACAACAATCTGTTTGGTTGCCATAATGTAATTACAGTGTAATTACAAGTGTACTGTTTGATTGTACAAGTGTAATCACATGGTTATGTTAAAATTTTAAAATAAAAGCTAATTATCAAAAACTAAAAATTTATATTAAACAAATGAGGCCTTTATAAATGATATTAAATTAAATATTTAAGATATATATATATATATATATATATATATATATATATATATAATCTTTTGAAATATATTAATTAATAAACATATATTCTTAACAAATATTATAAAAAAATAATTGATTTATATTTTTTAAATTAGTATATTTTAATTAAATTAATCATAAAAACTTAAAATACATAATTTTTAAGAACATCATGAAATGCATGTTTGACAAAAAGATTAATATTATAATATAATGCCATAAAATTATTAAAACATTTGACAAAAAGATAATCTATCAATTCTAACTAAAAAAATAAATGGCTTGCAATGTGAATTATCAAGTCAATACTAGTAAAATAAATTAATTGAAACTAAAAATATAACATAAGTTCAAAATTCAAAACAAAAAGAGTTAACATGATACTCTTATGTCAAATTTCAACATAACGTACCTAAATATGATTCAAAAGAAAAGAAAACGTAAGCCTATAACCTTATTCAACAACGAATTCTACTTTAATTTAAAAATTAGAATACTAACTAAATTATGCTAAATGAAAAAATAAACATAAAATAAATATAAAATAGATAATACGATCAATTGCATAGAATCACAAGAAGTAAAGGTTGGGAATGAGAAGGAAATGAAATATAAATAATATAAAAAATATATATATTTAAATTATTAGAATAATAAAAATAAAAGAATTTAAAATAATAAATAAAAAATAAATTAAAACAAAAAAATAAAAATAGAAATAAAAGGACGAAATTAAAAAGTAATCAGCTTGTAATTACCTGCAATTACAGCTCTCCCCTGTGAATTGGAGAGTGTAGTTACCCCCTGCCAATTACACCCAATTACCTGCTGACCAAGTAGTTACTTGGCCAACCAAACATGTCAAACTGTGTAATTACACCCAATTACACCAAATCCAATTACTAGAGTGACTTTCCAAACAGGCCCTTAGAGAAAAGGTACACGCTTAATTACGTTGTTACTCTTTTTGTATGTTTTGATTTTTATATTATAGCACAAAGAAAATTCAATCATATATGTATCATTTAAAATATATTATTTGTAATATAAAATTTAGATTAAGTATTTGGGATAAACGTGCAACACACGTTCCCAGAGACTAGTTATATTAAAAGTCTGAAAGACCTTATAATGTGATTTAAACTTTTTACCCTTCATTAAAAGTTTTCATAATAGACAAAATTGTCATTTACTATTTCTAAAAATTATTATTCAATTATTTAGTAAACAATAAACTTTTGTTGTAAATAATATAATTATGTGGATGTCCATAACTTCTAAGAAGTTACTCCCATTAATCCTCTTCTTAATGTATAATTAATCCTCCACTACTTCACACACTATTATGAGTGTAACTCCCTCTCTCCATAACTTTTTCCCCATAACCTCCATAGTTAATGTCATGTTTATGACAACCTTTAGGATGCCTGTATGAACACCATAAATAGAGGCATAATGATTCATATTGTATACACTTGATACTGGGAAGAATAAGAAAAGTTCTCCTTTCTTGATCTCTCATGTCTTGTCTACTTTCTTGTTTATATTGTTAATCTTTTAGTTTAGTTTTACAATACGTTATCAGCACGATGCTACTATGCTTTTTTTTTCTTTTTGGATCACTTTCACTCCGGCCAGCTGGTAAGACCTCACTAACTTATGGTATAAACTAACTAATCTTCCATGAAAAAAAATACTGCAATTGGCTAGTTTTTCTAAAGAAAAATCTTCTTTGATTGCTTTTGCTCTTCTTTATCTCTCACTATTTCTATGTCTTTTACTTGTTAATATTATTTCTGATGGCACAGTCATTTTGTGGTTTATTTATTAAGTAGCACTTTGTAGTATTAAAATTAAAATTATACTAGCTACCAAGATTATTCAAAATCACAGTAAGCATTTTTCATTAATTATATATTCCTGATGGTTCAGCTTAGTTATACCAAAAGATCAAAGTGATATTTACATATACAAACAGTAAATGTGTATTCATTGTTTGCCTTTAGTATGGTTTTAAGTTTTATCTTATTTGGTGATTGGTCCTTTACCGTAACTGTTTTTTTTTGTTGCAATAATATACTTAAATTTGATTATTAGCAAGTGATAAATCTCAAAGGCTTGAGGGTGAGTCCTAATATATTTTTGTCTATTATATCATTGGTTATTGGTAAAGTGATATGTTACAAGACAGTAGCATTGACCTTTAAAGGTCTAAAATCTCTAAATTTTTTGGATTATTATGTCTGTAACACCTCGAAAATAGACCCAGCTGTTAAACTCAGGACTTGCAGAAATTTTTGAACTTCCAGGAATCACAGGTCAAGGCCACGAGCCGTGGGTGGTTCCACGAGTCGTGGAAGTGACTCGTGATTCCAGTTATGCAGACCATCCTCAGGTTTGAGAACCACGAGTCAGTTTCACGACTCGTGAAGGTTTCCACGGGTCGTGGAACCAAACCATGGAACTCAGACAGAGAGTGAGTGGTCAAGTCCCCTGATTTCCACGACTTAGTTCTACGACTCGTGGAAGCTTCCACGAGTCGTCCTGTTGAGTCGTAGAAAACCTTCAGCAGCCTGAAATCTTGGGCAGTTTCCACGAGAAGGAACCACGGGTCGTGGTTGGGTCTACGAGTCGTAGACTCCACCCGTGGAACCTGAAGCCGACCCTTTTTAACAGTTTTTCTAAATAAAGTCCCTGGGGTATTTTAGTCATTACCCACCCTTTTAACTCCTAAGTGAGGTCGTTTTGACTATTTCAAGAAGGGTTTTCATCCTTATTATCCCAAGTCTCTTCTAAATCCTTCATTCATCTCCCCAAAAGGAAAAGAATTCCCCCAAGCTCAAGGTCTCAAGCTTCAAGTTCAAGTCTTCTAAGTCTTTCCAATTCAAGTGGGTTAGCTCCAATCAAGGTATGTGGGTATTCAACAATGGGTTCCTTTCACCCTTGTGCCCAAAACCCCCAATTCTTACTTTGAATTATGAACTTGTGAAATTAGGGTTTTGATTAAAATTGGGGAAAACTTGTGGAATCAGTTTCTATGCATCAATTCATGGTTTCTTATGGTTTATCTATGATTTTATTAAGATTTCTTAATTGGTTTCAAAAACCCATGTATTAAAGTTGGATTCTAGCATGATTCCATTGAATTGCATGATTTTAAGTAAAAGTTTACATGTTTAGATAACATGTCCTTATGTATTTCATGAAATTGCATGCCCACCTATCTAAGTATGAATTTAGAAAGGAAAAGTATATTTTGAGTTATGGCTATGCACATTCTTTAGATGTATGATTTTGAATTGCATGACATCGGATACGTTCTATTGCTTTTCAAACAGTTTTGACATCTGATATGTCACAAGTTATGAACAGTTTTGACATCAGATATGTCACCAGTTATGAACAGTTTTGACATCAGATATGTCAACAGTTATGATCAGTTTTGGCATTAGACATGCCCCAGTATTATATGAGCTATATGTATATATTTTTGGGAGTAGTATTTAGCATCGAGTTGGACCGGGTGAGAGTACCCTTAGTCCCAGAACTACGTGCCCCCATAGGTTTGCAAGTTCCCTCTGTTGGGCATCAGTTTTTAGTGATCACGCCACAGTCATGCCTTTATACCCTGGCAAGGTATATTGGATCCTCTCGATGGGGAGTATACATCGGATTCCATGTATCTCACATGGTCTATGTCGGTTAGAGAACCTCCCACAGAAACAGTTTATGCTTTAAAAATATACTTGACTCTTATTCATATTTCAGACTCTTGTTTATGATCATGTTTTCAGCTTATGGTGTTTCATAGAGTCATTTGCATCCAGTTTTACTTTTAAAGTGTGATTTCGATTGCTAAAGCATACTCAACATGTTTTAAACTGTGCATCATGTTCATGCATCGCTCACATACTCAGTATATCTTATAGTACTGATGCATATCTTGCGCTGTATCCTTTGATGATGCAGATTCAGATGTACCTCCCCAGATTCGTGGCTTGAGTTTCCCAGCCACTCCCATACAGCTGTTGGTGAGTCCTCTTAGGTCGAGGACTAGTTATGTTTCTAGCTTTGTTAGCTTTCCATTTACGTGCTTCGAGCTAGCTAGGGTCTTGTCCTAGCAACTCTTTATGTCATGAGTAGAGGCTTTTCAGACATAAATAATATTTGAGTCCTCTTACGGATCTTGTATTCCTATTTGACTTGATTCTACATATATGTTATTCTGACTTTATCTATTATGCTTCCGCTTATCTTTTGTTATGCTTGAGAATGCTATGACCAAGAGTTAGCTTGGGATCCTTGTGTTCCTAAGTCCCATGTTACATCTAGGGGGTAACCTCGGGGCGTGACAAACTTGGTATCAGAGCCTCAAGTTTAAGAGTCCTAGGATGTTTGAAAGCCGCATCGAGTAGAGTCTTTTTCATGTGTGTGAAGCGCGCCACACATATGAGAGAGAAGCTATGAGATGTCTTAGAAAAACTTCACTTCTTTCATGATCATGTCGTGCGATAGAGCTTAACTCTTATGTTTCTCTAATCCTCATCTTGTACGTTTCAGATTATGCCTCCTCGATGTGCTATGCCTCCCCGAGCCGCTCGGAATGCTGTTCCTCCCATTCTGGTCCTCGATGTCACGAATGAGGAGTTCAGAAATGCCATCCATTTTCTACCCCAAACTTTGGCCACTCAGGCTAATCAGCAGGCTCCTGCCCCCATTCATCCTCAAGGTGGGGTAGCAGCCCGAGTTCGTGACTTCGTCCGAATGAACCCACCTGAATTCTGGGGTTCGAAAGTGAGTGAGGACCCTCTCAACTTTATTGATAAAGTGAAGAAGATCTTTGAAGTTATGCAAGTGGTTGGGGTATATTGTGTTGAGCTTGCATCCTATCAACTCAAGGATGTAGCTCATATTTGGTTCACGCAATGAAAGGAGACTAGGGTGAGCGACGCGGTCCCCATGACTTGGGAGTGTTTTGAGAGGCCCTTTCTTGATAGGTTCTTTCCCCGAGAGTTGAAGCAAGCGAAGGTGGAGGAATTTGTGAACTTGTGATAGGGGTCGATGTCGGTTCAAGAGTATAGTTTGAAGTTCACTCAGTTGTCTAGGTATGCTCCCTCCATGGTAGCAGACCCGCATGATCAAACGAGCAAGTTTATATATGGAGTTTCTGATGCTGTGAAGAAAGAGTGTAGATCTGCCTTGTTGTTGAGTGACATGAACATTTCCCGACTCATGACTCATGCCCATCAGATCGAGGGTGGCAAGCTTAGGGAGATGGCAAGGGAGAACAAAAGAGCTAGATCTGAGGGTTCAGGATTTAGCCATCAGAAGTCCGGAAGTGGACATCGCTCCTCATTCCAGAAGAAGTCATCAGGCCCTATTCATTCTTCTACTAGTGATCTGACCCAGGCTCGGAGGCCTCGTCATGATCAGGGTGGTAAAGGATCTGGTTCTTATTCCCAGTCTCAAGGTAGTGTTGCTAAGGGATCTTCCTACCCTGCTTGTGTTAAGTATGGGAAGAATCACCCCGGTGAGTGTTTGGCTGGTAGAGAGGGTTGTTTTGGGTGTGGTAAGACTGGGCACCGTATCAGAGATTGCCCTTCAGCTAGGAAAGGACAGGGAGGTAGGACTCAGCCTTCCCCAGTAGCTTTAGGAGGTAGACCAGCCCAACAGGGCGCAACTTCTAGTTCTGGTGGTCAGCGTCAGAACCGTCTCTATGCTATGTCCTCCCGTCAGGATCAGGAGAGTTCTCCATATGTGGTTATTGGTATGTTGAAAGTCTTCTCTTTCGATGTATATACTTTGTTGGATCCCCGTGCTTCCTTATCTTTTGTGACCCCTTATATAGCATGCAAATTCAAAGTATGTCCTGAATTGCTTTTAGAACCCTTTTGTGTTTCTACTCCTGTTGGTGAGTAGGTCTTAGCCAAAAGAATCTACCGAAATTTCCCTATCTCAGTCCTTCATAGAGTCACTTCAGCGGATCTAGTAGAGTTGGAGATGACTGATTTCGATGTCATTCTTGGCATGGATTGGTTGTATGCATGTTATGCTTCTGTTGATTATCGTACTCGGGTTGTCAGTTTCAAGTTTCCTAATGAACCCGTTTTAGAATGGCAAGGTAGTCCCCCTTCCTCGAAAGGTCATTTCATATCTTATCTTAAGGCTAGGAAGATGATTTCAAAGGGGTATGTTTATCACATAGTGCGGGTTATGGACACGGAGTCCGAAACCCCATCCCTTCAGTCTATTCCTGTAGTAAATGAGTTTCCAGATGTGTTTCCTGAGGATTTGCCTGGAGTCCCTCCCAAGCGGGAGATAGACTTTGGGATAAATCTTCTCCCAGATACGAATCCTATCTCTATTCCTCCCTATAGAATGGCTCCCACGGAACTTAAAGAGTTGAAAGATTGATGTGCTGCCACTTTACGACACTTTTGACTCCTTTAAACTAAGAACAATTGTACGTTTTTAAGCAACCGTCATCGTTTTTTGATGTTTTATGTTATGTTTTCAGGAAATAGGTACAAACACGGAAACGGAAGGAAATACGAGCACAAAGAGCATTCTGGATAAGAGTGACGGTTGGAGTGACGGTCCGTCAAGCCAGTGACGGTCCATCAGCCCCAAACCGTCACCCTGAGGCAGCACCACTGCCCAGTGGTGACGGCCACCGTGACGGTCCGTCATGATGTTGACGGTCCGTCGCCCAAGGCGTCACACCTAGGCAGTCCGCTACGCGGAATCCTAACGTTTTTAGGATTTGTTTCCTAGACTCCTATAAATACCCTATGTTAGGTTTATTTTATGAGTCAACTTTTTTACAATAGTTCTCCAAATAGTTTTAGGAGAGAATTTGAGAGCAAGAAACACGTTTTCTTGGTCTTGCAAACGTGTTCTTGATTTGTTCTTGGGATCTTTGTTTTCTGGTTCTTGGAATAATTGAAGATTGCTTTCACTATATTGTAAGGATCTCTTTTCTTTATTATGAATATGACTTTCTTCTATTCTTCTACAAGCATGATTAACTAAACCTCCCACAACTAGGGTTGTGGGAGCCATGGCAAAAGTAGCAAGATAGGTTCCGTGTAGCGTCGGGTTCAATATATATGTTGTCACGTTGTTAATCATTCATTATTTAACGTTTTCTAGTGGTTGCAAACATTAGAACATGCCTAGGTTTAATTTTCTTGAGTAGAGAGATTAAAACCGGGAAACTTGATTAACGACAAGGATTCGAGACTACCAACTCTCGTCTTATGATTAATGTTGTAACTAGATTAATCTACTTGATATTTAGGATTGAAATCTAAAAGCACACCTTTTCAAGTTCGAGAGAATTGAAAAGTAAATTCGTCTATTTGGTTGAGAAATGTTTAGATGATACCATTAATTCAATCACATCGTGATACACATATAGAAAGAACCCGGTTAAGCTTAGAATCGACATTGTTACAACGCCATGGTGAACACTTTCCTAGTTCGCTCTCATATTGATTATCACTCCTACATTATTGTTCATTTTGTTTACACTTTGTTCACACAAACCCCCCCCTTCATTTACCGGAAAATATCGACCATTAGTCATCTAATTCACTAAAGACTTAACTTTCACCATATTCTCTGTGGGATCGACCCCAACCTTTGTTGGGTTCTATATTTGACAACGATCGCTTACGCTTCTTAATTGGAGTGGTACTTTGAGCGTTATCAAATTTTGGCGCCGTTGCCGGAGAATACGGTTGATTATTAAGTCCGGTGTGTTTATTTGACTCTTAGTCATACTTTCTTGCTTTTACGTTTATTTGTTGTTTTTGTTTTGACAGGGTACAGAGTTATGCATGCCAAGTACCCGGCGCTCGGGTGAATCAACATTACCTTACGACCCCGAGCTTGCTAGAACGTTAAGGCAGAATATGGCCGCACAATAAGAGGCAGCAAGGCTCGCTGCAGAACTGCAGGCCCAACAGAATCTGAATGCTGGTGGTCTGCAGGACGATGTTATGCTGAATGATGAGGATATCGACTTGGATGGAGTTGGCGCAACGGGCACCATTGCTCTTCCACCGCTAGCGCCCGGAGCCAAGTTCAACATCACTAGCACGATGATCGAGCTGTTGAACTTGAGAGGAGTGTTTCGAGGTGCTGCTGGTGATGATCCAAACCAGCACCTGATGAATTTCGTGGGCATCTGCAAGTCGTTCGAGTTGCCTGGAGTAAGTCAGACGGCAATCAGGCTCAGGTTGTTTCCGTTGTCTCTGTCTGATGAGGCAACATTGTGGTTGACAGAGCTGACCCCCGACTCTATCACAACTTGGGGAGAGTTGAAAGGAGCTTTCCTAGAAAGGTTCTTTCCTCCCTCTAGGATGATACAGTTGAGGGATGAAATCAGTAATTTCAAACAACAACCCCACGAAGCTTTACATGAGACTTGGTTGCGATTCAAGAAGAAGCTGACATAATGCCCGAACCATCAGTTGACCGACAACTTCTTGATGCAGACGTTCTATAGGGAACTGAATTCGGCTACCAAGCCAACGTTAGACAACGCAGCAGGTGGTGCATTCATGGGTCTCACTTTTGTTGAGGCCACAACTACTTTGGACAGGCTCACCAAAACCAACAGGGCCTGGCATACACGGGATACAGAGGTAGCAGCTAGCACTTATGCAGTTGGTATGTCAGCTGAGCAGCGCAGAAAAGAGGAGGAGCGCGACTAAGACATGGCGCATCTGAAAACGCAGTTGGACCTACTGACAAAGCACTTGTTTTCAGGAGGTATCGAGAAGGTAAAAGCCATGGGTTCCCAAGGTAGAGCAGCAGAGTTGGAAACTGATGAGGAGGCGAATTACTTGGGGGGTTTCCAGGCCAATGGCCAAGGAAACCAAGGTCGGACCTATCAGAAGGACAATTACTATGAGAAAGCTGGTTACAGAGATCGCGAGCAAGGAAACTGGAGGAATAACACTAATAGAGGTGGGTTGTATGTACCACCTGGTAATCGGGATAAAGCTAGCAACGAGGCAGGGACTTCCAAGCTAGAGAACATGATGGCAAAGATGCTGCTGAAGGTAGAATCGACTGACTCTGGGGTGAAGGAGATAAGGACTGAGTTATCGGCCATGAGTCAAATAGTGGAGGCGCATTCCACTTCGATTAAGCAATTGGAGCAACAAGTGGGCTTAATCTCGGCATCTCTAAACCCAAGGAAGACAAGTACCTTGCCGAGTGACACGATTCAAAACCCGAGGAACGACGCGAGCTGTATGGAGATTACTACAAAAAACGGCAAAATATTACCGGAATCACATCCGGTAATTCAGATTCAAGTTGAGGGTGATGACGCCAACGACAAGGAGGTTGAAGAGGCTACTCAAAAGCCCGCGGAGAAAAGCAAGGAAGCTGAAAAGCCTCCAACTATGATGCCTCGGCCACCACCTCCCTTCCCACAATGCCTAAAGAAGAAAACGGAAGATGGTAAGTTCCTGAATTTCCTGACCATGCTCAAGCAAATATCAATAAACATCCCATTGGTGGAAGCGCTTGAAAAAATGCCCGGTTATGCCAAGTTCATGAAGGACTTGATTACCAAGAAGAGGTCGGTAAGTTTTGAACCGGAAGACAACCTCCACCACTGCAGTGCTATTTCCTCAAGGTCGTTAGTAGACAAAAAGGAAGATCCAGGTGCGTTTACTGTTCCCTGTACTATTAGAAAACTCGGCTTCGGAAGAGCCTTGTGTGATCTTGGTGCTAGCATCAACCTGATGCCGCTAGCAGTCTATAAACAATTGGGTTTGGGAGCTCTTAAACCAACATCCATGAGAGTATTGATGGCTGACAGTTCGGTAAAGCGACCCGTGGGAATATTGTCTGATGTGCTAGTAAAGATCGGTAAGCTTATCTTCCCAGCTGACTTTGTGATCTTGGATTGCGAAGTGGATTTTGAAGTTCCCATAATCTTGGGACGACCATATCTAGCCACGGCAAGAGTATTGGTTGACATGGAAAGAAATGAACTGACCTTCAGACTAAACAATGAAGTTGTCAAGTTCGATGTGTCCAAATTGATGAAGCAACCAAGTGACATGAGGGTGGTCGCGGTCATCAATGTTATTGAGGAAGCTCCTACGGATGTGCATCTTGAGGAGAAGGGTTTGGTCGAGACTCTAGCTGTTGTGAGAAGGATGCTGCGAGAAGAGAAACATATAGAGAAAGGCGGTGATAATAGATCAAGGAAACGAAAACACCACAAGAGAATCTACAAAGAAAGAGCGAAGAAGTTGTCACGACTAGCTGTGGAGCCAATGAAAGAAGAAGCTGGAACGCAACATGAGGGTGTCGCGTGCACATACTCTATCGAGTTCTCCTGCTTTGGAGACCCTGGCGGTCTCCAACATCATGTCAGAATCTGAGTCTGATGGACTGCATAGGTATTCCTTATTCTCACAGTTTTTAATTTTCATATGTATGCATTGGGGACAATGCATGAGTCTAAGTTGAGGGTGTTGGGATACCTGTGAGTCATACACCACCGAGGGTTTTTGTTGCCGTGTTTCTTTTCCCTCCGGTGTGCTATCTAGTAGAACCGGCATGTTTAGGTTGTTATTTTAAATTTTTGTTTTTTTTAGTGTCTATAGTGATGAGCATGGCATTTTTCTTTGACTAAAAGGAGCCCCCTTTAAAAAATTTCTGGTTTTGAGCTTATGTTGAAACGATTGACTGTCTGGATCCTTGAATGTCATTGTGTGATTATGATTAGAATGAGTATGCTTAAGCCGAGCGGTTGTCTTGATAGTCGGTAGTGGTATTGTTTCTTGGTGCTAAGTGTGTGCGAGCGTATTGTTATAAATTCTTACTCTGTCCATGCATCTAGAACTTGCCCGGTCTATTTTGTTAAAGTTCGAAGTTTGGTTGCTTAGGAAAGGATCACAGGCCCTTTTTGTGTGCAGTCCACTTAACCTATAAGACCGTCCAAGTGCAAATAGTCCCTTTGAACCCTGTTTGAGCCATAATTGACCTTGTTCTTTCAATAACCTGTCACCGTTCCTGTTTAACTTTGAAACCCTGTTTTGGCCCTGGTCCTTCCTTGGACATCGTGCACCTCAACTCAGGCAATCAACCTAAGTTGAGGGTGGCTACTATAGAGGTGAATGATAAGAAAAAGAGGATGGAGAAGATTGGTTGGGAATAGAATAAAAATTCGTGTGTGTGCCTAAGAAAAGAAAAAGAAAAAAAAAAGAGATGAAAAAAACAGATCGAAAAAATAATAAAAAGAATTATCAAATAAAGAGGCCGCACCTGTAGCTAGAGAGAAGGAAATAAAAAGGTGAATAAGGATGGACAAAAGTTATGTGGGAAATAGTATGCCGGTGATTCCAAGGAGGCTTAGTCACTAACCCCTAAATGCATCCTACCTGCACCCGAAGCCTCATTACAAGCCTAAACAAGTCCTGTAGTGATCCTGAGTGGCTTTCTGAAAAACTGAAATAGAATAGTAAGGGCAAGCCTATGGTATCGCATGTGCATTGTTTGAAATTGTTTGCGAGTGTGAGCGTCTTACCTAGTCCTAAATGTTGTGTGTGGGACTTCTTTGTGGTGAGGGCACCAAGATTTCTGTATTGTCTATTGACTGTTAGGATAGCTGTGCGTGTGTGTGCATAAAATTCTATCATATTGGAATGACATATTTGGATCCTTGCAAGTTAGCGTTTCATACATTTGTGTGCTACGAGGGAGCTTGATTTATTGAACTAATGAATGACCATGAGTTGCTAGAGACACGAGTTTGTTTTCTTAGTTGAGTCATCGTATTATTGTTTTTATGTTATGTTGCTTGAGGACAAGCGAACGTCTAAGTTGAGGGTGTTGATGTGCCGCCACTTTACGACACTTTTGACTCCTTTAAACTAAGAACAACCATACGTTTTCAAGCAACCGTTGTCGTTTTTTGATGTTTTATGTTATGTTTTTAGGAAATAGGTACAAACACGGAAACGGAAGGAAATACGAGCACAAAGAGCATTCTGGATAAGAGTGACGGTTGGAGTGACGGTCCGTCAAGCCAGTGACGGTCCGTCAGCCCCAAACCGTCACCCTGAGGCAGCACCACTGCCCAGTGGTGATGGCCACCGTGACGGTCCGTCATGATGTTGACGGTCCGTCGCCCAAGGTGTCACACCTAGGCAGTCCGCTACGCGAAATCCTAACGTTTTTAGGATTTGTTTCCTAGACTCCTATAAATACCCTATGTTAGGTTTATTTTATGAGTCAAGTTTTTTACAATAGTTCTCCCAATAGTTTTAGGAGAGAATTTGAGAGCAAGAAACACATTTTCTTGGTCTTGCAAACGTGTTCTTGATTTGTTCTTGGGATCTTTGTTTTCTGGTTCTTGGAATAATTGAAGATTGTTTTCACTATATTGTAAGGATCTCTTTTCTTTATTATGAATATGACTTTCTTCTATTCTTCTACAAGCATGATTAACTAAACCTCCCACAACTAGGGTTGTGGGAGCCATGGCAAAAGTAGCAAGATAGGTTCCGGGTAGCGTCGGGTTCAATATATATGTTGTCACGTTGTTAATCATTCATTATTTAACGTTTTCTAGTGGTTGCAAACATTAGAACATGCCTAGGTTTAATTTTCTTGAGTAGAGAGATTAAAACCGGGAAACTTGATTAACGACGAGGATTCGAGACTACCAACTCTCGTCTTATGATTAATGCTGTAACTAGATTAATCTACTTGATATTTAGGATTGAAATCTAAAAGCACACCTTTTCAAGTTCGAGAGAATTGAAAAGTAAATTCGTCTATTTAGTTGAGAAACGTTTAGATGATACCATTAATTCAATCACATCGTGATACGCATATAGAAAGAACCCGGTTAAGCTTAGAATCGACATTATTACAACGCCATGGTGAACACTTCCCTAGTTCGCTCTCATATTGATTATCACTACTACATTATTGTTCGTTTTGTTTACACTTTGTTCACACAAACCCCCCCTTTTATTTATCGGAAAATATCGACCATTAGTCATCTAATTCACTAAAGACTTAACTTTCACCATATTCTCTGTGGGATCGACCCCAACCTTTGTTGGGTTCTATATTTGACAACGATCGCTTACGCTTCTTAATTGGAGTGGTACTTTGAGCGTTATCAAAGATCAGTTGAAGGATCTTCTTGATAAAGGTTTCATGAGGCCTAGCATTTCTCCATGGGGTGCCTCAGTTTTGTTTGTTTGAAAGAAAGATGATTCCCTTAGAATGTGTATTGATTACCGTCAGTTGAACAAGGTCACAATCAAGAATAAATATCCCATTCCTAGGATTGATGACTTGTTCGATCAGCTTCAGGGTGCTAGTTTCTTCTCCAAAATCGACCTTAGATCCAGTTATCATCAGCTTCATGTTAGAGAGTGTGATATTCTGAACACAGCCTTTAGGACTCGGTATGGTCATTATGAGTTTGTTGTTATGTCTTTTGGTCTAACTAATGCTCTTGCAGCCTTTATAGATTTGATGAACCGTGTGTTCAAACAGTACCTGGATATATTTGTGATTGTTTTCATTGATGATATCCTCATCTACTCTCGGAGTGAGGAGGAGTATGCGAACCATTTGAGGGTTGTGTTGCAAACTCTCAAGGACCGGCAGTTATTTTCTAAGTTTAGCAAGTGTGAGTTTTGGATGCAGTCTGTTGCTTTTCTGGGTCATATTGTGACTAAAGATGGTA
The DNA here is from genome assembly GCA_003996215.1 of Jaltomata sinuosa. NCBI lineage: Eukaryota > Viridiplantae > Streptophyta > Magnoliopsida > Solanales > Solanaceae > Jaltomata > Jaltomata sinuosa. Next base: position 413,257 of record QJPP01007535.1, read on the forward strand.
TTCAGGTTGATTCTCAAACGATCGAGGCAGTGAAGAGCTGGCCTAGACCTACTTCTCCATCTGATATTAGGAGATTTTTGGGTTTGGATGATTACTACATAAGGTTTGTGGAAGGATTTTCTTCCATTGCTGCCCCTTTGACCCGATTGACTCAGAAGAAGGTAGAATTTCAGTGGTCCAACTTGTGTGAGAAGAACTTTCAGGAATTGAAGACTAGGTTGACCACAACTCTAGTGTTAGCTTTACCCTAGGGCTTAGATGGTTTTGTTGTGTATTGTGATGCTTCTAGGATTGGTTTGGGTTGTATTTTGATGCAGCTTGGTAAGCTGATTGCTTATGCTTCGAGACAGCTTAAGACTCATGAGAAGATATCCTACTCACGATCTTGAGATGGCAGTCGTGGTCTTTGCTTTGAAGATTTGGAGACATTACTTGTATGGTGTGCACGTGGATGTATTCACCGATCATAAGAGTCTTCAGTATGTGTTCACTCAGAAGGAATTGAATTTGTGGCAAAGGAGATGGCTTGAGCTTCTCAAGGATTATGATATGAGTGTGCTTTACCATCCAGGTAAGGCCAATGTCGTGGCAGATGCTTTGAGTAGACTGTCCATGGGAAGTGTGTCTTCTGTTGATGATGGGAAAAAAGAATTAGTTAAGGAGGTTCATAGGCTAGCTCGGTTGGGAGTTCGCCTTATGGACTCGACAAAAGGTGGTGTGATTGTACAAAATGGTGCTGAATCATCTTTGGTAGTAGAGGTGAAGGCAAAGAAAGACAAGGATCCCATTTTACTTCAGCTTAAGGGTGTAGTTCATTAGCAGCGGGTGGAGGTTTTCTCCCAAGGGGGAGATGGTGTGCTTCGTTATCAAGGTCGCTTATGTGTGCCAGATGTAGATGGATTGAGACAACAGATTTTGACTGAGGCTCATGGTTCTAGATATTCCATCCATCCGGGTGCTACTAAGTTGTACCATGATCTGTGGGAAGTCTTTTGGTGGAATGGTATGAAGAGGGACATAACCGGGTTTGTGGCTAAGTGTCCCAACTGTCAAAAAGTAAAGGTGGAGCATCAAATACCGGGTGGCATGATTCAAGATATTGACCTTCCCACTTAGAAATGGGAAGCCATCAATATAGACTTTATTACTGGTTTGCCTCGTACTCGAAGGCAACATGATTCCATTTGGGTGATTGTCGATCGGATGACCAAGTCATCCCACTTCTTGGCTGTTAAGACTACTGATTCAGCAGACGGCTATGCCAGACTCTACATCCGGGAGATAGTTCGATTGCATGGTGTTCCCTTGTCCATCATTTCTGATAGAGGTCCTCACTTTACATCTCAGTTTTAAAGATCGTTTCAAAAAGGTCTTGGTACTCAGGTGAAGCTTAGCACAACTTTTAACCCTCAGACAGACGGTCAGGCAGAGCACACTATTCAGACTTTGGAGGATATGTTGAGAGCGTATGTGATTGAGTTCAAGGGTAATTGGGATGATCACTTACCTCTTATCGAGTCCCTGGGGTATTTTAGTCATTACCCACCCTTTTAACTCCTAAGTGAGGTCGTTTTGACTATTTCAAGAAGGGTTTTCACCCTTATTATTCTAAGTCTCTTCTAAATCCTTCATTCATCTCCCCAAAAGGAAAAGAATTCCCCCAAGCTCAAGGTCTCAAGATTCAAGTTCAAGTCTCCTAAGTCTTTCCAATTCAAGTGGGTTAGCTCCAATCAAGATATGTGGGTATTCAACAATGGGTTCCTTTCACCCTTGTGCCCAAACCCCATTCTTACTTTGAATTATGAACTTGTGAAATTAGGGTTTTGATTAAAATTGGGGAAAACTTGTGGAATCAGTTTCTATGCATCAATTCATGGTTTCTTATGGTTTATCTATGATTTTATTAAGATTCCTTAATTGGTTTCAAAAGCCCATGTATTAAAGTTGGATTCTAGCATGATTCTATTGAATTACATGATTTTAAGTGAAAGTTTACATGTTTAGATAACATGTCCTTATGTATTTTATTAAATTGCATGCCCACCTATTCAAGTATGAATTTAGAAAGGAAAAGTATATTTTGAGTTATGGCTATGCACATTCTTTAGATGTATGATTTTGAATTGCATGACATCGGATACGTCCTATTGCTTTTCAAATAGTTTTGACATCATATATGTCACTAGTTTATAAATAGTTTTGACATCAGATATGTCACTAGTTTATAAACAGTTTTGACATCAGATATGTCACCAGTTATGAACAGTTTTGACATCAGATATGTCACCAGTTATGAACAATTTTGACATCAGATATGTCACCAGTTATGATCAGTTGTGGCATCAGACATGCCCCAGTATTATATGAGCTATATGTATATATTTTTGGGAGTAGTATTTAGCACCAAGTTGGACCGGGTGAGATTACCCTTAGTCCCAGAAATACATGACCCCGTAGGTTTGCAAGTCTCCTCTGTTGGGCATCAGTTTTTAGTGATCATGCCATAGTCATGCCTTTATACCCTGGCAAGGTATATTGGGTCCTCTCGATGGGGAGTATACATCGGATTACATGTAGCTCACATGGTCTATGTCGGTTAGAGAACCTCCCACAGAAATAGTTTTTGCTTTAAAAATGTACTTGACTCTTATTCAGATTTCAGACTCTTGTTTATGATCATGTTTTTGGCTTATGGTGTTTCATAGAGTCATTTGCATTCAGTTTTACTTTTAAAGTGTGGTTTCAATTGCTAAAGCATATTCAACATGTTTTAAACTGTGAATCATGTTCATGCATCGCTCACATACTCAGTACATCCTATAGTACTGACGCATATCTTGTGCTGCATCCTTTGATGATGCATATTCAGGTGTACCTCCCCAGATTCGTGGCTAGAGTTTCCCGGCCACTCCCAGACAGCTGTTGGTGAGTCCTCTTAGGTCGAGGACTAGTTATGTTTCTAGATTTGTTAGCTTTCCATTTCCGTACTTTGAGCTAGCTAGGGTCTTGTCCTAGCAACTCTTTATGTCATGATTAGAGACTTTTCAGACATAGACAGTATTTGAGTCCTCTTACGGATATTGTATTCCTATTTCACTTGATTCTACATGTATGTTATTCTAACTTTATCTATTATGCTTTCGCTTACCTTTTGTTATGCTTGAGAATGCTATGACCAAGGGCTAGCTTGGGATCCTTGTGATCCTAAGTCCCGTGTTACGTCTAGGGGGTAACCTCGGGGCGTGACAATGTCATTGGTTATGGGTAAGACGGTGAATTCAAGTTTCATCACACCAAAAGGGTAAGACATCGAATTTGAGTCTCTGTGCACCATGATGATAAGATTTTGAATTCAAGTCCCATCAATTTATAGTCTAACATGATTTCTTATGAGTAAGACATTGGGTTCAAGTCCCAAACGCAATATATTGATGATAATGATGACTAAGTCAAAATAATGGCTTTTGATGAAAAGTCATGGAACCCACCCAATTGATTTGCTCCATTCTCTTTTGTGAATATGGTAGCAGTGCATAATATGTCTGAAAAAAGATAAGGGGTTAAATGTATGAATATGGGTGTGAAGGGACAAAATAAAAATAGTCATCATTGTGATAGTTGGGTTCAAATCTCACCAAATATGGCCAAACATATGGAAAAAACATTCGGTTAAAGTACCAACGCAATTTTGATAAAATTGTGAAGCTTGTCACATTGAATATGCTCCATTCCATGAAGTGAATGTGGTAGCAATATATGATAAGTTTGAAAGATGACCAAATAACTATTATGATTGTACAAATGATTGTGGACATGGAAAAGAATAAAATATCATCATTTTAATAATAAAGGAAGAACGCTATGGGTTCTCCAAATGGTCTTTCAGAAGTGAAGATAATTTTTACCATCAATTTGATATGAAAGGTATATATTGGGCACGTTATTTTCGTGAGACCTAATTTGATAAGTTTTATAAATACTCCATCAAAATAAAAGAATATAAAGTGGTGGTACACTTGATCTTTCAAAGTGATGTTGAGGTGGATCATATAAATATGATAAATGTCAAGGCATGACAATGAGCTTATAATGCAAATTTATGAAGCAAATATATATATGATTATAGTCCATTTCTTGAAAAGAATGTGACTTGTGATAAAAATTATGAATGGCGGCCTATTCTTGAAAATGAATGTTTTCAAATATGATACAAATTATTGTGTTAAAAATATGCTTATATATGATTGGGCAAATACCAAAATTTACTTCAATGGGAGGTTTGAGAGAAAAATATATTGGTATTAGCGGCCATTGGTCAAGTACTTTAGTACATCACAAATATTGTGGTATGTCTCAACATTGATTATCAAAGGGTAAAAGTAAGAAATAAATCTTGCACAAATATTGTGGTATATTTTATTATTAACTATCAAAGGGCAAAAGATAAAAATAATTCTTTCATATAAAGGTTGTGACCATGACCAAAAATGAATGTTATTGTGTGGCTACACAAATTTATCATTGGTTGGGTGTATATAATTTTCTCCTTAAAGGAGATGTTCACCACATGTGTGGTGTTTTGAAATATGTGGTAGTACATAATTATTTGATAGCTTTGAAAGAGCTAATGTGTTACTACTCGGAGGAATAAAATTATTCATAATATTGAGGTTGTAGTAAGTCTCAAAAGAAACTTATTAAGTTTCAGAGGTATTGACCAATATTGAATTATATTGAGACTATAAATTATGGGAAGATTTAATATCTTCATATTACTACAATTGAAGCGGATTATAAATATTTGTGTGAAAGATTACCACTTTTTCCTCCTGTTTATTATACACGAGCATAGTGATGGAATCACATGCGATAGTAAACTAAAAGTTTATAAAACATATATAAGTTGGCATGACCGGTTGACCATCCCGGTTCTTATAAGACGTGCACAATAATTGAGAATTCATATTGGCATATTGAAGAAATGAAAGTTTTCACGAATTCTCTTGTGTTGCTTGTTCTCGTGATAAATTGATCACATACCAGCTAAGGTTGAGATTGTATCCCATAATTTTTTTGGAACATATAAAAAGGTGAATATGGGCTCGTTCACCTGCCATGTCGACCGTTTACTATGAAATGAGATGCATCTATGGTTGGTCACATGCGCTTTGCTATCAACTTGCAATTTGATTTTTGCAAGGTTTTTTGCTCAAATTGTTAAATTAAGAGCATGGTTCCAAATTACAAAAGTTGATAATGCTGATTGGTTTAGCAGAAATTGTATGCCTCCAATTATAGCTAAATTCGTTGGTTATGAGAATAAATCTCCCAAAAAAAATTTGGTATGAGATGTTATTTTAATGCATCAAGCCAATAAGGTTCCCCTATATTGTTGGTTCAGGGTCAGGAGCTAAATATTCTATATAAAATTTGAACGTGCGGTATTTGATTTAATTGCTCCACCACACACAAAGATAGATTACCAAATAAGGTTGGGGTGAATGTTAGATTTTCTAACATTAGGAAAAGATATGATTAACAGCTGAAATAGATGAAATGAATTATCTAGATCCTCGTAAAAAAATATAAAATATTATAAATTCATTACCAAAAGCATTTGCTGACTCTATGTTATAATTCAGTTGTGAATGCTCCAATATAAAGTCCTTGAAGGACAGGGTTTATGTCATGCCTGAAGCGTGATAGACCAATCGATTCCAAATGTTAAACTCCTTGAAGAAGGAGAGGAGCAATTGATCAAGATGGTCATGCTAATGAGGCAAGTGCGTTGAAAGAGCACCACGACATAACACTTTATTAAACCTTGAAAAAAGTTCAGGTACCTGAAATAATGAAAAAGAAGAGATCGATCTCGATAAGTTATGTCGTATTGGAACTGATATCAAAATGACCGTCGATGGTATCTTTGATATAATGTAGCGCTCACCATTATAAATGGTAACGAGAATCTTGAACATAAATCTGTCAAACAGTGTGGACAGATAAATTATTGGCCAGATAAATATGTAATTCAAGTATATTTTATTTCACTTAAAAAGTGATGATCTGGACCTAGTCTATAGACTAAGGTATAATGTCAGTGGAGTACAAATGAATTATTGTGCGAAATATAAAATCGTATGATATAAAGTACGACTTGTGCCTTGAGGCATAAAGATTTTTTGCAAAAGTTCTGACATTATTGTTTGGAGATGTATTCTCCTATGGTGGATGCAATGAAATTTCTTTCAATTTAGTAATAGATGAAAAACTTGAATGCGTATAAAGAATGGTTGTTATGTTTAGCTAGACGGCAAAGGTTATATGAAAATCCATGAAGGATTTAAAAAGGTTAAAGCGATTCCATTGAATAGTACCCCAATGGTTGTAAGATCGCTTAACATTAAGAAAGATCAATTTTGATTTCATGAAAATGATTAGAAAGTACCATGTCTTAGTGCAATTGGTGCACTTATATATCCTGCTATTTTTATACATGAAATAATATTTTTGTTAATGTGCAGGAAAGACATAATTTCACTTTTATGTGAAAATATATGAGTGAAATTAAATATTAGTATAGATGATTATTTTTAACCAATACTGTCAAAAGTTTGTTGGTTATGCAAATGCAGGAGATTATTTGATCTACAAAGCATTTGATCATATGAAAGTTCTCTATTTGCGTGTGAGACCACTGTCATATTATCATATTCTATAAGATAGTCAATGATTGACACTTATTCAAGTCAAGTCAAGTCAAGTTACTAGCAACTTATAAAACAAGTGACTCTACACATAAGAAAATGTGATATTTTCACTGTGATGGAGGTTGCAATATTATATGAAGATGATGCTTCTTGCATAGCTCAATTGAAAGAAGAATATATCGAGGAAGACAAAATAAAGTATATTTTAGCAAAGGACTAGTTTGCTCAATTTTGGTGGAATATTTGACGGAGGCATTGTCGATCCAAATACTTTGAGAAGCTGGTATTCAAGATTGAGATGCATCGTCTCCAAGAAATTAAATAATGTTTGCATCAGGGGGAGTCAAATACGCGCTGCACTCTTTTTTTCTTGGCTTAGGTTTTGTCCCAATGGATTTTCCTGGCATGGTTTTTTAGCGAGGCAACAAACAACGCGTATTACAAGATATGTGTACTCTTTTTTCTTCACTAGGATTTTTTCCCACAGGGTTTTTCCTAGTAAGGTTTTAACGAGGCACATCATCTATGGACATCCAAGGGGGACTGTTGTAAATAATATAATTATGTGGATGTCCATAACTTCTAAGAAGTTACTCCCACTAATCCTCTTCTTAATGAATAGTTAATCCTCCACTACTCCACACACTATTATGAGTGTAACTCCCTCTCCCCATAACCTTTTTTTCATAACGTCCATAGTTAATGTCATGTTTGTGACAACCTTTAGGATGCCTCTATGAACACTATAAATAGAGGCATAATGATTCATATTGTATACACTTGATACTTGGAAGAATAAGAAAAACTCTCCTCTCTTGACCTCTCATGTCTTGTCTACTTTCTTGTTTATATTGTTACTCTTTTAGTTTAGTTTTACAATAACTTTTACATGATAGATAGAAAAGGAAAAAGAAGACCAAGTTGGTTGATTTAGTAAAGAATCAAAAAAATTCGTGAGTTTTTTTTTTGGTAAATAATGTTTTATTACCAAAGTGATATTTTCAGAGCAAATCAAGCCAACCGGCCAAAAATAAAATGCCCAGTAGTGATGCATGTACACTAAACTAGTCTATCTATCTATCTATATCTATCTATCTCTATATCTATCTATCTATATTATATTAAAAGTGTGAAGCACCTTATAATGTGGTTTGAACTTTTTGCCCTTCATTAAAAGTCTTCACTTTAGACAAAATCGTCTTTTCACTTTTCCCTAAAATTAATAAATGTGACTTTTCCATCCAATTAATGAATATATGAAAAATTATTATTATTATTAAGAAAAAAATTGGCTGAATAAATTTAAGGAAAAAAAACCCTTGAATAAATAAATGGGTTTCTACTACAAATAAAATACCTAAGTTTATGGGTAGGGTTTTATTTTTTTCTCCAATTATTGAGCTATTTTTCTTTTCGCCAAAAAATTCCAAGTCGGCCAACGAAATATTTTTGACCAATTTTAAAATAAAAAATTGATTATGGTAAGTGCATAGGAACTAGGATGGTAGACCTCCTATGAAATTCTTCCCTTTAATATTTATATTACATATTTTGACATATTTAGAAGTTTACCTTATATAGAACTTTGAGTATATAATAATTCTTTAATATTTAGGTCTTCGTTAATTGAAAATCAAATTCAAAATTATCATATTTGTAATGTCAAATATTATATATAATATATTATCCTCATGCCATAATTATAATCTTCCCTTCCGTTCTTATTGATCTCTTCTTTACATGAGTAGTTTTTATTATATTATTAATCTATATTTATGCAATATTAAAAGCATGAATGTTTTAGCTTTTTAAAATTTGTAATTGTTTCAATTATGAATAAATCATAAAATTTAGCATATCGTTATTATTTAATAATAGTCTCTAGTGATTTTTTTATACAGGCTCTGAATGTTATGGGATTCTTTTAGAGGTAATTTATTTATTTTCTTATCAGTTTAACTATTTTTCTTTCGTAGATGATGTTTCGCAAGCATATTTTTCTACTTGAAGAAGTAGTTAAAAAACATACCTCTTTTCTACAATCAATTATTCTTATTTTTATCTGTTAAATTGTTACCGTTCTTCTTCCAATATTGGAGATAATCTATCTATCTATATCTATATCTATCTATCTATATTATATTAAAAGTGTGAAACACCTTATAATGTAATTTGAACTTTTTGTCCTTTCTTAAAAGTCTCTCATTTAGATAATATCGTCTTTTCACTATTTTTCTCTATTTAATTATCTTTATAATATTGTTAAGAAAATTATTGTTGACTCCTAAAATATATGGTAAGAGGTATTAGGAGAGTTAATGTAGACTCTTAAAATACATGAAAAGAAGAATTAAAATAAGACTCCTAAAATATATGAAAAGAAAATTAGTGTTGGTAGGTTTTCCATATATCTACCCTAAAGAAAAAAGAGGAAAATATTTCTAACCATATGAAGAGTTCTTTTTTACTCTTACTTTTCGTTGTCATTGTAAAAGTTATTTTTTCTTACCGATTAATTCTTATGGTTTTTATTTTTTGCAGGTTATGAGAACCAATATATCAATTGTCAGGTACCTTCAAAATTATTTCATCTTCTCTTTTCATCATTGTTCCTTTGTACAAGTTTTCTTTATCTATCAATTTAACATTGTGTCACGTTTATGATACTACACGAAAGAGAAAATTAGTAATATAATTTGTCGTGTTTCTTTTTCAATTGAAAATTTCTAATGTATGTTGTCGTCGAAAGAAGTAATCAAAAGATCAAAGATTTAGCTACGAGCAATTTAGTGATGAAGTTCGTAACTAAGTCCTATTTTATTCTTAGTATTTGTTGTTAAATAAGGTGCACGTTTTGATCACGCGCAAAGCGCGTACACTAAATTAGTTATATTAAAAGTGTGAAAGATCTTATAATGTGATTTGAACTTTTTGCCCTTCACTAAAAGACTCTGCAATAGATAAAATCGTCTTTTTATTTTTTCCTCCAATTATTATACTATTATATTTATAATATTAAATATTGACTATATTAAATATATGAAAAGTTTTATTTCTGTACAAACTCCTACAATATATGGAAAGACTCCTAAATATATAAGAAGTAAAATATAGCTAAAGTTTTATTTACGTACAAACTCATAAAATATATAAAAAGACTCCTAAATATATGAGAAGAAAATTAAAACTTCTAATATATGAGCATCAAATATTTTGAAACGTATTTTTTAAAAAGAAAAGTCCATTAAGGCTATATTATTAATCTAAATAAATAAAAGGAAAATACAGGTTTACAAAGTTGAATTAAGGAAATGAAAGCATAAACGTCTAAAAAAAAGAAGAAGCTAAAACTCCTATGGTATGAGTTCAGTTTATTACTCATGTAATTCTAATATTGATAAATAAATTATGAAAGAAAAATAAAAATTTATTAAACTAGTTGATTTTTTTTTGGAAGAAAATATTTTGTACTTTTATAAATTGAGAATTATTCCTTTTTATAACAACACAATAGCATTTATGATGTAGTTCACTTTATTTTTATATTATTTTCTGCTTAACAAATGATGAAATTACTAGCAAAAATTATTTAACTGGTGACGTCTGATTTTATAAAGAACATGTTTCTGAATATTTTATTGATAGATTTCAGCATATACTTATATAGTCTAGCATTTAACTTGGCAAGCAATTTATATTTTTAATTTGTTCTGCTTATTAAACGTATCTTAAGTCGATAACTAACTTCATGTTCTTGATTTTGTTTTTCCTTACTCTACTAATTGGCAGAAAGCACATGAACTTTCAACATTAAAAGGTAACAGTGATTATGGAGCTAAATAAGTAGAAAAAGCAAGTAGTGGCTCCCCACATATGTAAGTAGCCAAATAAATCTACTGTTTATCTCTTTTCTTCTTTTTTTTTTTTTAATTTAATTTTGATTATATTATTTAATTATATATTTTCAAGATCATATTATAAGAAGAGAAATAACCATTTCACCACCAGTGAACATTTGCTCGAATTGTGTTTTCAAGTAATCAAGTCAAAATCGATGATGCTTGATTTTTCACTCCGCTTAGAGAATTGTATTTTCAAGTCGATTATGTCTAGTAGATATGCAATCTTGTTTCTGAATTGACCTTTTGAACAAATTGTATGCAACCATACATTGATTTCGTAAATTTTGGATTACTGCTGATTATATTAGCGATAGACTTTTGTCCATTATTTTGAATTATTTTGTTTATGAACTCACAAAATTTCAAAATGCTGTGTCCCAGACAAAAAATAGTGGACCCTATTTTGTTTTCATTTCTGATAATCTCAATTGGGTTGGTGAAACATTTGTAATTTAAATTTTTTTCCTTAAATTTTGTGTACGATCAAATGCCATTACATGAATTAAATTTTGTGTACGATCAAATACCATCACATGAATTAGAACATATGGAGTATTTGATATAAATCTTCTCTTCACACTATTATTAAATTGTCACGATCCAATTTCTCAGGCCATGATGACACCTACAACCCCTCAGTAGGCGAACCAATCTCCGTAGCCTGAAACGGTTAGTAATGTGCTACTACCTAATCCAACACACACAATAAGCAGAAATAAGCGAAAGCAGATATAGTAGAGAACAACGCGAAAGCAAGCAACCTAAATATATACATAAAGAAACTAAACCAACCCAAATACCTGGTATCTATAGTACATGAGCCTCTAATAGAATACAAGTGTTAGAGATATCAAAAGGAAATATATAACTGTCTCCTAATAAACAAAGAGTAGCAGTGCCAAAAGATGAGATGCGGTCAAGCCCCGATCGTCAGGAGCTCAAACCAGTCTCAAATATCCAAAAGTTACACGAGTCTCCATGCAGTTAACGACGAAAGCTCACACTAGAATCTGCACCAGAAAGATGCAGAAGTGTAGTCTGAGCACCAATTGTTAAGCAACGGGTACCCAGTAGGCATCATAGGCTGACTGAGCGCATATAAGATATAAAAGCAGTAAATAACAGATAATCAAGAAGCAGTCACAGAAGCAACAGAGGAAGTACACAGAAACTAGCACGGATAGAAAACAAAGAGAATACAAGCATGCTATGCTAGCCACAAAAGATATATATCACAAAAATAGGTGAGGAAAAGGAGAACGCACCTGGATCCTTGCAACAACAATATATATATATATATAGAGTTTAGGAAGAGTGACGGTATACCGGTAACCTCAAGTAAAAAGGGAAGGAAGGAATAGCAAGTAAACATACTCATGCTAGAAGCAATATTCTAACGAAATCATGCTAAACACACTCTTAAGATAAGAATAGACAGAAAACAGCCTCACAAATACCACCCTAGGATAAAATAATCTACACCATAAGAAATTGAAAAGCCACTAACCAGCACCATGATAAAATGGAATCCGCTAACTCACAAGTGCTAAGAAATCCACAAAATCAGTGCCTCAACAAGATAAACACCACTAATCCACCAATAATCGGAGGCCCAAACGACCAGTACTACACGAAGATAGCATCCGCTAAACCACCAATAACCGTAGGCCATAACAAGCTCTAAAATAGGATAGAAGTAATATAAACTACCTACAGTCCCAACGAGCATCCATACACCCGAGGAACACAATTAAGTAAAAACAAACCCTCCGACATCCTATACTATCGGAATGTACACTGAGCAAACAGCAAACAAAAATAGATCTGAATACAATAAGCATGATGTGATATGATATGATGGAATCGGTGTGATAGTAATCCTGTATGTACCTACCCCAGCATCTAAAGGCCCAGTAGGTAGGACCCATGGAGGGACGCACCCGCTATACCTCAACTCCATCGTATACCCCTCCTCCGGCACACTTAGCACGTAGCCCCTGGTCCGAATCAGCAGGGTCCATGGAGGTCCTCGACCACATACAGTAAAGAATGGGAAATCTCAAAATATAACCACTCGGAGTGTATCCAGGTCTAAATCAGTGATCAAAACCTCATAGTACGTGCCCAAAGTCTATTTAGGTCTAAATCAGTAGTAGTAATCTCAAAACCCCAATAAAGGGTGCCCGAAGTGTATCTGGATCTAAATCGGTAATCAAGTCTCAAAACCTCGCCACAAAAGGGTGTCCAAAGTATATCCGAGTCTAAATCCATACTAAAAACCATGTCTAGCATTACGACACAACCGAGTCTAGTATCAATATGAAAACCAGTGATAAAATCATCATAATATCCCATTTATTCCAAGAAGATCCATATAGTCAGTTTCAAATCCTTTTATAATCATTTATATCGAAAATGGGCCCTCGGGCCATGCAAAGTTTAGAAAATCATTTATAGTAGGCCCATAGCCAAAGTAGTAGTAAAACATGCAGAAAAATCCTTTGCATGAATAATATAATCGCAAACAAACAATAGTCCAACGGCTCACAATCAACCTATTGGCCCTGCACAGGCGCAATCAGCTCTACAACATAGATATCCAACCTAACCTAATATCTCGATGTCCAAAACTTGCGAACATTCCCAAATATCTCACCGTCTATGGTCCAAAAGCTTATACAAAGGCCGCACGGGGTCACAAGGTTAATATTACAATACTACATCAAATACTATAAATAGCGTAGGAAATAATACGGACAGAAGAGACGGACAAGGTCTGGGGTGCCAACCTAAAATAACCAATACAAGGATACTAATTAATGCAATTATAGCCTATATATGCAAAGTCTAATGTAGGAAAGACTGTAACCTATCTGTTGTCAGACAACTAGGTGTTGGAACGATGTCATTCAAGCTCGAACTGCTCCGATAATCCCTGAATCGAGAACAAACTATCAACAACATAATCTATGCATCAATACAAAGCTAACGGTACCCATATTGCTAAAAGTTTAGCTAGATCAAAATTCAGGTCAAAAGCGGGCATGTTGTCCTGCACCCAAAACTAAAAATAAAATACACCATGATATTTCCAACATTCTCGGGAGCGCATGCTCAAAATTTTAACGGAATTGGACCATCGGAAGGGCTCCAACACAGCCCATAAAAACTAGAATTAAAGAGGGAATTCAAACGAAAGATAACATAAATTAACGAAGAAATCTTACCAAAAGAAGCCGAGGAATCGACCACGGACCAAGAATTATTTACCTCCAAGCTTTAGGAATGAACAAGGGTGAAAATAGAGGTTTTGGGGTTCAACTTTAATGGAGGAAATATATTTGGGTGAAGGGGAAATGAATAGAAGGAGGAGATGGCCAGCTATAAGCTGCCAGTGCAGCCTGGGCGCACGCTGCCAGGCTCTGTGCACGCAGCCAGGCACACGCAACCCAGGTGCCATGTAGGCACATGTAAGGAGGGAAGGGGCATGGCTGGCACTGCTATGCATATGGGGACATGCCCACGCATGGGAGATAGCCATGCTAGTGCTGCCACAACCACCAGCAACAAGGCAACATGAAATTTAACTCGGATGGACCCTCGAGAATGCATCCGGGGTCCCGTAAATGCAAATGAGCTGAGCTATTCAACTAGAAATGATATTCTAGACTCAACGGAATTAATAAAAATCCCAACGAAGGTCGATTTTATGAAAAGTGGGCCCTGCGCCCAAAAACCAACTTTAAGCTAACTTTTCTAAAATGGAACTACATGGCCCAAAGCGAGTCTGAAAGCCTCGGGACCCGAACCAATGGTCCCTCTAGCCCAAAATCGACATTTCAAAGCTAACAGTGCTGACAATTTTTTTATCTGAGGCTGTCTTATCCTAATGTTGGCCAAAGTCAACCTTACAAGTCCAACTGGCCTGAAAGCATAGAAAGAGAGAGAAATTCAAATCGAAAGCTCCTGGATCCCGACTAAAAGTCCAACTAGACCTAACCCATGCTCCGGAGCTAACAGAATTGCCAAAATTCAATTTTGAGTACGTTTACCAAGAATATTAACCAAAATCAATGATTTCCCAAGTTTAAGCTCTAAAATAGAGAATCGACCATAAAGACCAAACGAACGGCCCGGGCACCGAACTATCGATCCCAGCTAGCCATAAATGACTTGGGACCTCTACAGGAAAGCTCTAACAGTAAAAATAAGGCGAAAATGAATTAATGACTGGAAGGGTCATTACATCATCCACTACTAAAAAAGACTTCCGTTTGTGAAAGTCAAGAAAAGGAAACACTGGAGACTCAAATGAAGGTGGATACTAATCCTGAACCACTCTCACAGAAACCCAGGTAGCCTCCTCGATCGGATGGCACCCAATGGAGCTAAGCCAAAGAAAAACCACCAAACCTTAACTCCTTACTAGCCAAGCTAGACTCCAACCTTTAACTCCAAAACTCCAAAGGTCTAGCAACTGAACCATACCTTTAAGAACTCAATTGGAAAGCACAGACATAACACCAAAACTAGGAGAACTAAGGAGATCAACACACGAAACCCGAAACCTTGTTACCACAACCAGGTCCACCTAGAAAACCACCAACCAAACCTCTAACTCATGAATCCATTGACCCGCAAAACCCTTATGTCTAACCTGAATACTCTGCACCATGACCATGAAGCTTCACCTAAGTCGAACACTCGAGCCACCTTCGAAGCATCAACTAACCCACCGGAGATCCATAATTCCCGTTGTACTCAACCTCAAATGATGTAACCTTTAAACTCAAACTCTATCCAAGCCAAGCTCTAGTCTACTAGCCTATGCCATCCAAGATAACAAACGGTAGCATATCCTCAAAAGCTGGAGTAATCTGCCTCGACTGACCATCAACCAATGAACGGATACCTTTGCTAAGATCAATCTTGATATCAAAACCCAACTGAACCAACCATCGGAGCCCAACTGGAACTAGCATACCAGGGTCAAGAATGACATGGATAAACACCCTGTGTCAAAGAAAAATCTCCTAACTGTAGAATGAAACCAACCTGGATGAACCGTGCCAAGTTTGAATTGTCTAAAAGTGAATGAACCAAGGCAACCTGCCCAAGAAGACCAAAACACAAAACCCAATTTCTGCAAAGAGTGTGGTAAGCCACGAAGTCTGTAGCCATCAACTAAGCTCTAAACTCTAAGAATAGTGTTGCTGCTCCAATTACTCGAACACCATTCATATTTAAGATCACCTTACTAGTATCACCTCAAAAAGAAGTCCACTATGCCGCGAATAGCAAGTCAAACCACCTTGTAGGCAAAGGAAGAGATGCCTGAAGTCCAAGGTTTCCACCTAGCTATTGAAAGTTTCATAATCTTTCAACCCACCCTCTGGCTCATAACACCCATTCTGCTGTACCAATATACAAACCACCAGCTCCAAAAAGAACTAACATATCATAACTCCTGGCCTACACTGGCAGAGCCTAACCAACGTTGGAATCCCATGCAATAGACAACCTCTCAGAGAATTGACCAAATCAAACCTCCAACTCTCGGAACACAAAAGCAGCCATCACTCTCAAAGTACTATCGGAATCCAAAGTAGCCCTGCTGGCCTCAACCCGTACAACCTGATCACATAACTCACACAACCGCCGCTCTTCAAACTGACGCTGCTGAATCTGTCCAACCAAGGTAAAATGGACCTCAACTCTATAAAAAACTCTACTGGGATCTGACAAGTCCAGCCTAATCAAATGGTTAGCCAAGGACTGGATGTCCAAGGCCAACGACCACTCTAAAACTGAAATAGAGAAGCTAAAATGTCCGTACGCTTTGACTTCTGTCTCAAAGATGCTACAACCGAAGAGAACCTCCCACGAACCATCTGAAGTAACCTGCTAGCCCATGATTCTGAAACTCAACCCCAATTGCCAATCAGTGCCTCCGTCGAACCCCTGAGTAGACTCATACGCCGCTGATGAACACTATATAAACTAGAGCTAACTAGGCTCTGAATCTACAATTTGCCCAATCCGTAAGTGTTGTTGGGGCTTAGGTCACCCCAAAAGATATAACAAGAAAATTACAGCTGATGCAACAAGCCCTCAAAGGTAGTACTGAAAATGGCCACTACCTCGATCTCTTGCTAGAAGGAAATCAGACCTCAAATTTATCTAAGAAAAATACCACTGCACTCTGTAGTCGGTCGAATCAAGTTATCCTTACACAAACCAAAGCATACCTTCAGTTTCCATCTCGGTCAGCTACTAGCAATCCATACATATAAGCAAGGAGTCATCTCTCTCCCTTTTGGAACCAAACAAAACCCTTACCAAACATACCCTGAACTTGACAAACTGTTTCTCAAAAGATCCTGGAGTTGTTCCCTTAGCTCCCACAACTCTACTAGCGATACTTAACAAGAAAGGAAAAGAATAGGCCGAATACCCTACTCAACCACAATTCCACAGTCAAAATTCAACCTAACGACAACTGGGGAAAACAAGGAAAATAACTCATACACCTGCCAACTTCCAAAACCAACCAAAATAACGAGGGTCGACTCTAACCTTCCGGGAAAAGCAAAACCATCTAGTACCCACTGGTACAACCAATACCACTCTCGTTAATACAAAAAGAACTTCCCTTGATACATAACCACTGGTACTACACCACACCAAAAGAAAGACTTCTAGCAACGCTAGATAACGACATAAGCAACAACCACCCAAAATCACTAGAAAGAGAGATAATCAAACAAAAACTGAAACCACATTGAGAATCGAAAATGAGGCTAACGAGACTTACCCGCGAGTCATAACTCTAGGTAGTCACCTCCTAAAGACAACACCCCCCATCCACTACTAAAAAGAGATAATCTACTGAGAAAACATATGCACAAACACTACAAACTCAAATAGTAAAGCAACCAAACAAGAAACAAGTAGGCATATATACATATACACGAAAAAGGTAGATTCGCAAAGCAACAACATCAGCACTTGATGATGGTAACAAAAAGCCGTACCTGCAACAATGATATCTGGAACCTCCACCTCTGGCCTACCAAGAGGCCATAGAACTGTCTGTGTCTATCACTAGACTAAGTAATTGATGCTGAAGTCTCGATCATCTTTCACCGAGGACAATCTATAGAAAAGTGACCAATCACTCCACAACTATAGCAACCCAATGAAGCCCTGCTCTGACGCACAGTGCCTGTTGACTCTGGACGGGTACCTGAACCACCTGGCTAAAAGCCACATCTAACCATCTGGGGACCACCCCTACTACTCGGCACACTACTTCTCGCTACCTGGGGACCACCCATACTACCTTGCACACCGCTACTAGCCGGTGGCACTAGAGTCCTGAGAGATAAAACCTGCTGACCCTGCTGATTGAGGCATGATCGTGTGGCAATTCCTAGCAAAGTGCCCACACTCACTGCACTGGAAATAGGCTCTACCAGATGAATTCTGGCGTGAAGATCTTGCTGAGCCTGACTGGACACCATAACCTACACACCCTGAATGCTAACCCCGGGAAACCTGACATGACAGCAACGCCTCTTACCACTACCTCCATAAGCATCGCGACATAACCCCTCTATAGCCCAAGCATGGTCAACCACCTGAAAAAGGTAGTCTAAACTGTCACCAAGTGCTTTGTCGCCAAACAGAGAGATGAAATCAATTCTCCAACGAAACTCTGAACTCTCTCAAACTCTGTAGGCACAGTCTTAACAGTGCGCTGAATCACCTCGTGAAACCTCGCCTCATACTCTAATATGACATACAACCCTGCTGAAGACTTGGAATCTAAACCTAACTGTAGCACTGCTCGAAGAACCGGGTACTTCCCCTACCTGTGCTACTGATACTCCCTCCAGAAGACTCGGAGTCCCAACCACAAGTGTCCTGAAGAACTGGGGTAGCCATAAATCCTACCGGAGGCTGGGCTGGCCCCAAACCCCCTAGCTGATGCGGTAAGCTCTCACTTTGAAATCCTGGCACTAGAGGAAACACTGAAGCAACAGGCATAGAAGCCTCATTGTCATCCGCTGTTGTACTCATCCTAGGCATCTGAGAAAGAATGGAACAAATGAAATTTATAAGTCGATAGGGTCATGAACGCACGATAAGGAGCCAAGAATATGGAACTTTCCTAATAATGCCCTGTAGCCTCCTGCAGATAGGATACGAATGTCAGCATATTGATCCACGAGACTCTACTTAGACACTTTCTCTTGTACCAATAACACTGGTTAACCTAGGACTATACCAAGCTGTCATGACCCGATTTCTCAGGTCACGATGGCACCTAAAACCCCCAGTAGGCAAACCAATTTCCATTTCCCGGAACGGTTAGTAATAGGATACTACCAAATCCAACAAGCATAAAAAGAAGAAATAAGCAGAAGCAGATATAAAATAGAACAACGCGGAAGCAAACAACCTGAAATAAACATAAAGAAACTAAACCAACCCAAAGACCTGGTATCGATAGTACAAGAGCCTCTAATAGAATACAAGTGCTAGACATAACCAAATAGAATATACAACTATCTCCGAATAAACAAAGAGTAGCAGTGCGGTCAAGACCCCGTCGTCAGGAGCTCAAACCAGTCTCAAATATCCAAAAGTTACACGAGTCTCCACGTAGTTAATGGTGAAAGCTCACACTAGAATCTGCACCAGAAAGATGCAGAAGTGTAGTTTGAGCACCAATTGTTAAGCAACGGGTACCCAGTAGGCATCATAGGCTGACTGAGCGCATATAAGATATAAAAACAGTAAATAACAGATAATCAAGAAGCAGTCACAGAAGCAACAGAGGAAGTACACGGAAACTAGCACGGATAGAAAACAAAGAGAATACAAGCATGCTATGCTAGCCACAGAAGATATATATCACAAAAACAGGTGAGGAAAAGGAGAACGCACTTGGATCCTTGCAACAATAATATAAATATAGAGAGAGTTTAGGAAGAGTGGCGGTATACCGGTAACCTCAGGTAAAAAGGGAAGGAAGGAAAAGCAAGTAAACATACTCATACTAGAAGCAATATACTAACGAAATCATGCTAAACACACTCTCAAGATAAGAATAGACAGAAAACAACCTCACAAATACCACCCTAGGATAGAATAATCTACACCATAAGAAATCGAAAAGCCACTAACCAGCACCATGATAAAGTGGAATCTGCTAACTCACAAGTGCTAAGAAGGCTACAAAACCAGTGCCTCAATAAGATAAACTCCACTAATCCACCAATAATCGGAGGCCCAAATCACCAATACTACACTAAGATAGCATCTGCTAAACCATCAATAACCGAAGGCCATAACAAGTTCTACAATAGGATAAAAGTAATATAAACTAACTACAGTCTCAACGGGCGCCCATACACCCGAGGAACACAATTAAGTGAAAACAAACCCTCCGACATCCCATACTACCGGAGCATACACTGAACAAATAGCAAATAAGGATGGATCCAAATACAATAAGCATGATGTGATATGATATGATGTGATCGGTGTGATAGTAATCCTATATGTACCTACCCCCGGTGCCTAGAGGCCCAGTAGGTAGGACCCATGGAGGGACGCACCTGCTATACCTCAACTCCACCGTATACCTCTCCTCCGGTACACTCATCATGCAGCCCCTGGTCCGGATCGACAGGGTCATGGAGGTTCTCGACCATATACAGTAAAGAACACAAAATCTCAAAGTATAACCGCCCGAAGTGTATCGGGGTCTAAATCAGTGATCGGAACCTCGTAGTACATGTCAGAGTCTAAATCAGTAGTAGTAATCTCAAAACCCCAATAAAGGGTGCCCGGAGTGTATCCAGATCTGAATCAGTAATCAAGTCTCAAAAACCCCCCACAAAAGGGTGCCCAAAGTATACCCGGGTCTAAATCCATAGTAAAAACCATGTCTAGTGCTACGGCACAATCGAGTCTAGTATCAGTATGAAAATCAATGATAAAAACATCATAATATCTCGTTTATTCTAAGAAGATCTATCAAGTCAGTTTCAAATCCTTTTATAATCATTTATACCAAAAATTGGCCCTTGGGGCATGCAAAGTTTAGAAAACCGTTCATAGTAGGCCCGCAGCCAAAGTAGTAGTAAAACATGCAGAAAAATCCTTTGCATGAATGATATGATCACAAACAAATAATAGCCCAATGGCTCACAATCAACCTACCGGCCCTGCACAGGTGCAATCAGCTCTACAACATAGATATCCAGCCTAACCTAAGATCTCGATGTTCGGGACTCGCGAACATTCCCAAATATCCCACCGTCTATGATCCAATGGCTTATACAAAGGCCACACGGGGCCATAAGGATAATACTACAATACTACATCAAATACTACAAACAACGTAGGAAATAATACGGACAGAAGAGATGGACAACGTCTGGGGTGCCAACCTAGAATAACCAACCCAAAGATACTAATTAATGCAATTATAGCCTATATACACAAAGTCTAAGGTAGGAAATACTGTAACCTACCTGTCGTCCGATGACTAGCTGCTGAAACGCCGTCCTCTAAGCTTGAACTGCTCTGATAATCCCCAAATCGCGAATAAACTATCAACAACATATTCTATACATCATATGAAGCTAACAATACTCGTATTGCTAAAAGTTTAGCCGGGTCAAAATCTGGATCAAAAGCGAGCTCGTGGGCCCTACACCCAAAATCAAAAATAAAATACACCACGATGTTTCCAATATTCTCGGGAGCGCGTGCTCAAATTTGAGCAGAATTGGACCATCGGAAGGGCTCCAAAACAGCCAGGAAAAATGAGAATTAAAAAGGGAACTCAAACGGGAAATTAACGAAGAAATCTTACCAAAAGAAGACGAGGAATCGATCACGGACCAAGAATTATTTACCTCCAAGCTTTAGGAATGAACAAGGGTGAAAATGGAGGTTTTGGGGTTCAACTTTAATGGAGAAAACATTTTTGGGTAAAGGGGAAATGAGTAGAAGAAGGAGGAGATGGCCAACTATAAGCTGCCAGCGCTGCCTGGGCGCACGCGGCCAGGCGCTACGCACGCGACCGGCCCAGGCGCACGCGATCGGGCCAAGGCGCACGTGGCCCAGGCGTCGCGTAGGCGCATGCATGGAGGGAAGGAGGCCGACTAACACTGCTTTGTGCGCGCGGCTATGCCTACGCGTGGGCGACGGCCATGCTGGTGCTGCCACAACAACCAACAACCAGCAACATGAAAATTAACTCGGATGGACCCTCGAGAACGCATTCGAGGTCCCGCAAACACAAGTGAGCTATGCTATTCAACTAGAAACGGCTTTCTGGACTCAACGGAATCGATAAAAATCCTAATGGAGGTCAATTTAACGAAAAGTGGGTCCTGCACCCAAAAATCAACTTTAGGCCAACTTTTCCAAACGGAACTCCATGGCCCAAAGCGAGTCCGAAAGCCTCGGGACCCAAACCAATTATTCCTCTAGCCCAAAATTGACATTTCGAAGCTAACAACACTGACGAAATTTTCATCGGAGACCGTCTTTTCTGAATGTTGACCAAAGTCAACCTTACAAGCCCAACTGGCCTGAAAGCACAGAAAGAGAGAGAATTTTAAATCGAAAGCTTCTGGATCCCGACTAAAGGTTTAACTAGACCAAAACCCACGCTTCGGAGCTAACAAAACTGTCAAAATTTGATTCCGAGCACGTTACCAAGAATGTTGACCGAAGTCAATGATTTCCTTAGTTTACGCTCTAAAATAGGGAAACGGCCATAAAGACCAAGCGAACAGCCTGGACATCGAACTACCAGTCTCAGCTAGCCATAAATGACTTGGAACCGCTACAGACAAGTTCTAACAGTACAAAGAAGGCAAAAAATGCATTAATGACCGAAAGGGTCATTACATAAATTCTTTTAACTAGATATCAAATTATAAAAGTAATGATGAAAGGACACTTACACATTAAGCTCAACGAAAAAATTTTAGAGAGGAAAAATATATTGTTTTTTATAATTTTGTTATCAATTTTATATCAAGCATATTCTGTTAATTAATTTCACAAAAAAAAAAGATAATCGACTAACTCCAATAATAAGAGACAAAACTTGAAGTCTCAATACGGCGAGGCATGTGAAAATAAGCTAGCTTACGAGCTTTCATTTTTTCTTTGATACTTATAATTATATAACTCAAATATATTGTTTAATACAATAGGGGGTCGTTTGATAGAACCTATAAGAATAATACTAAATAGGGTGTATTAGTAATGCTGAAATTAGTAATGCTGAGATAGTAATATTGAGATTAGTTATGCTGGAATTATTTTTTTATGCAACATTAGATTTGATGTATTAAAAATAACATGCATTGTAATATTTTTTAGAAAATTATTTGCTTACAAAAATACCCTCTACATTTTATAACTTTGTGTATTTTCTTTGCAAAATTTTACTATTCATTCTTAAGAATAAAAAATAAAATAAAATTAATATTCTCACTTAAATTATTTGAAAGAAAATTATCATGTTATTAAATTGAATTTTTTTTTACCTCAAAGCATACTTCAATTATTTATGAATAAAACAAGTTACAACACCACAAGGTTTAAAGAAAACCCAATAAACTGCTAATCTAGACATAAGCAACAAAGAATTGATAACAAAATGTTTAAGAAAAAACCCAGGTTTTCCCTCACGAGTATTAAATGGCAGCTACCATACATTCATAAAAATATCCTTTTCATAGAATTCAAACAAATAACACTACCATCTTTCTTTCATCAACTAATGAAACAATTTTTACAACAACCGTTATACTTCAATTTGGGTTTCATTTTGATCAATATAACAAATCCCCAAAACTTATTGTCTCTATTTAAACAATCAAATCATCAATGATTTCTATAATTTCTCTAGAAAAATTGAAAAGGATTTGGATAAGTTTGGAGGGTGGGCATTTTTGTCTTTTAACACACTTATCCCATGTATTAAAACCTTGGTATTACTAATACCATGGATAGCAATATATTAGTTATACACCCCATAATACTTAATAGGGTGTATAACTAATACATGTATTAGTTATACATAGCATCAAAATCCTACCAAACAAAGGATAAAATAATACCACACATAATACATGTACTATTTCTTCTAATACCTCCTACCAAATGATCCCTAATAGTTATGTAATTTTTTTAAAATTGGGTATTTAATAATAATGTACACCGTAACAGTTTATTCATTTTATATACGTTTTTAATGACAAACTCGGTACAGATGTGCAATGCGCGTAAGCTAAACTAGTTATATTAAAAGTGTGAAAGGTCTTATAATATGATTTGAATTTTTTACCGTTCATTAAAAGTTTTCATAATAGACAAAATTATCATTTACTATTTCTAAAAATTATTATTCAATTATTTAGTAAAAAATAAAATTTTACATGATAGATAGAAAAGGAAAAAGAAGAACAAGTTGGTTGATTTAGTAAAAAATCAAAAAAATTCGTGAGTTTTTTTTTGTTTTGGGTAAATAATCTTTTATTACCAAAGTGATATTTACCGAGCAAATCAAGCCAACCGGCCAAAAACAAAATGCCCAGTAGTTGCATGTGCCCCTTTTCGTGAGTTTTTTATAAGGAAAAAAGTTATGGAAAAAAAATATGAGGGTATGTTTAGTGGAAAAAATTATGGATTTTTTTTTGTGAGTTTTATAAAAGGAAAAATATTATGAAGAAAAATAAAAAACTTTTATATTTAGGTAACTATTTTTTGAAGGAATAAATTTTGAAGTTTTATAAATTGAGAATCATTCCTTTCTACAATAATAAAATAATAACATTCACAATATAGTCCTCAAATGAAGTTTTATTTAGGGAAATTATTCTCTCAATAGTTTCGATCCCAACAACATGTTATGGAGTTCATCGGTTTTGTGGTTTTTTTTTACTTTTTCTTTACATGTTTGACATGTGAAAATTTAACAAGGTTATTTGAATTAGTTAATGTTATATTGATTAATTTGATTGACTTTTGAATTTGCACCTGATTTTTTCTTTCTTAATTGTGTTTTCGTGCATTTGAAATAATTTCAGGTATTTATTCCAAGATTTTAACTGTCAATTAAAAATTTATTTTCATATATTTGTTGTTAGCTTAGCTCATAATCGTGATTATCTCATAATCGTGGTTATCAACTTATTCGAGTTAAGAATTGATTTTTTTTTGCAGTGCACCTAATTGTTCAAATCGAAGAAAATATTATATTTTGTTTAAAGTAAATTGTTGATTTTCAATAATTTATTCATTTTTTATATATTGTATATTGATTAACGGCTTAATGTGATGCACACGTGCAATGCACGTACACTAAACTAGTGAAAAAAAATGTTAAAATTTATAATGTAAAATAAGTCATAGATATTTATGTTGCTATAAATCATTTTATTAAGAGTAAATTATGAAACTTAAAGTTGAATGAAACAACTTTACGATTATAATGTGTTCATATATATATATACTAGTTAAAGAAATGCCCGTGCTAAGCACAGGCCCAACAAATATCATTTTAATTTGTTTGTTTCACTTTTTTGAAATCCGTTTAAGAAATAATGACTCTTTTCTTTCCCAACCAAAATTTCCTTCGTTCATATTTATATGTGCAATATTGACTTGGCATACTCCTTAAGTATAATAAATAGAATGATAATTTTATTACATTACAAATATAACAAATTCAAAGTTTCAGAAAATGAATAGTATTTAATAATACGGATATCATGAATATAAAATAATAAATTATCTTTTAACAAGTAAAATAAACATCTATTTATAATATAGTGATTAAGTAAAAATAAATGAAATATAAAATAATAAATTATCTTTTAACAAGTAAAATAAATATCTATTTATAATATAGTGAACAAGTAAAAATAAATGAAAAAAGTATAAATATAATTTTAATATTACAACATTGAAAAAACAAATGAAGAACAAAAGATTCAATGGCCCAAGAAGGGCCCAGAATTTCATAAAATTATCTACATATGTTTAGAAGATATCCACGGCAGAACGTTATAGAAGATATTCACGGCAGAATATGAGATGACCAAACTACCCTTTAGAAATGAAGTTAATTCCGGGAAGCAGGCACGTTGAAGAGGTGCCTGCTTTTCCATTTATTAGATATAATAATTATATATATATATATATATATATATATATATATATATATATATATATATATATATAAAATTATGTCATATAAATTAAAACGAATAAATTAACAAATACTATTTACAAAAAATTATAATAGTATGTTGGGTTCGTGCTCAGCAGGGGCATCACAGTACTAGTCACTCTATATAATAAAGATTCATATGTAATCTGATAAAATAATAATCCAATAATATGTTATAATAGGTCAAATTACACCGACAATAAAATTTCCTTTTACATTATTCGTACGAATAACTTTAAATATCTTCTTGTTTATCGGCTATTCTAGACTGACATAAAAAGATACATGGAGGAGTAGTACTCCACTTTTTCATACCAATTGGTATGGGAGGGGAAGTTCTTTTGTAATAACCACCTGAGACAAAATAATATCTGAAAATCATTAAAAATAAGTGTATAACTCATATTAACTAAACTTGAAGAAGAAAAACAATCCAAAGCCTTGATAGTATTCTAATATTTTCCTTCAATTAAAATCTTAATAACTTTGTAAGATAATCTCAAATCGAGAAACTTTTACTTGCATTATATATTATATGGTCGTTTATCAGAAATGATAACATTTTAAAATTGTACATAAAAAATCCTTTTAAGCTCTCTCTTTCATACTTGAAGTATTCAAAGTACTTCAAAAAACTTCTCCACAAAATTATATTTATTATAGTGTGAATATTAGGCAGATATATATTTCTTGGTTTTAATGGGATGCATTAATTGTAAGCAATAACTATGGTAAATTGGATATATATATAAATACTCTCTTTCTTCATGTTTAATTGTCTACGTCAGAAAAAGAAAAATATATTTTTCGTATAAAGGATAAGTGAAATAGAACGGAGGGAGTAACTTTAAAAGTTAAATTACGGTCAAGATTTATTTTCATAGCATAATATCGAATCTAATAAAAAACTATACGTTTTTATGTTTTTAAATGTTGAGTCTCCATGTCATATTATTTATATTGTATAAAATAAATACCTATTTAATTTATTTCCAACTTGTATAAAAATAACCAAGGGTAAATGTTGAACACTTCACCATAAAGAATCAGTTCGATATCATTAATTTCTTTGTGCCCTCCCTTGTCCTTCTTGAAAGTTCCCACGGCTACAAGCCTAACTTTTTAGACACTATTTGGTTCATCATCAATGAAGTTACATTGACTAAACACTAGTTTTATTTTCTTGACAACGACTAACAATTAAATTAAAATAGTGTGACGTTATATCACATTGTGCAACTAGAACCAAGTAAAAAAAAAGGAGACGAAGAAGAAGAAGGAGGAGTATTGGTTTTAAAATTAGATGTGCTCCTGAAATCCCTCTACTTATTATTTCTCTTTTTTTTTTTGGGGAATATCTCCTGAAGAAGGGATTTCAGGATTTTTTATTCTTTTTTTAGGAAAAATAAAACCAATTATGATTATAAATTCTCTTTCCTTCAAGAGAAAAGTAAAATAACTATATGGTAAAAAAAATTAGGACAAAATCATAACAATTCTCCCCTTTAGCCTGAATTTTCTTGATAAAATCTGATCTTCCTTCTTCACATGCATCATCTTCATCACTGTTGCTTGTCATGATTAAAAATAAGGTTAAAAATATTATTATTTAAAAAATATTTTATTTTTATTTTTAAAAATGAAGCAACATGAATGTTGAAAATATGGTTGAACTTCGTCTCCACATATAGTACTCCAGACATTTTTTCTTGACAACAAATTTTTATTATCGTCAAATCAGCTACAACTTGATCTGAACCCAACTCGAACCTATCTTCAACATTGTTGAACCATTGGCTCTAATACCACTTATTGAATTCGAAATAATAGGGCGTCACGCGAAAAATAATAATTGCAAGCTTTAAACAATGATAAATCATATAACAAAGAAAAGTGTAGTGAAAGAGGCATAATATTTTAATATGGTATGGTAAAAACAATCCAAATTTTGAAATTTGCTCTTTTCTCTCTCTAGGATAACCATAACCTTAACACAGATTTTGCTTTCCATGATAGCAACCATGGCCGTCGCCCAACCACTAAAAGTTGGTCAATCTATAATTCCTATACGTTTGCCTACCCTTACACAAGAATTTGCAAAACCAAAATCATCTAGCGATTCAGATAAGAATTATGCAAAATTTTTGAAGCCTCATATGTTGAATAATGTTACATAGAATCCCCATATCCCCATTATATCGATTCCCATGAAATCCATGACGATGCTACATGGGGAACCTTATATAAAATGAACTGAAGCAGAAGTTGACAAGATGGATAATATTGAAAATCTTCAACATCCATTCACAGAAAATTCCAATGGATGGCCCAAATTAGATTAATTAAGAACCACCATCCTAACTCAATGTAATATCAAAGGGGATTGTCAGATTGATTTATTTTACAATCGACACATATTATTAGATTAACTCTAAAAGAAGATTTCATTAACCTAACTTCCAAGTCGAACTCTACATTAAAAGCATAGGATGAGAGTCCTTATCAAATGAGACCTTTCGTTTATGACTCTAGATTTATGATTGAAGAGGAAACCTCGAGGGTTATGGTTTGGATATCATTTTCTAATCTTTTGCCAACTTACTTTGTAAAGGAATCACTATTCTCATTGTCCACTGGTGTTGACACTCCTTTACATCTAGACATGATCACAATTAATAAAACTAGACCTAGTTATGCTAAGGTCAAAGTTTTAGTTGATTTATTAGTAGATCTTCCCAATCATGTTAGAATGGATATTGAAGATGAACAAACAAGAGCAATAAGGAGAGTGAAGGTGTACATCCAATATGACTACTTGCCCAAGTACCGTAGGGAATACAAACTATGACATAATCTCTATAAGTGCAGTATATTGCACCCAGAATTGGCTCCAAAGAGAAGTGAAGAGATGACACGATCCGAAATTGGGCCATGATGGCGCCTACTGGAACCTTCCAATAGGCAAGCCAAACTCAAGAGAAAAACACGATAAAAACAACTAATACAGGTAAAGCGAAAGTAAGATAACGATAAGAAAAAGGGCCACAAGTATAAATATATACATAACGGTGTAAAATAAACAAAAATGGGCCCTAAAGAGACCAAGAAAGATGACGTAAATACATAAGAACTAAACTCTGGACCTGGTGTCACCGGTACAAGAGTATCTAACAGAAATAACACTATACAGCGTACTACTGTCTACCAAAATACAAAATAAAGATAATATGAGTAGAAGAGAAACAGTAAATCTCCGGACGCCAGGAGGTCACCACGATCTGAACAACAACTGATTTCAAATGAGTACAAATCAGTGAGGGTGACTCGTACTAGGTGCTGCATCAGAAAAAAATGCAAAAATATAGTATGAGTACCAAAACACGGGGATACTTAGTAGGCATCATAGGCCAACCGAGCTCATATGATAATATATAATATAAAAAATACAAAGGTAAAACGGAAATGAAAACTAACCTACATTATCATACGCCACAGGATAATGGTGAAGATAATGATAATAAAGACAAGGATAAACACTTAAATACAAATACAGGAAAATGCAACGCAGTAGGGATGCTATAATGCAGTAAAAGCCCAGAATTTTACCTCGGACCTGCCCGAAATCTTACATAAAATGTAACTGTAAATAAATATGAGTCTGGAATCTTACATCGGACATAAGGGCTAAAAATTAACGCATAAAGAAATCAGAATCTTATATCGGATCGAGTAGTAGAAAATAGACCAAAATCTTGCATTAGACCGAGTAATAACAATAAAATAGTCTTTCTATCCTCGGGAAACTAGTGAGAAAACTATGCAATCAAATCTGAAATCATAATAATAAAGTGGAAAACCTGTTTCAAAAGCAGAAAATCCAGTAATTTCCTCAAAACTAAGTCAATTTCCATGTATATGCGTGCATTACTATATGTATGAGTCATCACGAGGGCATACATGCACAATATCCAGGGTAAAGGCACCCTCCAAACAAGTAAAACTAATCTGGAACTCCATTCAACCTCAAGTTATGGCCTCGAGCCCATAGTTACATAGTAAATGGAAAGAAAACACGGAAAATGGGGTGATAAAGTAAGATCGATAATAAAAGCTTACTCTACCATGAAATCCTCCTCGAACCTATACTGAGGATTTTAGCCTATCCATACTAGAAATACGGTAACCTAAACTAAGGATAAACAAGATACTACTATTCTATGGTCCCAAAAATGGACAATAATTTAGGAGAAGGATTTAAAGCCTAATTTACCCTACTATCTACACTAACATTCATACAACTTATAAAATATAAAAATCTAACTGAGCTAAGTCTAAAAGAGGTAAACCGTAATCTACCTCAAGGCCAAACTGCAATCACGGACTATTACTCGAGAGCCTTTTCCTAACAGAGTGCCTCGAAATGCTGCCACACTATAAAAAATATAATCTAGGTGTCAAGACAAAAATAATAACACTCATATTGATATAAGGAATTTTGGGCCAAAAATTAGGTCGGAAATTGGTCCTCGGGGTCCCCTTACAAAATTAGCAACAAATTTTACAATTATGCTCCCAATGAGATGTAGGGTGCATGCTCCAAATTTGGATGGAAAGGGAAGTGGATTCTGCCTCAAATGGTCCAAAAATGTCACTTTAAAGTGACGGGGAAAACATGCAAATGGAGACTCTAACCAAAACAGAAGATGGAATTAACGACCACACGCGTAATAGAATGTTAGGGGGGAAGAAAGTTACCTTAATTGATCAGGAAAATGGCAAGAAAAAGGGGAAACTCTCTCTTGGACGAGCTCAACAATGGAGGAAAAATATGTTCTAACACTTAGAAAATGAAGAAGAAAGTACATTTAAATGTACAATGATCATCGCTCTTGTGAAGAAAGAAGCACATGAGCAGCGATGCCACATCAAAAATAGAGCACAGGAGCAGAGGTCAACAAAAATCTCCAGCTCCGTCGGAGCGGCCATAATACAGCAGGCGCAATCCTGCAGTGGCGGGGAAAGCTCGTAGGAGCAGAGGCTTCTGATGTCAGCCTCCTTTTGAGCTGCGGCTTCCTCTCCGCAGGTGCGTATCCGCTGGTGCAAGCCAATCACCACAAGGGCAGGTGCACCAGCACCAGCTGTACCAACACATTTCCAACAATATCAAAGTCTTCGATTAGACTCTCGGGATTCGTTCAGAACCCCGTGAACACAAACTAAATATGCTACCCAACTAAAACTGATATTCTGGACTCAACAGAATTATTGAAATGACCAATGGATGTCATCTTGGTAAAATGTTGACCGAAGTCAGCACTTTGTCTATTTTACCTAAAAGTTATCCAAGTGCCCAAAATGAGTCCAGAAGCCTTGAGACTCAAACCAAAAGTTCCACTAGCCTAAAGTTCACATTTCAGAGCTAATAAAATTGACAAAATTTTTATTCGAGACCGTTTACCCTAAAGTTGACCAAAGTCAAATATTTCATCCTTAAAAGTTTCAAAATAGGGAAACTCTTCTAAAACTTGAGCGAATGTTGCGGAAAGCGTTTCACCCATCCCAGCAAGTCAAACTATCTATAAGGAAGCTACAAGAAGGGTCAAAACTGTAAAAATATATGAATATAAGAAAATGACCATGAGGGTCATTACAACATCTACTACTAAAAAAATTTTCATCCTCAAAAGTTAAAGGAAAAAAGGTACCTGAAGACTCGAAAAGGTGGGGATAACGGGTCCGCATGTCATGCTTGGTCTCCCAAGTAGCCTCCTCGAAAGGATAATGCTGCCACTGAATCTTAACTGACAGAATATCCTTAGACTCAACTGTCTAACCTGCCTATCCAAAATAGCAACAGGCTCCTCCTCAAAAGCTAAAGACCCATCCAACTGTACCGAATCCCACTGAAGCACGTGAGACTCATCCAGAACATACCATCTTAGCATAAAAACATGAAAAAAGGTGAACACCTGAAAGAGTAGGAGGCAAGGCTAACTCATATGCTACCTCTCCAATGTGGCAAAAGATGTCAAACGGCCCAATGAACCTAGGGCTAAGCTTGCCCTTCTTCCCGAACCTCATCACGCCCTTCATGGGCGACACGAAGGAATACTCGATCATCAACCATAAACTCTAAGACTCTAATCCTCCACTCAACATAGCTCTCCTGCCTACTCTGGGCAGTACAAAATCTCTTCTGAATAACCCAAACTCAATCCATAGAATCTCGCAATAAGTCAGTGCCCCATGGTCTAACCTCGAAAGCATCAAACTAACCCACCAAAGACCTGCACCGCCTACCATACAATGCCTCAAATAGAGCCATCTGAATACTGGAGTGTTAGCTATTATTATACACGTACTCTGCCAAGGCTAAGAATTGGTCCCACTCACCTCTGAAATCAATAACGTAAGCCCGCAACATATCCTCTGGAACCTGAATAGTATGCACAAACTGACCATCAGTTTGTAGGTGAAAGTAGTGCTACGATCAATGTGGGTACCCAACTCTCTCTGAATAAACCTTCAAAAACATAAAGTAAATTGAGTACCACGGTCATAAATGATAGAAATAGTCACCCAATGCAAATAAACAATCTCACGGATGTAGATATGAGCCAACCTCTCTGAACTGTATGAAGTCTAAACTGGCAGAAAGTGAGCAGACTTTTTCAAACTATCCATGATCACCCAAATAGTATTGAATCTCTGCAAGGTGCGTGGAAAGCCTACCATGAAGTTCGTAGCTATTTGCTCCTATTTGCACTCCGAAATAGGTAGCCTCTGGGTCAAACCACCTGACCTCTGTTGCTCGTACTTTACCTGCTGATAGTTCAAGCACCTAAACACGAATCCTGAGATATCTTGCTTCATCCTACACCACCAATAGTGCTTTCTCAACTCACGATATATCTTAGCTGCCCTTAGATGAATGGGATATCTAGAACAATGGGCCTCCTCTAGGATTCTGAGGTAAGCTTGAGGCATGAACTCCACACTAAATCTCTAGCTCTAGGAACACAAATATGACCCTCAATTCTTAGAATACCCTTCGAATCTAAGGTTCCCTTCCTAGCCACGCTGCTCAACACCTTATCATGAATAATCCTCCTCCTCACATCATCAAGCTGCTGTGCTAGAATCTGCTCTAACAATGACAATCTAGCCTCAACACAAGCAAGAATGTAGCCTGGCTAAAACTTTTCAAGTCTAACAAACCTGTTAGCTAAGGGCTAGATGTCCAAAGCTAAAGGTCACTCCTTTGCTGCCAAGAATGCCAAACTACCCATACTCACCGCCTTCTGGCTCAAGGCATCCGCTACAATATTTGCCTTGCCTGGGTGATAGAGAATCGATATGTCATAGTCCATCAGTAACTCCAAACACCTGCCTATCTCAAAATTAGGTCCTTCTGGTTGATGATGCACTGAAGACTATGATTGTCAGTGAAGATCTCACAATGCATGCGATACATATAGTTCCTCCAAATCTTTAACGCGAAGACTACCGCCGCTAACTCTAAGTCATGAGTAGGGTAGTTCCTCTCATGAACCTTCAGCTATTTGGAAGCATAAGCAATAATTCAGCCCTGCTGTATTAATACACAATTCAAACCAACTTTGAAAGCATCAAAGTAAATAGTAAACCCCTGGCCCTCAACCGAAAGAGTAAGAATTGGATCTAAAGTCAATAAGGCCTTAAGCTTCAGAAATCTCATCCCACACTCGTCAGACTACTAGAAAGGGACATTCTTCTAAGTCAATCTTGTCAACAAAGCAACTATAGAAGAAAATCCCTCCACAAATTATTTGTAGTACCCTGCTAACTCGATGAAACTACAAACCTTGGTAGGAGAAGTAGGCCTAGTCCAATCACGAACTGCAGCGATCTTCACCGAATTTACCATAATCCCATCCTTGGACACCATGTGCCCTAAGAATTCCATGGAATCAAGCCAAAACTCACACTTAGTGATTTTGGCATACAACTGCTGATCTTGTAAAGTCTGAAACACAACTCTCAAATATTTCTATGCTCCTCCTTACTCCTTGAAAAAACCATAATATTATCAATGAATACTACAATAAAGGAATCCAAGTAGGCTCTGAACACATCATTCATCAACTCCATAAATATTGCTGGGTCATTGGTTAACCTAAAAGACATAACTAGGAACTCATAATAGCCGTATCGAGTCCTAAATGTAGCCTTTGGGATGTGTGCATCCCTCATCCTCAACTGATGGTAACCCAACCTCAAATCTATCTTTGAGAATACTGCTGCACCCTGTAGCTAGTCAAATAGATCATCCATATGCGGCATCAGATATATGTTCTTAATGGTCACCCTATTTAGCTGCCTATAGTCAATACACATGCGCATGGAATCGTCCTTATTTTTTTACAAACAGAACCGGAGCACCCCACAGAGACACACTTGACCTAATAAACCCCTTACTCAAAAGATCCTGGAGCTGCTCCTTAAGCTCCCTCAACTCAGCTGGTGCCATACGATATAGCGGAATAGAAATGGGCTGAGTGCTCGGCTCAATATCAATACCAAAGTCAATATCATAATCAGGAGGGAAGGCCCAGTAAATCAGTAGGAAACATGTTCAAATACTCACAAACCACTGGAACTGACTCAATAAGAGGTGTGATGGAACTAGTATCACAGAGATAAGCAAGATAAGCCAAACACCCCTTCCCTACCAGCTTCTAGGCTCTTAGAAATGATATCACTCCTCTCGGCATGTGGCTATCGGTACCCTTCCATACAATAGGAGGGATACCAGGCATCCATAGAGTAACAGTCTTAACAAAGCAATCCAAGATCGCATGTTAGGGAAATAACCAATCCATGCCTAGAATCACATCAATGTCAACCATATCTAGCACAACCAGGTCTACCCACATGTCATACCCCTTGATAGTCACCACACAAGCCCGATACATATAATCTAATACTAAGGAATCTTCTATTGGGATAGCTACATGCATAGGCATAGACAATAACTCACAAACAATCTCTAAATAACTAGCATAATAAGCAGATACATACAAAAATACATATCTCAGATCAAACAATACAAAAGCTGACTGATGACAAAGAAAGATCATACTTGTGATGACATCATCTAAAGCCTCAGCCTCCGGCCAACCTGGGAATGCGTACATGTGGATCTGCCTACTATGACCACTTGATCGCCCAGACTAAGGACCACCTCGAGCACCCTAGAGACCACCTCTACTACCCTGCATACCACTTCTAGTTGATGGCACTAAATCCCTGAGGGCTTGAACTATCTGACCCTACTGATTGCCGTGCCTGAGTCTAGGACAATATCTAGAAAAGTGACCCAGTACACCACACTTGTAAAAACCTCTACCTATGATAGTCCATGGAGAAGAACCCACTGAACTCGACTAGCCACCATGAACTGAATACCTGGAATATACACCATGGGAAATCTGACGTGAGAAGTTTGACCTGAACCCTGGCTGCCCTGACCACTCTGATCTAAATACCCACTCTCAGAAATCTGAAGTGTAGTCTGAACAGGCCTGCTAGGCTGGAGGCGCTGCTAGTGCTGACCCCTACCGAAGAAGCCTCTACCCCTTGGCTGTAAACCACTGAATCCACCCTAATAGCGGTGCCTCTTATCGCTGCCTCCGTAGGCCTCGCGACGAATATCCTTGATAGTACTGGTGTGATAAATGATGGTAAGAAAAGTATCCCCTAATGCCACCAACTACTCTGTAGCCAACAGAAGCTGTAGACTCAACCCTCTAACAAAGCAATGCACCCTCTAGTGCTCGGTGGATAGAATCATAGTGGCATGCCTATCCAACCCATGAAAGCAGATCTCATACTCTAAAATAGTCATAGAGCCCTACTCTAACCCAGTGAACTCATCCCTCAGCCACTCCCTCAAACTGCACGGTACATACTTCTCCAAGAAAGCCTCAGAGAACTGAGCCTAGGTCATCAAAGGTAACCCAGCTGGCCTACAAGCAATATAAGACCCCCACCACTGCTTCCCTGTGCCATCCAACTGAAATGCAGTATAATATGCTCCGTGTGACTCTACCAAACTGATATTATGAAACCTCTCTTGGCAATTGGTCAAGAACTCATGAGCACCCTCAATTGGAGCACCAAAAAATCTTGAAGGACTCAATTGAATGAACCTACTACCCATCATCTTCTGCTCATCAGAAGACATAATCGGCCTAGATGGAATAGGCTAAGCGACCATCGGAATAGGCAACACCTCTAATCGGGGAGTCACAGTAGCAGGCTGCGCTCCTAAACCTTGTGCCGCTTCCTGGGCTGAAGTTTGAGCCTCATCTCGAATTTGTGAGACACTAGGAGTACCAGTCAAAGCGTCGGGCTGTGACATGCCCTCAAGAAAACCAAGAAGATAAACCAAAGTGTCCTGCAAGACTTGTGTATCCATAAAACCTATCAATTACTGGGTTGGCCCCACACCCTCCATCTTATGCTGAATATCCTCTAACTCAACTGTTGGCTCTGGTGATGGCTCCCTAGCCTGGTCCTGAGCTGGCGCTGCAACCTATGCCCTACCTTTACCTCTAGGTCGACCTCTTCCCCATTCCCTAGCTGAGGCTCTAACGGCAGGTTGATACAAAGAGTAAAACAAATGAAATTTAGAAGTTGATAGAGTCAAGGATGCACGATAAGGAAGCAATAAGATATAATATTCCTAAAAAAGCCCTATAGCCTCCCATAGATAGGATACGGACGTCATCGTATCGATCTGCGAAACTCTACTAGACACTTGCTTATTGGTAAGACCGGTGAACCTAAAGCTTTGATACCACGTTGTCATGACCCGAAATCTGGCCATGATGGTGCCTACTAAAATCCCCTAGTAGGCAAGCCAAACCCAAAAGAAAGAAACTATAAAAACAACTAAGACATGTAAAGTGGAAGCAAGGAAAAAGGCCACCATTATAGATATATACACAACAGTATGAAATATACAAAAATGGGCCCTAAAGAAATCAAGAAAGATGACTTAAACACGTAAGAACCAAACCCTAGACCTGGTGTCATCAATACAAGAGCATCTAGAGTACGGAAATAATGCTATAGAAAGCACTACTGTCTACCAAAATACAAAATAAAGGTAGTATACGTATAGGGAAAGCAGTAAATCTCTGGAAGCCAGGATCTCACCATGATCTGAACACCAGCTAGCCTTGACGAGTAAAAATTAGTGAGGGTGGCTCGTACAAGGTGCTGCATTAGAAAAAGATGCAGAAATATAGTATGAGTATCAAAAGGTGGGGTACTCAGTAGGCATCATGGGCCGATTGAGCTCAGATGATAATATATAATATAAGAAATATGAAGGTAAAATGAAAATAAAAACAAACCTACAATCTCATATGCCACAGGATAATGGTGAAGATAATAATAATAAAGACAAGGATAAATACTTAAATACAAATACAGGAAAATGCAATGCAGTATGGGATGCTATGATGTAGTATGCGGCCAATGTAGTGAAATTCCAAAATCTTACCTTGGGCCCACCAATAATCTCACATCGGATGTAACAGTAAATAAATACGAGTCTGAAATCTTACATCGGACTTAAAAGCTAAAAATAACGTAGAAAGGGACCGTAATCTTATATCGGACCGAGTAGTAGAAAGTGGACCATAATCTTACATCGGACCGAGTAGAAACAATAAAACAATCTTTCCATCTTGAGAAAACTAGTGAGAAAACTATGCAATTATTTCTAAAATCCAAAATTATAATAATAAAGTAGAAAACCTCTTTCAAAAGCTAAAAATCCAGTAATTTCCTCAAAACCAAGTCAATTTCCATGTATATGCGTGCATGAAAATATGTATAAGTCATAACAAGGGCACACAAGCACAATATCCAGGGCAAAGGAACCCTCCAAACAAGTAAGAGTAACCTAGAACTCCGTCTAACCTCAAGCTATGGCCTCGGGCCCACTATTACATAGTAACCAAAAAGAAAACAAAAAACTTGAGGCAATAAAATAAAATTGATAATAAAAGCTTACCCTACCACAAAATCCTCCTCGAACTTATACTAAGGATTCTAGCCTATCCATACTAGAGCTAAGACAACCTAAACTAAGGATAAACATGATACTACTATTCTACGATCCCAAAAATGGCTAATAATTCAGGAGAAGGATTTAAAGCCTAATTCTATCCTACCACTATATTAACATTCATACAACTATTAAAATATAAAAATCTAATCGAGCTAAGACTAAAGAAGGTAAACTATAACCTAACTTTGGGGCTGAACTTCAATTACGGATCATCACTCAAGAGCCTTTTTCTTTCAGAGCGCCTCCAATTGTTGTCACACTATCAAAAATATAATCTAGGTATCAAGACGAGAATACTGACACCTATATTGATATAAGAAATTTCGGGCCAGAAATTGGATCGAAAATCGACCCTCGAGGCCCGCTTACAAAATTAATAATAAATTTTATAATTATGCTTTCAACGAGATGAGGGGTGAATGCCACAAATTTGAGCAGAAATAGAATTGAATTCAGACCTCAAATTGTCCAAAAATGTCACTTTAAAATGATGGAGAAAACATGCCAATGGAGACTCAAATTGAAATAGAAGATGGAATTAACAACCACACGCGTAATAGAATGATAGGGAGAAGAAAGTTACCTTAATTTCTCAAAAGAATGGAAAGCAAAAGGGGAAACTCTCTCTTTGCCAAGCTCAACAATGGAGGAAAAGTGTGTTCTAACACTTAGAAAATAAAGAAGAGAGAACATTAAAATGTACAACGATCATTGCTCCTATGGAAAAAGAGGCACAAGAGCGGTGATGCCATGGTAGAGAAAAAACACAGGAGCAGAGGTCAACGAAAACCTCCAACTCTGCAGCAGTGGCCACGAGACAGCAAGCGCGATCCTGCAACTGCGGGGAAAGCTCGCAGAAGCGGATCCTGTTGATGTCAGACTTCTTCACAACTATGATTGCCTCTTCACAGGTGTGGCTCCGCTCTTGCGAGCTAAGCACTGCAAGAGCGGCTGCACCAGCACCAGCTACACCAACACATTTTCAACAATATCAAAGTCTTTAATTGGACTCTCGAAATTCATTCAGAACCCTGTGAACACAAACCAAATATGCTACCCAACTAAAAATGACATTCCAAACTCAACTGAATCATCAAAATGACCAACAAAGGTCGTCTTGATGAAATATTGACTGAAGTCAATACTTTGATGATTTTACCTAAAAGTCACCCAAGTGCCCAATATGAGTTTAGAAGCCTCGAGACCCAAACAAAAGGTCCCACTAGCCTAAAGTCCATATTTTGGAGCTAATAGTACTGATGGAATTGTCATCCTAGCCCATTTACCTTTCAAGTTGAACAAAGTCAAAACTTTCAACTTTAAGAGTTTCAAAATAGGAAAACTCTTCTAAAACTCAACCGAAGGCCTCGAAAAGCATGCCACCTATCCTAACAAGTCAAACTAACTATGAGGAAGCTACGGGAAGGGTCAAAATAGTAAAAACACATAAATATAAGAAATTAACGACGAGGGTCATTACAAGAGAACAAAAATGAGGAACTAGCTAAGGTAAAGGGAAAGAAAGAACAAGAGGTGATTCCATATCATTAGAATGTTAGGAAACAATCTCAAGGAAGTCATGGAGGCAACCAACATACATGCTCTTTTCAAAGAAAATTAATTAGTAGAAAAAGTATGGAAAACTTAGATGAATGGAATGCAGTGAAAGTAAAATGAAGAATTATCAAGAAGTATAACTATCAGAGACAACAGATAAAGGGAAATGGGAACAAATCAGACAAAGCCACAACAACCAGGAATCAGAACTCAAAACAAATTATAGTTCAAAATAATTTTGAGGCAGCCAATACTACAGAGATTTGGGATAATATGGATAATAATAAGAGAAAGCATAGTATGGAATATAAAAAAGAAGCACAGACTCAATAAGATAAGATCACAAAGGTTGTGAACAATGCAGTAAAAGGGGGACACAATACCAAAACAAATATAGAAGATGGCATCAAAAAAGTTGATAGTTAATAAATATAGGTTGAAACTATGAAGACTAATCAATAGCAATGAGATATTAACAATACAATATACGAGGTGAATAAAGAATTTAAACCAACAGAACCAGAAACAACTTATCCTCAAGCTGTATATGCAAACTTAGGAAAGTAAATAATAACCATACTAGTCTATGCAAAATATGATGCTACTGAGAGACTAGAGTTATGGGATAACATATATGGTCTAGCAAATCACATAGAGGATCCTTGGCTGGTTACATGAGATTTTAGTATGGTACTTAATAAAGAAGAGAAAATTGGGGACTCCCAGTTTATCCAGTAGAATGTGAGGACTTTGCTTTCTATATAAACACTTTTGAGCTCTTTGAGATTTCTTTTAAAGGCAGTGTCACGTCCTATTTTTCACGATAGGGCGCAATTTCAGGACTCAATAAATAAATAAATAGTTGTTTAAAAAATTTAGAGAGTTGCCACCTAATTTTAGGAAACAAAATTAGGAAATCTATTAATTAAAGAATAAATTTAGTCTACAAAATCAGTTAGATTCTAGGTAAGGGTTCAAGTTATTCCAAAGGAAAGGGACTAGGCATCCTTCAGAACCCACAACGGTGGGTTCCAACTGAACTTATTTTTTTAATTGTGGAGGAGATAAAAAGCTATTTATAAGTATAATAAACATAAAATATGCAAAAAACTAAATTAAAATATTATGGAAAAGATGGCCTAATATTTGCTTATCATCAATAATATAGATAAATACAGATAAAAACTTTAAAAAATGTTCAAATGTCTTTTGAGTACTTTCCCAAAAAGGCGATTCCCTCTACCTTCAGAGACACTTAGTAAAAGTGTTAGTATGAATAAATATTGATCGAACGAATTAAAGAAATAATAACTAAAAAGTAAAACCTATTTTATTTACATGGGAGGCCTTGAAAATCAACAAAAACTTCTTCATCAACCAATTGAATTTAATATTTGATATCAAATAATTAAACTTAAAATAAAAATCCATTCTTTTCTATGGGAAGGCCTAAAAAATCTGACGGAGAAATCTTTTCATTGGCCAAGTGAATTGATATTTAAGATGAAATAATTGAACTTGAAAATAAAATTCATCTTTTATTATAGGTACGCCTCAAAAATCGATGGAGAAATTTTTTCATTGGCCAATTGAATCGATATTCGATATGAAATAATCAAACTCAAAATAAAAATCTATCTTTTATTATGGGGAGGCTTCAAAAATCGACTAAGAGATTTTTTCATTGGCCATTTAAATCGATATTCAATATAAAATAATCAAACTCAAACTCACTCGTCTTTTATCATGGGAAGGACTCGAAAATTGATGAAGAGATTTTTCCTTTGGCCATTTGTTATTATTCTGTTAAAATCATTTAAATAAAAATTTAAAGAATGACTAATAAAAATAATTTGTAACAATCAATCCAATGTCACGACCCAAACCTATCGCGAATGACAAGCACATTAACCCTCCGGTGAGAGAACTATCTAACCCAAAATACCCAACACAAATATTTAATCATTTTTAAATATGAAATGAGCAATTCCATTATCGACCAATAATTCAAATAATTCTAATAGTTAAAACAATGCATAATAAATCAAATGTCTAAAACATTTTCAGAAACTGAAAGTCATTATACCAAAATATCTAAACATGAAAATCTGTGGGTACAACCCAGAAACTAGAACAACTAAAGTGTCTGTGTCTGAAACAAATGGATAAAAACATAGCGTGTGAAGACTCATGGCTGCTCGGAAGATGAAGATCACCCTTGAGTTGGAAATGGTCACTGGCTACAACTGAGATCTGGTCGAAGCCGCTAGAATATACTCTTCACTCAACAAAAAGACGAGTATAAGTAGTATCAGTAAAAAATCACTATATACTGGTAGGGTCATCAACCAACTCAACTTAATAAATATGAACATATAACCAAAAATTTGAAAACAACTACAACCATGTAACACTTAGTGTTTATACCTCACTTAGTCTCTTCTCAATAATAATCAAGTAAATCAGACAAGTATAAGTTAAGCACAAACAATCCACTAGGTCAATACCATGATTAATAACAGTTAACTAAACCTTTCCACAATTACCTTTTCATTGGACTTCAAAAAATAATTACACTATTCAAGTGAGTTAATAGCCCGTACCACTCATGAATAAAAAATAACATCAATAATATAATCCGATGCACTCATGGAATCATTAAACTCACCAATACCATGTACACACATGCTATAGGTCTTATAAATGACCACTAGCCATGACCTGTAGGGGATGATCTCAGTCCATGTACCAAATAACCTAGACAACTAGTGTCTGCAATCCTTATTTCAAACCAATATTATACCACCCTTATTCCAACGTTCCCGCCCTTATATTCCTTGATTTTCACCAATTTTATGATGATAACCATTACCGATTCATATTACAATATAAACTCATATATCAACACTCAAAATCATAATATGAGATAACATAACCACACTTGCACTTAAAACGAGCCTTTTTACACAATCTCATTTCAGGTGATTAAATACTTGTAATATTATCCAACAAGTTAACATTTACAACATGCATTGCAACAAGTAGACAAAGAGGAAGTTAACATGCACACATAAACTAAATTGAGCCTCAATTATAATTCAACTATCACTTACATCAATCAAGCCTTACACTTGTAATGTCCATTTATGTCATTATGGGTGAGCTAATCATACAAGCATCAGAGTTAGAACCTTTTCAAAACTAGATTTTAAAAAATTTAAGTTAGGTTAGTCTTAGATGAAATATGAGCAAGGTATGGTCTAGGACAATCCAGAAAGGGATTGGGAGAATCTAATAAAGTTTAGCTTATTTTTATGTTAGCTAAGTTAATAAGGAATTCGTAAACCTTTTCAGAAGTGAATTCGAATATGTAAAACTCCCGATATCAAACCTGACATAAAGGGGTTAGTTTGGGATGTCATAGTTTGAGGGTGTGTTGCCAAAAAAGCAAAACTGAGAGATTTTTTGAGTTTCTGCCTTCTCCATACCCGCTATTGCGGGTGGCTGCCTGCCACGCATGTGATGCTATAACGAAAAAATTCCTGCTATGGCGAAAGTCAGGGTTAGTTAACTCTGCTATAGTGGGAGACTTCTACTATAGTGGTACTGCTATAGAGGCACTGGGTCTCTATAGCAGAGTAAATCACTGTTAATACAGAAACTTTCCTAAAAATGTTCATTATTTTCTGAAACACATTTGGGGAAGGCAGAAGTGATTTGGGGCAAATTCTATAGATTTTCTACCAGATTTCTCCGTAAAGGTAAGTTCCTTATCCTCACGAACTAGTTTTTCAATTCCTATGTCTTAGAATCTCTAGTTTACAAGCGTAAGGGAGTGTTTAACTTAACCTAGTTGGAAAATCTAGTGTAAGAGGGATAATGTGGTGTAAACCTTTGGGTTTTTGATGAAAAGTTATTTATTCATGGTGGCATGACTATAATTCGCTAGTGTAACCATAAAATTAATAGTTTCTAGGTGAATTATTGGTGGAAAATAATTGGAATGGGTGAAATGATCATGCACTTG
Source organism: Jaltomata sinuosa (assembly GCA_003996215.1). Taxonomy (NCBI): domain Eukaryota; kingdom Viridiplantae; phylum Streptophyta; class Magnoliopsida; order Solanales; family Solanaceae; genus Jaltomata; species Jaltomata sinuosa. Next base: position 456,851 of record QJPP01007535.1, read on the forward strand.
GCCTGGGGGTTCGGCATTAGGCTATAATCTGTGATATTTTATGTCATTGATTGATTTTGTGTTTACATTCCTGTTTTTAGACCATAATCAAGTTGAGATTGTAAGAAAAGAGAAAGCTCGGATTCAATCGAGCATTTCAGGCTTGAATTGAGGTAGATGATAGTTATTGTAGTTGATAATCTAATTTGTGTTATGTGTGCATAATAACTATTTCTTAGTATTACTTGCATAATACATGTTCAAGAAAAAGAAAATGATTGTTAAATGATATCCTAAGTGTTAGTCACATGCAATGAGTCTGTTTGAAAGCTTGTTGGTTTTTACAAGTGTTGTTCTATTATCATTGTGGTTATAGTGATATATGTTATTATTGTGAGATGTACCTATATTTGGATATTTTCATGGGATTGGTTGCTGTTATTCATTAGTTAGCTCGAGTACCACACCGGTATAGTTTCTGTGATTCATTAGTGAGCTCGAGTACCACGTTGGTATAGTACATGGACAAGATGCAGGTCATGACTAGTGGGCGACAATAAGACCCTTAGCATATGTGTACATGTTTACTTGTTATTCATATATATATTGGTTCCTTGAGTGAACCAGGATTATCTGTTACTTGTTATTCATATATATTGGTTCCTTGAGTGAACCAGGATTCATTGTTGCTTGACATACATATTGGTCCTTGAGTGGGTTGGTTGATGTACTTAATTACTAAGGTGGTTTATTATGTAAATCGAGATGCATGTTAATTTCCATAGTTAATGTCCTAGGGATCCTTGGGTGATCCGGATTACTTGCAAGATGTGACATAATTCTATGTTACCTATTAGTTGTGTAATTGGACATGACTTATATGATTGTTGAGTCAGGTTTGTTGACTTGGAGTCTTATTGGTAGTCGTAACTGACTTGACTTGTTACATGGTTGATGATTATGAACTTAGATTAGAGTTGCATAATAGGGAACCATGGTTGTCTTGTTGTACTATATTCTAGTTATATGTTCATAATTTGCATTTTGAGCTGCCCCATGATCCTACCAGTACACTATTATTTTTGTGTACTGATACTATACGTACTCTTCTTTTGTTGAGTATAGAACATATTTCGGTGGCTGCTACGAGACCTCAGCTATGAGTCAGGTGATTTTTGAATTCAAGGGTGAGGTGCATCTTTCAGGCTACCATGAATTCTTCAGTTGTTTCTAGTCCATTTTTCAAACTCAGACATTATTTATTTAGGGGTTGCATTCCCTTCTTTTAGACAGTTAATAGAGTTTTGGTACAATGACTTTCAGATTCTAGGGGTTTTTATTTCCCCAAGTTATGATGATTATTTCCGTAAGATGTGAATCATTGGTTTAATTAATGAAAGTAAATTTTGTTGCTTGATTTTTGATTAAGTGTTGGGCTGGTCAATTGGTTCTTGGTTCTCCCACTGGGGATTTAGTGTGGGTGCCACTCGCGATGGACTTATGTCGTGAAAATGTTGGTATCACAGACCTAGGTTTATTTATCTCATCATACAAAAACAAGTCTAGTAGAGTCTTGCGGAATGGTATGGAGATGTCTATACATTTCTTCGAGAGGCTATAGGACTTTAGGAAACTATTCTTTCTTTCTTCCTTTATGCTATAACTTGATTCCAATTGGTATCTGGCAATCTAAATTGGTTTCTAACCCCCTTCATTTTTTTGTCCGCATATGGTGAACACTAGGCAGAATGGAGCGAGGGCTGCAACTCCAGCTACAGAACTGGATATTCGAGGGAAAGCTAGGTGTAGGGGAAGAGGGAGAGTAGCACCTGCTAGGTGTAGAGCTCAAGCAACAACTGACCAGGCCCATCAGAGGCCAACATAACCTCCCCCACTACAGGATCATATTGAGGAAGGTAAGATAGTGAACGAGGATGGCGTGGAAACAGAGGTGTCGGTATTGGTTGGAGGTGCAACCCTTTTTACGATGTCTTCTGAGGTTATTCAGCAGGTCATGGCATTTTTGAGTGGGCTGGCTTCTACTGGAGCCACCCCTACTATGCCAGCTACATAAGTTTTGGGTTCCCATTTTGCTGTCACCTTATCTCCTAGGATGGATGAGGCTTCGGGTACAAATGTGTTCTTCCATTTGGTGTTAGGACCTGTTATGACCAGGACTGAATATGAGTTGCTGACTAGGTTTCTGAAAATGATACCTCCTTCATTTCATAGTACAGAGAATGAGGATGTTTTTGAATTTATTCTTGATTGCTATGAGAGGCTGCAAAAGTTAGGGATTGTGCAACAACATGGTGTAGAGTTTGTTATTTTCCAACTGCAAAGGGATGCCAAGTAGTAGTGGAGAACCCATGTGGAATGTTGACTGTCAATTTTGCCTTTGATGACTTGGGCTCAGTTTCATGTCCTATTTTTGGAGAAGTATGTGCCCCTTACTCTTAGAGATTGCAAAAAGGATGAATTTCTGGCTCTTGAATAGGGCAATATGTCTGTTGCATCCTATGAGGCTAAGTTTCATGCATTGTATCACTTTGCTACCTAGATGTTTGGCACTGAGGAGGAGAGGATTTGATTATATATTAAGGGTTTGAATACTGATTTGCAGGTTCTATCTGTTCACATGACTTCTGTAGGAATGAGCTGCAATGACGTGACTGATTATGTGAAAAAGTTTGAGGGAGTTAAGAAAGTTTGGCAGGCTAAGGTATTAGCCAAGAAGCCTAGAGAGTCGGTAATTATAGTAGATCTTATTCCAAGGGTCCCAGCCAATAGGTTCACTCAGCTCACCCTGTTCAATCAGGCTTGCCAACTTCTACATGTGGTCATTCAGGGACCATTCAGCAGTCTCCAACTCTAGAGGCCAAGGGACTTCCTATTCTTTGGCCAACATGCCTTCTCTTGCGCAAGGATGTTACATTGTGCTAATGTGAGGCACTTCAAGAGAGAATGACCTCTGAGACAGACAGGTAATCAGGTTTACCTGCAGGCCAGGGCCATAGTTTTAGCAGGTGGAGGTGGCAATGGTAAAGGTCATCCATTGGGTGGATGAGATAATAATCAGGAAGGCCGTGGTGGAAATAGAGATAATGGTAATGCAAGAAAGGGTGGAGCATAACCTGCTAAGGAGGTTTCCCAGCTTTATGATAGAGCTCATTGTTATGCCTTCCCAGGCAAGTCCGAGGCCGAGGCGTCTGATGCTATGATAATAGGTACTGTTCTCGTCTGTGACCGGATGGCTACTATTTGTTTGATCCAAAATTCACTTACTCTTATGTATCTGTTAGATTTGCCTTGGGTATGGACTTGATCTGTGATAGACTTCGGAGGCCATTGGAATTAATTCTTTCCATTGTGTGAATTCTCATACAACAACAGTTACCACTCTAGCATTGACATGACTCCGTTCGAGGCACTTTATGGAAGGGGGTGTAGATCGCCCATAGGGTGATTTGAGGATGGTGATGTGAAACCTCTGGCCACTGACTTGGTGAAGGAAGCTCAGGAGAAGGTAAGGTGTATCCAAACAAAGTTATTGACAGCCCATCGTAGGCAAAAAGAGTATGCTGATCGCAAGGTAAGGGACATGTCATTCCAGGTTGGTGAACAAGTTTTACTGAAAGTGTCACCTATGAAAGGAGTCATGAGGTTTGGCAAGAAGGGCAAGCTTAGACCTTGGCATATTGGTCCGTTTGAGGTTCTTGAAGATATAGGGCTGATAGCATACATGTTGGCATTGCTTCCAAGCATATCGGAAGTCCATCTAGTATTCCATGTATTCATGCTGAAGAGATACCTTAGGGATAGGGATTACATCGTCAAGTGGGATTCAACTTTGATAAGTAAGGATCTTTCTTGTAAAGAGGAGCTAATTGCCATTCTTGATGGGGATGTACAAAAGTTGAGGATAAAAGAGATTAGGTTCGTAAAGGTTCAATAGAAGCATCATTCGAAAATCCACTTAGGAAATCGAGAAGGACATGCGGGATAAGTACTCTCACTTGTTTGAGGATTCATGTACTCTTTCTTTTCTTGACTTGACTCATTTTCTTATTTGATCATTCGGCGATGAATAATGAGTAAATTGGTATATGTTGTAATGACCCTTCCTGTCATTATGGGTAAGCTAATCATGCAAGAATTAGAGTTAGAACTTTTTTGGAACTGGATTTTAAAAATTTCAAGCTAGGCTAGTCCTGGATGAAATCTGAGTGAGGTGTGGTCTAGGAAAATTTGGGAAAGGATTGAGAGAATTTAATAAAATTTAGCTTTTTTTTATGTTAGAAAAGTTGATAAGGAATTTGTAGAACTTTTCGAAATTGAATTCGAGTAAGTAGAACTCCCGATATCAAACCTAACATGAAGGGGTTAGTTCAGGATGTCATGGTTTAGAGGTGTGTTGCAAAAAAAAGGCAAAACTGGGAGATTTTCCAAGTTTCTTCCTCGCCACACCTGCTATAGTGGGTGGCTGGCCTCTATGCGGGTGCCATTATAACAGATAAATTTCCCGCTATAGCAGAACTCAGAGTTAGTCAACTCCATCATAGCGGGAGGCTTCAGCTACAACGGTACTGCTATAGCGACATTAGGTCGCTATAGCAGAGTAAATTGCTGTTAATACAAAAACTTCCCTAAAAACATTCATTATGTTCTAAAACATGTTTGGGGAAGGCAGAGGCGATTTGGGGCAAATTCTACTAATTTTTCACTATATTTCTTCGTAAAGGTAAGTTCCTTATCCCCATGAACTAGCATTTCGATTCCTATGTCTTAAAATCTCTAGTTTAAAGGTCTAGGGAGGATTTAACTTAACCTAGCTATAAAATATGGTGTAAGAGGGATAATGGGGTATAAACCCTTGGGTTTTTGATGAAAAGTTATTTATTCATGATGGCATGACCGTAATTCACTAGTGTAACCATAAAATTGATAGTTTCTAGGTGAATTATTGGTGGGAAAGCCTTGGAATGGGTGAAATGATCATGAACTTGGCCTGGTGGTTTGGGATTTGGCTATAATCCATGATAATTTAGGTCCTTGGTTGATTTTATATTTACATTCATGTTCTTAAACCACAATAAATCTGAGGTTGCTAGAAAAGGCAAAGCTCAGGTTCGGTAGAGCATTTCAGGCTTAGATTTGTAATGACCCTCCAGGTTATTTTCTATTTTTTATGCTTTTTTGTATTTTGAGCTTTCCCTCAGCGGCTACATATCATTTATGACTTACCAGGACTGACGGTTCGGTGTCCTGGCTATTCGTTAAGTCGTTATGGCCATTTTCCTATTTTAGTACTTGAACTTAGAAAATCTTTGACTTTGGTAAATTTTCTTGGTAAACTTGCTTAGAATCAAATTCTAATAGTTCCATTGGCTCTAAAATAGGGATTTTGGTCTAGTGGGACCCTTGGTCTAGGTCTGGGTGCTTTCAGTTTGGTTTTGTGTTACTTTTTGTGTTTTCAGGCTAGTTTGGCTTGTGGGGTTGACTTTGGTCAATATTCGGAGAAGACGGCCTCAGATGGAAATTTTGTCAGCGCTGTTAGCTCTAAAATGTCGACTTTGGGCTAGGGGGACCTTTGGTTTGGGTCCCGAGGCTTCCAGACTCATTTTTGGCCCTTGGGTTTTATTTTGGGCGTGGGGCCCACTTTTTGTTAAACCGACCTCCGTTGGAATTTTCATCAATTTTGTTGAGTCAGTAATGCCATTGTTAGCTCAATGGCTCAACTCGTTTTTGTTTGCGTGACCCCGGATGCATTCCCGGGGGTCCATCTATTTCAAAGTTGGCTAAAAACTTGGTTGTTGTAGCAGCTGTTGCTGGTATGGCGCCATGGCGGGCGTCTAGCCGCACCTGCACTGGCCTGTGCACGCCTGCGGTGCCTTAGGCTCTATGGCATGGCCGCCCCTGCGGAACCTGGGCGCTGTAGCGTGCCCGCATCTTTGCGTGCTTGAGCGCCCCTGCGCTGGCAACTATATAGCTGGCAACTTCATCAAATTTTCAGCTTTGTCTCCAACTTTTCCAACTACTTTTCCTCCATTGTAATTAGCTCCAAACCTCTATTTTTCTCATGGTTCTTCCCTTAGCTTGGTGATACTCGTAATTCCAGTCCGCGGTCCATTTGTGCAGATTAAATTGGTAAGTTTCCGCCTCTAAAATTCTTAATTATCCATTTTGTTTCCCTTGGACTAGTAGGACTTTGGGGTTGTTTTGAGCCCCGAAATGAGTTTCGTTCGCGCTCAATTTTTGAGCAAGGGTTATTTTATCCATCGCGAACATAATTGTGATTTTTGTTCTCTGTTTCATCACACAGGCCCCGAAGGTCATTTTCTGACCTAATTTCCGGCCTAATTTTTCGTATAATAATATGGGTGTCAATCTTCTCATCTTGATACCTGGATTATGTTATTGATAGCATAGAATCTTTTTGAGGCTGTTCAAGAGGGGAAGACACATGAGTGACAGTTCGTGTTTGCAGTTCGTCCCCGAGGTAGGTCACAGTTTACTTTCCTAGACTGAGTTTAGTTAGATTTTGTATTATATATGTTCCTCGAATGTTAGGTTGGACTCTAGGTAGAATTAGGCTTAAATCATGTTACCTATATTAATTTGGCCATTTTGGATCATAGATTAAAATTATTCACGTTATCCTTAGTCTAGGATGACACCAACTGAGTTGAGGGAGCCTAAGGATCAACTCCAGGATCTGTTGAGTAGAGGGTTCATAAGACGTAGTGTGTCTCCATAGGGTACTCTGGTTCTGTTTGTGAAGAAGAAAGATGGGTCCATGCGTATGTGTATTGACTACATACAGTTGAATAATGTGACAGTGAAGAACAGATATCCGATGCCGCATATCGATGATTTGTTTGACCAACTACAGGGGCAGTGGTGTTCTCTAAGATTGACTTGAGGTCTGGCTATCACCTATTGAGGATCAGGGCTGCGGACATCTCGAAGACTGTATTTAGGAATCGGTATGATCATTATGAGTTCCTAGTCATGTATTTTGGGTTGACTAATGTCACGCCCCGAGCCTACCCCCTGAACGTAACACGGGACTCAAGATCACAAGTGATCTCAAGATAACCCTCTGACATTAGCATGACTTAAAAACTGAACAAAGCATAAGAACGAAAGTTTAACTAAGTAATGAGCAACTTGATCCGCTATATAAATAAGAGTCTAAGAATGACAACCTGAATACAACTGAACATCTGAATCTATGTCTGAAAGCCTCTACTACTGGCAAGTTGCTGGGACAAGCCCCTAGCTAACTCTAAATACTGAAATACTGAATACACAATCTAAATACTAAAATAAAACTAAACTCCAAGTCCTCGAAGGAGGAGGAATCACTATGCTGACTGGATGTGCTACTGATCTACTAACCACAGACTGGGGGAGCAGGCTACAGAATCTACATTATAATAGGATGCAACACAAAGAAGTATGCGGTCAGTACTATGGAATGTACTGAGTAAGTGAGATATGCATATATTATGATAAAATATACTTGAATGCATGCTTAAAACTGATTTCATGCATAAATAGAAGAAATCACAATAAATATCAAAGTTTGAACGTAAGTCATAAAACAATAAACCGAGCTCCAAAATAGAATATCAAATAACTTAAAAGCTTGAAAATATTCATACGGGAGTTTCTCTTAACTGACATAAATCATGATGAGGTACATGGAGTCCAATGTCATTCATCAACACCAAAAAAGGTTGTCCTAACCGGCCAAAGTTAGAGCCTTATCATATCAGGATCCTGTCATAAGCCACAAAGGGCATCTACGGTGGCACGCAGTTCTGGGACTAAGGACAATCTCACCCCCATCCAACTCGGTGCTAAATACTACTCCCATAATATATATATATATCGCTCACATATTCTTATGTCAAATCTATGCCAAATCTTACTTATTATCATAATCATACTGGTAAAACCGGATCATCATACAACTCACAAACTTTGGTTTGGAAAATAGTTCATGAGCATTAATGGAACGTCGGGATGTCATACAAATAATGAATATAATTCTATGAGCCTAAGCTCCATATTCATATGCTAAAAATAATGTATTTAAAACATGCCTTATTCATCGCACCTGAAGAAAAATCATGGAGAAACTTACTAAATACTTTTATAGCTTTTTAGATTAACAAAAATAGGGTTTTTGCTTGAAAACATCTCATAGGGTGAAGTCATGCTAGAAATCATTTTCAATACATGGGCTTTTGGAAACACTTAAGAAATCTCATATGGATCATGGGTAAAAGATGAGAAAAAATGAATTGATGCTAATAACCTGATTTCATAACAATTTTACAAATTGGACAAGGATTAGTCTTCAAATCATAAATAGAAAACCATCTATTAAAATCCATGCAAAATCATGTAATTTAAAGTTATAATTCATAGAAGAATTATGGGTAAACAATTTATAAAATAACCCATATTGGGTAAGAACCCTAATTTAGAAATTCATAAAATCAACTTAGAAGGTTGGGGTTTTGGGCATAAGGGTGAAGGAATTCCCTTATTGAATACCCACATACCTGAACTTGAAGAACTTCTAGCTAGAACTTTGGGGATGAATCTTGGAGAAGAATCCTTATGGTTGGAGGTGGAGACTTGGAGGAGAAATCTGAAAGAAAACTCTTGAAAAACTTTCTTGCTTGATCTTCTATGATCTTGTTTGCTTGAAACCCTAGGTATCTTGCCTTAGAGTCTTGAGGGAATTCTTTAGAGATAGATTTTAAGTTATTGTGAGGAATAACCCCTTTTGGGTGTTGAAAGGATAAGGGGAAAGACCTAAGGTAAGAAAAAGACCAAACTACCCCCAACTTAAATGCTGAAAAAGAATGCAAAAGGGTCGTCGTACGGCTTATCCCACGAGCCATCGTGGCTTCCATGGGCCATCGAACCCAATCGTGGGATTCATGGGGGTCAAAAAGGCTCACTGGATGGTTCCCATGCCCTTACACCACGGGCTATTATGGTCACCACTGGCGTCATGGACGCTTGTCAGTGTTTCCCATGCCCGTCGGCCAACCTGTCAGATTTTGATAGCGGACAGTGCTTCCCTGAAATGCCTATAACTTTTTACTTTGGACTCTAATTAACAATATGTAGATGGATTTTGAAAGAATATTCAAATACCTTTAATTTGGTGGGTACTAGGCCACCAAACTCTTTATATTCTAGGAGTTATGATCATTTGAAGTTGACCCTAGTAAGAACTTACATGAAAATTAAATCGTTAGAAGGGATTTCAACTTAACTTTGAGCTAGGGGGACTTTATGACTTCAATTGACATTTAATACCCTTCAAAACTTAGGAATTGATCTAAATACTTAGATTTATAGAAAATTCATCTAGTTTGGGTCTAACAACAAATGAAGATCGGATCGGATCTTGGCTTAGAATTTCTGGGGTGTTACAACTAATGCCCCTACAACATTTATGGAGTTGATGAACCATGTGTTAAGTGCCTACTTGGACTCATTTGTGATTGTGTTCATCGACGATATTCTAATATATTTGAGAAGTAGAGAGGAGTATGAGAAACATCTTAGTGTTGTACTTCAGACAATGCGAGACTATCAATATTATGCTAATATCACTAAGTGTGAGTTTTGGATTGAGTCTGTGGCATTCCTAGGGCACATGGTGTCCAAGGATAGGATTATGGTGGATCTAGTAGGGATTGCAGCAGTTCGTGATTGGGCTAGGCCTACTTCTCCTACTGAGGTTTGCAGTTTCATCGGGTTGGCTGGTTATTACTAACGGTTTGTGGAGGGGTTTTATTCTATAGCAGCTTCATTGAATAGATTGACTGAGAAGAATGTTCCCTTCCAGTGGTCAAATGAGTGTGAGGCGAGTTTTCTGAAGCTTAAGGCCTTACTGACTTCAGTTCTAATTCTTACTCTTCCAATCTAGGGTCAGGGGTTTACCGTATATTATGATGTTTTAGGTATTGGTTTCGGTTGTGTATTGATGCAGTAGGGCCAAGTTATTGTTTATTCTTCCAGATAAAAGGTTCACGAGAGGAACTACCCCACACATGAATTGGAGTTAGTAGTGGTAGTCTTCGCGTTAAAGATTCGGAGGCATTATCTTTATGGCATGAATTGCGAGATCTTCATTGACCATCGTAGTATTCAGTACATTTTCAGCCAGAAGGATCTATATTTGAGGCTGTGTAGGTGGTTGGAGTTACTAAAAGACTATAACATTTCCATTCTTTATCACCCGGGCAAGGCAAATGTGGTAGCGGATTCCTTGAGCTGGAAGTAAGTAAGTATGGGTATCTTGGCCTTCTTAGAGACAGAGGAGCGATCATTAGCTTGGGACATCCAGTCCTTATCTAATAGGTTAGTTAGAATTGACATTTCTGAGCTGGGCCATATTCTTGCTTGTGTTGAGGCTAGATCTTTCTTGTTAGAGCAGATTTGGTCTTAGCAGTGTGATGATGCAAGGTTGAGGATCATTCGTGACAAGGTGTTGTGCGATGAGTCTAGGAAGGTGACCTTAGATTTAGAGGGTGTTTTGAGGATCGAGGGTCATATCTGTGTTCCTAGAGTTGGTGACTTGGTTAGATTGATCTTGGAGGAGGCTCATTATTTTAGATATTCCATTCATACCGGGGTAGATAAGATGTATCGTGACTTGAGGAAGCACTACTGGTGGTATGGGATGAAGAGGGATATTTCAGCTTTTGTGTCTAGGTGCTTGAACTGTCAGCAAGTGAAGTTTGAGCACCAGAGGCTAGATGGTTTATCTCAGAGGCTACCCATTCTAGAGTGGAAATAGGATCGGATATATATGGATTTCAAAGTTGGGTTGCCACGTACCTTGCGGAGATTTGATGCTATTTGGGTCATTGTGGATAGGTTGAATAAGTTTGCTCACTTTCTGCCGGTTCAGACTTCCTACAGTTCTGAGAGGTTGGCTCAGTTCTACATTTGAGAGATTATCCATTTGCATGATGTTCCAATTTATATCATTTCTGACCATGGTACTCAGTTCACTCCACATTTTTGGAGGTCTATTCAGAGAGGGTTGGGTACTAAAATTGAGCTTCGTACTGCTTTTCATCCGCAGATAGATGGTCAGTAAGAGCGTACCATTCAGGTTCTAGAGGATATGTTACGAGCCTGTGTTATTGATTCAGGGGTTAGTGGACCAGTGTTTAGCCTTGGCAGAGTTTTCATATAATAATAGTTACCATTCGAGCATTCAGATGGCTCCGTTCGAGGCCTTGTATGGTAGGTAGTGCAGATCTCTGGTGGGTTAGTTTGATGCTTTCGAGGTTAGGCCGTGGGTTATAGACTTGCTTCATGATTCTATGGAGAGAGTTTGGGTTATTCAGGAGAGACTTCACACTACCAAGAGTAGGCAGAAGAGTTATGCTGATCGGAGAGTTCGAGATCTAGAGTTCATAGTTAGTGACAGTGTGTTCCTTCGGGTGTCTCCCATGAAGGGCGTGATGAGGTTTGGGAGGAAAGGTAAGCTCAATCCTATGTTCATTGGACCATTTGAGATCCTTCATCACATTAGGGAGGTCACTTATTAGTTGGCCTTGCCTCCCGCTCTTTCCAGTGTCCACCCTCCTTTTCATGTCTCTATGCTGCATCGGTATATTTTGGATGAGTCTCACGTGCTTCAATGGGATTCCGTTTACTTGGATGAGTCTTTAGATTTTGAGGTGGAGGTCGTAGCTATTTTGGACAGGCAGGTTAAGAAGTTGAGGTCCAACGAGATTCCGTCAGTTAAGGTTTAGTGGCAGCATCGTCCTATCAAAGAGGCTACTTGGGAGATTGAGACCGACATGCGAATCCTCTATCCTTGCCTTTTTGAGTCTTCAGGTACCATCCTTTCTCTAACTTTTGAGGACAAAAGTCCTTTTAGTATTGGATATTGTAATGACTCTCCAGGTCATTTTCTATTTTCTACACTTTTTTTGCATTTCAAGATTTTCCTCAGTGGCTACATGTCATTTATGACTTGCCGGGACTGATAGTTCGGTGCCTGAGCCATTTGTTAGGTCGTTATGGTAATTTCCCTATTTTAGAACTTGAACTTAGAAAATCTTTGAGTTCGGTTATCTTTCTTGGTAAATGTGCTTAGAATCAAATTTTGATAGTTCCTTGGCTTTGGAATGGGGAGTTTGGTCTAGTAGGACCCTTGGTCTGGGTCTGGGTGCTTTTGGTTTGGTTTTGTGCTGCTTTCTATGTTTTTAGGCTAGTTTGGCTTGTGGGGTTGGCTTTGGTCAACATTCAGAGAAAACAGTCTCATATGGAAATTCCGTCAGCACTGTTAGCTCTGGAAGATTGACTTTGGGTTAGGAGGACTTTTGGTTTGGGTCCCAAGGCTTCTAGGCTCATTTTTGGCCCTTGGGTTTCATTTTGGTTAATGTTGGCCTAGTTGAGTTTTGACATGGGGACCACTTTTCATTAAATTGACCTTCATTGGGATTTTTTTCGATTCCATTGAGTCCAGAATGCCATTTTTAGTTGAATAGCTTAGCTCATTTTTATTCAAGGGACCCCGTATGCATTCCCAGGGGTCCATCTATTTCAAAGTTAGCTAAAAACTTGGTTGTTGCATCAACTGTTGCTGGTATGGCGCCATGGTGGGCACCTGGCCGGACTTGCATAACGCTCCTAAGTTGGCCTGTGTGCGCCTGCATGTCTGCCTGGGCTGGCAGGGTAGCGCGCCTGCGGCACCTTACGCGCTATGGCACGATCGCCCCTGTGGCACCTGCGCACTGTGGTATGCCCGCGCCTGCGCGGGCATGGGCGCCCCTACGCCTAGGCGCTGGCAGCTATATAGCTGGCCACTTCATCAAATTTCCAGCTTTGTCTCCAAATTTTCCAACTCGTTTTCCTCCATTTTAATTAGCTCTAAACCTCTATTTTTCTCCTGGTTCTTCCCTTAGCTTGGTGGTGCTCGTAATTCCAGTCCATGGTCCATTCGTGCACGTTAAATTGATAAGTTCCACCTCCAAAATCCTTAATTATCCGTTTTGTTTCCCTTGGATTAGTAGGACTTCGGGGCTATTTTGAGCCCCGAAATAAATTCCGTTCGTGCTCAATTTTTGGGCATGGGTTATTTAACCCTTCGTGAACATAATTGTGATTTTTGTTCTCTATTTCATTACGTGGACCCCGAGGGTCATATTCTGACCCAATTTCTGGCCCAATTTTCTGTATAGTAATATGAGTGTCATTCTTCTTGTCTTGACACTTGGATTATGTTCTTGATAACGTGGTCACTTTTTGAGGCTGTTTGGAAGGGGAAGGTACGTGAGTGATGGTTCGTGTTTGTAGTTTGGCCTTGAGGTAGGTTACGGTTTACTTTCCTAGACTGAGTTTAGTTAGATTTTGTATTATATATATTACTGGAATGTTAGGTTGGAATCTAGGTAAAATTAGGCTTAAATCATGTTACTTGTATTAATTTGGCCATTTTGGATCATAGATTAGAATTACTCACGTTATCCTTAGTCTAGGAGCCCGTAGTATTGTTATGCCTATCATAGAGTCCTTAACATGCTTTTAGGAGGTTTTATTGGTAGAGCGGTTGCTTTTAGCTGTTTCTGTAGTTATTTTTCTGTTCTTCTCATTTTTTTCACCATTGTGTGTATCTATGGGCCCGAGGCCATAACTTGTATTTGGATGGAGTTTCCAGGCCAGTCTCTTGATTTGAGGGTGATTTTCCTTGTTTTACCTTGTCATGAGCTATATATATTCTGAACGTGGAAATTTACATGCTCATTCTGCATTCTCATGCCATTAGTATAGAAAGGAATGATTTTTGAGGTTTTGGTTTAAGACATGAGATTTACTATAGCTACTATGATTTTTGGACCTTAAAGGAAATTGTTTTGGTTTTACTATTAGTTTTAGAAAGGAAAGGAGAACACTATTTTTATGCCAGTTCGAGGGACATTTTCAAACTTTTTCTCCATTTTCTTTCTGTTAATGTGTCCGATGATCGATTTCGGGTGGTCCAATGTGTTATTCTGGGTTTTACTTTTATGCACATGTTGATGCGCTCGAGGTTAAATTTTGGGCGCCCAATGCGACATTTTGGGTTTTACTTTTATACATTTATGCATCACATCATCACCCCTCATCGCATTGAATCATGTTGGAGCATACTTGGATTGTATGTTGCCTTGGTTTTACTTTGATTGTTGCTTTTCTTCTCCCTTCGTCGGTTAGTGTTGATTTCCAGTTTTATAACTAGATTTAGGTGGATCCCTGTAGTTAGCTTACTTTCCTATAATTTATATTATATATTATCTTTCTATGCTCGATCGGCCTATGATGCCTACTGGGTACCCGTTGTCTTGGTACTCATACTATAAACTACATCTTTTTTTGATGCAAAACCTAGTACTACCCACCCTCACTGATCCTCCCATCGTTTGAGGCCTGTTGCAGTTTGGATCGCGGTGAGCACCCAATGCCTTGGAGACTTTACATACTTTCTATCTTGTATTTTTGTCTATATATTGTATTTTGGATAGACAAAGTCTGTTGGAAAGATACTCCATACTTTAGTCGCTCTTGTGCCGATGACACCAGGTCCGGGTTGGTTCTCGTGCATGTTTTGTATTCTTGGTCACTTTAGGGCCATCTTTTGTATATTTAGTAAAGTTGGTATGTATATATGCTATTGGACCTATCTCCTTTATTTATGTCTTCTGCTTTTCTTACTTTAACTGCTTTTATTGTATTCCACATTATTGGATTTGGCTTGCCTACTAGGGGTTATGTAGGTACCATCATGGCCTGGTTTTGGGTCGTGACAGGATTGAGGTAGGTGATGCTTATTGTAGTTAATAATCCAATTTGTGTTATGTGTGCATAATAACTGTTTCTTAGTATTATTTTCACAATACATGTTCAGGAAAAAGGGAATGATTATTAGATGACACCCTAAGTGTTAATCATATGCAATGAGTCTGTTTGAAAGCTTGTTGGTTTTTACAAGTGTTGTTCTATTATCATTGTGATTATGGATGTTGTGATATCTGTTATTAATGTGGGATGTACCAATATTTGGACATCTTCATGGGATTGGTTGATTTTATTCATTAGTTAGCTCGTGTACCATGCTGGTACAGTTTCTATGATTCATTGGTTGGCTCGAATACTAGGCTAGTATAGTACATGGACAAGAGCTCGTCCCCTACAGGTCATGACTAGTGAATGACCATAAGACCCTTAGCATGTGTGTACATGTTTACTTGTTATTCATATATGTTGGTTCCTTGAGTGAACTGGACTTATATGTTACTTGTTATTCATATATGTTATTTCTGAGTGAACCGAGATTCATTGTTACTTGACATACATGTTGGTCCTTGAGTGGGTCGGTTGATGTACTTAAGTGCTAAGGTGATTTATTATGTAAATCGGGTTGCGTGTTAATTGCCATAGTTGATATCCTTGGGATCCTTGGGTGGTCCGGATTACTTGAAAGATGTGACATAATTCTATGTTACCTATTTTTTGTGTAGTTGGACATGACTTTTATGGTTGTTGAGTCAGGTTTGATGACTTGGAGTCTTATTGGTGGTCCTAACTGACTTGACTTGTTACATGGTAGATGATTATGAACTTATATTAGAGTTGCATAATAGGGAACCATTGTTGTCTTGTTGTACTATGTTCTGGTTATATGTTTATATTTCACATTTTGGGCATGTCGATGATTCTACTAGAACACTATTGTTTCTTGTGTACTTATACTACACGTGCTCTTCTTTTGTTGAGTACAGGGCATATTCTGGTTGGTAGCTATGAGACCTCAGCTATGAGTCAGGAAATTTTCAAATTTAAGGATGAGCTACATCTTCTAGGCTACCATGAATTCTTCAGTGGTCTCTAGTCCATTGTTCGGACTCAAACTTTATTTGTTTAGGCATTGTATCCCATTCTTTTAGGACAGTTAGTAGAGTTTTAGTATGATGACTTTCATATTCTAGGGGTTTTCATTTCCACAAGTTATGATGATTATTTCTATTTAAGATGTGAATCTTTTGGTTTAAATAATGAGAGTTGATTTAGTTGCTTCATTTTTTATTAAGTGTTGGGCTGGTTAATTGGTTCTTGGTTCTCCCCCAGGGGTTTAGTTTGGGCATCACTCACTATAGGACTTTAGGAATCTATCCTTTCTCTCTTCCTTTGTGTTATAACTTGATTCTAATTGGTATCTGATGATCCAAATTGGTATCTAACCCCCTTCATTATTTTGTTCGCATATGGTAAACACATGGTGGAATGGAGCGAGGGAAGCAACTCGACTGTAAAACCAGTTGTTTGAGGGCGAGGTAAGGGTAGGGGTAGAGGGAGAGTAGCACCCGCCAAGGGTGGAGCTCAGGCAGCAGCTGACCAGGCCCGTCAGAGGACAACATTACCTCCCCTACCCCAGGATCATGTTGAGAAAGATGAGGCAGTGAACAAGGATGGCATGGAACCAGAGGTAGCAGTACTGGTTGGAGGTGAAGCCATTCTTTCTATGTCTTCTGAGGTTATTCAGCAGGTCCTGACATTTCTGAGTTGGCTGGCATATACTAGAGTCACCCCTACTACGCCTTCTACCCATGTTTCGGGTGCCCATCTTGCTTGTCACCTTAGCTCCCAGGATGGATGAGGATTCGAATACATATGCGTTCTTCTATCCAGTGTTAGGCCCTTTTATGACCGAGATCGAACATGAGTTGCTGACTAAGTTTTTGAAAATGAAACATCCTTCATTTCATAGTATAGAGGAATGAGGATGCCTTTTGAATTTATTCTTGATTTCTATGAGAGACTGCAAAAGTTGGATATTGTGCAACAACATGGTGTTGAGTTTGTGACTTTCCAACTACAAGGGGATGCTAAGCAGTGGTGGAGAACCCATGTGGAATGTCAACCGTTAGTTTTGCCTCCGATGACTTTGGCTTAGTTTTATGCCTTGTTCTTGGAGAAGTATGTACCCCGTACTCTTAGGAATCACAAGAAGGATGAATTTCTGTCTCTTGATTAGGGCAATATGTCTATTGTAGGTTATGATGCTAAGTTCCATACACTGTCTCGCTATGCTACCCAGCTGTTAGGCACTGAGGAGGAGAGGATTAGGTTATATGTTAAGGGTTTGAATACTGATTTGCAAGTTATATCTGCTTATATGACTTCTGAAGGAAGGATCTTCAATGACGTGACTGATTATGTGAAAATGTTTGAGGGAGATAAGCTAATTGAGCAAGCTAAGGTATCCTTTAGGGAGAAAGAAATAAAGAAATAAGGCAGAGACATTCTGGCGAAAATTCTACTTATTTTGCACTAGATTTCTTCATAAAAGTAAGTTCCTTATCCCCACGAACTAGTATTTCAATTCCTATGTCTTAGAATCGCTAGTTTATAGGCTAGGGGAGGGTTTAACTTAACCTAGCTGTAAAATTTGGTGTAAGAGAGATAATGGGGTGTAAGAGTTTAGATTTTTGATGAAAAGTTGTTTATTCATGGTATGATCGTAATTCGCTAATGTAACCATAAAATTGATAGATTTTAGGTGGATTATTGGTGGGAAAGCCTTGGAATGAGTGAAATGATCATGAACTTGGCCTAGGGGTTTGGGATTAGGCTATGATATTTTAGGTCATTGGTTGATTTTATGTTTACATTCCTGTTCTTAGACCACAATCAAACCGAGGTTGCAAGAAAAAAAGAAACTCAGGTTTGGTAGAGCATTTCAAGCTTGGATTGAGGTAGGTGATGGTTACTGTAGTTGATAATCCAATTTGTGTTATATGTGATGAATAATTGTTTCTTAGTATTACTTGCACAATACTTGTTCAGAAAAAAGGGAATGATTGTTAAATGATATCCTAAGTGTTAATCACATGCAATAAGTCTGTTTGAAAGCTTGTTGGTTTTTACAAGTGTTGTTCTATTATCATTGTGGTTGTGGATGTTGTGATATCTGTTATTATTGTGAGATGTACCGGTATTTGGATATTTTCATGGGATTGGTTGATGTTATTCATTATTTGGCTCAAGTACAACACTGGTACAGTTTCTACGATTCATTAGTGGGCTCGGGTACCATGCTTGTACAGTACATGGACAAGAGCTTGTCCCGTACAGGTCATGACTAGTGGGCGACCATAAGACCCTTAGCATGTGTGTACAAGTTTATTTGTTATTGATATATGTTGGTTCCTTGAGTGAACCAAGATTCATTGTTACTTGATAGACATGTTAGTCCTTGAGTGGCCAGGTTGATGTACTTAAGTGCTAAGGTGGATTATTATGTAAGCCGAGATGCATGTTAATTGCCATAATTGATGTCGAAGGGATCCTTGGATGGTCCGGGTTACTTGCAAGATGTGACATAATTCTATGTTACCTATTACTTATGTAGTTTGACATGACTTATATGGTTGTTGAGTCAGGTTTGTTGACTTGGAGTCTTATTGGTGGTACGAACTGATTTGACTTGTTACATGGTCGATGATTATTAAATTAGATTAGAGTTGCCTAATAGGGAACCATGGTTGTCTTATTGTACTATGTTCTGGTTACATGTTCATATTTCACATTTTGGGCTGACTGATGATCCTACCCGTACACTATTGTTTCTTGTGTACAGATACTACATGTGATCTTATTTTGTTGAGTACAGGATATATTTCGGTGGCTGCTACGATACCTCAGTTGTGAGTCAGGCGATTTCCGAATTCAAAGGGGAGTTGCATCTTCTGGGCTACCATGAATTCTTTAGTTGTTTCTAGTCCATTGTTCGGACTCAAACTTTATTTATTTAGGGGTTGCATCCCCTTCTTTTAGAAAGTTACCAGAGATTTGGTATAATGACTTTCAGATTTTAGGAGTTTTCATTTTCGCAAGTTATGATTATTATTTCCGTTTAAGATGTGATACTTTGGTTTAATTAATGTGAGTTGATTTAGTTGCTTGATTTTAAATTAAGTGTTGGGTTGGTTAATTGGTTCTTGGTTCTCCCCCAGGGGTTTACTTTGGATGCCACTCGCAGTGGGTTTAGGTCGTGACAACACTGCTCTAATGAACTTGAGCCTTGCCCTTTATTGCAATTTCCGCTTGATTGTGGTCTAAAACAACAATGTATTCACCATTCAACAATGACCTAACAAATACAAGGATTATAACCTAATCCTAATGTCAAAATCATGATCATTCTTTTATTCTAGAGTTTTTTCTACATTCATTCCACCTTAATTCTACCAAATTCATATTTATAAGAATGATTTCTAAGAGTGCAACCATAAATTATCCACCCTTGACCAAAACCCAAGGATTACACCTTGTTTTTACTATGTTACACCAGAAAATCACCCTAGGTCAAGTCAAATCCCTCTCTCCCACAATCAAAACTTAGTGATTCTAAGGATTAATCATCGAAAACTAGTTAAACGGATGGATTAACTTACCTCAATGAAGAATTTGGGTGAAAACTCAGTTTTTGCCCTAAATTGCCTTTCTTAGCTCTGGAATGAAAGTGGAATAAAAATAGCATTTTTAAGTCTAAAACTATATTTAACAGTGTATATCCCGCTATAGCAGCCCAATTCCCATTATAGCGGCATTGCTATAGCCAGATCTACCCGCTATGGAGGGATTGATCAAAGCTAACTTCTGCTATAGTGGGCTCATGGTTGTGGCCTGTTTCTCACTGTAGCGGCCTAGGCGAGACATAAAGTTTGACAATCTAAGATATTTGCCAATTTTTCAACACACTTCCAGATATTGACATCCCAAACTAACCCTTTTATGTCAAATGTGATATCTGGAGTTCTACTAACTTGAATTTACTTCCAAAAGTTTCTAAGAATTCCTTAACCTCTTAGCTATCATAATATAGTCTTAAATCATATAATTACTGAATTATGAATTATTGGATTTATCTAGACCATACCACACCTGGAATTCATCTAAGACTATCCTAGCATAGCATAAAATTTCTAATACTTTTTTAGGAGAGAATCTTAACCCAAATTTTGGCTCGCTAGACTGTACCATAATGATAGAAAAGGTCATTACAATAGATACCAATTTACCTATTGTTCACCCTAGAATGATATATCAAGAAAAATGAGTACAAAAAAGTAAGAAAAGTACCTGAATCCTCAAACAAGTGAGGGTACTTGTCGCGCATATCCGCCTCACTCTCCCAAATGGCCTCCTAAAAAAGATGGTGCTTCCACTAGTCTTTCACTGATCTAATCTCCTTAGTCCTCAACTTTCAAACATGTCGGTCAAGAATCGCTATTGGTTCCTCCTCATAGGAAAGATTCTTGTCAAGCAAAATGGAGTCTGACTTAAATATATAGTCGTCATCCCTATGGTATTTCTTAAGAATGGAAACATGAAACACCGGAGGACTCCTGATAGGATTGGAGGCAATTCCAGCCTGTAAGCTACCGGATCCACATCATCAAGAACCTTAAACAGGCTGATATACCTAGGGATAAGCTTGCCCTTCATACCAATTGCACAATTCCCTTTATGGGTGACACCTTTAACAATACATGCTTACCTAGTTTAAAATACGTATCTCTTACCCTGTGGTCAGTGTATTCCTTTTTTCTACTTTGGGCGGCAACAACTTGTCCTGAATGAACATCACTTTCTCTTGGGCTTCCTTCACCAGGTCTATACCCAAAGGCTTCGCATCACCCACTCGAACCAACCTATGGGTGATCTACACTTTCTCCCATAAAGTGCTTCAAATGGGGCCATGTCGATACTAGAGTGATAACTATTGTTGTATGAGAACTCACAAAATGGTAGGAATTTATCCTACTAACCCCCAAAATCAGCCACACATGCTCGTAGCATATCCTCAAGTACCTAAATGGTCCACTCAGACTACCCATTAGTCTGAGGATGAAAAGCAGTACTAAGATCAAGCTTGATTCCCAACTTCTCATAAAACTTGTGCCAAAATGTGGAGGTAAACTGTATACCTCTATCGGATATGATGGATATTGGAACCCCATGCAACCTCAGGACTTCCTTGACATAAATCTTGGCTAACTGCTCCGAGTTATAATTCACCTTAACCGGAAGGAAATGAACAAATTTTTTTAGCCTTTCTACTATGACCCAAATCGAGTCATGGTGTCCCAAGGTATTAGGAAGACCCACTATGAAATCCATAGCAATCCTCTCCCACTTCCACTCGAGAATAGGCATCCTCTTAAATAAACCTACAAGCATTTGATGTTCATACTTTACCTGCTGATAGTTATGAACATTCTCTACTATTTTCTTCATTCGGGGCCACCAATAGAGCAGTATCAAGTCACGCTACATCTTGGTTGCCCCAGGATGTATAGAGTATCAGGAACCAAGCGCTTATGCAAGCAAACTCAGAATCACATCATCAATACAAGGCACACACACACCCTCTCACCCTTAATACACCACACGCATCAAGTGTGGCATCTTGTGCTTCACCACACACTACTTTGTTCTGAATCTTTTTCAATTTAGCATCCTCAAATTGCTTATCCTTTATTATATCAAGTAATGTTGACCTTACCTCCACCCTAGCCAACACTCTACCTCTTTCAGACACTCTAAACTACATAAATCGCATTGCTAGAGTTTGGATCTCTCTAGCCAATGGTCACCTCATCACTCTCAAACAAGCCAAATTGCCCATACTTATAGATTTTTGGCTCAATGCATCTGCCACTGCATTGGCCTTCCCTGGATGATATTGGATGGTTACATCATAATCTTTTAGTAACTCCATCTACCGCTTTTGCCTCAAATTCAAGTCCTTTTGAGTGAAAACATGTTATAAACTGTGATGGTCTGTGAATACCTCATACTTGACACCATAAAGATAGTGTCTCCATATCTTAAGTGCAAAAACCACCGCTTCCAACTCCATGTCATGAGTTGGATAATTCTTCTCATGAGGATTTAATTGCCTTGAAGCATAAGCGATCACATTCTTGTCCTGCATCAACACAATACCCAATCCAAAACATGAAGCATCACCAAACACACTGAAATCCTTATCTTCAACTGGCAAAGAAAGGATGACAGGTGTGGTCAAAAGAGATGAGCTTTTGTAAGCTCTCTTCACACTTGTCATACTAAACAAATATTACCTCCATCTGTGTTAGTCTTGTCAAGTGAGTGGCAATGGAGGTGAAGTTCTTGACAAATCTCCGATGATACCTCCTGAAATTCAAACACTATGGGAAGTGACTCAATAGAGGGGACCTCCGCACTAACATCCCAAAGATCTGCCAAAAAGGCTAAACACTTCTTCCCAACGAGCTTCTTAGCACAAATAAAGGAAATTATTTTCACAAGTACAGGCTTATAAACACCTTCCCATTCTAACTAATGCATCCTAGGAATGTCTAAGGTCACAGTGTTATCATTACAGTTCAGAACAACATGATACGGGGATAACCAAGTCATGACTAGGATGATATCAAAATCAAGCATATCCTGGATCACCAAATCCACCCAAATCTAAAAAACCATAAAATTACAGAGCAAGCATGATACACTTGAGTTACTACCACAGAGTCTCCAATTAGAGTAGATACATACGCAGGGAGGTCAAGCATATCACAAACCATGTCTAAACCCAAGGCAAATTTAACAAATACATATAAATAAGTGGAACCTAGATCAAAAAACACTGTAGCTATCCAGTCACAAATGATTTGAATAGTACCTATAATGACTGCATCTGAAGTTTGCGCCTCGGATTTTCCTGGAAAATCATAACATTAAGCTCTATCATCAATCTGAGCAACCTCTCTAGACGTCTGAGAACTAACTCTCCCTATATTACCACCACCTCAGTTTCCACCATGGTCACCCTGATAACTACCACGCCCACCCTGTGGATGACCTCTACCATTACTACCTCCACTTCTACTAGCCGGAACCATAGTTCTGAACTATTGCTGACCTTGAAAACTAGTTTGACTACCATTAGGACAATCCCTCTTGAAGCTCCCAACACCACCATAAGTAAAACAACCTCGATCCAGTGAGGGATAGCTAGCAGAAAAATATAAAGCCCCTTGTTTTTTCTCAATTGAAGACTGCTGAGAGGTCTCTGAAGGACCCCTGTAGATACTGGCAGAGTAGACTGTATAGGACGAGATGGATAGGCCTGATGACCATAGCCTCTAGAGTAAGATCCTCTACAGTTGCCCATTCTCCAGGATTTCTTCACTACCATCTTTGCCTAACCAACCTGCTTGACTCCTTCCGCTTTCTTTACAGAGTCAGAAACATCATTAAAAGTCTTCCCAGCAGAAGTCATCTGCAAAGCCATAACCTGCAAGTCAGTATTCAAACCTTTCACAAAGAGGCAGATCCTCTCCTCTTCAGTACCAAGCAACTGAGTAGCATATCTGGATAAGGCATGAAATTTAGCCTCGTAGGCTACAATTCACATACTTTCCTGATCAAGAGCAAGAAACTCATCCTTCCTCTTTTCATGTAAAGTGCGTGGAACATACTTCTCTAAGAATAGAGTATGGAATTGAGTCCATGTCAAAGGAGGTAAAGCTGGAGACTGATATTCCATATAAGCCCTCTACCACTGCTTAACATTACCCTATAGTTGGAAAGTTACAAATTCCACATCATGCTGCTCCACAATGACCATCTTATACAACCTCACACAATAATCAACAATAAAATCGAAAGTATCCTCTATCTAAGAACTAACAAAAGTGGGAGGTTTCATCTTCAGAAACTTAGTCAACATATCATGCTCAGTCCCGATCATAACAGGACCTAAAACCATGCGAGGGAAAGCCTCTGTCCCTGAAAACTTATCCATCCTAGGAGCTAATATTGTGGGAGGCTGCACCTCAGAGGCTAGTAAACAAGCATTGTAGGCGTGTCTCCAGTACCTGCCAGCCCACTCAAAAAACTAAGTACCTATTGAATCAGTTCAGATGACATATGAGGAGGAGCTACACCTCCTGGAACTAGCACTGCCTTCTCCCATTCCAGAACCTCCTCATTATAACCTCATCATGATGACCCTCGGGTGGGGGAGGTGTTTAAGATCTCTGTTGGGCTGGATTAATTGCAGCTTGGGCTTCACCTCTGGTGGGTATTTCCTCCTACCGTATCCTCAGCCTCTGGCGATGGGTTCTACAACTGGAACTGCTGGTGCGAGAGCTGCTTCTCTAGCTCCATTAGCTCTCGTATTCACTATCTGTGAAACAATAGAGTGAAGAGGTGAGATACCAATTTGGATCGCCAGATACCGATTGGAATCAAGTTATAGCATGAAAGAAGAAATAAGTGATGATTTCCTAATGTCCTATAGCCTCTCAAAGAAAAGTATAGACATCTCCATACCATTTCGAAAGACTCTACTGGATTCATTTTGTTACAACGAGATCAATGAACCTAGGGCTCTGATACCAACTTTGTCATCATCCTAGATCATCACGAGTGGCATCAACACTAACCCTCTGGTGGGAGAATTATCTAACCCCAAATTCTCAACACTAATAGTTAATAGTTTTTAAACACAAAATGAGAAATTCCATTGCCAACCAATAATTTGAGTAATTCTAATAGTTAAAACATTATGGAATAAATCAAATGTCTAAAACGCCCCCAGAAACTGAAAGTCATTGTACCAAAATATCTAAACATGAAAATCTACAAGTACAACCCAGAAACTAGAGCAACTAAAGTGTCTGTGTTTGAAACAAATGGACTAGAACACAGTGTGCGAAGAATCATTGATGCTCAGAAGATAAATCTCACCCTTGAGTAAAAAATGATCACTGGCTACAACTGAGGTCTTGTTGAAGCCATTGGAATATATTCTGCACTCAACAAAAAGAAGAGTATAAGTAGTATCAGTACAAAACCACTATGTACTGGTAGGATCATCGGCCAACTCAACTTAATAAATATGAACACATAACTAATAATTCATAAATAAGTACAACCATGTAACACTTAGTGTTTATACCTTTACTTAGTCTCTTCTCAATAATAACCAAGTTAATCAGAAAGTGTAATACAAGTACAAACAATCCACCAGGTCAATACCATGATTAATAACAGTTAACTAAACCTTGCCACAATTACCTTTTCATTGGACTTCAATAAATAATTACACGATTCAAGTACGTTAATAGCCTGTACCACTCATGGATCCAAAATAACATCAATAATATAACTCGATCCACTCATGAAACCATCAAACTCATGAATACTGTGTACACACATGTTATGGGTTTGATAAATTCCCACTAGCCAGGACCTGCAGGGGATGAGCTCAGTCTATGTACCAAATAACCCAAAAAACTAGTGTTTGCCACTCTTATCCCAAACTAATATTATACCACCCATATTCCAATGTCCCCACCCTTATACTCCCTAAGTTTCACCAATTCCATGACGATGACCTTTAGCGGTTTATCTCACAATATCAACTCATGTCTCAATACTTACAATCGCAATATGAGATAACACAACCACACTTGAACTTAAAATGAGCCTTTTTACACAATCTCATTTCAGGTTATTAAACACTTGTAATATTATCCAACAAGTTAATATTTACAATATGTATTGCACAAAGTAGAAAAAGAGGAAGTTAACATGCAGACATAAACTAAATTGAGTCTTAATAACAATTTAACTATCACCTACCTCAATCAAGCCTTGCACTTCTCTAACGAACATGAACCTTGCCCTTTCTTGAAATTTCTGCTTGATTGTGGTCTAAAAACAACAAGATAATCACCATTCAACAATGACCTAACAAATACAAGGATTATAACCTAATTCCATAACCCCAAGGCCAAAATCATGATCATTCCCTTATTCTAGGGATTTTCCTACATTCATTCTAGCTTAATTCTACCAAATTCATGTTTATAAGAATGATTTCTAAGAATGCAACTATAAATTATCCACCCTTGACCAAAACCCAAGGATTACACCCTTTTCACTATTGTACACCAAAAAATCATCCTGGGTCAATTTAAATCCTCCCCCACAATCAAAACCTAGTGATTCTAAGGACTAATCATTAAAATACTAGTTAAACAGGTGCATTAACTTACTTTAATGAAGGATTTTGGATGGAAACTGATGGTTTTTGCCCCCAATCACCCTTCTCAGATCTGAAATGGAAGTGGAATGAAAATAACATTATTAAGTCTGAAACTGCATTTAACAGCGCGTATCCTGCTTTAACAACCCGATTCCCACTATAGCAGCATCGCTATAGAGGGATTGACTAAAGCTGACTACTGCTATAACATAAAAATTATGGGCCCATGATAGCAGCCTCTCTCCCTCTACAGCGGCCTAGGTGAGATAGAAATTCCAAAAATCTTAGATTTTTGCCAATTTTTTGACACACTTTCAGATTTTGACATCCCAAACTAACCCTTTTATGTCAAAGCGATATCCGGAGTTCTACTAACCCGAATTTACTTACGAAAGTTTCTACAAACTCATTAACCTCTTAGCTATCATAATATAGTCTTAAATTATATAAAAACTGACCTATCCATTACTGGATTTATCTAGACCATACCACACTTGGAATTCATCCAAAACTATCCTAGCTTAAAATTTCTTACACTTCATCAATGAGAATCTTAACTCAAATTTGGCATGCTAGACTGTACCATAATGATGGAAAGGGTCATTACATCCAAATAGTGAAGAAAGGAGAAGAATGATAGCATTCAGTAGAAAAATAGAAGAAAATAGAAAAATGAGAATCATCAAACAAATAAAAAAACTCCTGCTAGATCTAGAGTTATTCAATGTTTTCATGTTTACAAAGAAACAACACCAAAACATATGAATATGCATATACACAAACATAAAGAAATATAATATAGGTTTGAAAAAAAGAGTTAAGCCACGACAAATCAAAATTCAAACAGTAAAAGAACTATAACCAGTAGTAAAATTAGTAAAACAGTAAGAATTAGAACAATATTTTAAAAAATAGAGTAATTATGAACAT
Organism: Jaltomata sinuosa; assembly: GCA_003996215.1. Taxonomy (NCBI): domain Eukaryota; kingdom Viridiplantae; phylum Streptophyta; class Magnoliopsida; order Solanales; family Solanaceae; genus Jaltomata; species Jaltomata sinuosa. Next base: position 483,900 of record QJPP01007535.1, read on the forward strand.
CACTAGATATTTTCTCCCTAGAGATGAATGCTTGATGGATCTTAACCAAATCTGTGTTTTCTAGCTGAGACAGGTGGGAGATAAGAGGCTCACAGTGGTAGCTCATTCTCTGTGGCTAGTCAGAGCTGCTAGTTCATCAGACCTAAAGACTGGCAGCGCTGAGAAAAGGAAATAGAGGGTGGTTTGGAGCCGTTGTTCAATAAATTTTAGTGTCGTACGTTAGTGAGGGGGATAAGAGAGAGAAAATGGTGGTTTATTTGGTGGGGTTCTATTGGAGAAGAAGCAACATTTTGGGGCAGGTTTTGTGTGAGGGAGATGGAGGAGATTGGACTAATGGTGAGTGGTGGCCGGAGTTCTGGCTTGTGGGGTTTTCTGGTGCACCGGAGATGGCATTAATGGAGATATGGGAAGAGCGAGGTAGTGGCTATTTTCATGGTGTTTTCTGGTGGATGGTGGTGTGTCAGAGGAGAAAAGGGAGAAAGGAGAGGGTGGCAAATCGGTTGTTTGGCTGTTGTTTGCCAGAACAGTGGATGTGAACAGAGGTGGAGAGGCGGTGGTTAACCTGTGGTGGTTGGCTTTTGGTGTAAAGTTGTTGCTTCATCGGAGCTCAGGTGAGCTTATCAGAGAAGACAGTGAGGGAGAGGGATCAGAGAGAGAAAAGGACTTTTAAAATTTTTTGCATGTGTAAAGTGCATGATAAGCTTTATAGATAAGATAAAACCATCTATGTAGCAAAACCATTTATCCAAAATCATGGGCTATCAAAACCGTATCCTTAAAGCCATGGTCTATCTAAAATAATGTGCCCAAAACTATGAGCTATTTAATTTATCAGTGTAAAAAGTATCTTCTTCGACTTTTATGTGTTAACAGACTGTGCTAAAAATAATAAAAAATATATTTAATGTCATGTGAAAAAATGTGATTCAAATTAAAGATAACTAATGATTGAATAAAATCGAAACAATATTTTTTTATGTGCAAACAATTGTGGCAAAAACTAATGATAATTAAAAATAAATAAAATAATAAAAAATTAATAATAATTCCAATATTTTTTTTAAAAAGAGAATAATTATTAATTAATTGTGTTAATATTTAAAAAATTGTATTCTATATAATTTATTGAATAAAAGGCTTAAAAAATATTAATTTGAGATATATTAGGCCAAAATTGAGTATCAACAACTACCCCTCTTCGCTCGGATATGATGAAAAAAATATTTGAGTGAAGACTTTGACGTGTAGCCAATTTTTGCTTGACAAACAAAAAGGATAACATGTGCACAGAATGATGCCAGATATTAATAGACTTTTAAAAATACTCTCCGTCTGCTGGCGAGGGTTGAATTATTTTAAAATAAAGATGATAATATAGGAGGAAATATTCTAGGACAAAAATACTCATGTACCTTCAACATTATTTTCCAAAATCACCTAGTGTCGGACTGTGAGATGCTGGGATGCAAGGTTGTTACCTATCTTGTTGAAAGGCGGACAATCCAACTTAAATGTGATATTCCACTTTGAATGAGGTGGCTTTCCAACTTGTCTCCCTAAAAGGTGGATGACCTAACTTGCATTTGGTATGTCATTTTTAACAAGATGATCTAAGATGTCTCATTGAAAGGAGAATGACTCCACTTGAATGTGATGTGCCACTTTGAGTGAGGTGTATACCCAACTTGTCTTATTGAAAGACGGACGCTCTAATCTTGTCTCGTTGAAAGGCGGATGACCCAATCTTATCTCATTAAAAGGCAGATGACCCCATCTTGTCTCGTTGAAAGATGTATGACCTAATCTGGTCTCGTTGAAAGATAAATGACCCAATCTTATCTCGTTAAAAAGTAGAAAATCCAATCTTATATCGTTGAAAGGCGGAAGACCCAAGCTTATCTCATTAAAAGGTAGACGATCCAATCTTATCTCTCTAAAAGGTGGATGACCAAATCTTGTCTCGTTGAAAGGTGAATGACCCAATCTTATCTCATTGAAAGGCAAATGATCCAATCTTATCTCATTAAAAGCTGGATAACCTTATTTTATCTCATTAAAAGATAGATGATCTAATCTTGTCTCTTTGAAAGACGAATAATTTAATATTATCTCATTGAAAGATGAACAACCCAATCTTATCTCGTTGAAAGGTTGATGACCCCATCTTGTCTTATTGAAAGGCAAATGATCCAATCTTGTCTCATTGAAAGGTGGACAATTCAATCCTGTCTTATTGAAATACGAATAATTCAATCTTGTCTCTTTGAAAAGCGGATGATCCAATCTTATCTCATTGAAAGGTGGAAGACCCAATCTTGTCTAGTTGAAAGGAGGATGACTCAATTGGATGTAATATTCCACTTTGAATGAGGTGGCTATACAATTTATCTCATTAAATAGCATATAACTCAATCTTATCTTGTTGAAAGGCGGACTACTCAATCTAGATGTAATTTTCCATTTTGAATAAGGTGGCTTGTCAATTTATCTTGTTGAAAGACGGATGACCCAATCTTATCTTGTTGTTAGGCGGATGACCCAACTTGCATGTTATATACCACTTTGAATGAGGTGACTTTTCAATTTGTCTCATCAAAAGGCGGATGACCAAACTGCATACTCTGACATGATCCCCAATCTTAACTCTCCACAAATTTTGTTAAGGAAGGAAAACAATTTCAATTTCTAGTGTAGTTCGTATTTGTACCACAAAACTTGAAATGAAACCATTAGTAGCAAATGCAACATAAACTATGCAAACATGATTTAGTATGCCATGCTGAATAAAGTATTGATTGACAATGCAATTTTGAATGGGATGACGTCCCAACATATCATTTTTAATGGGATGGGTCCCAATTTAATAAATAAAGGTCACTTTGGCAAGGAAGCAGTCCGCTATGTAACTTTGATAGATGGACAATCAAAAATAAAATAAAATACAACATTGGAAAGTATTAAAAAGTGGGTGCATGTGCATTTTCTATTGGAGAATAAAATGTGAAGAGAGAATCAAGTCTTGACTAAAATTGGTACCAAAAATTAGTGTTGCATAAACTATTTCTTTATTTTCTTCTTATCCGACTAAGATTGACTTCGAGGTAAGTCCTATAGCTTCAAGTGGTACCTCAAACATACCTAAGAATCGATAAAATTTGTTCGTCTTGTTTCAAACAAAGATTTTGAACTACATCCATCCTCATGTTTCAAGTAATCTTACCATAAAAAAAGTTCTCATTTGCACACATTTAAAGTATTTTGATTTGAGGACATATTTGAAGTATGTTCACAATTAGAAAAATGTTTAATGCTTGCAATTATGGTGTCATATGCTTAGCCTTCATGTAAGTCTCCACTTATGTGAGAACATTTGGAATGAGATCATGTAGGGATTATTTACGACTTGTAATATAGGTTTAGGCATGGGTAAAATATTTATTTGGGATAAAAGTAACTTAATCCTTCCTTGAGCATTGCACTGAATTTGTGTTTTCATTGCACTTTTGACACTTGAACTTCTTTTTTGTCCCTTTCTTCTGTTTTGACTTCTTTTGAATATTTTCTCAGTGAATCCTTTTTCCCTTTATTTTGATGTTTTATTTTTTCTTTTGAATTTTCTCTTTTATTGTTGGAGTGTTTTTCTTCACTGTTTCTGTTGAAATTTCTCTTTGTCTTGACATTTTGGGAAATTTGTGGCTCCTTCACTTTCTTTTGAAATTATTTTTGTATCCTCGACTTTTGAGGACTTTTCGTCTTTTGCCTTTGGCAGCTTCAAGCTTGAACCTTTTTATGTAATTTACAGTTTTTCAGTATGCTAAAGGAGGTGGGCCAAGAGCGGGATAGTGCATGCAAGTACTCAGAAGGGTATAGACTAAGATGTCATTGTCCAAAGAAAATGTGTTAGACTCAAAGTGGGGACATCCTAAGGATTAATGTCATTTGGTAGGCACTGAAAGGCACAATCAGATTAAAGAAGGCCTATGATCCTTTCTCAAACTAAATATTACTCAGAATTTTGCGTCAATAAACATTCAGGACAAGTTCCTGATCACAATGCAATGCAATTGAATCTAATAAAAGAATTCACCACATAATGCACAAGAAACAATGAGGTTGGTTTCATTCTTATCCTGAATGCATACAAGAGAATATTCTCTAGCGTCATAAAGATACGTCTAAGAGTTGCCAAAAGAATCTATGATTCACCACGAAGTCAATATTCTCAATTATATCAATTATTTTATACATTCCTAACTATGTTGCACCAACCAAGTCAAAGATGTGATTCTTAATTTATTTTGATTCTATGCGTAAGTGATACCGAACTCAAGAGGACTGCCTACATATCTCACCTCGAGGAATGAGAATCAAGTATGCATAATTCATGTAGATAGAATATAACATATATCATCTTAGAAAGAATGTTAAAATATATACAAAAATTAATGCAAAGGTATAGACAAACTCAGAGTGATGCCTCATAAGTCTGGTGTCAATTGACGACTTCAGCTAGAGAGCATCTCTCGATATTTTAGAATGCCATGTTGTGACCTCTGGATTGTCTACGAGAACACTTGTCGTTGTATTATCTTCAAGAATGCCTCTACGAATCACGTGTTCTCCCAATCATTTATGGAAACTATACATTATCATGATTATCTCTGATAATTGACATGGATGTTTTTCTGTAAAAAGATGAAAAATGAGTGAAAGCAAAATAGTCATGAAAAAATATTAGAATGGAGGAGTGTCACAGCTCAATCAAAAACTCCCTTGATATGTCTGTTTGACGCTTCATGGAGTCCAACATCAGATGTTGTTTCTCCTTGGTGTCCTAATCTCTTTTTTATGTTTGATTTGTATATTCATTTGGTGTAGAAATGTAGACCTGGTGGAATTTTTGAGGACTTTCCTAAAAGATTCTACCCTAGTTTAAATACAGAAGAACACTTGACCTTTTATAAATTCTGTTGCTGTTTAGTATGGAATTTTTGAGATTTTCTCAAAACTTCTTCCCCATTTTCGAATTTAACAACTCTGTGTATTCAATCTTGTAGCAAATGTCATCTTTTGTAGAATTTTTGAGACCTATTTTTGCCCCAGTTTCTATTGCAGAGATTGGAAAGCTTACTGGGAATATGACCGAGCCTGTAAGGCACTTATCTATCTAGTTCAGCCAGGAATCAGTTCAAACATAGTTCCAACCTTTAAAATATGAACTAGTTGATTACCAACACAAATCAACCTCCCGTAAAAGAGGTGAATAACTCAAAAGGTGAAAATGTTAGCTCATTTAATAAAAAGTAATACATAAAGTAGATCACGATCAGAATAATGAATAAATAATGTTTAAAGCAAAACATATGTATTTTACATAAAATCAATTAAAAATGAACGAAACAAATTATGTAGAATTTAACACATAAACAATTTATAAACGCGTCCTAATATACATGTGACACTTTTAGCCAAAGGTAAGTCTAATGATTGAAGGATGTGTATGCCATTTGTGAAACATTTCATTGCCCCCAAAAACATATTTGTATAAATTTATGAATAAACTAAATGGGGATAAAAAATGTGGGAGGAATATACAAATAAATATCAGTCCCACACAGAGGAATATACAAATAAATATCAGTCCCACACAGGGGTACAAACCTGAACTAAGCTACCTTGAAAGTCCTCCAATCTTGAATTTCTTGACATTTTCGAATGCCTTTCGGATGAAGACCTTCTTGTGATTAGAATAAAAGAAATTATCTATAAAAATAATAAATTCCTAACCCCGCGGGATAATGGTTCGTATGACTCGACATAAGTATCCTTCATTAAACACATAAGGGATAATTGTTCTTTTACGCCGTGGGCCATTATGGACACAAGGTGGTCATACTAATGAGACCAATACCCCTTAAGTATCCGGTCAACTTAGGTCAATGCCTATTGAGGATTTTAGTTTAGCTCTATGCTAGGTTTCTAAGAGTGGGCTTTTGAAAAGAACCGGGGCCTAAGCTAACAACTTGGGTTGAAAATATGATGACCATTAGATGCATGGCGTACCAATAAATCACCAACATTCCAAGAAATATGGTTATTTTTTAAAAGAGGCCATGGGATCGCGAACCCCCCTTAAGGACAAATAAAATAGTATTCCATGTGGCGGCTATATGCTATGTACGCAATGACAATATATAATAAGATAAATAAATAATGTTAAAAAATATATAATTTACAAATAATCAACAAAATATACAAGGAAATATATGAAATCAATAGAGAACTAAAGAGATGAGCAAAAACTTATAAAAATTAAAAACTCCTCAATTAAAAAAAATATTAATCCATAATGGTTTGAACCTTGATTATCCCCAACAAAGTCTCCATTCTATCACATCCTATTTTTCATGATAGGGTTTAACTTCGGGACTCAAAAAATAATAATTAATTATTTAAAATTTTTAGAGAGTTGTCACCTAATTTAGGAAAAAAAGAAAATCTATGAATTAAAGAACAAATTTAGTCTACGAAATCAGTTAGATTCTAGTTAAGGGTTCAAGTTATTTAGAAGGAAAGGGATTATATATCCTTCAAAATCCACAATGGTTGGTCCCGGTTGAACTCATTTTTTCAATTGAGGAGGAGGTAAAAAATCTATCTTTTTACAAGTATAATAAGCATAAAATATGCACAAAAATAAATAAAAATATTAAGAAAAAGACGGTCTAATATTTGCCTATCGTCAATAATATAGATAAATACAAATAAAAACTTCAAAAAATGTTCAAATGTCTTTCCAGTAACTTTCTCGAAGAGGTGATTCCATGTACTTGTAAAGACACTTAGTAAAAGTATTAGTATGAATAAATATTAATCGAATGAATTAAAGATATAATAACTAAAAAGTAAAACCCATCTTATTTACATGGAAGGCCTTGGAAATCAACGAAAACTTCTTCATCGGTCAATTGAATTAATACTTGATATCAAATAATTAAACTTTAAAATAAAATTTATCTTTTATTATGGGGAGACCTCAAAAATCCGATGAAAGGATCTTTTCATTGGCCAAGTGAATTGATACTTAATGTGAAATAACTGGACTTGAAAATAAAATCCGTCTTTTATTATATGGAGGCCTCAAAAGTCGACAGAGAGATTTTTTCATTGGCCAATTAAATTGATATTCGATATGAAATAATCAAACTTAAAATAAAATCCATCTTTTACTATGGGGAGGCCTCAAAAATTGACAGAGAATTTTTTTTATTGGCCAATTAAATCGATATTCGATATGAAATTATCAAACCTAAAATAAAAATTGTCCTTTATTATGGAGAGGTCTAAAAAATCGATAGAGATTTTTTTTCGTTGGCCATTTAGTATTATTCGGTTAAAATCATTTAAATAAAAAATGTAAAGAATGACTACTAAAAATCATTTGTAACAATCAATCCAAACAGTGAGGAAAGTAGAAAAATGGTAGCAATCAACAGAAAAATAGAAGAAAATGAAAAAATGAGAATCCTCGAATACATCAAAAACTCCTGCTAGATATGGAGTTATTCGATGGTTTACTTAAAAGAAATAACACAAAACATAGGAATATGTATATACACAAAAATAAAGAAAGATAATAAATATTTAACCAAAAAAGTTAAGCTATGACAAATCAAAGTTCAAACAATAAAACAAATACAACCAGTAGTGAAATTAGTAAAACAGTAAGAATAAAAACAATACTAAAAAAATGGAGTAGTTACGGACATCACCAGATATTTGCTTGCTGGAGATGAACGCTCGACGTATCTCATTCAGATTTGTGTTTTCTCTGTGGCTCACAGTGGTGGTTCATTCTCTGTGGTTAGTCGGAGCTGCTGGTTCGCTGGACCTAAAGACCGACAACAATGAGGAGAGGAAACAGAGGGTGGTTTGGAGCTGTTGTTAGATGGATTTTGGCATCATCGTGAGTGAGGAAGGATAAGAGGGACAAAAGGGTGGTATGTTTGGTGGGGGTTCTGTCGGAGAAGAAGTAGCATGTGGGGCCTGGTTTCTTATGAGGGAGACAGAGGAGATCAGAATGACGGTGAGTGGTGGTCAGATTTCAAGTTTATGGGGTTCTCTGGTTCACTGAAGATGGCGTTAATGTAGAAATAGGGAGAGCAAGGTGGCAATTGTTTTCATGGTGTTTTCCGGCGGCTGGTGGTAAGTCAGAGGAGAAGAAGGAGAGACGGGGTGGAAGATCTGTTGTTTGGCTATTGTTTGCCAAACAATGGAGGTGAACAAAGGTGAAGAGGTGGTGGTTCACCTGTGGTGGTTGGCCATTGGGGTGAAGTTGTTGCTTTGCCGGAGCTCCAGTGACCTTGTCAAAGAAGACAGTGAGAGAGAGAGAGAGAGATAAGAGAGAGAAAAGGACTTTTAGAATTTTTTGCCTAATCTAAAAATTTTCTACCACCAAGAAATGTTTAGAGTGCATGAGAAGCATTAGAGATAAGATAAAATCATCTATGTGGCAAAATCATTTTCCCAAAACCATGGACTATTAAAACCGTGTACTTAAAACTATGAGTTTACGGGCCGTGGAAGCATCCACAGACCGTGGTTCCCATCCGTGGAACTCAGGTTGCAAATTTTTCCAGCAGTTTTCTGATTTACTTCCTAGGGGTATTCCAGACTTTTTCTATCTCTTTTTAAGGCTAAACTATGATGTTTTGACTAGCCTGAGACTAATTTTAAGCCTAAAACTAGCCAAACCCCCCTCATTCCCTCAGATTACATTGACACTTAGCAAAACAGAGAACATAAATACTCCTTTCCTCTCAAGAACAAGCAGAGGGTTCTTCAAAGTTCAGGCTCCAATCCAAGAATTCGTCCATAGATTCTACTTCCAGGTATGTGAAATTTCATCAATGGGTTTCTTTCACCCATTGAGTCGCTAGATTCGGTCAAGTTCTTTAGTTTCAGTTCAATTTTCAAAACCCAGGGTTCCTATGATTTTGATGAATCCCCTTGTATTCCAGTTTTCCTATGAATTATGAATCTTTATTTACATGTTCCTTGAAGCCTAGCATTATTATGTTCTCAGAACCCTAAAACCCTTACTATGTGGTATCATCCTTAAATTTTGAATTTACATGTTTGAATTCCATACTTTAGTCAGATTCTAGTATTGTTATGAGTAGTTAAATTCATTAGGTTGGTGGGTTATGAACACCCAATCAGTTTCAGGTTCATGCATTTTTAATCAGATATTCAGTCAGTCAGAACTTCATAATTTGAATGCTCTCAGTTTCAGTATTATTGTGCATTCTCAGAATAATCAGTATTTGAGTTATCCACTATGTCAGTTATTTTGTTATTTACTTATTCAGTTGAGAGTAGACTTAGCACCAACCGGATGAAGGGATGAAGGCTCACCTATCAGTTTAGGCTGAGACCTTTAGTAAAAGTCCCTAAGTCCCAGAACTATGGCTCCATCGTAGGTTCTACAGGGGTCACCTATCAGTTCAGGATTGACACCCTGGTCCCTTGATTGACATCAGATTAATGGATCCATGCCAGTTATGTTACCTTTGGAAAGGTATGAACACCCTTCCAGCCAGGGTCACATGTTGGCCCCATAGTTAGCTCAGCTTGGGGTATATCGGTTAACAGTAGCTCCCATAATTCAAATTCAGTATTGTGTTGACCATGTGTTCAGTTCAGTTCAACATTATACAGTTGTATGTTTAATACTTGGTCATTGCATCAGTTTACCTTTCAGTATCATGTTTCAGTTATCATTTATGTTCGGTTAATTTTGTTATATCCAACTTATCTAGATTAGTGTATATCCCACATGCTCAGTACATTCAGAGTACTGGCGCATACTTTTTGCTATATCCTCTCATGATGTAGGTTCAGGCGTTCAACACCCAGATCGTGCCTAGTACGTTTCTCTAGTCCCTTCAACAACTCAGTTGGTGAATCCTCATACTTTGAGGATGGAGTTTATTCTTTCTTTATTCAGTCTTTATTTATAGTTTTCAGACTTTTGGAGTTAGCTGGGGGATTGTCCCAACAACTCATCTCAGATAGAGGCTTTTTGACATAGAAGTTAGTTTTTAGCTTATACAGTCAGACTATATATATATATTTAGATATTTTAAACTATTTTGATTTCATCATTTTAGCTTTCGCACAGATAATATTTTCTTCAGAAATGCTTAGTATATGCCAGACCATGGGTTAGCTTGGGGTCACTTGTGACTCTAAGCACCGTATTGCATCTATGGAGTAGCCTCGGGGTATGACAAACTTGGTATCAGATCATCAGGTTTAAGAGTCCTAAGGTGTCTAAAATCCATGTCAAGTAGCATCTTTTTCATGGGTGTGAAATTCGCCACACTTATCAGAAAGAGGCTACAAGGCATTTTTAGGAAAAACTTCACTTTTTTCTATTTCATATCATGCGATAGAGTATGAACTCTATTTAATATCCTTCTAACTCATGCTTTACATGTTACAAAAAATGCCTCCCAGAAGAGATAATAGAAGGAGAAATAGCAATAGAAATGGAAAACAGCAAGCACCACCAGTTCTGGTAGACCCCTTGAACGAACAGGTCACTCACACTGAGTTTAGAGCTGCTTTTTTAGGTGTTAGCTTAGGCCATGACTACTCAGGTAAATCAGGAGGCTGTGGCACCAGCTAACCTACAGAATAGAACAACAACAGCTAGAGTCCAAGACTTCACTTGGATGAACCCTCCGGAGTTCCATGGTTCTAAGGCCGACGAGTATCCACAGGAATTCCTGGACGACATCGAGAAGGTCATGGAGATTATGGGTTCTACCCCAGTTGAAACTGCTTACATAGCCGCTTATCAGTTGAAAGAAGTTGCTCACATCTGGTACAAGCAGTGGAAAGAAGCTAGGGGTGAAGATGCAGGACCAATGGATTGGGATCAATTTATGACTGCTTTTCTGGATAAGTTCTTCCCACTTGACTCAGGGAAGCCAAGGTTCAGGAGTTCATCAACTTAAGGCAGGGTGACATGAGCGTGAAAGAGTATTCTCTCAAGCTTACTCAGCTGTCAATGTATGATATGGTAATGGTTGTTGACTCTAGAGCCCGTATGAGTAAGTTTATGTCAGGAGTTTTCGATGATGTGGTCAAGGAGTGCAGGACTATGATACTATTTAAGGAGATGGATATCTCCAGGTTGATGACTCATGCCCAGCAGATTGAGGAAGAAAATATCAAGAAAAGGGATGGAGACAACAAGAGGGCCAGAACAGGTAACTTTAGTTATTCTTAGTAGAGGTCAGACGGTGGAAATCATTCTCAGTTCTTCCAAAAGTCTTCAGCTCCAGCACCATCCTCTGCTAGTGCTCCAGTACCTAAGTTCAGACATGATCAGCGGGATAGGGCACCAGGCTCTAAGTTTCAGGGCAGTGTCACTAGTGGGCACACTTATTTGGTTTGCAAGAAGTATGGAAGGAACCACCTAGGTGAGTGTATTATAAGTAGTGGAAGATTTTTTGGGTGTAGCAAGCCAGGCCACAGATTGAAGGATTGACAACTTCTTCACGAAAGGGCAGGGATACTCGTCAACAAAACTAGGCTACCTCTACAGTAGCTCCAGCAGGTCGCCTGACTCAGCAGGGTGCCTCATCTAGAGAAGGAGGTGGTCAACACTAAAACATTTTATATGCTCTTTAGATCGATAGGACCAAGAGAATTCCCATGATATGGTCATGGGTACATTACGAGCCTTTCATTTTGATATATATGCATTGTTAGACCTAGAGAGACACTCTCTTTTGTGACTCCATATATAGTAGTAGACTTCCGTGTCAGTCCATAAATCCTCCTAGAACCCTTCTCAGTATCTACTCTAATTGGTGATTCAGTCATTGCCAGATGGGTATACAGAAATTACCCAGTCACAGTTTCTCGGAAAGTCACCTCAGCTGATCTTGTAGAGTTAGAAATGACTGAATTCGATATTATTCTAGGCATGGACTAGTTATATTCCTATTATGCCTCAGTTGATTGTAGAACTAGAATAATTTGGTATATCTATCATCTTGTTCGGGTCAAGGATTCAGATTCAGAGACCCCAACTCTTCAGTCAGTCCCTGTGGTTAGTGAGTTTCCAGAAGTATTTCCAGAAGATCTTCCCAGAGTTTCTCCTGAAATGAAAATCGACTTTGAAATAAATATCCTTCCAGATTCCCATCCTATCTCAATTCCTCCTTACATAATGGATCTATCTAAGCTTATGGAGTTAAAGGAATAGTTGAAAGACCTTCTAGATAAGGGCTTCATCAGACCCAAAATCTTTCCATTGGGTGCTACAGTTCTTTTCATGCGTAAGAAAGATGGTTCTCTCAGAATGTACATCGACTATCGTCAGTTGAACAAAGTCACAATCAAGAATAAGTATCCCATCCCTAGGATTTATGAATTGTTTTACCAGCTTTAGGGTGCTAGGTACTTCTCTAAGATTGACTTCAAATCCAGTTATCATCAGCTCAGAGTCAGATAATGTGACATTCTGAAGACAACCTTTATAACTCGATATGGCCACTATGAATTTGTAGTTATGTCTTTTGGACTAATGAATGCTCCTACAGCTTTCATGGATTTTATGAACAGGGTGTTAAAGTAGTACTTGGACATGTCCTTCATCGTCTTCATTGATGATATCCTCATATATTCTCAGAGTGAAAAGGAGCACGCAAATCATTTGAGAGTTGTGCTGCAAACTCTTAAGAATCGCCAGTTATTCACCAAGTTCAACAAGTATGAATTCTGGTTGAAGTTACTTGCCTTCCTTGGTCATGTGGTGTCTAGTGAAGGTATTCGAGTTGATTCGCAGAAGATTGAGGTAGTAAAGAACTATCCTAGACTCACTTCTCTGACAAACATCAGGAGTTTTTTAGGTTTGGCTGGTTACTACAGGAGATTTGTTGAGGGATTTTCATCCATAGCTGCCCTGTTGACCAGATTGACCTAGAAAAAGCTAAGTTCCAATGGTCAGATGAATGTGAGAGGAACTTCCTCGAGTTAAAGACTAGGTTGACTACAACTCCAGTTTTAACTTTACCAGAGGGTTTAGATGGTTTTGTTGTGTATTGTGATTCATGCAGAGTCATCTTGGGTTATGTCTTGATGCATCAAGGTAAGGTCATCACTTATTCCTCCAAGCAGCTTAAGATTCATGAGAAGAACTACCTGACTCATTACCTTGAGCTTGCAACAATTGTTTTTGCCTTAAAGATTCGAAGACACTACTTGTATGGTGTACATGTGGACGTGTTTATAGACCATAAGAGCCTCCAGTATGTTCACCCAGAAGGAGTTGAATCTTTATTAGAGAAGGTGTCTTGAGTTCCTCAAAAATTATGATATGAATGTGCTCTATCATTGCGGTAAGGCCAATGTAGTGGCTGATGCACTTAGCAGGCTATCCATGGGTAGTGTGTCACATGTAGAAGAAGAGAGGAAATAAATTAGCTAAGGATGTTCATAGGCTCACTCACCTAGGAGTTTGCCTTACTGACACAACATATAATGGTGTGATAGTTCAAAATGGGTCAGAATCTTTCTTAGTGGTTGAGGTAAAGGAGAAGCAACATTGTGATCCCATCCTACTTCAGTTAAAGGGTGAGGTTCATCAAAAGAGAGTAGAGGTTTTCTCCCAATGGGAAGATGGTGTACTTTGCTACCAAGGTTGTTTATGAATTCCTAATGTGGATGATTTGAGACAGCGGATCCTGACAGAGGCTCATAATTCCAGATATTCTATTCATCCCGGTGCCACCAAGATGTACCATGATCTACGAGAAGTCTATTGGCAGAATAGAATGAAGAGTGACATTGTTGATTTTATGACAAAGTGTCCTAATTGTCAACAAGTGAAAGTCAAACATCAACGACCGGGAGGTGTGACTCAGGATATTGACATTCTTACTTGGAAGTGAGAGGTGGTCAATATGGATTTCATTACTGATTTACCTAATACTCACCGACAAGATGACTCTATTTGGGTGATAGTAGGCAGGGTGACTAAGTTATCTCACTTCTTGGCTATCAAGACTACAGATTCAGCAGAGGATTATGCCAGACTCTACATCAGCAAGATAGTCAGGTTGCATGGGGTTCCCTTGTCTATCATCTCAGATAGGGGTACCCAGTGTACATATTATTTTTGGAGATCATTTCAAAAAGGTCATGGTACTCAGGTAAATCTCAGCACAACGTTTCATCCATAGATGGATGGTCAGGCAGAGCATACCATCCAGACCTTAGAGGATATTTTGAGGGCTTGTGTGATTAACTTTAAAGGTAATTTGGATGAGAACTTGCCTCTTATGAGTTTGCCTATAATAATAGCTTTCATTTTAGTATTCAGATGGCCCCGTATGAGGCACTTTTATGGGCAGAGGTATAGATCGCCCGTTGGATTGTTTGAGGTAGGTGAAGCAGGTTTTATTGGGCTAGATTCTATTCATGAAGCTATCGAGAAGGTTCAACTTATTAGGGGAAGGTTGAAGATAGCTCAGAGTCATCAGAAATCCTATGCAGATGTGAGGAGAATAGACTTAGAGTTTGAGATTGATGATTGAGTTTTTCTGAAGGTGTCACCCATGAAGAGTGTGATGAGATTTAGAAAGAAAGGGAAGCTCAGTCCCCGTTATGTTGGTCCTTACAAAATCCTAAAGAGCATTGGTAATATAGCCTATGAGTTAGAGTTGTCAGCCGAACAGGCAACGGTTCATCCAGTCTTCTAAATTTCACTATTGAAGAAGTGTGTTGGTGATCCAACATCCATTGTGCCATTAGAGAATGTGGGTGTGAAGGATATCCTCACCCATAAAGAGGTTCAATTTGAGATTCTTGACCGTCAGGTTCGTAGGTTGATAAATAAGGAAGTCGCTTCAGTGAAAGTTCTTTGGAGAAATCAGTCTATTGAGGGAGCTACTTGAGAAGCAGAAGCAGCTATGATGGCCAAGTAGCCTTACCTCTTTCCTTCTGATCCTGATTCAGTTCCTCTCCATTTTCTCCATTTCCTCATGTGTATTTTAGTCTAAATATCATGTTCCTTCAACTATTCCTACATTTTTAACATGCTCTCATCTCCTTAAAACAAAATTCAATTAGAAATCAGCTTTTATGGTAGGGATTGCAGCCCTTTCCCTACAAGATCAACTTGTTTAGCCTTCATTCGAGGACAAATGATCCCAAGGGAGAGATATTCTAACACCCCAGAAAATCCTAACTACGGATCGTTTCCACGGACCGTGGAAGGGTCCACGGGCCATAGAAGGGTCCACGGGCCGTGGAAGGCCTCCGTGGAAGCAGACCTGCAGACTAGACTCTCAGTTCCTGATCCACGAACCGTAGATGGAACCATGGGCAGTGGTTTCTGATCGTGGAATCAGGCCAGAGGCTCATTAGTTTATCTAAGAACCATGGACTGGTTTTACAAGCCGTGGATAGTCACATGGGCTATGAACTCTGTCCGTGGTTATCAGACCAACAACTTGACAAAAAGGCCTAGGAACCACGATAGAGTTCTATGGGCCATGGAAGCATCCATGGACTATGGTTCCCGCCCATGGAACTCAGTTCGCAATTTTTTCCAGTTGTTTTCTAATTTAATTTCCAAGGGTATTCCAGACTTTTCCTGTAATTTTAAGGCTAAACTATGACATTTTAACTAGCCTAAGATTAATTTTAAGCCTAAAGCTACCTAAACCCCCTCATTCCCTCAGATTACTTTGACACTTAGCCAAACAGAGAAAAGAAACACTCTTTTTCTCTGAAGAACAAGCACATGGTTCTTCAAAGTTTAGGCTCCATTCCAATAATTCATCCATAGATTCTACTTCCAGGTATGTGGGATTTCATCAATGGGTTCCTTTCACCCATTGAGTCCTTAGATTCAGTCAAGTTCTTCAGTTTCAGTTCAATTTTTAGAACCCAAGGTTCCTATGATTTTGATGAATCCCTTTGTATTCTAGTTTTCCTATGAATTATGAATCTTTATTTGCATGTCCCTTGAGGGCTAGCATTATTATGTTCTCAGAACCCTATAACCCTTACTATGTGGTATCATCCTTAAATTTTGAATTTACATGTTTGAACTCCTTACTTTAGTCAAATTCTAGTATCGTTATGAGTAGTTAAATTCATTAGGTTGGTGGGTTATAAACACTCGATCAGTTTCAGGTTCATGCATTTTTAATCAGATATTCAGTCAGTCAGAACTTCATAATTTGAATGCTCTCGGTTTCAGTATTATTGTGCATTCTCAGAATAATCAGTATTTGAGCTATCCACTATGTTAGTTATTTGGTTATTTACTTATTCAGTTGGGAGTAGACTTAGCACCGAGCGGATGAAGGGATAAAGGCTCACCCGATAATTTAGGCTGAGACCTTTAGTAGAAGTCCCTAAGTCCCAAAACTACGGCGCCACCGTAGGTTCTATAGGGGTCACCCGTCAGTTCAGGCTTGACACCCTGGTCCCTTGTTGGACATTTGATTAATGGATCCACGACAGTTATGTTTGTACTCTTGGCAAGCTATGAACACCCTTCCAGCCAAGGTTACAGGTTGGCCCCACAATAAGCTCAGCTTAGGGTATGTCGGTTAACAGTAGCTCCCACAGTTCAGATTCAGTATTGCATTGACCATGTGTTTAGTCATTCAGTGTTCAGTTTAGTTCAACATTATACAATTGTATGTTTAATACTTGTTTATTTTTATTCAGTGTTCAGTTCAGGTCAACATTATACAATTGTTTGTTTAATACTTGTTTATTGCATCAGTTTACCTTTCAGTATCATGTTTCAGTTATCATTTATGTTCAGTTTATTTTATCATATCCAGCTTATCTAGATTAGTGCATTTCCCACATGCTCAGCACATTCGGAGTACTGACGCATACTTTGTGCTACATCCTATTATGCCGTAGGTTCAGGCATTCAGCATCCAGACCGCACCTAGTACGATTCTCTAATCCCTTTAGCAGCTCAGTTAGTGAGTCCTCATACTTCGAGGATGGAGATTATGCTTCCTTTATTCAGTCTTTATTTATAGTTTTCAAACTTTTGGAGTTAGCTGGGGGCTTGTCCCTGCAACTCATCTCAGATAGAGGCTTTTAGACATAGAAGTTAATTTTCAGCTTATACAGTCAGACTATATATATATATTTAGATGTTTTAAACTATTGTGATTTCATCATTTTAGCTTCTGCACAGATAATGTTTTCTTCAAAAATGCTTAGTATATGCTAAACCATGGGTTAGCTTGGGGTCACTTGTAACTCTAAGAAATGTGTTGCATTTAGGGGCTAGCCTCGGGGCTTGACACCACCTCCCTGTGAATGCAAAGGGTAAAGTGACCTTGCACCAGCAACTAAACAACTAGCATTTCTACAAGTCAAAAATGACTCTATAATGAACCCTCGAGATTCATTCAGAATCACTAGAACATAAACTAAATATGCTATGCAACTGGATATTTTGGACTCAACAGAATCATCAAAATGACCAACGGAGGTTGTCTTGCTGAAATGTTGACCAAAGTCAATGCTTTTCTGGTTTTCTAATAAAACCACCAATGTATCCAAAATGAGTCTGAAAGCCTCGAGACACAAACCAAAGGTCCTACTAGCCCAAAATCCATGTTCTGGAGCTAATGACACTGACATAATTCTCATCTGAGCCAATTTACTTAGAATGTTAACCATAGTCAAATATTTTAACTTTAAGAGTTCCAAAATAGGAAAACTCTTCTAAGACTCAACCAAAGACCTTGAGAAGTGCATCATCTATCCCAGCAAGTCACATAAGCAGTGTAGAAGCTACATGAAGAGTCAAAATGATAAAAAAGCATGTAAAAGTGAAAATAACTATAAGAGTCATTATAAAAAGAACATCCTCTACTTCAGGCAGATGCTAGGAGAGAATTTATCAGAGCTTGGGAAAGGTTTGAACAATTGCTACTAATATCTTCATAACACAGGATTCACGTTGAGTCATTGTTGGGAAAATTCACCTTGGCTTAAAGCCAATAAACAATCTATAACCAATATGGTGGCAGGAGGATGCTTTCTGGATAACACGTTCATCAAGGCCACTAAGTTGTTAGATAAAGTTGCTAGTCATGGCCAGGCATGGAATTCCAAAGAGAGAATGTTGGTGGAACAACTCCAAAGGTGAAAATATTTGTTTAGAAAAAGTAGTTGCAATGAAAAAATTTATGTGTTAGGCTCTCTAAATAAGACCTGCTGATAATGTGACTTTTTTGTGTCGCGATGTTAAATCAAGAGCTACTTGGGAGGCAACACAAGTTTTTTCTCTTTCTTGTCTTTGTTTTTTTTATATTTTAGGATGGAATTTTTGTTCTTGATATGTGTTATGGTGCAGGTATTAAAAAGAACAAGGGAACACAACAATGGAGTATCATAAAGGAGATCTAGAAAAAATTCACTAAGAAACAAGTGTTAGGACGTTTTCACAGTGGAATGTATGGTACGTACATAGATCCACGATCCAATGTATGACCACAATTAGGAAAAATTGACACATAGTCTTAGTAAGTGATCTATGGGTCGTGAATGATTCAAGATCCAATTTATGATCGTGGATCAAACTTTAAAACTAGGTAAAAGGTAAGGACCTTCTACGAGACATGCTTTGAACTTAAGTCCCATTCATAATCGTGGTTGGTCTCATAAATTAGGGATGGGTATAAATGCCCAGACCCCACTGTCCACTCTAACTTTTAAATTTTTTCAAACTTTTCCTCTCTTTTATCATAACAGATAAAATTCCTCACCTTCTTTTTATGATCTTCCTACACGAAATAATCCCCATCCCACATACACACACTACCAAATACCCTCTCCCTTAATCCCTAGTTTTCTTTATACATTCCCCCTCTCTGTCATGCATGTACACCCACCAACACCATCACTTGAAGATCTACTCAAGTTTCTCAAACTCAAATGTAAGATTTTGCTAAATATTTATGCTATGGTGTAAAGCCAATGTACTAGTTCATCTAGGTGGTGATATATTTCCATCCAAGCAGTCATGAATAGGAAAATGTTCCCATGGGTCCTCAAACTCAAGGGACGCCTAACCATAAATAGGTGAAAACCCCTTAGTTTTCATAGATCTTGATAGATATAAAGATGGGTTCCTCATGGGGTTATAGTGATTGTTGTGTTTGAAAAATCTGGATGTTTCACTTGTGGGTGTACTATGTTTTTTTAAGAAGACAACTTTACATGTTTGTATATCCCATATATGACTGTAAAACTTAGTCTTCCTCGGTGGAAAGTGCTTTAGAAGTGGGAAAGATGCTAAGTGTGATGAAATCTTGATCCACGAATGTATTCACGACCATGAAGTAACTCATGAGTCATAGATCCTAATCTAAACAACTACAAGACTGATGTTATGGTCCTTTTGTTTTACAAAGTAGTTCACGGTCATGAAGTCATTAATGATCCATAAACACTACACATAAAACTTTAGAGGCAAGAATGACAAAAGAAAATCTTGACAGAGTCCTTCAACAGTTCAAGATATAATTGTACATTCAATTCACAGACTGTGGATTGTTTTACTGACCAAATCTTAGAAAATTTTGGGACAAATCACAACTTTGATGTGTGCCTTTTTTGGTGCACTTATTTGTCATTATATTAATTGTTTAAAGTACTAACGGTGCATGACTGCATGTGATAACTCCACAATAGTTTATCAATGGATGCAAGAAAGCAATATGCCATACAAGGAAAAATGGAAACTCCACAAAAGAAATCAAGAATGCAAGATGACTCTGAGAGATTAGATGCATAGTGACAATCCAACAAAACTAAGACCAAGAGATTCCAGCATGATAGACACTTATGTCCTCCTCTTAGTAAAAAATGTAATGGTATGTAGATACACTTGTTGCCCATATAGAGAGTGGAGTGCACAAAATATATAATACAGAACTAAATGCAAAGACTTTGCTTATGATGGGGATAAGATCTTGTTCACTATTGGAGCACTCCTTCGGAATAAAATGAAGTCCACTACTATCCCGGGGAATATGACATCAAATACGAATAATGATATTAACAATCCTGATAGATGTGCAAGTCCAAATAAAATTGATAGGATCTCCATCATTTTACTTTCAAAGTACCAATGCAAGCTATTATTGCAAGGGCACATAGCAACCTCAGGACTAAGTGGTACCAAATTACCAGACAACATCTCATGATATGCCAGTTGACTAGTGTACTTAGTGCACCACAGAGAGTTCTAACCCCTGTGCTTTATTTCTATTTGATGCATTGGGGACAATGTATAATTTTTAAATGGGGGTGGAATGGTAGGCTTATGTTTGTAATTGTTAAATAATATGCAAGGCTGTTGTCCAATTTTTGCTGTAAATAAATAGATGTTAGTCCTAATTAAGTCACCTCCTAGTTTTTCTTAGATATGATTCTTTTCGGGGATTTTATTTTTCTGCTGAACCAGGAAAATGTTTAGGTTAGCTCGAGTCATAAAATAATGAATTTTATCAATGATAGATTGGTAGGCGACTTTCTTAAGGGAATAAGTCCTATTTAGTTTATGTAGAATAGAGTAGGTTTGACTTATATGGTTGTAGTTTTTTTGTTAAATGCATGAAACTTGTGGTAGTTTTTCTGTTAAATGCATGAAACTTATTTTATTTTAAAAATGGATCCCTCTAAATAATAATTGCATAAACTTCAATTGCATATAGTAACATGTATATTTATTTTTCTGACATTGAAAAAATACTAAATACTTAGAGTACAAGTTTGGGAGTTAGAATAAAAAGCTCAATAAAATCCAGTGCAATTGTGTGATCGAATTTTGTTGTTTCTATATTTATGCATGCAATCAAGAACTTGCCTGGTCAGTCATTCCACATGTCCAAGGATAGGTTAGTTGAGAGATAAACTTAGGCCTTTTTTGTTGAACAAAAGGCACTATTAGCCTAAATGAACTATCCAAATGATAATAATATCCTTAGTATCACGACCCAGAATTGATCCATGATGGTACTTACTATAACCCCTAGTATGTAAGCCAAAACCCAAGACAAATACTGAAAGTAAGACTAATATAAATAACAGAAGCTGAAAATAAATAAATGGGTCACAAGTATACATATATATATAACGGGTATGAAATATACAACATAGGCCCTCAAGGAACAAGGAAAGGTAACATATACACAAGATACCAATCTCGGACCAGGTGTCACCAATACAAGATCCTCTAAAAGTACGAGAGTAAGGCTATATAAAAATTACAATTGCCTAGCATGTACAAAATATGGACAATAGATACAAGATGGAAAAAAGTAAATCTCTGTACGCCAAGAACTCACCACGATCCGAACAACAAAGGTCCACGAATGAGCCGGAGATCAATTAGGGTTTCTCGTACTGGGTGCTACATCAGAAAAAGATACAGAAGTGTGATATGAGTACCAAAACACGAGGGTACTCAGTAGGCATCATAGACCAACCGAGCTTAGAAGATTATATACAGTATAAAGGACATGAAAGAACCTATCTATCAAAAACTAATCTAGAAGTCAAACTAGTATAAGTGTAAAGTGAAGATAATAATAACAATAATACATAAACGTATGTATGTACAAGTATACAAGGACAATGCGATGCAGTATGGGATGATGAAATACAATATTTGGCCAATGCCGTGAGCTGTGAAACCCGAGATCGTACCTCGAGGATATAACAATAAAGTAAAGTGCAACTAGACTGAAATGTTACATCAGACTAAATTATAGAAATGGACCAGAATCTTACATCAGGCCGGGTTTACAGATGGTACAACTCTTTTATAAAATCAAGAATTAGTAATGAAAGTAGTACGCTTTCCTCGAAGCTCAAATCATTAAAAGATGAGGCATTTTAGTTTAAAATCCAAAAATCAGTATCTTTCCTCCAAATCATACCTCAACCCTGTGCATGTATATGTGAATGTATGTGTGTCAAATCAGGTATATGTATTAGTTCACAAATACACACCAAGTAAGGTAAATGACCCTCCATACCACAATCATACTAACCTCGAGTCCAGCCCATTCAAAACCATGGTCTCAGGCCTACAATCTCATAATAAAGGGGAAAAATGAAAGTAAAGCGAGAAACAAAAACCAATCAATAGAATCTAGTTCTACCACAAAAACATCTCTAACTTATACTATAGGATCCTAATCTAGTCACAATACAGAAGCAAGTAACCTAAAGTAAGGCTTAAGAAGGAATACTATTCTATGGTCCACAAAATAGGCCATATATTCAAGAAACTACCTAGCCAAAACCTCTAGCTAATATGAAATTTCTAAGGTATACTACCTGACTGAGCCAAGTCTAAAAAAAGGAAATCATAACCTACCTCGAGGTTGAACGACAAATCATGAACTGTCACACAAAGCCTTTCCCTTCTGTGATGCCTCAGATCGCTGCCACGCTATCAAATTAAATGATCTACGCATCAACACAGAACTAACAAAACCCATATTAACATATTACAATTCAGGCCAGAAATTAGGTCAAAAAATTGACCCTCGAGGCCCGCAAACAAAAACAAAATTTATAATTGTCTTCCTTGTAGGGTTTGAGGAACACATACCCAAATTTTGGACAAAGACAGGAATTATTTTGGGGCACAAATCAACTCGAAAAATCCCAAGATCATAAGAGGGAATTCTAAGGAATTGAGGTATCGTGAATTAGTTTAGAAAATAATGCTAGGATTAGCTATAGATGAAGAGGGAAAGGGAATTTACCTATTAGTTTGAGAATTCATCAACAAATAGTGAAAATATTCTCTTTCCAAGCTCTCAACTATGGAGGTTGAAACTTGCACGCAATTAAATAAGAAGAAGGAAGTTGATTTTTTTAAAGAACTGCCAATTTTCACTGTGTGACTGTTGTGAGCATGGCCTTGTCATAGCAGTCAAATGCCTAGCTGTAGAGGGCCAAGGGTCGCTATAGTAAGCTGCCTGACACCAAGCCACACCTCACACTCCGACGTACCATCGAGATTCAATCAAGGTCCTGTGAAGACAAACTATATATGCTATCCAATTAAAAATGATATTCCAAACTCAATGGAATTGACAAAACGACCAATGGAGGTTGTCTTGATGAGATGTCGACCAAAGTCAACACTTTAACCAAAATTGCAGACAATCGCCCAACTACCCGAAATGATTCCAAAAGCCTTGAGACTCGTACCAAATGTCTCACTAGCCTAAAATTCATATTTCGGAGCTAACAACACTGATAGAACTCTCATCCAAGCCCGTATACAAAGAATGGTGATCAAAGTAAAATATTTCAACTTAAAATCTCCAAAATAAGAAATCATTCTATAAACTCGCCTGAACACTGAGAATCATGCCACCTATCCTCGCAAATCACAAAAGCAACAAAGAAGCTACAGGGAGAGTCAAAATAGTAAAAATGAGTGAAAGGTAAGAAAATGACCAAGAGGGTCATTACAACATCTACTACTAAAAGAACTTTTATCCTTGAAAGTCAAGGAACAAAAAGTACCTAAAGGCTTGAAAAAGTGAGGGTACCTGGTCCGCATATCAAACTCGATCTCCTAAGTAGCCTCCTTAATTGATAACGCCTCCACTAAACCTTAACCAACAGAATCTCCTTCGACCTTAACTTCCTAACCTTCCTAGTAGAATAGCCACAAACTCTTCCTCAAAAGCCAAAGAATCATCAAGCTAAACCAAATTCCACTGAAGCACATGAGATTCATCTGGAACGTACCATCTCAACATAGATACATAGAAAACAGGGTGAACACCCGAAAGATCTGGAGGTAAAGCTAAAGCATAAGCTGCCTCCTTAATATGTTGTAGAATCTCAAATGGACCAATAAACCTAGGGAAAAGCTTTTATTTCCTTTCAAACCTTATCACGCCCTTCATGGGTGACTCACGAAGGAACACTCTATCCCCAACCATAAACTCCAAATCAGAACTCTCTGATTAGCATATCTCTTCTGCCTACTCTGAGTTGTACGAAGTCTTGCCTGAATAACCCATAATCTATCCATAGAGTCACGCAATAAGTCAATGCCCTAAGGCCTAACATTAAATGTATCAAACCAACCCACCAAAGACCTACACCTTTTACCATACAATGCCTCGAATGGAGTCATCTGAATACTTATATGGTAGTTATTATTGTATGTGAACTCTTCCAAAGCCAAGAACAGGTCCCACTGACCTCTAAAATCAATACCATATGCCCAAAGCATGTCCTCGATAACCTGAATAGTCTACTCACACTGACCATCAGTCTGCTAATGGAAAGGTATGCTAAGCTCAACTAGAGTACCCAAATCTCTCTGAATTCACCTCTAGAAGCATGATGTAAACTAGGTACCATGGTAAAAAATGATAGAAACATGCACCTCATATAAATATACGATCTCCCAAATGTAGATCTGAGCCAACCTCTCTGAACTGTACAAAGTTTAAACTGGCAGAAAGTGAGCAAACTTGGTCAACCTATCAATAATGGCCCAAATAACATTAAATATTCAAAGGGTACATGGAAAGCCTACTCCAAAGTCCATATCTATCCATGCCCACTTCTACTCAGGATGGGGTAGCCTCTGAGTCAAACCACTTGCCCAATGGTGCTGATACTTCACCTGCTGATAGTTCAAGCACCTAGATACAAAATTCGAGATATCCTGCTTTATTTTGCACCACCCGTAATGCTACCTCAAGTCATGGTACATCTTTGATTCCCCTGGATGGATAGAATATCTAGAACAACGGGCCTCCTCTAAAATCAATCTAACCACATCACCAACTCAGGAATATAGATACGACCCTTAATTCTCAAAACACCCTCCAGATCTAAGATTGCCTTCTTAGTCTTGCCACTCAACACCTTATCCAAATCATCCTCAACTTAACATTTTCAAATTGTTGTGCTCGAAGCTACTCCAACAATATAGAACTAGCCTCCACACAAGAAAGAACCCGCCCAGGCTTAGAAATATCAAGTCAAACCGACCTGTTGGCTAAAGACTAGATGTTCAAAGTCAAAGGCCACTTTTCTGCCACTAGAAAAGTTAAACTCCCTATACTCACTGCCTTCTGGCTCAAAGCATCCACTACCATATTTGCCTTTCTCGAATGGTAAAGAATTAAAATATCATAGTCCTTAAGAAATTCCAACCACTTAAACTACCTCATATTAAGGTCTTTTTGGCTAAAAATGAACTGAAGACTATGATGGTCGGTGAAGATCTCACAATGATCTCTATATAAATAGTGCCTTCAAATCTTCAATGCGAAGACTATTGCCATCCACTATAAGTCATCAGTAAGGTAGTTTGTCTTATGAACCTTCCATTGTTTGGAAGCATATACAATAACTCTAGCCTACTGCATCAATACACAACCCAAGCCAACTCTAGAAGCATCACAATATACGGTAAACCCCTGTCCCTCAATTAGAAATGTCAGAATCATCACTGAAGTCAATAAGGCCTTGAACTTTAGAAAGCTCACATCACACTAATCGCACCACTCGAAAGGGACATTCTTGTTAGTCAATCAAGTCAAAGGTGTTGTAATCAAAGAAAACTCCTCCAGAAACCCCTTGTAGTAACCTACTAACTCGATAAAACTGCAAACCTTAGTAGGAGAAGTGGGCCTAGCCCGATCATGAAGTGCGTCAATCTTTGTTGGATCCACTATAATCCCATCCTTGGACACCATATGCCCCAAGAATGCCACCGAATCAAGCAAGAACTCGCACTTAGAGAACTTGTCATACAATTATTGATCCCACAATGTCTGAAGCAAAACTCTCAAATGTCGCTCATGCTCCTCCCTACTTCTCGAGTAGACTAGATGTCATTGATCAACACTATAACAAATGAATCCAAATAGGCCTTGAAAACAAGGTTCATTAGCTTTATAAATGTTGTTGAGGCATTGGTCAAACCAACAAACATAACTAGGAACTCATAATGGTCGTAACGAGTCCTAAAGGTAATCTTTAGAATGTCTGCAACCCTGATCCTCAATTGGTTATAACCTGACCTCATATCTATCTTAAAAAACACTATTGAACCATGTAGCTAGTCAAACAAGTCATCAATATACAACATTGCATACCTATTCTTAATAGTCACCTTATTCAAATACCTTTAGTCAATACACATGTGCAAGAATCCATCTTTCTTCTTCAGAAACAGAACAAATGCACCCCATGGAGACATAATAGGCCTGATAAACCCCTTACTCAGAAGATCCCGAAGCTGCTCGTTTAACTCCCTCAACTTAGCTGGTGCTATCTAATATGGCAGAATAAAAATAGGTTGTGTGCCCGACTCAATCACTACCAAATTCAATATCACGATCAGGTAAGAGACTAGGTAAATCAGTAAGAAATATATCTGAATACTCATTAACCCCAAGAACTAACTGAAGCGAATAATTATAGCACTAGTATCACAAACCTAGGCAAGATAAGCTAAACACCCCCTTTCTATCAACCGTCGCACCCTCAGAAATGATATAACTCCCCTCAACACATGGCTATAAGTACCCTTCCACACTATTAGATAGATACCTAGCATACACAAAGTAAAAGTCTCGATAAAGTAATCCAAGATTGCATAATAAGGAGATAGCCAATCTATGTCTAGAATCACGTCAAAATCTACCATATCTAAGATATCTAGGTTTATCCATATGTCATACCATAATATAGTGACCACACAAGATCGATACATATGATCCACTACTAAAGAATCTCCTACCAAGGTAGCTATACACAAAGGTACAAACAAAGATTCACATAACAACTCCAGATGAGTAGCAAAGTAAGTATACATATAAGAATATGTAGACCTCATGTAGAAGCTTGTTGATGACAGACAGAGATAATATATGTGATAACGACATCTAAAGCCTCTACCTCTGTCCTACCCGAAAAAGAATACATGTGGCAATATCCGCCATGACCACCTGACCTGCCTGGCTAAGGATCACTTTTTTCACCCTAAAGACTACCCCTACTACCCTGTACACCACCTCTAGCCGATGGCACTAGAGCCCTGACCGCCAGAACCTGGGATAATCTCTAGAGAATTGCCCTAACTTACCACACTCAAAGAACCCTTTGTATGAAAATGGTTAATGAGAAGATCCTACTAAACAAGACTAGACACCACAGTGCAAATACCCAGAATGAGAACCCCATAAAGTCTGACCCAAACCTAGCTGCCCTGATGATTCTAACCTGAATAACTACCCTATGTAATCTGTAGTGCTAATTGAATGATCTTGCTAGGCTAAAAGTGCTGAGGTTAATCTCTACTAGAGAGACCTCTACCTCGGGACTTAGAACCACTAAAACCTCACTGATAGTGGGGTCTCTTAGCACCGCCTCCATAAGCCTCGCAACATATCCTCTCAATAGTTCACACATGATCAACAACCTTAAGGAATGTAGGCCCTGATGACACTAGCTACTCTGTCACTAAGCAAAGTGGTAAAGTGAACCCTCTAACAAATCTGCGAACTTGATCATGCTCTATCGGCATACTTATAACAACAAGCCTAGCCAACTCATGGAATTATGCCTCACACTTTGAAACTGACATAGAACCCCACTAAAGGTCCATGAACTCATCTCTCAACCTCTCTCTTATTCTTCCAGGTAAAGTACTTCTCCAAGAAAGCCTTGAAGAACTAATCCCATGTTATTGAAGGTGACCCAATTGGACTACACTAAAAAAAAAACTCCACCGCTACTTACCTGGCTCCTCCATCTGAAATATAATATAATCTACCCCGTGCGACTCCACTAAGATGAGGTTATGCAACCTCTCCTAACAACTCACTAGAAACTCATGGGCATCCTCTCCTGGAGCACTTGAAAAACTTAAAAGACCTAGTCTGATAAATCAACCAAACATCTTTTACTTCTATGAAGACCTAATTTTCCTAGATGCAATAGGCTGAGCAATAAATGGCACTAGAAATACCTCTAGATGGGGAGATATAACAGCGCGCTCTGCTCTTGAACCCTGAACACCCTGTGCCACTGCCTGGGCTAAAGTCTGTGCCTCATCTCTAACATGTGAACTAGTCAGAGTGCCATGCAAAGTCCTTGCCTATGACATACCCTCCAGAAAGCTGAGGATCCTAACCATGGTATCCTCAAGAATTAGTGTGGCTAAAAAACCTACTAGAGGCTAGCTAGCCTTATGCCCTCCAGCTGATATTGTAAATCCTCAATCTCAATTGATGGCCCAGGTGATGGTGCCCTATCTTGGCCCTAAGCTGGTATCATAGCTTATTCTTGGCCTCGACCTCTCAGTCTATCTTTGTCTTGACCCCTAGCTGGGGCTCTAGTTACAGGCACAAGAGCCTCACCCTTGCCCGCTGATGATCTCATTCAAACCATTTGAAAAAGAATGAAACAAATGAAATTTAGAAGTTAATAGATTCTAGGATGCACGTTAAGGAATTTAAAAAGTAGAATTTTTATAATGATGCTTTATATCCCCTAAATATAGGATACATACGTCATCATACCGATATGCGGGACTCTACTAGGCACGAACTCTTTTACTGGAAATAATGGTGAACCTAAAGCTTTGATACCACGCTGTAATGGCCCAAATTAAGCCATGAGGGCACCTACTATAAACCCAGTGGGTAAGCCAAAAACTAAGATAAATACTAAAAGTAAAGACTAATATAAATAATACAGAAGCAAAAAATTAGATAAATAGGACACAAGTATAGATATATACATAACGAGTACAAAATATACAACACGGGCCTTAAGGGAATGAGGAAAGACAATATATACACAAGATATCAACCTCGGACCTGGTGTCACTGGTACAAGAGCCTCTAAAAGTATGAGAGTAAGGCTATGCAAAAATACAACTGTCACAGGATAACAATATGGACAACAAGTACAAAATAGTAAGCAGTAAATCTCTAGAGTCCAAGAGCATACCACAATCCGAACAACAAAAGTTCACGAATGAGCACAAGATCAACAAGGGTGGATCATACTGGGCGTTGCATCAAAAAAAGAAGCAAAAATGTTGTATGAATACTAAAATACGGGGGTACTCAGTAGGCATCATAGGAAGACCAAGCTCAGAAGATAAAATACAGTATAAAATACATGAAAGGAACTATCTATCAGAAACTAATTTAGAAGTCACAATAGTACAAGGGTAAAGTGAAGATAATAATAATATACGAACATCTACCTATACAAGTATATAAGGACAATGCTATGAAGTATGGAATGATAACATTCAATATGTGGACAATGCAATGAATTGTGGAACCTTGGATCATACCTCAAGCCACCCGAAATCTCACCTCGGACATAATAATAAAGTAAAGTTCAACTGGACTAGAATCTTACATCAGACTAAATTATAGAAATTAACTGGAATCTTACCTCAGGACGGGTTTATAGATGGTACAACTCCTCTATAAAACCAAGAATCAATAGTGAAAGTAGTACGCTTCCCTCGAAGCTCAAATCAATAAAATGTGAGGCATTTTAGTTTAAAAGTTAAAAATCAATATCTTTCCTCCAAATCATACCTCAACCCATATGGATGTATATGTAAATGTATGTATGTCAACTCATGTACATGTATAAGTACATAATTACACACCCAATAAGGTAAGTCACTCTCCATATCATAGTCATACTAACATGGAGTCCAGCCTATCTAACACCACAACCTCAGGCCCACAATCTCATAACAGATGGAAAAAATAGAAAGTAAAACGAGAAAACAAAAACCAATTGATAACATCTAGTTCTACCATAAAAATCTACCCTAACTTATACTAAGGGATCCTGATCTAGTCACGATACGAAAGCAAGCAACCTATACTAAGGCTTAAGAAGGAATACTATTCTAAGGTCCCTAAAATGGGCAATATATTTAAGAAATTGATGTAACCTAATCCTACTTAACCAAAACCTCTAGCTAACAATTAATTTTATAAGGTATACTACCTAACTAAGCCAAGTGTAAAGAAAGGAAATCGTAACCTACCTCAAGATTGAATGGTAAATCACAAACTATTAAATAAAGCATTTCCTGACCATAATGCCTCAAATTGCTGCCATACAATCAAATGAATGACATATGAATAAACACAGAACTAACGATACCCATATTAACATATTACATTAAGGCCAGAAATTGACCCTCACGGCTTACTAATGAAAACAGAAAAAATTCACAGTTGTCTTCCTCGTAGCGTCAGGAACCCATACCAAAAATTTAGGCAAATACAGGACTCATTTCAAGGCTCAAATCATCCCAGAAAATCCCAAGACATAAGAGGTAATTCTAAGGAATTTGAGGTTCAAATTGCAAATTAGTTTAGAAAACGAAGCTAGGATTAGTTATAGAATGAAGAGGGGAAGAGAATTGTCATGCCCCGAGGCTACCCCCTGGACGCAACACGGTTCTCGGTATCACAAGTGACCCCAAGCTAACCCATGGCATGGCATATCTATACAAGTTCAATTAAAACAAGCAGTGTGTAGAAGCTAAAAACAATTTAACATTTGTAGTGGGGAAAAGCCCGAAATGTCTGCATATATATAAAACAAATATATGAAGAGTATAGTGATGACTGAAAACAACACTAACAACTCAAGCTGAATCTACTCTATTTCTGAAAGCCTCTAACTGATATGAGTTGCTGGGACATGCCCTCAACTAACTCTAACAATCTGAAAACAAAAATAAGAAGACTGAAAAGTAAAGCATGTCTATCGTCCTCGGACTATGAGGACTCACCAATGAAGCTGCTGAGTATAGGATAAAAATCGAGTAACCGCGATCTGGATACTGAACGCCTGAACCTACATCATGTAATGATGTAGCACAAAAGTATGCGTCAGTACTTTGAATGTACTGAGTATGCAGGATATGTACTAAACTGGACAATAAAGAACTGAACATAGAAATAGATATACTGGCATATAACTGAAAGTTGGACTGAATGCAAAGACCAAGTATGAATCATGAATATAACATGCTAAACTGAATACTAAAATAAATACTGAGTACATGCCCAATGCAACATAAAACTGACTGTGGGAGGTATTGTTAACCGACATACCCCAAGTTGAGCTAACTATGGGGACAACCTATAACCATGGATGGAAGGGTGTTCATACCTTGCCAAGGGTATGAACAAGTCTGACGTATATCCACTACTGATGTCCTCAAGGGACAATGATGTGCAGCCTAGCCTAACAGCTAACTCCTTTAATACCTACGGTGGTGCCATAGTTCTGTGACTTGGGGACTGCTACTAAAGGTCTTAAACTAAACTGACCGCTAAGACTTCATCCCCTTGTCCACTCGGTCCTAAGTCTACTCCCAACTGAATATAAATAACAATGCACTGAAATAATTGATAGCTCAAGTACTGATAATTAACTGAGAATGCAACATACATATACTGAAAGATATGACATTCAATTTCTGAAGCATGATTATCTATCTAAACTGCCTAGAAGAGCAAGCATAATCTATGAAATACTAGAATTAACACAAGCTAGGGTTTCTGGGACTTATACAAGAAACTATGATAATTCTCCAAGAACATGTAATTGGTACCATGGAAACTACAACAACTGACTTACAATGAATCCCTAAGATTTAGGAACCCTAGGTCTGAACAATTCATGGAAAAAATGAGGAACTGCCTGAAATCTAGGGACCTAATGGGTGAAAGGAACCCACTAGAGAAATCCCACATACCAGGTGAAGAAAACTATGGAAAAATCCTTGGATCTTTTGGGCTGAACTTGATGAAGACCTCTGCTTGTTTTTGAGAGAAAACTATCGCCTTTTTTATTTATTTTCTTTCTAAGTCCGATGAATTTAGGAGGATGAATGTTTTAGGTAGTTTTTGAATAATAAAGTAGGCTTAGAGTAGTTGAAAAAATGTAGCCTAGGCATTAAAAGAGGTAGGAAAAGTCTGGAATGCCCCTGGAAAATAATTAGAAAAGCTACTAAAATTCGCGACTCAGGGATCACGACTTGGTTCTACGACTCATGGAAAGTTCCACGGGTCATGGAACCCTATTGTGGTTTCCTGGTACTGAAGGTTGAGCTACTGGACTGAACTCCACGAGTTGGGTTCACGACTCGTGAAACTTCCACGGGTTGTGGAATCCCACTCGTGGTTGTAGCTGAATTCCTTGGGTCTCTGGAGATTGGTTCCACGGGTTGGGTTCACGAGTCGTGGAAACCTCCACGAGTCATGGAACCTTCTCGTGGTTCCTATAGACTTAGTGCTAGCTACTGGAACTGGTTCCACGAGTTGGTCTCACGACTCGTGAAAACTTTCACGGGTTATGGAACCCAAATGTGGTTCCTGAGAGTCATCTGCTAGGAGGGTTCCACAGACAAATTCTACGGTCCATTGACTCAAGTCGTGGGATGAAATTTAGAGGATCAGTCCTCTAATCTTTGTTCCACGAGTCCAGTCCACGACTCATGGACAGTTTCACAGCTCATGGAAGTGACTCGTGGTTCTGCTGACAGTTGAAATTTTTAATTCTTTCTGGTTTTCTGAGCTATATCTGGGTTTGGAAGTTTGGGATGTTAAAATATCACCCCCTTGGGATCATTCATCCTCGAATGAAGACTAGAGATCATTCATCCTCGAATGAAGACTAGATAAGCTGAGTTTGGAGGGAAGGAGCTGCAATCCCTATCAATTGAGTACTAGAAACTGATATCTAGTTGAATTGAGTTCCAAGAACATGCAAATATACTGAAATGCAAGGATAACTGATGGAACGAGGTACTGAGACTGAATTACATAAGAGTAAACTGAGAGACTAGAGAGGAACTATTACCTCAAGCTAAAACTGAATCGGAAGGAAAGAGATGAGGGTACTTGGCTATCATGGCTACTTCTGCTTCCCAAGTAGCTCCCTCTACAGACTGATTCCTCCATAAAACCTTTACTGAGGCGACTTCTTTATTTCTCAACATACGAACCTGACGGTCAAGGATCTTAACTTGAACCTCCTCATAGGTGAGACTATCCTTTACATCCACACTCTCTAAAGGTCCTATCGATGCTAGATCATCCACACACTTTTTCAACAAGAAAATGTGAAAGACTGGATGAACCGCTGCTAGTTCTGCTGGCAATTCTAACTCATAGGCCAAATTACCAACCCTTTTCAGGATTCTGTAAGGATATATGTACCTGGTACTGTGTCACGACCCGATATCTCAAGTCATGATGGCACCTACAATCCCCCAGTAGGCGAACATATTCCCGTAGCCCAGAATGGTTAGTAATGGGCTACTACCTAACCAAAACGCACCAGCAAGCAGAATTAAGTGAAAGCAAAATTCGAATATAAATACATAAAGGAAACTACACCAACCCCAAGACTTGGTATCAATAGTACAGAACCTTCTAATAGGATACACGTGCTAGTAGTAACAAAATACAATATAAATTGCCTCCGAAAGTACAAGGAGCAACAGTACAACAGATGAGATGTAGACAAGCTCCGACCGTCAGGCGCTCACCATAGTCTCAAAGATCCAAAAGCTGCACGAGTCTCCAACGTGATCAACGGCGAAAGCTCAGCTAATATCTGCACAAAAAAGTGCAGAAGTGTAGCATGAGCACCAAAACCACGGGTACTCAGTAGGTATCATAGGCCGACTGAGCGCATATAAGATATAAAAGCAATAAGTAACAGATAGCAAGAAAGCAGTCACTGAGGCAATAAGCAAGGCACAAGGAGCTAGCACAGATCATCCATAACCAAGAGCTTCAAGCAACACATGCTAGCACAGAGATACAATTACACAGAATCACAGGTGAAGGAAAGGAGAACGCACCTGAGGTCCTTGTTCAACAATATAAGTAAGTAGAGAGAGAGTTGAGAAAATAGTTGTATACCGGTAACCTCAAGTGGAAGGAAAAGACAGAGAGCAGTCTAACATACTCAAAATGGAATCAACCAGTATAAGGAAGTCATAACACCAATCCAATCACATGATAGCATAACCAGGGAATCACCTCACAAGTACAACCCTAGGATGAAATAACTAGGCCACAATAACCGAGAGATACCACTCAGCTTCCCAAAAGAATAGAACCAGAGTCTCACACTCTGCTCAGAAGGCCACACAAAAGATCCTCAATAAGATAGGACTCCAAAGCCCTCTCAATAATCAAAAATCCCACAGCCAAAGCCTCAACAGGCTAGCCATCACTAATCTTTCAAGAACCGGGTGCCAAGACAAGCTCTAAGTAAAAACAGGAGTAAATATAGTCTACCTACAGTCCCAATGGCCGCCCATAAAAAAAGGAACACATTCAAGTGAAAACAAACCCTCCGGCATCCCATACTATCGGAATGTACACTGAGCACACAACAAACAAGGGTGGAATCCAATGCATGATATGATATGATGTGAAATAGAACCTCTGTATGTACCTCCTCCGGTGCCAATCAGGCCCAGCAGGCAGGTTCCATGGAAGGACTCAGCCTGTATACCTCTACTCCACCGTATACCCTTCCCTCCGGCACACGCATCCTGAAGCCCCAGGCTCAGAGCGGCAAGGTCCATGGAGGTCCACGACCCCATACTAAAACTCAGTATCAAGACATGTCATTCGGAAGCAAGTCCAGGATCAAGATAGAGACCCAGTCTCAAGTATGCAAGCCCAAACCCTGTCCAGGACTAAAGTAGTAGAAAATGCCTCAAAAACCCCTCCAAGGGTGCCCGGGCGTAACCGGGTCTAAAACTGTAGTAAATCAAGTCTAGTGCTCCGCCCCGCAGAGATTAGTATCAGTAATAAAATCAAGTCTGGTGCTCTGCCCCGCAGAGACTAGTATCAGTAATAAAATCAAGTCTGGTGCTCTGCCCCGCAGAGACTAGTATCAGTAATAAAATCAAGTCTGGTGCTCTGCCCCGCGGAGACTAGTACCAGTAATCAAATCAGTGCGAAAACATCCAAAAATCCCCCTTTTTATCAACAACAGTACCAAAAATGGGCCCCCAGGGCCATGCAAATTTTGGAAAACTGTCAGTAGTGGCTCACAGCCAAAACTGTAGTAAAACATGCAGGGGAAAACCTTTTTCATGGATGATATGCTCGCACACAAATATAAAAGTAGCCCAACGGCTCACAACAATTCCTATCAGCCCTGCACAGGCCCAATAGCTACTCAACAGACATAACCAGCCTAAAAGGATAATCTCTATGTCCGGGACTCGCGGACATTCCCAAATAGCCCACCATCTATGTTCTAGAGTCAATACAAGGCCACACAGGACCACAAAGGTAATATACATTATTACGCGAATACTACAAACAATGTATGAAATAGGCGGACGAAAGGCGGACAAGGTCTGGGGTACCAACCTATAACAACCCATCCAAGGATGCTAATTAATGCAGTTATAGCCTATATACGCAGAGTCTAGATAGGGAAAAACCATAACCTACCTGTCGTCCGACGAATAGCTGCGGGGACGGCATCGTCCAGGCTCGAACTACAATGGAAAGCTCCAAATCGCAAAACCACTATCAATACAACAATCTACAGATTAAAACAAGACTAACGATACCCATAATGCCAAAATATAACCGGGTTGAAATCCGGGTCACAAATGGGCCTGTGGGCCCCGTAACACAAAACCGGAAATGAAAAACACACCTTTGTTCCTTACCATCCCGAGAGCACATGCTCAAAAATTGAGCGGAAACGGACACAAATTAGGGCTCAAAACACACCGCAAATCAATGAATTTAAAGAATGAAATTCGTGGAAGAAATCGGAAAAATCACGAAAGAACTTACCCGATTTAGAATCCAACAAACGCTCAAGATTCAGCAAATATTAACCTCCAAGCTGTTGGTAATGATCAAGGTGATTTATGGAGGTTTTGGATTTATCATCCATGGAGAATTCAGAATTTAAAGAGAGGGTTTATCGGATTTACGAGTCCACAAACGAGCATGGATCGACAAAATATTATCCTCCAAGTAGTTGGGATGAACAATGGTTATATGGAGGTTTTTGAGAGCCATTTTAATGGAGAATAACGTTTTTGGGTTTTTAGAAATAATGGGGAAAAGAGGGCTGGCCAGCTATATAAGCTGCCAGCGCCCAGGGGCCAAGGCGGCCCAGGCGCACCAGGGCACAGCTGGCCAGGGCGCATGGGGCGCATGGGCACAGGCGGCCAGGGCGCATGGGGCGCATGGGCACAGGCGGCCAGCGCGCATGGGGCGCATGGGCACAGGCGGCCAGGGCGCATGGTGCTTCCCACACCAGCAACCAGCAACCAATCCTTAGGCAAATTTTCACAAGATGGGTCCCCGGGAACTCATCCGGGGTCCCGCGAACACAAATGACTTGAGCTATTCGACTAGAAACGGCATTCCGGATCCAATGGAATCGACGAAAATCCCATAGGATGTCAATTTAACTAAAAGTGGGCCCCACGCCCAAAATCAACCTTTAGCCAACTATTCCCAAAATGGAACCCAATGGCCAAAATCAAGTTCGGAAGCCTAGGGACCCAAACCAATAGTCCCTCTAGCCTAAACTCGACATTCCAGAGCCAAAGGAACTGACGGAATTTCCATCCGGGACCGTCCTCTCCGAATGTTGATCAAAGTCAACCAAACAAGCCCAACTGGCCTGAAAACACAGAACGAGAGAGAATTCCAAGCTAAAAAGCTTCCGAATCCCGACCAAAGGTCCCTCTAGACAAAAGTTCATGCTCCGGAGCTAATGGAACTGTCGGAATTTGATTCCGAGCACGTACTCCCAGGATGTTGACTGAAGTCAACGATTTCAAAAGATAAAAGCTCTAAAACAAGGAATGGCCAAAAAGACCAAGCAAACGGTCCGGGCACCGAACTACCGGTCCCAGCAAGCCATAAATGACTTGGGGCTGCTACATGCAAGCTCTAACGGTACAAGAAAGGCAAACACGCGTAAATGACCGGAAGGGTCATTACATCATCCACTACTAAAAAGACTTTCATCCCCGAAAGTCAGGAAAGAAGGAAAGACTAGAGATCAAAATAACAACGGGTACAAAGCCCGCACTACTCTCTCGGACAACCCGGGTAGCCTCCTCGGCTGGACGGCACCCAACAAAATAGAACCAATGAAAAGCAACCCAGCCTAACTCCTTACTAGCCAAGCTAGAACCCAAACTTAAAGTCCAAAATTCAAAGGTTCTGCCAACCCAAACTGAACCTCGAGAACCTCAACCGAAAAGCACTGACACAACACCGAAACCAGAGAAGCAAGGCGATCAATAGACAGAACTCGAATTTTCGAAACCACAACCAAGTTTGCCGAAAAAGCCAACAACTAAAACTCTAATTCATGAACCCGCTGATCCGCAAAACCCTTTTATTCTGAGCCAAATCCTTCTATGCCATAATCATGAAACTTCATAAAAGCTGAACATTCAAGCCACTATCGAAACATCAACTGACACACTGGAGATCCATAGCTCACGCTTATACTCTACCACAGACGAATTCACGTTTTATACTCAAGTTATATCAAAGTCAAGCTATAGTCTACTAGCCTTTGACATCCAAAATAACAATCCGAAGCATATCGTTAAAAGCTGTAGTTACCTTCCTCGACTGACCATCAACAAATGAACGAACACTTTTGCTAACATCAAACTCGATAGTTGAACCCAGCTAAACCAACCATCTGAACCCGACTGAACTTTGCACACCAAAGTTACTAAAGGCACATGTGGATACCTTGTGTTGACGGAGAACTTCCAAACTGTAGAATGAACCCAACTACTGCAGCATGCCGAGTCTGAGTCAACTGGAAGCGAATGAACCAGGGCAACCTGCCCAACAAACCCAAAGCCAAAACCAAGCCTCTGCAAGAAGTGTGGTAAACCTACCACGAGGTCTGTAACCACCAACTAAGCTCCAAACACTCGAACACTGCATAAATTCTAAAATCACTTTACTAATCTCAACTTATGAAGAAATCAACCACGCTGAGAATATCAAGTCAGAACTCCCCGTATGCAAGGAAAGGGTTTCTGGGGTTCAAAGTTGCCATCTAGACATGGAAATTTGCATATAACTTCAACTCAACCCTTTGGCTCGAATCAACCGCTCCACCGAATCTTAACACAACCAACTATTTTGAAGCATATATCATACCGAACTTTTAGTCCATACTGGCTGAGTCTAACCAACACTGGGACCCCACATAAACCACAACCCCGGAAGAACTAACTGAAAAAGCTTTCAAATCCTGGGCAAACGAATGGCTATTATCAGTCTCTACGTATCATCAGAGCTCAAAATAGCCTTGCTAGTCTTAACCCGCACAAGCTGACCACATAAAGCATACACCACTGCTGAAGCTCAAACTTACGCCGCTGAGTCTATCCAACCATGGTAGAAGAACCTCGTACTAACTAGAACACTGCTGAAATCTAGAATATCTCGCCTCTTGCAGAGGTTAGCCAAGGACTAGGTGTTTAAGGCCAATAGCCGCATCCATAACTGAAGTAAAAGAAGCTAAGTTGCCCGTACCCACTACCTTCTGGCACTAGGATGCTGCAACTAAATCAAAACTGCCACAAACCATACGATGTAACCTGCCAAGTTATGATTTTGAACACCGACTTTCAAAACTGCCAACCAAAGCCTTGCTCGAACCTTCATGCTGCCAATGAACCCTTAAGAACCCAAGCCAATTAGGCCAGAAAATACAAGTTGCCAACACCTTAGTTGCTACTGAAACAAAAACCAATCGATGGAAAACCCACGACAATGTGTAGACGGTTGGATCGAATCACCAACACACAATCCCAAAGCAAACCTTCATCGCCACTTCAGGCAACTACGAGGACACTTAAACAAAAACAAAGAGTCATCTCCCTTCTTTTTCAACTAAACAAAAATGCTTCCTTAGCACATATTAAACCTTACAAATCCTTTCTCCAACAAGAACCTGAAGCCATTACCTTACTACTCATAGCTACACGTCAAATTCAATAAGGCAGGAGAAGAATGGGCCGGATGCCCAACTCACTCGAAATGCTTACAAATACAACCTAACCAAGAGGTTACGATCAACACTTAGTCGGAAGTGCTTAAAGTCAAGACCCAATCACGATGCCAACATCAAGAGCTCATCGAAAGAACTACAATCAAGATTCGTTCGAACTGGTGCTAGGGATACAACAAAACACCCAATGGACCAGGAAGTGGAGGAGACTATGGGAACAACCCACATACCTACCAACCTCCTAAACTAATCAACAAGGAGGGTCGACTCTAGACACTCGGGAGACCAAACCAATCTATGCACACTAGCATAACCAATATCTCCCAATTGAGGCAAAATCCTAACTCCGGCCCAACTACCAGTAATACATCAAACCATCACACGGATCTCTAGCCACGCTAGATAACGGCCTAGGCAACAACCATCTAGGACCGCTCAATAAGGGAAACCCAACCAAAAGTCCAGAATCACAATGAAACAGGGGTAACCCAACTAGAAACAGTATAACAAGAACTACCCACGAGCTACAACTCCGGGAAAACACCTCTCAAGGCTAACTTACCCCCATCCACTACTAAAAAATAAACTACTAATAAAATAACATATCGGTACTACAATTCGGGTAGCCAA
Source organism: Jaltomata sinuosa (assembly GCA_003996215.1). NCBI lineage: Eukaryota > Viridiplantae > Streptophyta > Magnoliopsida > Solanales > Solanaceae > Jaltomata > Jaltomata sinuosa. The sequence continues at coordinate 523,722 of QJPP01007535.1, forward strand.
ACAACTTAAACAAATAGCAGGTAGGCATATAAGCAATTACACGACAGAAGGGATAGAGTCGCAACACGAGCAGGACTAACATAAGGCGAAGGTAGAAAAATCCTAACCTGCAATAATAATATCAGGAACCTCTACCTCTGGCCCACCAAGAGGAGCATCAAGCTGACGTAATCTAACTCTAGACTGAGTAGTCGAAACTAAAGGCCTAACCGGCCCTCGCCGGGGATAATATCTATAAAGGTAACCAATCTCTCCACAATGATAACAACCAGGCTGTCTGGGATACACAATCCTGGGGCAATTCCTAGCAAAGTACCCATGCTCACCACACCAAAAACAGCCTATACCAGATGAAGCCAAATGGGAAAATCTCGCCTCGTACTCCAATACTGACAGACAACCCTGCTGAAGAACTAGAAGCTCAACTATAACTGAAGCACCACTCAAAGAACCAGGTACTTGAACACTCACCGGAGGACTCAGAGTCCTTGCCACGATGTCCTGAAGCGCTGAGGTCGCTATAAATCTAGTCGGAGGTTGGGCTGACCCCACACACCTATCCAGTGCGGTAAACCCTCACTCTGAAGTCCTGGCGCTAGTGGAAGCACTGAAGCAATAGGCACAGAAGCCCCGGCACCAACCGTTATTGCATTCGTCTGAGGAATTCAAGAATGAATGAACAACCAAAGTTTAAAAGTCAATAGAGCCAGGAACGCACGATGAGGAGCCAAGAAGATGAAATATTTCTTAACAATGCCCTGTAGCCTCCCACAGATAGGATACGAACGTCATCGTACCGATCCGCGAGACTCTACCTAGACACTTGCTTCTGTACCATGACACCGGTGAATCTAAAGCTCTGATACCAAGTTGTCACGACCCGATATCTCAAGTCATGATGGCACCTACAATCCCCCAGTAGGCGAACCAATTCCCGTAGCCCAGAACGGTTAGTAATGGGCTACTACCTAACCAAAATGCACCAGCAAGCAGAATTAAGTGAAAGCAAAACTCGAATATAAATACATAAAGGAAACTACACCAACCCCAAGACTTGGTATCAATAGTACAGAAGCTTCTAATAGGATACACGTGCTAGTAGTAACAAAATACAACATAAATTGCCTCCAAAAGTACAAGGAGCAACAGTACAACAGATGATATGTAGACAAGCTCCGACCGTCAGGCGCTCACCCTAGTCTCAAAGATCCAAAAGCTGCACAAGTCTCCAACGTGATCAACGGCGAAAGCTCAGCTAATATCTGCACAAAAAAGTGCAGAAGTGTAGCATGAGCACCAAAACCACGGGTACTCAGTAGGTATCATAGGCCGACTGAGCACATATAAGATATAAAAGCAGTAAGTAACAGATAGCAAGAAAGCAGTCACTGAGGCAATAAGCAAGGCATAAGGAGCTAGCACAAATCATCCATAACCAAGAGCTTCAAGCAACACATGCTAGCACAGAGATACAATTACACAGAATCACAGGTGAAGGAAAGGAGAACGCACCTGGAGTCCTCGCACAACAATATAAGTAAGTAGAGAGAGAGTTGAGAAAATAGAGGTATACCGGTAACCTCAAGTGGAAGGAAAAGACGGAGAGCAGTCTAACATACTCAAAATGGAATCAACTAGTATAAGGAAGTCATAACACCAATCCAATCACATGATAGCATAACCAGGGAATCACCTCACAAGTACAACCCTAGGATGAAATAACTAGGCCTCAATAACCGAGAGATACCACTCAGCTTCCCACAAGAATAGAACAAGAGTCTCACACTCTGCTCAGAAGGCCACACCAAAGTGCCTCAATAAGATAGGACTCCAAAGCCCTTTAAATAATCAAAAATCACACAACCAAAGCCTCAATAGGCTAGCCATCACTAATCTTTCAAGAACCGGGTGCCAAGACAAGCTCTAAGTAAAAACAGGAGTAAATATAGTCTACCTACAGTCCCAATGGCCGCCCATACAACCGAGGAACACAATTAAGTGAAAACAAACCCTCTGGCATTCCATACTACCGGAGCGTACACTGAACACACAGCAAACAAGGGTGGGATCCAATGCATGATGTGATATGATGTGAAATAGAACCTCTGTATGTACCTCCTCCGGTGCCAACCAGGCCCAACAGGCAGGTTCCATGGAAGGACTCAGCCTGTATACCTCTACTCCACCGTATACCCTTCCCTCCGGCACACACAGCCCGAAGCCCCAAGCCTGGAGCGGCAAGGTCCATGGAGGTCCCTGACCCCATACTAAAACTCAGTATCAAGACATGTCATCCGGAAGCAAGTCCGGGATCAAGATAGAGACCCAGTCTCAAGTATGCATGCCTAGACCTTGTCCAGGTCTAAAGTAGTAGAAAATGCCTCAAAAACCCCTCCAAGGGTGCCCGGGCATAACCGGGTCTAAAACTGTAGTAAATCAAGTCTAGTGCTCCGCCCCGCAGAGACTAGTATCAGTAATAAAATCAAGTCTGGTGCTCTGCCCCATAGAAAGTATCAGTAATAAAATCAAGTCTGGTGCTCTGCCCCGCAGAGACTAGTATCAGTAATAAAATCAAGTCTGGTGCTTTGCCCCGCAGAGACTAGTACCAGTAATCAAATCAGTGCGAAAACATCCAAAAATCCCCTTTTCTATCAACAACAGTACCAAAAATGGGCCCCCGGGGCCATGCAAATTTAGGGAAACTGTCAGTAGTGGCTCACAGCCAAAATTGTAGTAAAACATGCAGGGGAAAACCTTTTTCATGGATGATATGCTCGCACACAAATATAAAAGTAGCCCAACGGCTCACAACAATTTCTATCAGCCCTGCACAGGCCCAATAGCTACTCAACAGACATAACTAGCCTAAAAGGATAATCTCTATGTCCGGGACTCGCGAACATTCCCAAATAGCCCACCATCTATGTTCCAGAGTCAATACAAGGCCACACAGGACCACAAAGGTAATATACATTACTTCGCGAATACTACAAACAACGTATGAAATAGGCGGACGAAAGGCAGACAAGGTCTGGGGTACCAACCTATAACAACCCATCTAATAATGCTAATTAATGCAGTTATAGCCTATATACGCAGAGTCTAGATAGGGAAAAACCATAACCTACCTGTCGTCCGACGAATAGCTGCGGGGACGGCGTCGTCCAGGCTCGAACTGCTCTGGGAAGCTCCAAATCGCAAAACCACTATCAATACAACAATCTACAGATTAAAACAAGACTAACGATACCCATAATGCCAAAATATAACCGGGTTGAAATCCGGGTCACAAATGGGCCCATGGGCCCCATAACCCAAAACCGGAAATGAAAAACACACCTTTGTTCCTTACCATTCCGGGAGCACATGCTCAAAAATTGAGCAGAAACGGACAACAATTAGGGCTCAAAACACCCCGCAAATCAAGGAATTTAAAGAATGAAATTCGTGGAAGAAATCGGAAAAATCACGAAAGAACTTACCCGATTTAGAATCCAACAAACGCTCAAGATTCAGCAAATATTAACCTCCAAGCTGTTGGTAATGATCAAGGTGATTTATGGAGGTTTTGGGTTCATCATCCATGGAGAATTCGGAATTTAAAGAGAGGGTTTATCGGATTTACGAGTCCACAAACGAGCATGGATCAACAAAATATTATTCTCCAAGTAGTTGGGATGAACAATGGTTATATGGAGGTTTTTGAAAGCTATTTTAATGGAGAATAACGTTTTTGGGTTTTTAGAAATAAAGGGGAAAAGAGGGCTGGCCAGCCATATAAGCTGCCAGCGCCCAGGGGCCAGGGCGGCCCAGGCGCACCAGGGCACAGGCGGCTAGGGCGCATGGGGCGCATGGGCACAGGCGGCCAGGGCACATGGGCACAGGTGGCCAGCGCGCATGGGGCGCATGGGCACAGGCGGCCAGGGCGCATGGGGCGCATGGGCACAGGCGGCCAGTGCGCGTGGGGCGCATGGGCACACGCGGAGAGCGCGCCTGGGGCGCATGGTGCTGCCCACACCAGCAACCAGCAACCAATCCTTAGGCAAATTTTCACAAGATGGGTCCCCGAAAACGCATCCGGGGTCCCGCAAACACAAACGACTTAAGCTATTCGACTAGAAACGGCGTTCCGGATCCAATGGAATCGACGAAAATCCCATAGGATGTCAATTTAACTAAAAGTGGGCCCCACACCCAAAATCAACCTTTAGCCAACTATTCCCAAAATGGAACGCAATGGCCAAAATCAATTCCGGAAGCCTAGGGACCCAAACCAATAGTACCTCTACCCTTAACTCAACATTCTGAAGCTAAAAGCACTGACGGAATTTCCATCCGAGACCGTCCTCTTCGAATGTTGATCAAAGTCAACCAAACAAGCCCAACTGGCCTGAAAACACAGAACGAGAGAGAATTCAAAGCTAAAAAGCTCCCGAATCCCGACCAAAGGTCCCTCTAGACCAAAGTTCATGCTTCAAAGCTAATGGAACTGTTGGAATTCGATTTCGAGCATGTACTCCCAGGATGTTGACTGAAGTCAACGATTTCCGAAGCTCAAAGCTCTAAAACAAGGAATGGCCAAAAAGACCAAGCAAAAGGTCCGGGCACCGAACTACCGTAAATGACTTGGGGCCGCTATATGCAAGCTCTAACGGTATAAGAAAGGCAAACACGCGTAAATGACCGGAAGGGTCATTACATACTGAGCTTCCCTTTCTTGCCAAATCTCATCACCCCCTTCATGGGTAACACTTTCAGGAAAACCCAATCATCAATTTCAAACTCTAAGTCCCTTCTTCTCACATCTGCATAGGACTTCTGATGACTCCGAGCTATCTTTAGCCTATCTCTGATGAGCTAAACTTTCTCCATAGCCTCATGAACTGAGTCTGGACCAATCAAAGCTGCTTCACCTACTTTGAACCAACCTACCAATGATCTGCATCTATGCCCATAAAGTGCCTCATATAGGGGCATCTGAATACTGGAGTGAGAACTATTATTGTAGGCGAATTCTATGAGAGGTAGGTGATCATCCCAGCTACCCTTGAAATCGATCACACAAGATCTCAACATGTATTCTAAGGTCTGAATGGTCGCTCTGCCTGAACATTCGTCTGCGGATTAAATGCTATACTAAGATTCACCTGAGTACCAAAACCTTTATGAAAAAACTTCCAAAAATGAGACGCAAACTGAGGACCTCTATCTGAGATGATAGATAAGGGAACCCCATACAACCTGAGTATCTCGCTGATGTAGATCTTGGCATAATCCTCCGCTGAATCTGTAGTCTTGACTGCCAAGAAGTGAGCTGACTTGGTGACTGTGTCCACTATCACCGAAATAGAGTCATCCAGTCTGCGAGTACAAGGTAATTCGTAATGAAATCCATGTTGACCACTTCCCACTTCCAAGTAGGAAAGCTAATCTCCTGAGTCACACCTCCTAGTTTCTGATGTTCTACTTTAACCTGCTGACAGTTAGGACACTAGCCATAAAATATGTGATATCCCTCTTCATGTCATTCCACCAATAGACTTCTCATAGGTCACGGTACATCTTAGTGGCACCCAAATGAATGGAAAATCTAAAATTATGGGCTTCTATAAGGATCTGCTACCTCAACTCACCCACCTTAGGAACACATAAGTGACCCTTATAATGAAGCATACCATCTCCCCCTTAGGATAAAACCTCAACTCTCTGCTGAAGAACTGCACCCTTCAGTTGAAGCAATATAGGGTCACTATCCTATTTCTCCTTAACCTCTGCTACCAATGAATATTCTGATCCATTCTAGACTATCATACCACCATATGACGTGTCTATAAGGCAAACTCCTAAGCGAGCAAGCCAGTGAACATCTCTGGCTAATTCTCTCTTCTATTCCTCAACATGTGATATGCTACCCGTAGACAGTCTGCTGAGAGCATCAGTCACTACATTGGCCTTACCCAGATGGTAGAGCACATTCATATCATAATCTTTGAGGAACTCAATCCATCTCCTCTGATGAAGATTCAACTCTTTCTGGTGAACACATACTAGAGGCTCTTATGATTTGTGAACACATAAACATGAACACCATACAAGTAGTGTCTCTAAATCTTTAGGGCAAACACAACTGCTGCAATCTCTAGGTCATAAGTTGGGTAGTTTTTCTCATGGACCTTAAGCTGTCTGGAAGCATAAGCTATAACCTTACTGTGCTGCATCAAAACACAACCTAGGCCGACCCTGGATGCATCACAATAAACCACATAACCATCTAAACCCTCTAGTAGAGTCAAGAGAGGAGCTATAGTCAACATGTTCTTCAGTTCTAAGAAACTTTTCTCACACTCATCTGACCACTGAAACTTGACCTTTTTCTGAGTCAACTTGGTCAATGGGGTAGCTATGGATGAAAATCCTTCTACGAACCTCTTTTAATAACCAACCAAACCCAAGAAACTTTTGATGTGTGTCAGAGAGGTGGGTCTGGGCTATTTCTTTACCACCTCAATCTTCTGAGAATCAACTCGGATGCCTTCACTAAACACCACATGCCCAAGAAAAGCAACTGATTTCAATCACAGCTCACACTTACTGAACTTAGCGAATAACTGGCGGTCCTTGAGAGTTTACTAAATGACCCTCAGATCATTCACATGCTCCTCCTCATTTCGAGAATAAACAAGGATATCATTAATGAAAACAATGATGAACAAGTCTAAATATTGTCTAAACACCCTGTTCATTAAGTCCATGAAAGTTGCAGGTGCATTAGTTAGTCCAAAAGACATAACTACAAATTCATAGTGACCATACCGAGTTCTGAAGGCTATCTTTGGGATGTCACTACCTCTAACTCTTAGCTGATGATAGCCGGATCTGAGGTCTATCTTAGAAAAGAAACTAGCGCCCTGAAGTTGGTCGAACAAGTCATCAATCCTGGGGATGGGATATTTATCCTTGATTGTGACTTTGTTCAACTGACGGTAGTCAATGCACATCCTGAGAGAACTATCTTTCTTACGCACGAACAATACTAGAGCACCCCATAGAGAGATGTTGGGTCTGATAAAGCCCTTATCTAGAAGGTCTTTCAGCTTTTCTTTCAATTCCTTAAGCTCAGCCAAATCCATTCTGTAAGGAGGAATCGAAATAGGTTGGGTATCTGGAAGGAGATCTATTTCGAAGTTGATTTCCCGTTTGGGAGGAACTCTAGGAAGCTCTTCTAGAAATACTTCTAGGAACTCATTCACCACTGGGACTGACTCAAGAGTTGGGGTCTCGGAGTTTGAATCCTTAATCCAAACAAGATGATAGATATAACCTTTGGAAATCATTTTTCTGGCCTTAAGGTAGGATATGAAACAACATACACGCACTGAGTTATTACCCTTCCATTCTAAGACTGACTTATTTGGGAACTGAAACTGAGCAATCTTAGTTCTACAATCGACTGAGGCATAATAGGAATGTAACCAATCCATGCCTATAATGATATCAAAATCTACCATTTCTAACTCTACAAGATCTGCTGAGGTGACTTTCTGGGAAACTATAACAGGGCAATTTTCGTATACCCATCTAGCTATAACTAGTCACCAATTGGAGTAGAGACTGAGAAGGGTTCTGGGAGGGTTTCTGGACTGACACCAAAGTTTACTGCTATATATAGAGTTATAAAGGAAAGTGTAGCCCCTGGATCTAACAATGTATGAAAATCAGTATTAAAGACTCGCAACGTACCCGTGACCACATCAGGAGAATGCTCTTGGTCCTGTCGAGCCTTAAGAGCATATAACCTGTTCTGGTGCTGACCACCACTTGTTCCAGATGAGGTACCCTTCTGAGTGGGGTGACCTACTAGAGCTGCTGTAGAACCAGTCTGAGTTTGTAAGCGAACATCCTTACCCTTTTAAAAAGTCGTTGGACAATCCCTCATCATGTGGCCTGGCTTACCACACCCAAAGCAATTTCCACTACCTACCATGAACTTACCTTGGTGGTTTCTACCATACTTCTTACACACTAGATTTGTGCACCCACTAGTAACCATACCTTGGTACTTAGAGCCAGACGATCTATCCCGTCGATCCTTATTGAACTTAGGCACTGGGGGACTCGCAGAAGATGGATCTGGAGCTAAATTTTTCTGGCGGAACTGAGAGCAATTTCCACACTTTGACCTCTACTGAGAGTAGCTAAAGTCATCTGTCCTAGCCCTCTTAGTATCTCTTTCCCTTTTCTTGATCTTCTACTTTTCAATCTGCTGGGCATAAGTAACCAATCTAGAGAAGTCCATCTCCTTAATTAGCATAGCAATCTTGCACTCCTTGACTACATCATCTGATACACTAGAAACAAACTTACTCATATGAGCTCTGGAGTCAGCTACTATCGCTGGAGCATACTTGGATAGCTGAGTGAACTTGAGAGCATAGTCCTTCACGATCATGTCATTCTGCTTTAGATTAATGAATTCCTGAACCTTGGCTTCCTTGAGCTCTAGTGGGAAGAACTGCTAGAAAAGCTGTCTTGAAAAGATTCCAAGTGACTGGTCCTACATTGGCACAACGAGATTCCTTCCGTTGCTAATACCAAGTATAGGTCATTCCCTTCAACTGATAGGCGTCCATATCTTCACCCTCAACTGGAGTGACACATAATGTATGTAACCTTCTGAATGTCATCCAAAAACTCTTGCGGATCCTCTTTTGACTTGGACCCATAAAATTTCAAAGAATTCATCTATGTGAAAACCCAGATCCTAGTTGTAGTAGTGTTGATTTGAGGCAGAGCTGGTACCGCAGCCTTCTTATTGATCTGGGCGGTCATAGCCTAAGGAAGCACTTGGAAAGAAGCCCTAAATTCGACATGCATGACTTGATAATTCAACGGATCTGCTAGAGCTACTGACTGATTCCTAGCGTTAGCTTTTCTGGGAGGCATTTTCTATAATGCAAAGAACATGAATTAGAATAGAAGGAGATTAAGTAGAGTTTATACTCTATAGCACAAGATGGAAAAGAAAAAAGGGAAGTTTTTCCTAATGACATCTCATAGCTCCTTCCCCATTAGTGTGGCGCACTTCACACCCATGAAGAAGGCTCTACTTGACGCGGCTTTCAGACATCCTAAGACTCTTAAACTTAATACTCTAATACCAAGTTTATCACGCCCCGATGCTACCCCTGGATGCAACACGGTGCTCGGTGTCATAAGTGACCCCAAAATAACCCATGGCATGGCATATCTATACAAGTTTAATTAAAATAAAAATTATGCGGAAGCTAAAAACTACTTAACATCTGTAGTGGAGAAAAGCCTGAAATGTCTGCATATATATAAAACAAATATATGAAGAGTATAGTGATGACTGAAAACAACACTAATAACTCAAGCTAAATCTAGTCTATGTCTGAAAGTCTCTAACTGATATGCGTTGCTGGGACATGACCCCAGCTAACTCTAACAATCTGAAAACAAAAATAAGAAGACTGAAAAGTAAAGCATGTCTATCGTCCTCGGACTGTGAGGACTCACTAATAAAGCTGCTAAGTATGGGCTGGAAGTCGACTAAGCACAGTATGTATACTGAACGCCTGAACCTACATCATGAAATGATGTAGCAGAAAAGTATGCGTCAGTACTTTGAATGTACTAAGCATGCAGGATGTGTACTAAACTGGACAATAAAGAACAGAACATAGAAGTAGATATACTGGCATATAACTGAAAGCTGGACTAAATTCAATGACCAAGTATGAATCATGAATATAGCATGCTAAACTGAATACTAAAATAAATACTTAGTACATGGCCAATGCAACATAAAACTGATTGTGGGAGGTACTGTTAACCGACATATCCCAAGTTGAGCTAACTATGGGGCCAACCTATAACCCTGGATGGAAGGGTGTTCATACCTTGCCAAGAGTACGAACAAGTCTGACATGGATCCACTACTGATGTCCTCAATGGACAAGGATGTGCAGCCTAGTCCGACAGCTGACTCCTTTAATACCTACGGTGGTGCCGTAGTTCTGTAACTTGGGGACTGCTACTAAAGGTCTTAGCCTAAACTGACAGCTAAGCCTTCATCCTCTCGTACGCTTGGTACTAAGTCTTCTACCAATTGAATATAAACAACAATGCACTAAAATAATGGATAGGTTAAGTACTGATAATTAACTGGGAATGCAACATACATATACTGAAAGTTATGGCATTCGATTTCTGAAGCATGATTGTCTATCTAAACTGCCTAGCAATCATAATCTATGAAATACTAGAATTAACACAATCTAGGGTTTCTGGTCCTTATACAAGAAACTATGCTAATTCTCCAAGAACATGTAATTGGTACCACAGAAACTACAACAACTAACTTACAATGAATCCCTAAGATTTAGGAACCCTAGGATTGAACAGTTCATGGAAAAACTGAGGAACTGACTAAAATCTAGGGACCTAATGGGTTAAGGGAATCCACTAGTGAAATACCACATACCAGGTGAAGAAAACTACGGAGAAATCCTTGATCTTTGGGGCTGAACTTGATGAAGACATTTGCTTGTTCTTGAGAGAAAACTATCGCCTCTTTTATTTCTTTTCTTTCTAAGTCTGATGGATTTAAGAGGATGAATGTTTTAGGTAGTTTTTGAATAATAAAGTAGTATTAGAGTAGTCAAAACAACGTAGCCTAGGCATTAAAAAAGGTAGGAAAAGTCTGGAATGCCCCTGGAAAATAATTAGAAAAGCTGTTGAAATTCGCGACTCAGGGATCACGACTTGGTTCTACTGCTCGTGGAAAGTTCCTTGGGTCATGGAACCCTATCATGGTTTCCTGGTCTTGAAAGTTGAGATACTAGATTGAACTCTATGAGTTGGGTTCACGACTCGTGGAAACTTCCACGGGTCATGGAATCCCACTCGTGGTTCCTGAGCTGAATTCCTTGGGTCTCTGGAGATAGGTTCCACAGGTTGGGTTCATGACTCGTGAAAACCTCCATGGGCCATGGAACCCACTCGTGGTTCTTATGGATTTAGTGCTGGCTACTGGAACTGGTTCCACGAGTTGGTCTCATGACTCATGGGAACTTCCACGGGTCATGGAACCCAATCATGGTTCATAGGAGTCATCTGCTAGAAGGGTTCCACGGATGAGTTCTATGGTCCGTGGAAACTTCTATGGTCTGTTGACTCAAGTCATGGGATGAATTTTAGAGGAGCAGTCCTCTGATCTTTGTTCTATGAGTCCAGTCCATGACTCATGGACTGTTCCACGGCTCGTGGAAGTGACTCATGGTTCTACTCATAGTTGAATTTTTTTATTCTTTTTGGTTTTCTGAGCTAAATCTGTGCTTGGATGTTTGGGGTGTTACAGGAATTTACCTATTAGTACAAGAATTTGTCAAAAAATGGAGAAAATATCCTCTTTTAGAGCTCTCAACTATGGAGGTTGAAACTTGCATGCACTGAAATAAGAAGAAGGAAGTTGGTCTTTTAAAAAGATTATCAATTTTGTTGTGGCGGCCAAAATCTCATTGTGGCGAGCATGGCTTCACTGTAGAGGCTAAATACCATACTTAGCAGCCACTGGCTTTGCCATAGCGGTCCAAGGGTTATTATAGCGAGCTGCCTGACACCAAGCCTCACTTTACACTACAAATGAACCCCTGAGATTCATTCAGAGTCCCATGAACACAAACCATATATATTATCCAATTGAAAATGGATTTCTATACTCAATGGAATCGATAAATTGACCAACAGAGGTCGTCTTGATAAGATGTCAACTGAAGTCAACACTTTAACCAAAATTACAAACAATTGCCCAAATGCCCAAAATGAGTCTAAAAGCCTCGGAACATGCACCAAAGATCCCACTAGCTCAAAATCCATGTTCCAAAGCTAATGGCCTGATAAAATTCTCATTCAAACCTGTTTACTAGGAATATTGATAGAAGTCAAATATTTCAACTTAAAAGCTCCAAAATAAGAGAACCATCCTAAAAACTAGCCCAAACACTTCAGGAATCGCATCACCTATCTCCACAAGTCACAGAAGCATTAAAGAAGCTTTGGGGAGGGTCAAAACAGAAAAAATATGCAAAAGGTATGAAAAGGATCAAGAGGGTCATTACACCTAATCTCTCATTTTGATCTTTTAAATCTTTATGTTGTCTAGCCATAACTGAGAACCCATATCCTTATTTAAAAATAATCTTACTCTTAAAGTCATTCTTTATTGACAATAAAAGTGAAAAATCAGGATTAAAAGCCTAAGTTAGGGGGTAAGGGGTGAAAAAAGTGATAATTGAGGCTTCAAGCCTAAGTTGGGGGATGGAGAAATAGTTATGTTTAGACCTTGACCTGGTGTGGAAGAAAAGAAAAGAAAATCTAAAAAATAAAAGAAAATGTACAGTAAAGAGAATCATCATTGATAAAAAGAATCATACTAAAGTCAATGGAAGCAAAGAAAAGGAGAGAAAAAGAAGAAACAAGAAAGGAGAGGCTGAAAAAGTGAAAAAGAATGAAAATGAAAAAGTATAGTGTTCCAGGAGGGAGTAATCAATATTTACTAAAATATATATCCTACCCATCCCAAAGACTACATAATAAAATTTAAAAAGTCTTTGTATGATCTCAATAGACTCTTTCGAATATGGTGACAATAGAAAATAAGAGCAAGCCTATGATATCTGCATGTATAGCATATGAATTCTTTGTGAGTGTTGAGTGTTGCACTTCTCTTTATCTTTGTCCCACTGTTCATTGTATATATGTGTTGTTTTGGGATATTTCTCTGGTCTATTATGAAGGCAATTTTATAAAAATAGTTGAATAGAACTTCCTGAACTATATCTCTTCTATGCATGGTATATTTGATAGAGTATGATGTCATAAATTGAGGATGCATTGTTAGTGGTGTCAATTCAAAGTAAGTCAATTATATTTTTAAAAGGTTTTTAAATCAAGGTGCCAAGAATATTGTTTTGAAAGTGAATATTGGTAGCAACTTATTAAAACCATTGTAGATAACTTATTTTATTTTTTGTTGTTGCAAGTGTCATAGAGAGTCTTATGAAACTTGCTTGAGGACAAGTAAAAGATTTATGTTGGGGGTGTTGATGTGCCTTGAAACTAGAGAACATCCTATGTCTTTTCCTTGAAGTTTTACATGTTCTTATGGTTATTTTTATGTATTTTAATATCAGAATAATGTTTTGTAGGTTTTAGATGTCAAAATGGCCCAAAGAAGGAAAAGATCAAAAACTGCTAGAAAAATAGTGTTTATGATCGCAGATTAAACAACAGACTGTAGATCAGGATCATGGGAATATTCAGAGACTATGTTAACTGGATCCCACAGATACAGTCAAGTCACAAGCAAAGTACAACCATAAGTTTTATTCATGGCCCGTACATGAAGAGAAGATCAAGCGGACAGAGGAACCTATGGATGGATTTATAGACCATGAATCAATATATAGGCCGTAAGTTAATCCATAATGCAAGGATCAAAAACCTTATAAGGTAATTGACGGTCAATTTAAGGCAATACAAGAGCTGTAAGTCAATTTACAGTCATTGATTAGGTCACAAATTGTGTTGGCAGAGTAATTTGGTATCTTTAGGATTCCAATTTTGTGGAATATTATAAATAGTCCTATTAGGTTTCTTTTGTAAAGAGTCAAAAAATTAATTTTAGTTTTTAGTTTATGCACATTAGTTAAGAGTTTTTTGACAAGTTTCGGTTCACCATTGTATGTCTACGTACCTGAGTGTGCATCAATAAAAAGATGTAGCACCCCTGGCTAAGGGAAGTGAGTACATATTAAATAGCACTGTATGTAAAATGGTAGAATGAAACATAACATATATACATTAATATAAATAGGAATAACCAACAGAGTAATTATCACGTCCCGAGGCTACCCCCTAGATGTAACATAGGGTCCGAGACCACAAGTGACCCCAATTTAACCCTTGGCTTTAGCATGCGTAATATAACATGGATAACAATAGAAGAACCATAACAGTAGGGTAAGCACACTATCAACATAAACATAAGGTCTAGGAATGTCATAATCTGAAACATGAAATCCCGAATATCCAACTATGTCCGAAAAGCCTCTACATAAGGCATAATGAGTTGTTGGGACAAGTTTTCAGCTAACTCTTAGTACTAAAATAAAGGATCCTACTAAATAGAAATCATACTAGTCCTCGAAAGATGAGGACTCACCAATCAATACTGGATAGCTGGCAGTCTCTAGCCATGAGCTTGAGAATGGCAGCTTGAATCTGCATCGTAATAGGATGCAATCGAAGAATATGTGTAAGTACTATAGAATGTACTGAGTATGCGAGTCTATGAAATAACATGGTGAAAATATACTTAAAACATGCTTAAAACTGAGTTCATGCATGCTAAAGGAAAATATGAGTAAATATCATAGTTTAAGCATAAGACATGAAATAGAAGCCAAGCTTCAAAATAGAATATCACATAACTTCATAGCTTGAAAATATTCATATGGGAGTTTCTCTTAACTGACATAAACCATGATGAGCTACATGGAGTCCAGTGCCATGCACCCGTACTAAAAAAGGTTGTCCTAACCGGCCAAGGTTAGAACCATTTCATAAGGATCCTATAATAAGCCACAAAGGGCAACCTATGGTGGTAACATAGTTTTGGACTTGGGTTATCTAAACCCCTCATAGCTCGGTGCTAAATGCTACACCCAAAATATAGCATGAGGCTCACATACATGTGACATATCTAGATGTCAAACTTTATCATAATCATTTTTATAGCCAGGATCTTTATAATACTCACGAACCACATTTTAAAAAATAATTCATGAGTATTGATGGCACATCGGGTGTCTTGTCTTTCATAATAATTCATATCTTAAAAACTTGCATGGCACTAATTCAATTTTAAAATCCCATGCACTTCCATGAAACATAGGAACTAGTCATGTAAATGCTTGTAATTCATGAAATCATGCTATAAAATATGCCAATTTACTTAAATCAATCCATGCATGTAAAATTGGCTAGACTAAGGCTTCAATTCATGAAGTAGGAATTCACTTGAAAAACCCACACAAAATAATGCAATTTAGAATTGGATTTCATACTAGAATTATGAGAAAATAATTTATAGAAAAGCCCATGAGAATTGGGTAAGAACCCTAATTTGGAATTCATGAAAATCCATATAAAAATTGGGGGTTTTGGGCATAAGGGTGAAAAAATCCCTTATTGAATACCTACATACCTGAATTGAAGCTTTCTTAATCTAGGATGAGAGGGATGGAGACTTGAAGGTGGAATCCTTAGCTTGGAGCTTGGGAGAATGGAGACCCTTTCTTCTTTTAGGATTGAATGAGAGTTTGAGAGAAGACTTAGGCTAATTAGGGATGAAAGCCTACTAAAAATGTTCAAAACGTCCTCACTTAGGATTTAAAAGGGTGGGTAATTACAAAAATACCCCTAAGTAAAAGCTGGGAAAAACAGATTAAGAACCTCAACTTCAGGTTCCACGGACCGTAGATGGAATCATGATTCATGGATTTCCGTCGTGGTTCCTGAGCCAACATACAAGTTGTAGGTCTGAGATTTATGGACGAGGTCTATGACTCGTGAAAAGTTCCACGGACAATAGAAACCTCTCATGGGTTCTAGCCTATCTTACCAGCTACAGGTCTGATTCCATGAGTTAATAGCACGGTCCATAGAACTATCTACAGTCCGTAGAACCTACCCGTGGTTCCAGGGGAAAATACTGAGTCTTAGTTTGAGTTTCACGAGCTAGTTCCATGACCGATGGAACTATCCATGACTTATGAACTTCACTCGTGGATCTCACACCTGAGGAAGGGTCTAAAGAATAGATTCTACGAGTCCATTCCACGGCTCATAGTTTAGTCCACAACTCGTGGTTTGGGCTCTTGATCCCTAGAAGGTTTAGAATTTTTTGGAGTTTCTAAGTTTAAAGGCTGGTTTGAATTCTGGGGTGTTACAATATCTCTCCCCCAGGATCATTCATCCTCTAATGAAGACTAAGTAAAGAAAACTGAAGAGAAAACAACCAAACCAACCAACACAACATGAAAACTGAAGAACTAGCATGAAGACTAAATTCTAACTTAAAAACATGATTGAACTAACTCCAACAACAAGAATACATGCTTGGATCATGAGGAAACTGATTGAGTAGAATCAGAGGGACATATTAAGGAGGAAACTATTACCTCAAGCTGAAACTGAATCAGAAGGAAAGATACGAGGGTACTTGGATTTCATGGATGCTTTTGCTTCCCCAGTAGCTCCCTCAAGTAGTTGGTTCCTCCAAAGGACTTTAACCAAAGCGAATTCTTTGTTCCTCAAGCTTCGAATCTTATGATCAAGAATCTCAATGGGAGCTTCTTCATAAGTGAGGCTATCTTTCACACCCACATCTTCTAAAGGTATAGCCAAGGTCGGATCGCCAACACACTTCTTTAATAAGAAAACATGGAAAATCGAATGAACCGCTTTTAGATCGGTTGGCAACTCCAACTCATAAGATCTTACTACCAAGTCTCCTCAGAATCCTGTAGGGACCCACATAGCGGGGATTAAGTTTTCCTTTCTTAAAAAATCTCATCACACCCTTTATGGGTGATACTTTCAGAAATACCCAATCATTAACCTCTAACTCTAATTCTCTTCTCCATACATCTGCGTATTATTTTGGTCGACTCTGAGTGGTCCACAACCTCTCCCTGATAATTTGAACCTTCCCCATAGTCTCATGAACCAAATCTGGAACAATCAAAGCTGCTTCACCTACTTCAAACCAACCAATAGGAGATCTACACCTCCACCCATAAAGTGCCTCATAAGGAGCCATCTGGATGCTAGAATAAAAGTTGTTGTTGTTGTAAGCAAACTCAATAAGATGTAAGTGATCATCCCAATTACCTTTGAAATCAATCACGCAAGCTCTCAACATGTCCTCTAAGGTCTGAATAGTACGCTCGGCCTGGCCATCCATCTGTGGGTGAAAAGTTGTGCTATGTCTCACCTGAGTACCAAGGCCCTTCTGAAATTACCTCCAAAACTGGGATGTGAACTGAATACCCCTATATAAATTTATAGACAATGGAAGCCCATGTAATCGAATTATCTCACAGATGTAGAGTCTGACATAATCCTCTTCAGAATCGGTAGTTTTAACAACCAAGAAGTGGGATGACTTAGTCATCCTATTGACAATCACCCAAATGGAATCATGTTGTCTGTGAGTACGAGATAAGCCTGTAATTAAGTCCATATTGATTGCTTCCTACTTCCAAGTAGGAATATCAATATCCTGAGTCATCCCACCCCGTCACTGATGTTCTACCTTCACTTGTTGACAATTGGGACACTTAGTCACAAAATCTGCCATGTCCCTCTTCATGCCATTCCACCAGTAGACTTTACATAGGTCATGGTACATCTTGGTGGATCCAGGTGAATAGAATACCTAGAACTGTGATCCTCAGTCAAAATCTGCTGTCTCAAACCATCCACATCCGGAACACACAATTGCCCATAATGTCAAAGTACACCATCTCCCCCTTGGGAGAAAAACCTCTACCCTCTGCTGATGTACTGCACCCTTCAACTAATGAAAAATAGGATCACTGTCTTGTTTTTCCTTCACCTCAACTACCAAATATGATTCGGACCCATTCTGAACAATAACTCTACCATCTGTTGAATCCGTAAAGAAAACTCCCAATCTAGCAAGTCTATTCCCATAGACAACCTGTTGACACCCAATTTTTACCCTCCACATTATAAATTAATCTTGAGCCTTTTACAGTCTAAAATTTTTCAAAATAATTGTTTTGTAAAAAAGGGATAAAACATTTTCCAAATAAGCTTTATGATAGTCTTGAGTAACAATTTGTATCTTTCATATTTAATTATGTGAAATTTATATAGGTTTACTTGAAGAACTATTTTAAAGTTTAACTTCATAAGAAAATCCTTTAAACGGTTAAACGTTTGATTTTCCTCTAAATTAATTTAAATGAGAGATTAATTGAATAAATTAATTTCATAATTATTAAAGAGGTAATTCCATGTTAAATACGATAATTATTTTGAAAGGATTAAATTTATTAAGGATTGAGGTTGATTGTAATTGATTTATCTCTATTCCTATTCTAGCCTATCCCTTTGAAATCATTTAAATCCTACCGGATTTATCCTAATTACTCTCAATTTAGCTATTTCCTAGATTAAAAAATGTGGCCAAATTTTAAAGATCCTTATCAGCTTTATTATCAGTCCCTTATATCTCCAGTCGTTTGGGCCAACAACACACCATCCACCCCCTTTGACCCAAATATCACTCCCCAGCCCAATCCCTCACCTCCGACCCAGCCCAACTCTCTATATTCCCTCAGCTCACATACATATACACACTTATACACCTTACACAAAACACACCCTCTACTTTATATTTCCCCAATCCCTCACGCTCCTCATTCTCCCCCAATTTCCCAGAAAAGGATGTGTTGTACGAGACAACGCACCTCGTACAACAAACACTCACTTCCTTCTTCTTCTTTGTCTCTTCTCTCTCACAAAAAACCAGACAAAACCCTAATGCCTTCCCCGTCAACCAGTACCAACAACTATAACAACAACTTCAAATGTCCAAACCCTTTAACAATTCCAAATTCCATCCACAAATCTCCTTCAAAAGTCGCGCGGCTTCGTCCAGAAGCATCTAGAGACTGTGAGGTGTCACTCCCTCAGCATAATCAGTGAAATTTTGTACAAATCCTTTGTTTCTCAAAGCTTATCCAACAAAGGAATTTCAAAATTCCTAAATGTTTCCCAGAATACCCTCTTGTTTCCCCCCTCCATTTTCGACCCCAAAACCCCTATATAAACCCTCTCTTTCATTGAGGTGGGCTAGTGGAAATTTTTGGAGAAAAACTTTGGAATTCTGAAGGAGCATTCCTTCAATCTTACGTAACCAGGAATTTCAGAGCGAAAAACACAACAAATTTGAGTTTTCGGCGAGGTTAATCGAGATTCCGGCGGTGGTAAAATATTTTCTAACGAAACACGTTGTCTCAGTTCATTGCTCAAAGAAAGGTAATATCCCTTTTCCTCGCCTCTCCCTTCTCTCTTTCTTTAGCATGATGTAAAGCCATCATTTTCATTTTTTTTAGAGATAATCTGTTGGTTTTAGGCTGGTTTTGTTTGAAGGAATATGTGTTTATTATGTTAAAGATTTAGGATCTGGAATTCATAATTGTTTGCTGGTTTGTAGTCACTGTTTAAGCATTAAGATTTGGAGATTTTGTTTTCTTGAACTGCTCGTTATTTTGAGATCGTTTTATCTGTTCACCTAAGGCTACTGCCAAGTTCACAAAATTCTTTGGAGTATTACTTTGTTGATTTTCTTTTCTCTGGTTGTGTGTGCACTTCGTATGAATATCATTATGTAATTTATGCGTATGGTAGAAACCTCCATAAAAGTGTTCTAGTCTAAGTTCTTAAAATATGTCACGAGTTTCGTAGTTTCTTGTTCCTATCATTTGAGCTGTTATGTGAAAAAGTGAGGGAAAATCTGAATTTGGGTGTCCTTTAATCACGTTACTTGCTGTTTTGGTTTATTTTTTCCTATATTCTCTTTAATCCCCTTGTGACATGAAACCTTTACTCTATTTTCAGCTTGCTAAGCATGTTATAATCTCGAATCTAAGTGTTTACTATTTTTAATGCTTGTCAAAGCCTGAATCTGCCAAAGAAAAAGGATAGTATAAACTAGGAAAACAAGAAATTTCAATTGGTGATGTGATTGAATGTTTGGTTGCGAATTAATTTATGAAAAGCAAATGATCCTTGAGTTCTTTAAAATCAGCTATGTCCTTCTTAATATTGTTGGTTGTTTGAAAAATCTGTTTTATACCTAAGTTAAGACGAGTAAAAGAATGTTATTGTCTTGATGGTGTGCAATAACCAGTTGGTTCTAAGAATGGATTTCCTTCATTTCCTATTTCCTAATAGTTCGTATTAGTATCATAGTCTTCATTTTAAGCTTGTTTATCGTGACTATGACAGCTCTTTGAGTTCAGTGTTTGTTTAAAGTTTGTCCTCTACATTTAATCTTAGGTAAAATCAAGCATGACATGCTACATGATGGAGCCTTACACTTGAGATGAAATAATACTCTTTGTAACTTAGCATCGCCTTTCTTTAAAGAGTCAAAAACTTGTCTTCTTCTTGATTTTTTCCTCGAATATGTGTTAAGCTGTGAAGTTTTATGAACTGATAACCATGTTGATTTTACCTGAGTATTTGAGCAAGTTGTTTGATATCTTGTTTAATGTGTTCGAGATGAAAAGCATACTTACATTCGTCATTTTCCCAAATCTTTCTTGTGTGTTTAATTTATTCTCCCATGTTGTACCCTACTTTGTCATGGCATCTTGGCAGTGCTGCCCTGTTTCTAAGCATAAAGGTGTATAGAGGATAAAATAAGATTATGAATGCTTGAATTGGATTAAAATTAGCTTTACATTCTGAAAGCGAATGTCGAACATATAACAACTGATCATTGGTCTAACTGTATGTGCAATAGCATGCCATTCTTTTAATTTCTCTTTCTTGCTACGGTTAGTCCAAATCTGAGAAGCAACATGCTCCTATATCTGCCACACATTCAAAAGACATTTTGTTCAGTGTTAGTGTGTTAAAGATTAGATAATATTACTTGACCATATTATCTTGGACTTCTCTCTTTCTAACCTTTACTAATTCTTATATTTCTCTTCGTGGCATGTGATGTCGGTTTGGGTCCAATTGGACCTTCCCCTTTGCATCTTCGTGTTGGGCTAAAATCCCAACTATATCGAGTCTGCCCATTTCAAGGCCCCAAAAAGGGGTTAAAAATTGAAGAAAGTGTGGCCCAAAGTGCCGCACAAGGAAGCTAATATACATGGAAGACCAAGAAACGGATAATCGCCCCAATGGGCTAAGAACATAAAATTTGGACCAAAGTCCAAGAGAAACGGCGGTGGACCTAAAGAGGGCCCACAAACTAGATTTAGAGATTATTTTGATTTAACTATATCATTTATTCTTTAATTATTTAGATAGGATTAATTGTATAATTTGGACTCTTTGAAAAACTCTTAACATTTTTAACTTAGTCCACTTTTCCTACGTGAAGCACTATGAGTTTTATTGCAAATTGCTTTCTAAAATTTTGAGATTTTATCCGAACTTCATGTTTATTATATTATTTTGCTTGCCAAGAATTTCTTTTAGAAATTAACTGTGTTTCTTTCCAACAAAACGAGAATTCGTGATCCTTTCTTTACTTATCAAATATTCTCATGTTTTAAAAGTTAGTCGTAATAAAGAGTTTTTCAAATCAATTGGATAACCACGTGTTAGCAGACATTTCGAATGCCTTAAAACTCTTCTCGAAATGTTAATATGAGCTTCTTACCTGGATCTTCTTAAAATCAAAGGTTTTTATCTGTTTTAGATCTTTGATTATTTTCTAAAAGTTTTCTTAAGTTTCCTTAATTAATTAAGTGGTGAATCTTTTTTTAATTAAATTTGAGGATTTTTCATAAGTTTTCAAGTTTAATACAAGTCTAAACCCGTTTCAAAAACAAAGTTGCATTTTCTCTCGAAAAGTGAAAAAATGCGATAAAACAGAAATGGAGACTCTGCTGGGGATTTGGACTAAGTTCTAACCAAAATATTTTTTTCTAACTCTTATGTGACTAACTATTTGGATTTGTAATAGATAGTAAAATTATTTGTGATTTATGTTTAATTCTCGCAAATTATACAACTGTCATTGCATATCATAGCATATTCCGCCATACGGCATTCAATTTTATTTATGTTTAGGGAGGTTCATGTTCCCATGGCCTCCCGCCACAAATAACACTTTTTGAGAATGCGATAGTTTAAGGGTACGTCATGCGTCCAATGGCTATCATATTCTCAACCCAAGTTGTCCAATTGGGACCCGGTCTATTTCGAAACAACCCACTCTTAGACACCTAGCGTAGAGCTAAACCAAAACCCGATTTTAGGCATTGGACTAGGACGACCCAATACCCTAGGGGTATTGGGCCCATTAGAAAGACCGCCTTGCATCTGTTGACGATGAGTCAATCACAGATGACCATGCTTGCTTGTTTTTGACAGAGTATATGCCTTTGAATTTGTCCATTATCATCTGGGATGGGGGGGACCTTACTTATTTTATCTGTTTTGTAAAATTGCTCTACCTTTTCCTGTTCAAAGATTTCGGATGGTGACAAAATCGGACGACCTCCTGAAAGTGTGGTGGGAATGCATGAACAAAGACGATAGGAAAATTGTTCGAAGGCACATTGGATACTTGCCCTCCCTCATAAACCTAAAAGCAAGGCTCGAGATGATTCATGTTTTGGCCACTTTTTGGGATAACAAAAATATGGTTTTTTGGTTTGGGAGTGTGGAATTGACCCCAACCATGGAAGAAGTGGTTGCGAGATATGAAAGTATAGGCATGTGCCAAAAAAGGAAAAAATCACCAGATAAGGATATCCTCTTCCCAAAGGTGTGGGACCGATAACAAATCAAGGAGGCATTCTTGATCAAAGATGATAATTGGCTCGGAAGGATCGATGGACCAAACATCCCTTTTCAGAAGCTATACTATAGGTTCGGGCGCTTCAACGCCTTTGAAAAGTTTGGTCATGAGTTTGAATCCGAAGAAGACTGGAAAAATCAATGAGTCTTCGCGTTCGTCGTGAGCCTTCTTGGAACCATGGTATTACCGCAAGGACCGAACCATACCATCCCTCCGAGTGTAGTCATGGTTACACATGCCATCTTCTACAGAATCAAGTTTGGGTCTTCCTTCAAGTATTATACGCTGGCTCCCATGATACTTGCCGACATTTACTGAGCTTTGGGTAAATGCCAAGAGGGCGAGCGATTCTTTCAAGCGTGCAATTTAATCCTGCAATGGTGGATGATCAAGCATCTACTTAAATGTTCCTACACCGAGGAGTTGGACCACTCGATGAGGTTGGATAACTTTGCATCCCATAGCATATGGCTAACTGTAAACAAGTACAAGCGAAAACTCAACCAAGGATTTTGGTTCACTCAGTTTCGCGGGTTAAAGGATAATGATGTTCAATGGGTAATTAGAGACCTCCACCCAGGAAAGTACATCACACGAGGCGATATGTTGCCTTTCTTAGAGCTTTTAGGCCTTCGAAGAACCCATCCTTATGTCCCCGCTAGAGTTCATAGACAATTTGGGTTAAAGCAGGAAACGCCCCAAATGGCAGAAATGGGTAAGTTCATAACCGATCACGAGGGCGGTGTGGTGTCATTCAAAGATATGGCTCGTAAAGAATGGAAGAAAAAGAAGGTCGAGGAACCTAAGGCCGAAGATAGGCTAAATCCACCTTGCAAAGACACATACAAAGAGTGGATGAAAAAGAACCTTGCTGGGACTATCAAACCAGGTCCAAATATGTCTTATCGAGTGGTCGATGTTGAGTCCGAACACAAAATCCAGCTTCATAGGCTTCAAGAACAATAAACAAAGAGTGAGGTGGCACACCACCTACAACATAGGGAAGATGCTATGCCATACAATAACTGAAGGAGGAATTGAAACGGACTAGGCAAGAGTTGGGTGATGCTAGACATTGCTTGACTGAGTTAAATGACCGCATGGATCGACAAATTGAGAGCATAGGAGGGATGGACTCCGGGACTAGAGCCTTGATGGCCAGGGATCATTTGGTCATGGATAGGTACTTCATGTGGCACGAGGTAGATAAGGCCAAGAAAGCAAGAGCTGATGCAGGACTTTCCGGAAGTTAGGAGTTATCGTTTTTTCCCTGCGTGGGATGGTTTATCTTAGTCCCCTGCGTGAGATTGCTTTTTCCCCTACGCGGGATTTCTGATTTTCCTCCCCTGCGCGGGATTGCCTATTTTCTCCCCTACGTGGGATTGCTTTTTTCCCTATGCAGGATTTCTTATTTTCATCCCCTGCGCGGGATTGCCTATTTTCTCCCCTGCGTGGGATTGCTTATTTTGTCCCTTGCATGGGATCGTTTAGCTTTCGTATTCTTCCCATTCCCTAAAGGTTGTATCCCCATTTTCTATGTAGTTGTAAAAGCTTTTTGTCTCTTTTATTATTAATGAAAAGCTTATTTTGGGGATAATGGATTGACTTAAAGGAATATATCTCTATCAAATACGCTAGGCCTACCCTTGGCACAAAATGGGTCACCAATTAGGACTCGATACCTATTATGATGATTACTTGCAATATAAAACTGTTTTGTGTGCTATGTGTGTTGCTTGAATCAAGGAAAATTGGTCCACTCCATGCCAAAAATTTTAGAACAACGTAAGCACAAATAAAACCACTATCTAAAAAGTCCGACCAAAATATTTCAAGTCCTCCAAGTTTCTCCATAAAACCTAAAGCCTTCTAAAAATCCCCATTTCTTTCAGGAAAGGTTGAAATGGATGCTGCAATCAAGCCCGAGAGGATGCTGAGGATTCAAGAGGAAATGGAGGAAGTCCAGAATAAACATGAGGAAGTCGACCAACTAATGGAAATTGCCACGGCTAGGACCAAAGAGGTGGAGGAGCAGACCACCAAAGCCAAAGAAAGAATTGTCGTAATTGATCAGATACTTGGCCCACCTAAGACCGAACCAAAAAACCACTTTGATATGGAAATCAAAGAACTTCTCCTGGAATTTGGGGACATAACAGAAGAGCTTGAATAGATCAACAAAGGAGAAGAGAAAACAATTGAGGAATCTGAAGAAAATGAGCAAGTACTCGTGGGACCCCCTCTGGGCAAAAGCGCTCGTGAAAAAATTCAACCCCCTGACACTGGAATCACCCATTGGATCAAGGTCAAGAGTGATGTTCTGTGGCCAACCAAGTTTAGGCCAGGAGGAAGGACTGTCACTCTCAAAGTCCACTCCCGAGAGTATACTAGAAACCCAAAAGTGATCCTCTGTTTAGAAATTTATGAAACTCTGAAAGCTATGGGAGTTCTTCATCCCAACCAATCTGAGGGATATGGATGTCACCCTCAGAATGAACACAAGGAGTGCACTTATCACCCACATCGAATGGGGAATACCACTGATGAATGCAATTCCTTGAGAGCCCAAATTTACCACATGATTACCAGTGGCCAGATAAGCCACTTATGGGGCCCCAGAACCATCCTCGCATGTGATCAAGTTGGTTATGGCATGCCGATTATCGAGGAAATGACAATTCACCGCTACGATTTCACTATTTTTCAGGACACCTACTATGAGATCTATGCTAAGTTGGTTCAGGACAAGATCCTCGAACCAATGGAAAGAAAGTCAGGAAAGATGCCTAGAGCTTGGTGCCAAGGAAAGTAGATTTGCCTCTATCACGCAGGGTTAAAAGTCCATGACATCAAAACTTGCCGCCACTTTCGAGTTGACCTGGAATATCTCATTGATATGGGAAAAATCGAGTTAGAGTTTCCCCCTTATCACCCTAGAAGAAGAGGATCAAGAAGAGTCTGGGAGACTGCCGCTATCCAAAAGAAGCTTTAAAAGTAGCAGAGTTTTAAATTCTAATTATTACCTTTATGTCGTTTTTACTTTCCCATTGTAATAAAAAATAGTGGACGAAATGAAATTGAAACAAAACTTATCTACCTTCTTGCTCGAACTACGTAGGGCCTGAATTCTCCTTCGTGAGATACTTAGGCAGCCTTTCAAGGCCCGGCCCCTATCTTTAAGAGATTTTCATTTCCCCACTTTTACAAGGGAATTAGTAAATTCGGAAAGAGTGCTGCAAGGGCAGCAAGTCAACCTTCTTGAGGAAATTTAGTCACCTAAAATCAATGGGCAAATTCCTGTCCATTTAACCTTCGAGTCAAATTACCCATGGATCAATTTGCCTTGACAAAACACAACTTTTATTTGGTTTAAAGCAATTCTTATGTGTTTATTTGCTATCAAATATCTTGCATTGTTATCACTAACAGGATCTAACATATCAGTCTTTGAGTTGTTTTGCTTCAACAGGTAGTAGAAACTGATCTGTGTCTACAAAACTGTCCGAACATCCCTACTTTACCCGCTCAAAGGCACACCTGGATTCTTCTTCTAACCCTCGCTCCTCTAAAAGGAAAATGACTGATAGAGAATTGGAGAATGCTTTGGCTGTAAGAGAAAGTGTTATTGCCGAACAAAATGAAATGATTGCCGAACTTGCGAGAAAATTAGAGAAAATGCAGGAAGAAGTGCAAAAGGCCAAAGACATGGCTAGCCTGGCTATCGCAGCCAACACTCCAGCTCTGAGCAACTCTCAGCCCCCTTTCCAGATTCCCTCACTCAATTCTCCATTAACCGAAAATCAACCAAGAAATATCCCCCCCGCCTTCACGCCTAGACCTTCCAACGAACCACTCTCTAACAACCCCGCCCATATCGGATCTTCATACCAAATTCACACCCTTCCTATCCATTACACTAGCCAAAGTAACAATACAAGTACCTACCTCCACAAAATCTATCTTCAAATTACCAGAACGCTCCACTGAACAATTACAATTCCCAGAATAACCACCTCAATGTCACCAACCCACAAAACTACACCCCCACATATCCAAATGCCATTCCACATGTCCAGCCCCCACCTATGCAAAATATACCTCCAACCACTTTCCATGCTATGGTAGGACCATACACCGCTGTCCAGGAAAGCCCCGAGCTAGATCACTATGAAGAGAAGGAAAAAGAATTAAGAGCTACAGAAAAGAAACACGACCACGATATGGAACAAATGAAGGAGGATATAGCCAAAATTATAGAATTCCAAGGTTCGCCTTACAAGAGAGGCTATGATTATGATGATCTCTGTATCCATCCTGAAATGTACCTATCCAAAGGGTTCAAAATTCCTAAGTTCGAGACCATCAACGGTGTCAAAAATCCTGAAGCCCACCTAAGAAGCTATTGTGACCAGATGGTCCGTGCCCAAAAGAACGATGCTCTATTGATGAGGCTTTTCAGTCGAAGTCTGAGCAGAGAGGCATTGGAATGGTTCACCTCTCAAGAACTGAATAAATGGTCCAGGTGGAGTGATCTAGCCTGAGACTTCGCCCGACGATTTGCATACAATGTAGAAGTTGTCCCAGACCTCTACTCTCTGGGATGCATCAGACAAAAATCGATCGAAGATTTTAGGGACTACACCTACCGATGGAGAAAAGAAGCAGCGAGGGTTCAGCCTTCTATGACGGAAGAATAAATAAGCGCGGTGTTTATGCACGCTCAAGAATCGGAATTTTATGACAAAATGATATCAACGGTAAAAGCCAAGTTCGCTGACTTAGTCAAGATCACAGAAATTGTGGAAGAAGGACTTTGCAATGGCAAAATTACCAAAGCCCCTGTATCCTCAGGATCGGAGGGACCACCCCAGAAAAGAGGGAAGAAGTATCTTCAGTATCTTCCAGTCCTAGCCTGAAGTCGTAGAAACCTTTCGGAGCCAACTACAAAAAACCACTTGTTCCAACAACCCCTCCTTTAGATCTGCAAAATCCTCAACCGATTTTCTATACTCAACTCATCTACCAAGCTACACAACCAAGTATGCAGCCTATATACCAAGCTCCACAACCAAATGTTCATCCCACTTACCAAGCTCCACCCCAAAATTTTCAAGTGTATAAGAAGGCTCCCGAGAGTCAGAACAACCGCCAGGTCCCTCCTCCTACTAATGTCAATCTCCCTCATCCAAACTTAGAAAAGAAAGTGCCTTGTACTATTACCCAACTACTCGTAACCAAGACCCAATTATATGAGAGATTGAAAGCCGCTGGATTTATTCAGCCCATTCCACACAAACCAGGCAATACTGATTCTCGTTTCTTTAAAGCCTATCGGCATTGTGCTTACCACTCCGGAGGTGCTGGGCATAGTACCGAGGATTGCATTAACTTGTGGCATAAGATTCAAGACCTAATTGATCAGAAGGCAGTCACTCTGCAAACAGCACCCCCGAATGTTAATAACAATCCACTTCTAAATCATGGAGGAGCCATTGTGAGTATGATAGAGATATAAGAAGACTGGGTCGTAGGTAAGTCAATAGTGCCAACCAATCCGACAAGGCAAGAAGAGTTGGAAAAGTCTGTGGCTGCCCTGAGTATCGCGGAAAAACCACAATTCATCATGCTTACAGCACCTCAGCAAGCCTTTGCTTTGATGCCAGCAGGAAAAGAGTTCATAATTGAGGCCACCGAAGCCCATGGTATGACAAGATCAGGAAGATGTTATATCCTCGATGACTTGACAAATGATACCTACAAGAAAGATCAACAGAAGAGGCCAATCACTGAAGGTGAAGCAGAGGAGTTCTGGAGAAGAATGCAGTCAAAAGAGTACTCCATTGTGAAGCATTTGGAGAAGACTCCCGCCCAAATTTCTATTTGGGCATTACTCATGAGTTCGCAATACCACAGACAGGCATTGCTCAGAGTTCTGAATAAAGCTTATGTACCAACAGGTACTAGTGTGGAAAACCTGACCGCCATGGTAAGCCAAGTCTTGAGGGATCATCACATTTGCTTTAGTGGCGATGAGTTGCCTTTTGAGGGCATGATGCATAACAAAGCCTTGCATATCACCATCAAAAGCCAAGAGAAGATCATGAACAGAGTATTGATCGACGATGGATCAGGGCTGAATATCTGTCCAGTGACGACATTAACCCAGTTAGAGTATGACCTGGGGAAGATTCTCCAAAACAAGGTCAATGTAAGAGCTTTTGACGGAGGTCAAAGAGACACTATAAAAGAAGTTCGCCTGTATATCCAAATGGGACCCGCCAAATTCCGTACTGAGTTTCAAGTGATGGATATCTCCACTAGCTATAATCTACTCTTAGAAAGGCCATGGATCCATGGGGCCGGAACTGTGCCATCAACCTTGCACCATACGTTGAAGTTCATTTGGAAGGAACACGAAGTGGTGATCCATGGAGAGGGGAGTCACTTGAGCCGTCCCAATGATTATGTTCCTGTAATTGAGAAAGTCTCGAGGGGAAGTAATTTCTGCATAGTGGAGATTGTTAACGACACTGGAGAGGACCTTGCTCCTCAAATACCTATGCCACCAATCTATAAGATTCTTGCAACTATAATGTTGAGGAGCGGGTACGAGCCAGGCTTTGGGTTGGGAAAGAATTCTGACAGTATGATTGAACCCTTAAGCATCCCCAGACAGTTGACCAGGCATGGACTGGGGTATGCAGCCCAAGAGGATGAGGCGAGGGTCAGAGAAAAGAAGCAGTCAGGACTACCTAAGCCACTTCCCCATCTATATCAGTCATTCCCAGTGTGTATCGGTCCTCCAAGCGACGGGTTAGAGGATGGAATAGGGGATCTGTTTGAAGAATTTGATGCTATAATAGGAGAGGTCCCCAAAACGGCCATGATTAGGAACGCCAGGCCCACCGAAGATCTACAGAACTGGGTCACAACTCCCCTCATGACTCTCCTACCGATTGGGTAGACAAAGATTTGTTTTATGAAAACAGTGAGGGTTCGGATGAGGCTCCGCGACCCACCCTTTATGTTTTAATTTCCCTCATACTTTTTACTGCTTTCCAAAAGGCATGAACCTACATTCATGTGGGTTGTAGCCATAGTTTGTAAATATTTCTGAATTTTAATGAAAGCCTCCTTATTTTGAAAAAAATTGTTGTTTTAAAATTTTTAATTTTTCTTGTTATTATCTAACCCATTTTATTTTGATTTCAGTAATAATAAGTTAAAACCTGCCACTATCATGTCATGTCAAGCGCTTAACGAACAAACTAAGCTAGGTGATGATGATTTCGAGGAATATGATGAAGACACTATGGTTCCCAAAGAGTTGACAGAGGAATTAAAGGACTTTGAAATTCGAGAGAGTCCCAACCTAGAGGAAACTGAGACGGTCGATCTAGGAGATGACCAAAAGGTCAATGAAACCAGAATCAGTGTCCATCTAACAGAAACACAAAAAAGAGAACTCATCAAGTTACTCCGAGAGTACATCGACATATTTGCTTGGGCCTACAGTGACATGCCAGGACTAAGCACAGACATGTCTCTCACAAATTGCCTATCAATCCAGGGTTTGACCCGATCAAGCATAAGACTCGAAAGTTCAAACCAGACCTGAGTTTAAGGATCAAAGAGGAAGTTACCAAACAGATACAGTTCAGGGTGGTAGAGGTCAAAAAATACCCCACTTGGTTGGCCAATATCGTCCCAGTTCCTAAAAAAGATGGAAAAATCAGAATCTGTGCTGACTACCGAGACTTGAATAAAGCCAGTCCCAAGGATAACTTTCCATTACCCAATATCCATATACTTATTGACAATTGTGCGAAATAGGAAATGCAATCATTCGTAGTTTATTTTGTTGGTTACCACCAGATTTTAATGGACGAAGAAGATGCAGAGAAAATAGCTTTCATCACACCTTGGGTGTTTATCATTATCGGGTAATGCCATTCGACCATAAAAATGCGGGTGTTACTTACATGCGAGCCATGACAACCATTTTTCATGACATGATTCACAAAGAGATTCAGGTGTACGTGGATGATGTGATTATCAAATCCCGCGAGAGTTCGGACCACTTAACTCATTTGAGAAAGTTCTTTGATTGACTGTGAAAATACAATCTGAAGCTGAACCCCGCCAAATGTGCTTTCGGGGTCCCAGCCGGTAAGTTGTTGGGCTTCATAGTCAGTAGAAGGGGCATTGAGCTCGACCCCTCAAAAATCAAAGCAATTCAGGAGTTGCCTCCCCCAAAGACCAAGAGAGAAGTCATGAGTTTTTTGGGAAGGCTGAATTATATTAGTCGATTCATAGCCCAGTCAACGGTTATTTGCGAACCTATCTTCAAGTTACTGAAAAAAGATGCGCCAACTATCTGGACAGAAGAATGCCAATAAGCTTTTGACCATATCAAAAATTACTTGTCCAGCCCACCGATTTTGGTCCTTCTAAGAGAAGGAAGCCCATTGTTGCTGTATCTATCAGTCTCAGAAAACGCCTTTGGTTGCGTCCTGGGGAAACACGATTAAAGCGGAAAAAAGGAACGAGCAATTTATTACTTAAGCAAGATGTTCACTCTGTACGAGGCTCATTATACTTTGCTAGAAAGGACCTGCTATGCTTTGACTTGGGTTACCCAGAAGTTGAGACATTACTTATCTTCCTACACGACGTATCTCATTTCCAGAATGGACCCCCTGAGGTATATATTCCAAAAAGTCATGCCCACGGGGAAATTGGCTAAGTGGAAAATGTTGCTAAGTGAGTTCGACATCATATTTGTATCTCAGAAAGAGATCAAAGGACAGGACTTAGCGGATAATTTAGCTGAAAATCCAATTGATGAAGATTATGAACCACTCCGAACCTACTTCCCCAATGAAGAGATTTTGTTCATAGGAGAAGATATCACCGAAGCATATCCTTGTTGGAGATTGTTTTTTGATGGAGCGGTCAATTTCAAAGGTTCAGGCATCAGAGCAGTCTTAATATCAGAAATGGGTCAACACTACTCGGTGACAGCCAAACTCCATTTCCTGTGCACCAATAACATGGCCGAGTATGAAGCTTGTATTCTCGGCATTCAGTTAGCTATTGATATGGATGTCCGAGAACTCTTGGTTATTGGTGATTCGGATTTGCTAATTCACCAAGTCCAAGGTGAGTGGGCTGCGAAAAACCCCAAGATTTTGTCATACGTAAAGTTGGTACAAAGATTGTGCAAGAGGTTTCGAAAGATTGAATTCAAGCATACGCCATGAATTTAAAATGAGTTCGCTAACGCGTTGTCCACCATATCTTCCATGATCCAGCACCCCGATTAGAATTACATCGATCCATTGGTAATAGATCTCAAAGAGCAACCTGCACACTGTGCGCAAGTCGAAGCAGAATCGGATGGAAAACCATGGTATTATGATTTCAAGAGGTACCTAGAAGCTAGAGCCTATCCTAAGGACGTGACCACTAATCAAAAGAAGACAATTCGCCGAATGGCCAATAACTTTTTCCTCAATGGAGAAATCCTGTATTAGAAGACTCCAGATCTTGGATTCTTAAGATGCATTGACTCAGTTGAAGCTACAAGGTTATTAGAAGAAGTACATGCTGGAGTGTGTGGTCCTCATATGAATGGGTTCACCCTAGCAAAGAAAATCTTGCGAGCCGGGTACTTTTGGATGACCATGGAAAATAACTGTAGCAAGTTTGCACAAAAATGTCACAAGTGCCAGATCCACGAAGATTTGATTTGAGTGCCACCTAGCAAACTTCATGCTATTAGCGCACCTTGGCCTTTTGTAGCCTGGGGCATGGACGTCATTGGTCCTATCGAGCCATCTGCTTCGAATGGACACAGATTCATTTTGGTAGCCATTGATTATTTCACCAAATGGTTGGAAGTTGCTTCGTACAAATCCGTAACCAAGAAGGTTGTAGCTGACTTTGTCAAGAATAATCTGATTTGCCGATTCGGAATCCCCGAGTCAATTATTACCGACAATGGAGCAAATCTAAATAGCCACTTGATGAGAGAAATATGTGAGCAACTCAATATCACTCACCGAAATTCAACTGCATACCGTCCATAAATGAATGGGGCCGTAGAAGCTGCCAACAAGAACATCAAGAAGATTTTAAGAAAGATGGTGGATAGTCATCGATCTTGGCACGAGATGTTGCCTTACGCTTTATTGGGATACCGGACGACCGTCAGGACTTTGACCGGGGCAACTCCTTAGGTGTTGGTGTATGGTTCAGAGGCAGTGATAACCGCAAAAGTCAAAATACCATCCCTTAGGATCATTCAAGAAGCCGGGATGAATAATGAAGAATGGGTTCGCGCTCGTCACGAGCAGCTCTTGTTGATTGATGAGAAAAGAATGAGTGTCATATGCCATGGACAGTTGTACCAGCAACGAATGATTCGGGAATTCAACAAAAGATTAAGAGCTCGCATGTTCGCCATAGGACAGTTGGTCCTTAAGTGTATTTTCCCTCGCCAGGAGGAGTACAAATGGAAATTTACACCCAATTGGCAAGGCCCATATGTTGTCCAAAAGGTGTTATCCTGAGGAGCCTTGATTTTGTCCGAGATGGATGGTCAACTGTGGACCAAGCCAATCAATTACGATGTTGTGAAGAGATACTATGCCTAAGGATGGTTTTCTTTTCATTCCTTTCCCCTGTAATTGTATTTTTCCGATTGTAATCGTTTTTATGTAATAGCTTAAAATTCCCTATCCTTTATTACGAACTACGTTTGACCTAAATTCTCAAGAATGAGATACGTAGGCAGCCTGTGTCGGCTTCGGTCAACCCCTTAGAAAAATCTATCTTTCCCCTTTATCTTGGACTACATTCGACCTGAATTCTCAAGAATGAGATACGTAGGCGGCCTGTGTCGGCTTTGGTCACCCCTTTATTAATTTCCAACATTCTCCCACTTCGAGTGTGGGAACTATATTTGACCTGATTCCTGCCTCAACGGGATACATAGGCGCCACAACGGCTTGGTCATATCACCCAAGAAATGGAAACTGGAGAAGAATCTTCGAGAAAGGAATCCCGAAAATTCAGAAAGCGAAAATCATCTCCAACGAGTCAGAATGCAGAGTGCACCGAAGAGCAACCAAAGTGAATATCGAGAAAGAATCTCGTAATCCCCACAAAGTCTCAAGTCTCTTGCCTATGGAATGAGATTTGTCATGAAACCTTTACCTGGGGCAGAAATTTTTAGGAAAACCTCAAAATTTCCACCAAACTTCATACAAGAGTTCAAAATTGAACTCCTAAGGGTACCTCAATACTAAGGTATCAGAGTCTGCTCTAGAAATCCCCAGTCCAAGGTGGATTAATTCCCAGTTGTGATAGATTTCTCGGAAAGCATTTCTGAATTCCCCAGCTAGGACGACGAAGGATCTCCGTAGTCCACCAGTAGTATGTCAAAAATGTCAAAACCTCGAATAAGGAACATTCGTTGAGCTAGCACATGACATGACAGCATAGACCTTTTCAAACTATTCTTTTTCAAAATCTTTGTTTTCCAAAGTGCTTCTTTGAAAAATATTTACAAAAGATCTTTACAAAAAGACTAGTTTTACTCTTTTAATTTTGTCTTATATCTACCGTGTCCAGGGGAGTCAAAGATGACGAGTACCCAAAAAATAGAGGGCATCCAGAAAAGACAAAGCAAGGAGCAGATGATCAAAAGAGGTCAACACAGATCAGTTTCGCCCAAAAACTAACAGTTTTTCTGTGGATGCAGGTTGTCCCAAAAGTATGTTAGAAATCAGTCTCTCATTATCCAATGCATTCAAAGAAACGCAACGAGATCAGATGCCCTAAAGTTTGGTGGGAAAAGCCAGAATAGCGGGAAGAAGTCAAAAGAAGCAAAACTCCTGGAACGGGAAAATCTCCTTGTAGTTTGCAAGAGCTACTAAGCAAAGAGAGATCGAAAGCATCCTCAAGTCCCCAAGCAGATCAGGACATTTTGATCAACCTCAAATTAGGATGCCAAATGAGGGATCGACGATATTCTCCACTAATCCCCAGCAAGTCAAAAATCACCACGAACAGATAATATGCAAGAATGGTATTTATGGCTATCCCCAGAAATGGGCACGCCCATTTCCTTCGCATTTGAAATAAAGTTATTCTGATTAGCTTCGTAGACGTTGTCTTTAATGTTTTTCAAGTTTGACTGTGGTCGCTAGTAAAAGCAACGCTGTGTATACTAATTGTTTGTCATGAGCACAGGTACACACAAAGGAGTCAACAGGGAAACATAAAAATCAAAAGGTGATGTTTTATGCAACTTCTATGCATGTCATTGCATGATCACCCACATTACCATCATATCCGTATGTCGGGAGGACCATGTCGCGAGGGCCATGTCGAGAGGACCATGTTGTGAGGGTCATGTCTAGAGGACCATGCCGTGAGGTCCATTACATTTACATGTCGAGAGGACCATACCGCAAGGG
Source organism: Jaltomata sinuosa (assembly GCA_003996215.1). Taxonomy (NCBI): domain Eukaryota; kingdom Viridiplantae; phylum Streptophyta; class Magnoliopsida; order Solanales; family Solanaceae; genus Jaltomata; species Jaltomata sinuosa. The sequence goes on from QJPP01007535.1 coordinate 558,873, forward strand.
CCATGTCGAGAGGACCATGTCGAGAGGACCATGTTGTGAGGGCCATCACATTTGCATGTCGCAAGGACCATGTCACGAGGACCATTGCATGATCATCCACATTATCATTCAATATTGCAGACATACATTCACTATGAGTATTATGTCCCTCTAACGGCTGGTTTCAAAGAGGATGACATTCATAGGCATTCCTAAGTTGCACTTGCTGCGCAGGATAGAGCCTCAGCATGCTTATATCCGAGATTACGTGAGATGATGGAGTTTAACATTGAGGATATCATTATCAGCATTATCATTATCATCATTATTTTTATCATTCATCATGCTGAGTCTGCAATCCAACATATTTATATCCGAGATCGCGTGAGACAGAGTCTGACGTTGAGGATATTATTATTATCATTTTATTATGCCAAGTCTGGCATTCAACATATTTATATCCGATATCACATATGATGGAGGAGTCTTACATTGAGGATATATTTGCTTCCTTATTATGCCAAGTCTGGCATTTAGCATATTCATATCCAATATCGCGTGAGACAGAGGGGTGTGACATTGAGGATGTATTTGCTTCTTTATTATTATGCCAAGCCTGGCATATTCATATCCGATATCGTGTAAGACAATAGAGTCTGACGTTGAGGATATTATTATTAGTTTATTGTGCCAAATCGGGCACCTCGCATATTCACGTCTGATATCGCATAAGATGAAGGAGTCTAACGTTGAGGATATTTATGCACTCTTATTCGAAAGCGTCGATTGCCAGAAGATGCAGCTATATTTGATCGTGTGGCAAAGGCCTTGTCACCCTTGATAATCAAATACCACTCACTGTCAAAGTCGAAAGCACATAGTCCAAGGGACGTCTATAAGACACCATCCAAATCGGACGACGAACTAGATTTCCCAAACATGACAGACCAAAGGTCGTCTATAAGTCATAGCAATATATGAAACCGGATAGTGTGCAAGATCACCTGAAGATTGACAGTTGAAGGGTAATGCGTAAGTCACAATAATATCCGAAATTGGATGCAAGTGCAAGACTACCAAATATAGATAGTCCAAGGGTTTTCTATAAGCCACGACATATCCACGTTGATATTGTGCAGGGCTACCCAAAGGCTAGCAATTCAAGGGAAATCTATAAGTTGCGTTACATCCAAGATCGGATTAAAGTGCAGGATTACCCAAAAACAGACAATTCGAAGGACATCTGTAAGCCGCCTCTATCCAAAGTCGGATGATGTGCGAGATTACTCAAAGTTGACGAATTAAAGGCATCTGTAAGCCGCTTCTATACAAAGTCAGATGATGTGATAGATCACCCAAGGTCTGGCAATTTAGGGAATATCTGTTAGTCGCGTCGATGCGGATGATGCGCAAGACTTATCCCGAAGGCATATGCAAAGACTATTGCCAATAGCCAAGAAGGCTATCACATTCAAGAGAATGCTACAAACGGCCAAGAGGACTATCACCATCGCAACAAAGACGAAGGATATCATATTTGAAAATCATCACATTCAACCATCATAGAATTGAACAAATCTAACACTTCTAAGACGCAACAACGAGAATGTGCAAAGTGTTCAAGTCACAGCAACGGGAATGCGCACTAGATAATCCTATTCGATAGACAAGAAGGCTATCATGTTTAATCATCACAGAAATTGCTATTTCTTAAGACAGAGACATGAAAAGACGACATCCTCTTCAAGAGGCAACAAACGCAAAAAATGAGAACAACAAGTACAAAGCACATCAAAAGGATGTCACAACCTAAAATTCGGACGTAATTCAAGGATGAGGTATGACAAAGAAACTATATCTCCAAGTGGAATTATGTTACTACTAACAATTTTGTTTTGAGATGTTGTCGAGAGCATCCGAGAAGAATGAAATTCTCAAAGCAAAACCACAGGTGCGAACTACACCAAAAAGGACGCATCATAACGTGAAACTTTTTCTTCGCAACGAAGTGGGACATAGTCCAAAGAGGGATCAAACTCTTTGGGCACCAGCTGAGGAATGACTTACCACCGCCATCAAACAACACCCCTGTCAGAAGGCATGTGGATATTCCCTATTTTGGGACTTAGTTTCGCATCCAGGGTATTTTCCAAACTCACGCTGGAAGCAATATTCGTTCTTTTCAAATCCGGGTGACAATACACCTCAAGCTTTGGAAATTATGTCTAGGTAAAATCTTACTTATAGGTGTGAAGAGCTCCACATTCATATTTGAGAGGTTACAAGCCTCTTTTCCATAAGCTCAAATTATTCGTCACTCATCCCGAGCCAAAGGTTGTGTAAACATAAAGAGCACCTTTTCCACCGATTGAGTCGAAATAAAAGCAGCCTGATTCCTAAGTCCTGGAATATGTAGGCGGTCTCTATGTTGAAAACTAGGCTGCATTCCAAACTCCCTCCAATCTCCTTACTCTCCGCTTTCCAGTCTCTCTGTACGCTGAAATAGGGATAGTTTGGAATTTCTTAAAAATCATGCGTAAAATCAAGCATTTTGACCTACAAGTGGCCTGAATTCTCATTAAACCTGAGATATGTAGGAGACTCGACACCGGAGTTCGGCCATGATTCCTTAAAATTTGTGCTATAACCAGTCGCTTTCTGAAGACGAATCTGTGGTCGAATAAAATTGGGAACGTCAATTCCCTTTGCCAAGGGTTCATTACACTCACCCTACCCAAAGGGAGGGGCAGCTGTTGACACCCAATTTTTACCCTCCACATTACAAATTAATCTTGAGCCTTTTAAAGTCTAAACAATTTTCAAAATAATTATTTTTTAAAAAAGGGATAAAACATTTTCCAAATAAGCTTTATGATAGTCTTGAGTAACAATTTGTATCTTTCATATTTAATTATGTGAAATTTATATAGGTTTACTTGAAGAACTATTTTAAAGTTTAACTTCATAAGAAAATCCTTTAAACGTTTGATTTTCCTCTAAATTAATTTAAATGAGAGATTAATTGAATAAATTAATTTCGTAATTATTAAAGAGGTAATTTTGTGTTAAATATGATAATTATTTTGAAAGGATTAAATTTATTAAGGCTCGAGGCTGATTGTAATTGATTTATCTCTATTTTTATTCTAGCCTATCCCTTTTAAATTGTTTAAATCCTAGCCGGATTTATCCTAATTACTCTCAATTTGGCTATTTCCTAAATTAAAAACGGCCACATTTTACAAATGTGGCTAAATTTTAAAGAGCCTCATCAGCTTTATTACCAGTCCCTTATTTCTCCAGCCGTTCGGGCCAACAACACACCATCCGCCCCCTTTGACCCATACATCACTCCCCCAGCCCAATCCCTCACCTCCGACCCGGCCCAACTCTCTATATTCCCTCAGCTCACATACATATACACACTTATACACCTCACACAAACCACACCCTCCACTTTATATTTCCCTAATCTCTCACGCTCCTCACTCTCCCCTAATTTCCCAGAAAAAGATGCGTTGTACAAGACAACGCGCCTCGTACAACAAACGTTCACTTCCTTCTTCTTCTTTGTCTCTTCTATCTCACAAAAAACCAGAAAAAACCCTAACGGGTTCCCTGTCAACCAGTACCAACAACGATAATAACAGCTTCAAACGTCCAAACCCTTTAACGTTTCCAAATTCCATCCGCAAATCTCCATCAAAAGTTGCGCTGTCTTCATCCAAAAGCGTCTAGAGACTGTGAGGTGTCACTCCCTCCGCATAATCAGTTAAAATTTGTACAAATCTGTACAAATCCATTGTTTCTTAAAGCTTATCCAACAAAGGAATTTCAAAATTCCTAAAAGGTTTCCCAGAATACCCTCTTGTTTTCCCTCCCATTTTTGACCCCAAAACCCCTATATAAACCCCGTCTTTCGTTGAGGTGGGCTAGTGGAATTTTTTGGGGAAAAACTTGGGGATTCTAAAGGAGCATTCCTTCAATCTCGCGTAACCAGGAATTTCAGAGCGAAAAACACAATAAATTTGAGTTTATGGCGAGGTTAATCGAGATTCCGGCGGTGGTAAAACATTTTTCACTGAAACACGTTGTCTCAATTTGTTGCTCAAAGAAAGGTAATATCCCTTTTCCTCGCCTCTCCCTTCTCTCTTTCTTTAGCACGATGTAAAGCAATCATTTTTGTTTTCTTTAGAGATAATCTGTTGGTTTTAGGCTGGTTTTGTTTAAAGGAATATGTGTTTATTATGTTAAAGATTTAGGATCCGAAATTTATAATTGTTTGCTGGTTTGTAGTTGTTGTTTAAGCATTAAGATTTGGGGATTTTATTTTCTTGAACTGCTCGTTATTTTGAGATCGTTTTATCTGTTCACCTGAGGCTACTGCCAAGTTCACAAAAATCTTTGGAGTATTACTTTGTTGATTTTCTAGTCTCTGGTTATGTGTGCACTTCGTATGAATATCATTATGTAATTTATGCGTATGGTAGAAACCTCCGTAAAAGTGTTCTAGTCTAAGTTCTTAAAATATGTCATGAGTTTCGTAGTTTCTTGTTCCTATCATCTGAGCTGTTATGTGAAAAAATAAGGGAAAATCCGAATTTGGGTGTCCTTTAATCACGTTACTTGCTGTTTTGGTTTATTTTTTCCAATATTCTCTTTAAGCCCCTTGTGACATGAAACCTTTACTCTATTTTCAGCTTGCTAAGCATGTTATAATCTCGAATATAAGTGTTTGCTATTTTGAATGCTTGTCAAAGCTTGAATCTGCCAAAGAAAAGGGATAGTATATACTAGGAAAACATGAAATTTCAATTGGTGATGTGATTGAATGTTTGGTTGTGAATTTATTTAAGAAAAGCAAATGATCCTTGAGTTCTTTAAAATCAGCTATGTCCTTCTTAATATTGTTGGTTGTTTGAAAAATCTGTTTTATACCTAAGTTAAGACGAGTAAAAGAATGTTATTTTTTTGATGGTTTGCGATAACCAGTTGGTGCTAAGCATGGATTTCCTATTTCCTAATAGTTCGTATTACTATGATAGTCTTCATTTTAAGCCTGTTTATCATGACTATGACGGCTCCTTGAGTTCACTATTTGTTTAAAGTTTGTCCTCTACATGTAATTTTGGGTAAAATCAAGCATGACATGCTACTTGATGGAGCCTTCCACTTGAGATGAAATAATACTCTTTGTAACTTAGCATCGCCTTTCTTTAAAGAATCAAAAACTTGTCTTCTTCTTGATTTTTTCCTAGAATATGTGTTAAGCTGTGAAGTTTTATGAACTGATAACCATGTTGATTTTACCTGAGTATTTGAGCAAGTTGTTTGATATCTTGTTTAATGTGTTCGAGATGAAAAGCATGCTTACATTCGTCATTTTCCCAAATCTTTCTTGTGTGTTTAGTTAGTTCTCTCATGTTGTACCCTAATTTGTCATGGGTACTTGGCAGTGCTTCCCTGTTTCTAAGCATAAAGGTGTATAGAGGATAAAATAAGATTATGAATGCTTGAATTGGATTAAAATTAGCTTTACATTCTGAAGGCGAATGTCGAACCTATAACAACTAATCATTGGTCTAATTGTATGTGCACTAGCATGCCATTCATTCAATTTCTCTTTCTTGCTACTATTAGTCCAAATCTTAGAAGCAACATGCTCCTATATCTGCCACACATTCAAAAGACATTTTGTTCAGTGTTAGTGTGTTAAAGATTAGATAATATTACTTGACCATATTATCTTGGACTTCTCTCTTTCTAACCTTTACTAATTCTTATATTTCTCTTCGTGGCATGTGATGTCGGTTTGGGTCCAATTGGACCTTCCCCTTTGCATCTTCATGCTGGGCTAAAAGCCCAACTATATCGAGTCTGCCCATTTCAAGGCCCCAAAAAGAGGTTAAAAATTGAAGAAAGTGTGGCCCAAAGTGCCGCACAAGGAAGCTAATATACAGGGAAGACCAAGAAGCGGATAATCGCCCCAATGGGCTAAGAACATAAAATTTGGACCAAAGTCCAAGAGAAATGGTGATGGGCCTAAAGAGGGCCCATAAACTAGATTTAGAGCTTATTTTGATTTAACTATATCATTTATTCTTTAATTGTTTAGATAGGATTACTTGTATAATTTGGACTCTTTGAAAAACTCTAACATTTTTAACTTAGTCCACTTTTCCTACGTGAAGCACTATGAGTTTTATTGCAAATTGCTTTCTAAAATTTTGAGATTTTATCTGAACTTCATGTTTATTATATTATTTTGCTTGCCAAGAATTTCTTTTAGAAATTAACTGTGTTTCTTTCCAACAAAACGAGATTTCGTGATCCTTTCTTTACTTATCAAATATTCTCATGTTTTAAAAGTTAGTCGTAATAAAGAGTTTTCCAAATCATGAGTCATGTAATTCTTCTCATGAATCTTAAGCTGTCTAGAAGCATAAGAAATCACCTTACCATGCTGCATCAAAACACAACCAAAACCAATCCTAAAAGCATCACAATATACAACAAAGCCATCTAATCCCTCGGGAAGAGCCAAAACTGGGGCTGTGGTCAACCTAGTATTCAATTCTTGAAATTTATTCTCACACAGATCAAACCACTAAAACTTAACCTTCTTCTGAGTCAACTTGGTCAATGGTACAACTATGGAAGAAAACCCTTCCATGAATCTCCTGTAGTAACCAGCCAAACCTAAAAAGCTCCTAATATCAGATGAGGAAGTGGGTCTAGGCTAGTTCTTCACTACCTCTATTTTTTGTGGATCAACTCGAATACCATCTCTAGTAACAATATGAACCAGAAAAGTAACATAGGATGGGATCACCTCATGGAGAGATGCTAGGTCAAATAAAACCCTTATCAAGAAGGTCCTTCAGTTGATCTTTCAATTTTTTAAGCTCTACTGGAGCCATTCTATAAGGAGGAATAGAGATAGGTTACATATCTGGGAGAAGGTCTATCCCAAAGTCGATCTCCCACTCGGGAGAGACTTCAGGAAGATCCTCGGGAAAAACTTTTGGAAATTCATTCACTATAGGAACTGATTGGAGAGATGAGGTTTCAGACTCCGAGTCCATAACCTGAACAATATGATAAACATAAACCTTAGATATCATCTTCATAGACTTGAGGTAGGATATGAAATGACCCTTTAAGGATGGTGGACTACCCTGTACGATAATCAACCAAGGAATAACATGCATGCAACAAATCCATACCAAGAATAACATCAAAATCGGTCATCTCCGACTCTACGAGATCGTCTGAAGTGAATCTATGAAGGACTAAGATAGGATAATTTCTATAAATTCTCTTGGCTAGGACGGAGTCACCAATGGGAGTAGTAACACTAAAGGGTTCTAAGAGTTGTTCAGGATTGACTTCGAATTTGCAAGCAACATTAGGGGTCACAAAAGACAAGGAAGCCTCTGGTTCTAGCAAAGCATAAACATTGAGAGAGAAGACTTGAAACATACCAATAACAACATATGGGGAACTCTCCTGATCATGACAAGATGAAATATCATAGAGATGGCTCTGGCGCTGACCACCACCCGAACCAGAAGCAGCACCAAGCTGAGATGGATGACCTGCTGGGTCTACTGAAATAGACTGATTCCTATCACTTCTATGCCCTTTCTTGGTTGAAGGACAATCCTTAATCATGTGTCTGACCTATCTACACCCAAACCATCAACCTATGTCATAACCACACTCTCCCAGGTAATTCCTTTCACACTTATTGCAAATAGGGTAAGAAGGCCCTTTTACAAAACTCCCCTGAGACTGTGAACCTGATCCTCTACTTGATTGATCATGCCTAGGCCTGGGGGCCTGAGTAGGAGCACTAGCTGATGAAGGCACACATCCTGATGACCACTTCTGAAATAAAGAATGGTGTCCGCCTCCGGACCTCTGATGGCTAAAACCCAAACTTTTTGATCTAGACCTCTTGTTCTCCCTTGCCATTTCCTTCAAATTATCTCCCTCTATTTGATGGGCATTGGTCATAACCATAGAGATATCTATGTCCCCAAAAAACATAGCAGACCTGCACTCCTTTTTCACCAAGTCTGACACCCCATAAATGAAGTTGCTTATCCGATCCCTCGGATTGGCCACCATAGAAGGAGCATATCGAGAAATCTGGGTGAACCTCAATCCATACTCCTGAATTTACATAGATCCTTGCCTCAAATTCATGAACTCTTTGTCCTTAGCCTCCCTCAACTCCCTAGGGAAGAACCGATTAAGAAACGCTCTCTCAAAGTACTCCCAAGTCATAGGGACCGTATCCCTAGCCCTAGCATTCTTCCACTATGTATACCAAATGTGAGCCACATCCTTGAGCTAATAGGAAGTGTTACACCCCGAGCCTACACCCTGAATGCAACATGTTGCTTAGAGTCACAAGTTACCCCAAGCTAACCCATGGCCTGGCATACTACTGAAATATAGACTGAAAGATAATGCGAAAGCTGAAATGTGCTGAGTTCTTTGAAATATTATAACAAAATGAACTTTCATAAACTTAGATACAAAAGCATTTGAAAACTTATACAACTGAATGATTAACTGTCTAATTGTCTATGAATCCTCTATTAACACTAACTAGAGTTAGCCAGGACATGACCCCCAACTATCTCTAATTAATATATCAACTGAAAATAAACTGCTATGACTACTATTGTAATGACCCTTCCGGTTATTTCCACTTATACGTTTTCCTTGAACCGTTAGAGCTTGTTGTAGCGGACCCAAGCCACTTAAGGCTCGTCAGGACCGGTATTTTGGTGTCGGGCCCATTTGTTTGGTCTCATTATAAGTTTTGAAGTCAAGCAAATCGACAAAAGTTATCGTAAGTTCTTTAATAAATTTCCTGAACTTTGGGTAAAATGTCTCGGAGCTTTCCTCTCAATATATAAAGAGTTAGAAGTCCCCCAAAATACCAAATCGAAGGTATACGAGTCTAGTTTCCTACGCACAAAACCTCACGTCCAACTGATCTCGGAGTAAAAAGTTATGACTGTTTTACCGCGGACTATCTGGCAGAAAACGGGTTACGTACCGGGTCGCGAACCGGGTCGGGTTAAACTCGATTTAAGCCTCAACTTCACGTTTTAAAACGCCATTTCAATTCCTAAACAGTGATAAAACATAAGGGAGGATCCCTAGAGAATTCTTGAGTATCAAAATCGTGCGTTTTATTACGAGCCTAAGCTTAAGAATTTTATTAGCATCGCGCGTGTATTTGAAAATATTTTATTTAAAAGTTGAATTTGGTAAAAATTATATTATTATTGCCTTTTCAAAATATTGTAAAGGTTTATGAAAAATATTTTGTTACGATATAATTGTATATGTATTTATTTTATAAAGTTTTTATGCATTGTAATATTTTAACGGAGATAGTAAATTTAGTGATGTTGAAAATTATTATTATAATATAGTAGGTTTTATTTGAAATAATTTTCTATTAATTATGGTATATTCAAAAATTATATTTATTATACCACGAATTTATGCAATACCCGAATATATAAATAACGGGATAAGAATATTTTAATATGGTCACCTCCACTCCACGTGGAAGTGGAGGAATGTGTACATCAATCTTCAAAGTCAAGCTGTGGCTTCCACTTATTGATACATTACTTAGTAATTATCTAATAGCCTTGAAAGAATATATAATTCCTTTTGCCAAAACGACCTCTTAATGAGTTATTCATCACTTCTCCACCATTTGAAGATGTTATGAGTGCTGCATATATGTATAATAATTTTCAGGTGGGTGGGTTAGCATCTTATCCCATAATTTACATAATTTTGTGTTTAATCAATTATCTACGTCAAGTTATTCAAGCCCGAGTTCGAGTTTGACTTCGTGTTGGAGCTTTTCGGAGAGGTTCAAGCTTGTCATCGGACGACAGGTAGGTTACGGTTTATTTTCCCTAGACTCCGCATATATAGAATAAAATTGTATTAATGGGCATCCTTGGGTTGGTTTATTAGGTTGGTACCACAGACCTCGACTGCTTTATTCATGTCCGCCTACTTTTGTTCCTCCGTTGCTTGTAGTATTTGCCGATATATTTTATTTACCCTTGTGGTCCTGTGAGGCCTTGTTGACTCTGGAACATAGAAGGTGGGATTTTGGGAATGTCCGCGAGTCCCGGGCATAGTATTATCCTTCTAGGCTGGTTATGCTGGCTGAGTAGCTGTGGGCCTGTGCAGGGTCGATAGGTTGATTGTGAGCTGCTGGGCAGCTATTGTGTGTGATCATACCATTTCCATGCATATAAAGAGGTTTTATCCATGTTTTACTATGGTTTTGGCTTCGGGCCTACTGGCACTATTTTCTAAACCTTGCATGGCCCCGGGGGCCTGTTTTTGATGGAAATGATTTGGAGATGGTTTGATTTAACTTGTGAATTTCCTGGGTAAAAGAAAGTAAAATTATGTTTTAAATCATCAGTTTTACGATTAACGCTAGACTCGGCAGGGTCGGGGTGCTAGTTGAGTTTTCTTGCTACTTGAGATGATTTTTAGCCTCGATCGGATCGAGCACCTGAGATGACTTTTTACTGTTTAGACCCGGTTATTCTCGGGCACCCTTGGAGGGGTTTTTGAGATATTTTCCTACTACTTTAGTCCTGGACAGGGTCTGGGCATGCATATTCGAGACTGGGTCTCTATCTTGATCCCGGACTTGCCTCCGGATGACATGTTTTGATACTGAGTTTTAGTATGGGGTCTGGGACCTCCATGGACCTTGCCATCCGGGCCTGGGGCTTCGGGCTGCATGTGCCGGAGGAGGGGTATACGGCGGAGTAGAGGTATACGGGCAGTGTCCTTCCATGGAACCTACCTGCTGGGCCGGATCGGCACCGGAGGAGGTACATACAGAGATACCATTCCACTTGAGATCTTCATGCATCATATCAATCATTGTTTGAGGCTCCACCCTTGTTTGTGGTTTGTTGATTGTACGCTCTGGTAGTATGGGATGCCGGAGGGTTTTTTTTCACTTGTTTGTGTTCCTCTGTTGTATGGGCGGCCGGGGGACTGTAGGTAGACTCTTGCTATATACTTATAGTATTGTTCCCTGTTACGGTTAAGTATGAAATTGGTTACTGCTAGACTGTTAGTTTCTTGATTTGAGATTGATATGATTAGTTGAGTTTGATTCATGTCCCTGAGCATGCCTATCATTACTCTTTCTCTCTTCTTCTTACACTTGAGGTTACCGGTATACCGTCCATTTCGTAAACTTATTATGTATACACTGTTATTGCAAGGACCCCAGGTGCGTTGTTTCTTACTTTCACCTGTGCCTATGGTGTGTATATTCTGCTTACTAGCCTCACATGTGGTTCTGTTGATTTCCCTCTGGGCTAGTTCCTGTGCACCTTTCATTAATTTCTGTGACTGCTTGCTTCTATTCTGTCTGTTACTACGCTTTTATCTTATATGTGCCCAGTCGGCCTATGATACCTACTGGGTACCTTATGCTTCGCATTTGGTCCTCACCCCTACCCCCTGCATCTTTGGGTGCAGATCCTAGCGTGGGCCATCGCCGTTAGATCGCTGTGATTCGTGCTTGGAGATCTGTTGGGGACTACTTCAGACTGAGGGTGAGCTCTTGGCGATCGGAGCTTAGCTTTAGTTTATCTTTTGCTTCATGTACTCTATTACCATTCAGAGACATCTGTATATATGGTTTTGGATCGTTTGCACCCTATGTATGTAGTTTTGGCTCTATACTATGATACCAGGTCTTGGGATTTGGTTTAGTTTCCGCATATGTATATATTTATATTCTTTTTATCTGTTCTCTTCGTCTTGTTCCCTTATTTGTTAGATAGTAGCTTATTACTAACTGTTCTGGGCTACGGGGATTGGTTCACCTACTGGGGGTTGTAGGTGCCATCATGACCGAGAAATTGGGTCGTGACACTTTCTTACGCACAAACAACACTGGAGCACCCCAAGGAAATATACTAGGCCTGATGAAACTCTTATCAAAAAGATCCTTCAACTGATCCTTCAATTCTTTAAGTTCCGCTGGAGCCATTCGATAGGGAGGAATAGAGATAGGATGTGTATCTGGAATGAGGTCTATACCAAAGTCGATCTCCCACTCAGGAGGGACTCCGGGCAAATCCTTGAGAAACACCTTAGGAAACTCACTCACAACCGGAACTGGCTGAAAAGAAGGGGTCTCAGACTCCGTGTCCATGACCTGAACAGTGTGATACACATAACCCTTAGAGATCATCTTCCTAGCCTTGAGATAAGATATGAAATGACCTTTCGAGGATGGGGGACTACCTTGCCATTCTAAGACGGGTTCATTAGGAAACTTGAAACTGACAACTCGAGTACAACAATCAACCGAAGCATAACAAGCATGCAACCAATCCATACCAAGAATAACATCAAAATCAGTCATCTCCAATTCTACTAAATCTGCTCAAGTGACTCTATGAAGGACTGAGATAGGGCAATTTCGGTAGATTATCTTGGCTAGGACTGACTCACCAACAGGAGTAGAGACACAAAAGGGTTCTAAAAGTAACTCAGAACAAACATCAAACTTGCATGAAACATAAGAGGTCATAAAATATAAGGAGGCACCGGGGTCCAACAAAGCATACACATCAAAAGAGAAGACTTTCAACATACCCGTAACCACATCTAGGGAACCCTTCTGATCCTAACAAGAGGACATAGCATAAAGGCGATTCTAGCACTGACCACCAGAACTAGAAGTTGTGCCCTGTTGGGCTGGTCGATCTTCTAAAGCTGTTGTGATAGACTGAGTCCTACCTCCCTGTCCCTTTTTAGCTGAAGGGCACTCTCGAATTCTGTGTCCAACCTGACCACAACCAAAGTAACTGCCTGAAACGGCTAAGCACTGAATGAGATGACTCTTTCCACACTTGCCACAAGTGTGATAGGTTGACCCCTTGGCAACACTCCCTGAGAAGAACAACCAACCCCCCTACTAGTGTGATCATGATGAGGTCTGGAGGCCTGGGTAGGAGTACTAGCTGAAGAGTGAACGGGGCCTGATGATTTCTTCTGGAATGAAGAGTGATGTCTGCCTCCGAACCTCTGATGACTGAAACCTGAACCCTCGGATCTAGCCCTCTTGTTCTTCTTAGCTATCTCCCTTAGTCTGTCTCCCTCAATCTGGTGAACATGAGTCATAAGCCTAGAAATAGTCATATCACCTAACAGCATAGCAGACCTATACTTTTTCTTAACCAAATCTAAAACCCCATAGATAAACTTGCTCATTTGATCATGCGGGTCCACTACCATAGAGGGGGCATACCTAAAAAACTGAGTGAACTTCAAATGTACTCCTGAACGTACATAGATCTCTATCTCAAGTTCAGAAACTCCTCAACCTTAGCTTGCCTCAACTCTCGTGGAAAGAATCGGTCGAGGAAAGCTCCCTCAAAGTACTCCCATATCATAAGGACCACGTCCCTAACTCTACCCTCCTTCCATTGCATGAACCAGATATGTGCTACATCTTTGAGTTGATAGGATTCAAGCTCCACACAATCAGTACCAACCACTTGCATGATATCAAATATCTTCTTCACCTCATCCACAAAGCTAAGTGGGTCCTCACCGACCTTCGAACCCCAGAACTCTGGTGGGTTCATATGGATGAAATCTCAAACTTGGGTCGCCGCCCTACCGTGAGGGTGAACAGGAGTAGGAGCTTGCTGATTGGCTTGGGCAGCCATAGTCTGTGCCAATAGGTGGATAGATTTATGAAACTCCACATTCGTGACCTCGGGAGTCGTAACTAGAGGGACAGCATTCCTAGCGGCCCGGGGAGGCATAGCACGTCGTGGAGGCATAATCTAAAATGTAACAACGATGAATTAGAGAAGTAACAGAGTTAACTCTATTGCACAATCTTGATCATGAAAAAAAGGGAACCTTCTAAGACATCTCATAGCTTCTTTCTCATATATGTGGCGTGCTTCACACACATAAAAGAGATTCTACTCGATGCGGCTTTCAAACATCCTAGGACTCTTGAACCTGATGCTCTCATACCAAGTTTGTCACTCCTCGAGATTACCTTTTAGACATAACACGGGACTTGGGACCACAAGTGACCCAAGCTAACCCTTAGTCATATCATGCTCAAGCATAACATACGATAAGCAAACGCATAAGAGATAAATCTGAAATCACATAAATGTATAATAAGTCGAATAGGAATACAAAATCTAGAAAGAGACTCGAAAGCTGTCTATGTCTGAAAAGCCTCTACTCATAACATAAAGAGTTGCTAGGCCAAGACCCTATCTAACTCGAAGTGCATAAATAGTAACCAACATAAACCAAGAACATAACTAGTCCTCGACCTAAGAGGGCTCACCAACGGCTGACAGAGAGTGGCCGGGAAGCTCTAGCCATGAGTCTGAGAAGGGACACCTGAATCTGCATTATCAAGGATGCAGCGCAAGATATGCGTCAGTACTATAGGATGTACCGAGTATGTGAGATATGCATGCATATAATGAAAACATACTTAAACCGTAAATAAATCTTAGTTCATGCATAGGGAAGTTATCAGAGGTAAACATCATAATATGAGTAGTAAATCATGAAATAAGAGTCAAACCCAAAGTAGATATCACAAGTTTAAATAAGTCAAAGGCTTTCATACGGGAGTTTCTTATAACCGATAATAGACCATATGAGCTACATGGAATCTAACTATATAACCCTAGTTAGCAAAGCTGACTCGAACCCTGCCAAGGAACAAGTCACCATACCCAACTATATAACCCTAGTTGGCAAAGCTGTCCTAATGCCCGCTAAGCATATGACACCATAATCAAGATGTGGATCCACTCTCATAATCCCACAGGGCAAATCATAACCTACGCTGGTAACGTACTTTTGGACTTTAGTAATCGAACCCTCATCACTTGGTGCTAAATACTACTCCCAAAATATGCATATAGCTCATAAATTAATGAAGGTATAATCGAATACCAAAATCTTCTTTGAAATGCATGAAGACACATCGGGTTCCATGCAATTCTCATATCATAAGTTCTTAAAGTAAAGCATAGCCATAATTCAAATCATACTTTTCTTTCTAAATTCATACTTGAAGAATTAGGCATGTAATTTCATAAATTCATAAAGCCATGATATCTAATCATGTCCAATTTCAATTAAAAATATGCAATTCAATGGAATCATGCTAGAACTCAACTTTAATGCTTGGGCTTTTAAATCCAAAAAAGGAATCATAGATAAGCAATAAAAAACCATGAATTTAAGCATAGAAACTGATTTCATAAGTTTTCTCCAATTTAGATCAAACCCTAATTTCACAAGTTCATAAATTAATTTGAGAATTGGGGGTTTGGGGCACAAGGATAAAGGGAAGCCATTGTTGAATACCCGCATACGTTGATTGAAGTTAACCCACTTGAATTGAAAAGATTTAGGAAGCTTGAGACTTGGAGCTTGGAGAAGAACTTTTTCCTTTTTGGCAGTTAAATGAAGATTTGAGAAGGAACTTAGGTTAATGAGGGTGAAAACCCTTCTTGAAATAATCAAAACAATGTCATTTAGGATTTAAAAGGGATGGATAATGACTAAAATACCCCTGAGAAATAATTTAGAAAAGCTGTTAAAAAGTTGACTTTTAGTGACCACGGGTGGATTCCATGGACCGTAGAATAAACCACGATTCGTGGTTTCCATCTGTGGTTTCTGGCCAAGTCAATAGGCTATAGAAGTCAAGATGAGTCCACTCTATGGGTCGTAGAAATATGACGACCCATAGACCAAATCGTGATTTCTGAGTCAAAATTCAAGTTGCAGAAGGTCAACCACGGATCAGCATGACAGACTGTAGATGTCACACCCTGATCCTACACCCTGGACACGACATGGTGCTTAGAGTCACAAGTGACCCCAAGCTAACCCATGGTCTGGCATACCTTTGAGATAAAAACTGAAAGTAAATGCGAAAGCTGAAATGTGCTGAACTCTTTTGAAAATAAAATAACAAAAAGGAACTATTATAAACTGATATACAATAGTATTTGGAAAACTGATACATCTTTATGACCGACTGTCTGACTATCTATGAAGCCTCTACTAACACTGAATTATAAGTAGCCGGGGCATGACCCCAACTAGCTTTAATCAATGTATAAACAACTGAAATAACTTCTATAGCTACTAACTGACTGGAGTTCCCAAAAAAGGAGAACTTTATCTCTGCTGACTGGAAGTTATGATCTGTCTGACTATGATTCTAGAAGCTAGTACTGAAACCTACATTATAAAATGATGCAGCACAAGGAAGGTATGCGGTTAGTACTTTGAATGTACTGAGCATGTGAGATAATGCAATAACTTTAAATCATGAGAAAATACATATATACTGAAAGCATAGCTGAAAGCTGGACTATGTATAATATCTGAAGTACATAAGTCAAAGTTGTATAACATAAACTCTTTTTACTGAAGAGAATGTAAAACATGTTGTTGGACTGTAACTGTGAGATCATGATGTTTAAAAAGGAGTAAAATTGTTACCTAGAAGATAAAGTATGTCTGTAAATCATGGAATAGTGCAACTAAGCTGAAAGTCATGAGTCATGCTAAGAGTCGTGTTTAGAGTAAAATCCTTAGAGGAGTTTCTTCTACTGAGCATGCTGAAAATACTGATATAGTGTAATGAATTCAAGCTAAAAGGTATAAGCTGATACAATGACAAAAGTATATAAACATGCAACTGTATAATACTGAACTGAATAACTGAATACAAGGTCATGCAATAATGAATATAGACTGTGGGAGCTACTATTAACCGACATACCCCAAGTTGAGCTAATTGTGGGGCCAACCTATAACCCTGATCGGAAGGGTGTTTATACCTTGCCAAGGGTATAAACAAATCTGACGTGGATCCACTAAATTGATGTCCACAAGGAACAAGGATGTACAGCCTAATCTAACAGCTGACTCCTTTAATACCTACGGTGGTGACGTAGTTCTGGGACTTAGGGACTTCTACTAAAGGTCTCAGCCTAATCTGACAGCTGATCCTTCATCCCTTCATCCGCTCGGTGCTAAGCCTACTCCCAACTGAATATAAAGCTATGAATGCAACTGAAACACTGGATAGCTCAAAATACTGATATAATTTGAGAATGCAAAATATAACTGAAGCTAAAGCATTCTAATCATATAGTTCTGGCTGATTGAGTGCCTGACTAATAATGCATGAGGAAGGTCTGTATCATGTGACATGTCTGAATGTCAAGACTATTCATATTTAAAACATGTTTTGTAGATCGTGCTGAAGGTAGGCCAAAGCCTGCTAAAATATGCATAGTTCTCTTATATTTAAAACAACTGGACTGAAGTAATTGAGAATCATGAATGCTTGTCTGGAAGCAAAACCCATAGTTAAAATCATCATGAGGAAACTTAAACTTGTTTAGACTGAACGCTGACTAGCTGAACTAGATTCTGAAAAGAGCGCTAAATTTGGAGAAATTTAAAGAGAGTCTGTAGATTGAAAACTGGCTAATTTCATGCTTAAAATTGAATGCTAGAAATCTAGGTTAAATTCTGAAGAAAGCCACTTCTCATGAAAATACTACAATTTTAGGCTAAATTCTTGATTTCTTAAAGTTCCTACAAAATATCATGCAAGTCATTGAAAACATGGAGCAAATCTTCTAAAATAGGCTATAATTCATGTAGAAATCATAAGGACCGAATTCTGAAAAATATAGCATGATTTGGGTAAGAACCCTAGTTTCTGACATCATGAAATTTGAAATAGAAGACTGAGGTTTTGGGCATAAGGATGAACTAAACCCTAACTGAATACCCACATACCTGATGGAAGTAGATCCCTGAAGAACATCTGATGTTTGAAGCTTTGGAGAAGAAACTCTAGGTCTGAAATCTGGAGAAGAACGTTCTTTTCTTTTCTTGAAATTCACTTGAGAGGAAACTGATATGTTTTGAGTTTAGACTTAATAAAAATAAGCCTAGAGCAATTTATAGTCGGGGCTAAAAGAATAATGAAAGGTCTAAAATACCCCTGGAATATTGAATTAAAAACTGCTGAAAAAGCTTGTCGTCGGGTTCCACAGACATGAATCACGACCTGTAGAATGGATCACGGTTCGTGGAAAGGGTTCATCGTTCTTGGGTAAATTTTCTGGTCTCTGGAATGGTTTTCAAAAGTTGGTTTCACAACCCGTGGAAACTTCTACGACCCGTGGAACCTTCTCATGGTTTTCAGGCCACTTTTAGGCTTCTGGACTATTTCCACGAGTTGGTTTCATGACCCGTGGAAACTTCCATGACTCATGGAACCTACTCGTGGTTTTCAGGTGAAAAAACTAATTTCCACGAGTTGGTTTCACGACCCCTGGAAACTTCTCGTGGTTGTTATCTGTCATTTTGACAGACAGATACCCTTTAGTAAAACACTGATAACTTTTTGCTCCAGACTCAGATTAATGTGTGGTCGATGGCATTGGAAAGAAGACTCAAAGACCTTTTGTTTGGTGGGTACTAGGCTATCTAAATTTTCATAATATAGGAGATATAATCATTTGAAATTGACCCTAGTTTAGTCTTACATGAAAACTTCTTTGGTTGGGGTGATTTCAACTTAACTTGCTTCTAGGAGTTTCTTATGAACATGATCCGCATCCAAAACACTTCCCACACTAGGGAATTGATCATGCCACCTATGTAAAGTGGTTTAGTCTTAGCTTAACATTTTTTGGGGTATTACAGTAGAAAGGAGTACGGCCCGTAGAATCGAGTCATCATCTCTAAAATACCAAATAGACCTCTAAACTGGTTCCACGAGTCATCTTTATGGTCCGTGAATTAAACAACGACCCATAGAAACAACTCGTGGTTCATGGGGACAAGTCAGTCCTCAGGTCTTGTCCACGAGTTCATTCTACGGTCCATAGAAAGAACCACGGTCCATAGAACCCACTCGTGGTCTCAAACCAGAGACTAAAATTTACAAGTTTGGGACCATGACTTAGAACCACGGATCGTAATTCAAATCCGTGATTTTTGGAAAGCTAGATTTTTCTGCAACTCTATGTTTAAAAAGTTGAATCGATTTCTGGGGTGTTACAATAGTTGAACTAGAGAAGAAGTTTATGATGGCAAGTTATTGTGTTCGTGAAGATCAAGTATAGGATGTGAATAGATAAATTTAGGATGTACTTTGTGATTTTGATAAGAGAACCCCATGATGTTCGTAGGGATACTAAGCCAGTTAGGTAAAGAGGTATAATAAATGAATAAGTATAATGGTGTTGTGAAAGGAGAAAATGCTTGTAGGTTGCAATTTATAGGTTGTGTGATTAAGAACGATTGTTTTGTCATTGACTCTTAGTGCACTATTGTTTCCTTGAATTGTTCTCTAGTACTTGTAAGCCTGTGTAGTATGAGAAAGTTTGTGTTTCTACCCATGTTTAGTTCTAGACAATAAGCATGAACTTTAGATAATCACGGTGGTAAAAAAATGATAGTATAAGGGTAATAAAGCTAGTTTTGCGGAATTGATCTAGTAGGATGGATGTAGAATGTGAAAGAGCTTAAGTTGATAACTTATGAAAAGTGTGAAGGTGTAAGCATGAAATATATATTTATATGAGCTCTAGGTGAATAAGTGAATGGAGTCTCAGTTGTTAGATAGATGACAAAGAGCCCTAAGTATTAAAAAGATAGATGTTCACCAAGTAGTATGTTTTACATGAAATTCTAAGCTCCTAAAGTGCTATGTGTTCTTAGTTTAGTATTATTGAGTTGCAAAGTGGGGAGAATGCTAGGTATGTATTATATGATGTCCCTAAGATTTGAATCTAGGGGATTTTAAATAAGGTAGATGATTTTGAACCTCTTAGTATAATTAGTCTTGGAAATCAATATAATTAACCTATAGCGCTCCTCAATGACTAATGGACCCTTGACTGTCCACTAACCGTTCTTCAACACATTAGCAAGATTAAATAAGCTAATTATGTTGAATCTAACTAAGACGCATTAAATGCATTCCAATTTTAGACTACAAGCACGAAAGGATTATCTCTAACCTCAATTTGACATACCAGAATTATTCAATCCCTTAATTAATATAATTCCAACCTTAATTGCCTTTCCAAGTTTAAAATATTACCATAAAAAATTACCTTTCCAAGTTGAAGTAGGGGAATTGGGGATGCCCTAAAGTTGATCAATCCCTTTGAAAAGCAATAAAGCACAAGAAATCGATTTAGCAACAACTCATTCATAAAATATAAAGTATTTAAGAGAACATTCAGGCCGTAGCATAACTAAAAGAGTCATTCCATTTAGGGTGATACACAATAGCATATACTTCTTGCAAGGTTTGCTGAGCTTTTTCATGAGACATACATCGCAAAGGTAATCCGTTGAATAATCACTGATTGAGGGCATCGTAATGACCTTCTTGGCCAAAGAATTGTACCACGTAGATCCAACTAGGTACAACTAGGATCTGGTAAAGTAGGACAAATTTCACACTTTAGACCGACCATTTAAATGGATGTAAATTTGAATTTTACAAAAAAAATGATAACTTTTTTTATATTCAGCCCTGTAATAGCTTATTTCCCTTTAATTTAAAACCAAAAGTCTCGTTGAGGATAATGGTAGTGGCGTGGTGTTTATATTTGTGCAGTGTGCTCCAGTGATTTTTTTATTTATTTTTGGGTATGTATTGAAAATTGGTACTAGTCAAATTCCAAACTCACTGTGTTTACAACCAGGATTCTCTCAAATTTGTGAGCTATCCTTCAAGAGTTCATCAAATTTGTGAGCTATCCTTCAAGAGTTCACAAAAATGACCAAGTGAAGGTGTAATAATCTTGCTATGCTAATTGATTGCAGTGTTGATGCATCATACCTCCAATGGGAAACATTTTTTCTTGAATCCAAAGTAAGTGTTTCACAAATTAACTTGTTATATGAAGCCATCTATCATGTTTCATGAATTACTGAAGTCAAATGCACTTGTAAGTGGCTGTTTTCTTGGGTTGGATGTGGGTGATAAGTATGTTGGTCTAGTTGTTTCAGACACAACAAATAAAGTTGCATCACCTCTCGCGTAATGTAGCTTCTCTGAAACATCTAAAGTTTTGATCATGTTGAAGAATTATGCCCATGTTCAGTTTTATTACATTGTTGTGTTAGAAGAGATGACATTAATGTTGGATTTATACAGCATTCTCTGTGTTGGGTTATGAGTTTTTTTCCCTTCCTATGTGGATAAATAAAAGTCCAATTTGAACTAGCCCACTTTTGTCCATAAGTTCAATATTATGGTGCATATTTAAAACCTTTTTAAGTCTTATTTTTAGACACACAAGAGTAAAAATTAAGAGAAACTGCCATTGAGATTGAGAGAAAGAGGAAATTTTGTTCTTTTGCTTCAGAAAATTTCTGCTCAGGCAGTCTGCTTCAAATTGCATTTGCTGCTTCGTTGACCATTGGATCATGCTCAAATTTGAATTGGGGGTTATCAACATCTGTTTCTTGCATTTCAACAGTGTAAATTGCATTTCAACAGTGTAAATCGCATTTTATGGTCTGTAACTTCTATTTTTGGTGTGCAAACAGTAGCTCATTTTTGGGTGAATCCTCTCCATTTCTTCTCTAGTTTTGGTGTAATCTTGTTTCATTGTTGCTCGTTGTTTGGCACTTATTTTGTGTGCAATTTTAGAGAACATCATTGTAACTCTTGGTGATTATAGTGGAGCTTTTGGTCTCGTGATTTTTACTCTTCACATTGAAGGAGTTTTCCACATAAATCTTGGTGTCTTGTTTTATTGATTTGTTCTTGTCTTGTCATCTTTATTTGGATTGATATACTTGCTATCCAAACATCGTTGTGCTTGAGTTTATTTGTCTCCTCTTGGTTTAAATTAAAAGAGAAAGTTTAGACTTGGGTATTCCTCCGCTACTATCTTGTGGGGCACTTTTGTTAGTGCTTATTTTTTCCAATAAAGTGATATCAGAGCATTGGTTGTTGTTGATTGTCAATTTGAATGATTGAGGAAGATATGAGAAAGATGGTGTGTTGAATGATAGTAATTATCATACTTGGAGAGGCAAGATGAAAGATCTCCTATTTGTCAAGAGAATGCATTTGCCTGTCTTTGCTTCAAATAAACCTCTGTCCATGATAGGTGAGGATTGAGAATTTGAACACTTGTAGGTTTGTGGTTGTATCAGACAATGGGTTGAAGATAATATCAAAAATTATATTGTGAATAAGACACATGCCAAAAGTTTGTAGGATAAGCTCAAGACACTTTATAATTCGAAGACTGGCAACAACAAGTTGTTCTTGCTGAAACAATTGATGAATATCAGGTATAAAGAGGGCACTCCTATTTTTGATCATATAAATGATTTTCAGGGTGTCCTTGACCAGCTGTCTGGAATGGGTGTAAAGTTCGATGAAGAGATACAAGGACTTTGTCTACTTAATACTCTGTCAGACTCGTGGAAAACTCTTCGAGTTTCTTTGACTAATTTTGCTCCTAGTGGTGTTGTAACTATGGAATATATTAAGAGTAATGTCTTAAATTAAGAGATGAGAAGTAGATCTCAGGTCTCATCTTTACACTCTGATGTTTTGGTTACTGAAGATAGGGGGAGAAACAAGTTCAGATATCAGAATAACAAAGATAAAAGTAGAAGCAAGTCAAAGTCTAGATACAACAATATTACATGTGATTATTGCCATAAGAATGGACATATCATGAAATATTATCACTGGCACAAGAGAGATATGAGACAACAAAAGAAAGATGGCGATAATGAAAATCGTGTTATTGTTGTTGCTAATGATGATCTTCTTTTTGCTTGTGGTAAAAATGCCAATAATCTTGTTTGTAATGAGTTTAGATAGTTTGTATATTCTGGTGCTACTTCTCATGTCATGCCAAAGAAGGAATTATTTTCTTCTTATACTCCAGGTAATTTTAGGATGTTGAAAATGGACAATAATGAAGAAGTTGAAGTACTTGGCATTGGGACAGTTTGTTTGAAAAGTAACAATGGTTTGAGATTAGTTCTTAATAATGTCAAGCATGCTCTAGATGTCCGTTTGAATCTGATTTTTGTAGGGAACCTTGATGATGAGGGTTATATTAATACCCTTGGTGCTGGACAGTGGAAGCTTACTAGAGATTCAATGGTTGTGGCTCGAGGTGACAAATTTTCTAACTTATACGTATTTAGAACTCCATCTCTAGAGGCTCAGTAAATTTGGTGGAGAATAATACTTCATCAGAATTATGGCATAGAAGTCTTAGTCATATGAGTGAGAGGGGGATTGAAAGTTTGTCTAAGAAAAATTTATTTTCTGGAGTGAAACAAGTAAAGTTGAAGAAATGTGTCCATTGCTTAGTCGGTAGACAGAAAAAAGTTTCTTTTCAGAGGCATCCGCCTTCAAGAAAGCTTGATTTGCTAGAGTTGGTATATTTTGATTTGTGTGGTCCTTTTAAAGTAAGGTCTCATGGTGATGCACATTACTTTGTGACTTTTATTGATGATCATTCTCGTAAAATCTGGGTATTTCATTTGAAGTTCAAGGATCAAGTACTTGATATGTTCAAGAATTTTCAGGCCTTGGTTGAGAGACAGACAGGGAAGAAATTAAAATGCATACCCTCAGATAATGGTGGTGAATATATTAGTCCTTTTGATAGATATTGAAGAGAGCAGGGTATTCGGCATCAGAAAAATCCTTCAAAAACTCCTCAATTAAATGGTTTAGCAGAGAGGATGAATAGAACTCTATTTGAGAGGGTTAGATGTATGTTTTTAGATGTTAATCTGCCAGATTCCTTTTGGGAGGAAGCACTTAATACTACTACTTATGTTGTTAATTTATCTTCTACTGTTGCTTTGAATGGTGATTTCCCTGACAGAGTTTGGTCTGGTAAGAATGTTTCTTATGACCATCTTAAAGTCTTTGGGTGTAAAGCTTTTGTTCATTTTCCTAAGGATGAAATGTCAAAGTTGTATGTCAATACTAGGCAGTGTATCTTCATTAGTTATTGTCATATCCCGAGGCTAGCCCCTAGATATAATACGGGACCTGGAATCACAAGTGACCCTAAGCTAACCCTAAATCTGGCATACCATAAGCATACTGAAATAACTCTAAACAAATGGAAGCATAACTGAATAAAGAGTATAATTTACAGAGAATTCAACTGAGAATATCTAAATTATTAATTGTCTAAAAGCAGAACAATCCAAATCAACTAAGTCTAACTCTATGTCTGAAAGCCTCTAATACTGATGAGATGTTGGGACAAGCCCCCAGTTAACTCCAAATACTAGAAGTAAAGACAAACTGATTAACTCAAAAAGCATGTAAAAGATATGTCCTCGGATGATGAGGACTCACCGCTGGTTGTCACTAATATGGCACTAGGTGAGCTAATCATGAGGCTGAAGCTGAGACCTAAGCCTGCATCATGATAGGATGCAGCATATAGAGTATGTGTCAGTACTTTGAATGTACTAAGTATGAGGTATAGGCAAGGCTGACTGAAATGCAAATATGCTAAAATACAGGAAAGCTGTAAACTGAACTAAACTGTAGTACATAGGCCCAAAATATAATCATGCATAAGCAGCTGAAATGCAAGAGTAATCTGGAAAAAAAACATGCTGAAAGCTGAAAGTAAACATAAATAAGGGCCTAATGCACTTTACTGAAACTAACATTGTGGGAGAGTCTATTAACCGACATAAACTATGTGAGCTAAATGTGGAGTCCGATGTATATGCCCCATCGAGAGGACCCAGTATACCTTGTCAGGGTATAAAGGCATGATTGTGGCGTGATCACTAAATCTGCTGCCCAACAGAGGGGACTTATAAATCTACATTGGCACGTAGTTCTAGGACCTTAAGGGTATGATGAACCCTCTTCCAACTTGGTGCTAAATATTACTCCCAAACTGAAGACTAATAGCTCATTAAAACTGAAGTCCTAAATTTTTTAAGATAGAACTAAAATGGTCTGAGGTTTCTAACTTCTAAAATACTGTAGTAAGCTGAAAACTAGTTAAATTTTTATTTCTTTTAAAGCTCATATTGATAATCTAGGTTGAATTTTGAAGAAAGCTAACACTTTAGAAATCCTACAATTTAGGGCAATTCTCGTGATTCCTCAAAACCTTGTACGAATCCATGCAATTTAATATAAGCAATATATATCATTAAAATAGGATGAAAATCATGTATAAATCAAAAAGATGGATTTTTGTAGCAACCTACTAAAATGGGTAGGAATCCTAGTTTTGAAACCATGAAAATTTTCGTAAAATCCTGAGATTTTCGGGCATAAGGGCGAACTAAACCCTTATTGAATACCCACATACTTGGTGGATGAAAATCCCTGCAAGAAACTGAACTTGAAGCTTAGAGGAGAAAACCCAGGGTATGGAAATTTGGAGAAGAACGCTCCTTTCGCTAGAGAACTGACTTGAAAGGAAAAACGTATTTGTTTTGGGGGTTTCCCTAAATAAAATAAGCCTAAGACTATTTATAGTCAAAGCTAAAATAAGAAGGAAAGGTCTAAAATACCCCTGAGAAATTTAATTAAAAATTGCTGGAAAAAATCGGCTTCACGAATCACGGATGGATTTCATGAATTGTAGACTGAACCACGACTCGTGGTTCCTGGCCACAGAGTCAGGCTGCAGATTACTTTCTATAAGTCAACAGTATGGGCCATAGAAAGAACTATGGTCCGTAGACTCAGTCGTGATTCTAGGCTCAGCATTTAAACTGCAGAAAGAGTTCCACGGGTCAACAGGATGGACCATGGAATAAACTACAGTCCATGGACCCAATCTGTAGTTCTAGGGAAAAATGTCAGCTCTCTGATCAAGTTCCACGAGTTGACAGGAAGGACCGTGGTTTGAACCACGATCTATAAAACCAAGTCGTGGTTCTCAGACCAGAGACTGATCCAGCAGATGTAAGTCACGGGTTTATTCCATGACCCGTGGTTCAACCCACGGTCTATGGTGTGGACCCGTAATTCCTGGGAAGCTCAAAATTCTACAAGTTTCTGAGTTTGAAAGCTGGATCAAATTCCTTGGTATTACAGTTATGGTCAAGATGAATTTAGCTATCGTTTCTATGATTCAGTTGAGAAGAAATTTATTAGAAGCTGTGATGTTGTGTTCTTTGAAGACCAAACAATTAAAGATTTTGACAAAACTGATATAGTTAATTCACAGAGCAGTGAGAGCTCAGTTAATGTTGATCTAGTTTCTTTAACTATTGTACCTAAAGAAAATCTTCATAATGATGAAAATCAAGTTGATAATGAAGATGGTGGCCATGTTCAGAATTACCAGTCTGATGTTGTTGATGCTCCAGTGCAAGAAGATATGGTTGACCAGTAACCAGTTGTTGTTGATGCTCCAGAGAGTTCTCTTAGATGATCTACTAGAGAGAGAATACCTTCATCTCGTTATTCCCCCAATGAGTATGTGCTATTGACTTATGGGGGAGAATCTTAGAGTCTTGATGAGGCCATGGAAAGTGATGAAAAAGAAAGGTGGTTTGATGCTATGGAAGATGAGATTAAATCCTTACATGATAATCATACCTTTGATTTAGTTAAGTTTTCTAAAGACAGAAAAGCTTTGAAAAACAGGTGGATTTTTAGGGTGAAATATGAAGATGGCAATTCAGTTCCACGGTACAAGGCTAGATTAGTTGTGAAGGGATTTAACCAGAAAAAAAGAGTTGATTTTGATGAGATATTCTCTCCCGTTGTGAAGATGTCATCTATTCATGTGGTGCTAGGCTTAGCTGCAAGTCTGGATTTAGAGGTTGAGCAAGTGGATGTTAAAACTGCTTTTCTCCATGGTGACTTAGATGAAAAAATTTATATGGAGCAGCCAAAAGGTATTGAATTCAAGGGAAAAGAGAATTATATTTCTAAATTGTAAAAGATCTTATATGGTTTGAAACAAGCTACCAGGCAGTGGTACATGAAGTTTAGTTCTTTTATGAGTCAGCAGGATTTTAAGAAGACTTTTCTAGACCATTGTATTTTTGTGCAAAAATACTTTAATGGTGAATTTATTGTTGTATTACTTTATGTTGATGACATGTTTGTTGTTGGTCATAATGCTTGCAGGATTCAGAAGTTGAAGCAAGAGTTGAATAAGTCTTTTGTTATGAAAGACTTAGGACCAGCAAGGGAGATTCTTAGCATGCAGATTGTTCGTGATAGAAAGGCTAAGAAATTTTGGTTATCACAAGAGAAGTACATTCAAAAGTACTTTGTAGATCAACATGGATAAATCTAAGGTTGTTAGTACGCCTTTAGCTATGCACTTCAAATTGAGTACGAAGCAGTGTCCTTCCAATGATAATGAGAAGGAAGATATAAAGAAAGTTCCTTATGCTTCAGTTGTTGGTAGTTTGATGTATGCAATTATTTGTACAAGACCAGATATTGCTCATGAAGTTGGTATTCTTAGCCGTTTTCTTTCTGATCTAGGAAGAGAGCATTGAAATGCTATGAAGTGGATTATGGCACTTCTAGTCTGAGTTTATGTTTTGGTATAGGGAAGTCTATTCTATGTGGTTATACTGATTCAGACATGGCTGGTGATGTTGATACCCACAAGTCTACTTCAGGGTACTTGGTTACTTTTGCAAGGGGAGCTGTGTCTTGGCAATCTAGGTTGCAAAAATGTGTTGCTCTATCTACTACAGAAGATGAGTTTATTATTGTCGTTGAAGCTTGTAAAGAGTTGCTTTGGATGAAGAGATTCTTAGGGAAAGTTGATTGTGCTCAGGAGAGATATGTGCTTTGTTATGATAGTCAAAGTGCTATACATCTTGACAAGAATTCTACATTTCATGATCGATCTAAACACATTGATGTGAAATACCATTGAATTCGAGATGTGTTGGATATAAGTTGCTTAAAATTGAGAAGATTCATACCATTGATAATGGCTCTGACATGATGACTAAAGCTTTGCCAAGAGAAAAGCTTGAAGAGTGTTGCATGATCGCCGGGATGACGGTCTCCTCCACATAGTTGGAAGGGGGAGAATTGTTGGGTTATGAGTATTTTTCCCTTCCTATGTAGATAAATAAAAGCTCAATTTGGATCAGACCACTTTTATCTATATGCCCAATATTATGGAGCATATTTAAAACCTTTTTAGGTCTTATTTTCAGACATACAAAAGTAAAAATTAAGAGAGAAACTGTCATGGAGGTTGAGAGAAGGAGAGGAATTTTTTGTTCTTTTGCTTCAAAAAATTTCTGCTCAGGCAGTCCACTTCAAAATGTGTTTTATGCTTCATTGATCGTTAGATTGTGCTCAAATTTGAACTGGAGTTTTCAATATCTGGTTCTTTCATTTCAACGGTAGAGATCGGATCTGATGATTTGTAGCTTCTATTTTTGGGGTTCGAATCGTAGCTCATTTTTAGGTGAATCCTCTCCTTTTCTTCTCTAGTTTTGGTGTAATCTTGTTTCATTGTTGCTCAAGTTTTGGCACTTGTTTTGTGTTCAACTTTGAAGAATATTATTGTAACTCTTGGTAATTATAGTGGAGCTTTTGGTCCCGTGATTTTTACTCTTTACATTGAAGGGGGTTTTCACGTAAATCTTGGTGTCTTGTTTTATTGGTTTGTTCTTGTCTTGTTATCTTTATTTTGGTTGATATACTTGTTGCCCAAACATCGATGTTCTTGAGTTTGTTTGTCTCCTCTTGGTTCAAATTGAAAGAGAAAGTTACGTTTAGACTTGGGTATTCTTCTGCTACTATCCTATCGTGCACTTTTATTAGTGCTTGTTTTTCCCAACACTCTGTAGGAAAACAAATATTGACTTGATGACCAAAGATTTACAGAGTCTGGTAAAGTTCATTATATAGTTAACTTACCATCTCTAACAATTGTGGTTCATTAGGTAGCTAAATTGTTTTGTTACATGTGAAAGATTCCAATTTCGAACAATTCTTTTACAAAAGACGACAGTTTGTTATAAACCCTGCTTTCTTGCTTGCAGCTTCTCTTTTTTCTCAACATTTTACTACTGCGATATTATAAGGAAGTTTAAACTCAAGTTGCATGCTATGTTACTTGAATATTACTTTACTACCTATACAGAAGGGAGAGTTGAGCTCATTGTTTACCCCGAGTTAGGGGTACTTCAGGAATTTCCTTTTATTGCTTGCATTGTTATGCTTGTGCATTAATGCTTTAGAGATTGTACTTCTTTTTTATGGTACAAAAACCTAGGCTTAACCAGCATTTTTAGCGTATTCTCGGTTTTTAATATTTTTATCTGTTGTGTGGTTAGAATTATGGGTCCATAAGCCTCTCCTCTCCTCTCCAAGTTCTTCACTCCTTTTACTCTTATCTTTAAACCACAAGTATTCAACGCGTCGAAGCCAATATTTACGCCATGCTGGTTTCAGCTCCCTATTTTATATGGAGGTAATTTGTGATAACAGTGAGACAGTATTTGAATATGCGCATGATATAAAGAGGGTGAATCTCCTATTTATTTCAGAGCATATGATCATGCTGCGATTAAATTTAGAGAACTTGATGCAGCCTGCAGGTATCAATTTTAATGTTGGTGATTATCACGATGATCTAAATCAGGTGTGTGGGATAGCTAACTATTGAGCAACCCAAGTCTGAAATCATTTTATCACTTAGGAAGCTGAATTTGGTTAATTGTTATTGTCTTGTGACTGATATGCACATGTCAAACTTCTCGATCTGAGATTGTGGATGATGGGAGGCTCGGATGGGCCAGTTTCTCGAAAAGGAGTTATCACTTATCCCATCATATCTTTGGCATGTCATATTTAGTGAGATAGTTGCTTAAAAGCTTTCTTGGTATATCATCAACATCAAGTCAAGCTTTCTTGGACCGTTTGACACTTGACAGTAAGATAGAAGCTGCAAGGTTCAATTATCAAAACATCAATTTCCCCATCTTTTTACGTTATGTTGTTTACATGTGACTTGGTTTTTTGCTTTTTCTCAGGGCGTATAACAAGGCTACTACAAAATGCACCGGAGGTAGTATGTATAGGCCACCTCTTTTTAGTCTTGTAGTTATCTTGTTGAACAGCGTATATTCCCATCCGCATGCAGGTGCGTCTCTCTGTATATCTTCATATTTTCTCTTTGATTTTCTTGTTGTTACTGGTTCTCCGTTAATAGCATGTGGGTGAGTTCGCTCGTACTATATCGATTTCAATTCTTTCCTTTTTGGTCTATGATGTGTTAGGATTTTTGTTATTTTAGTTTCTGTTAAACTGTTTGGTCCAACAAGAATCTAAAGTTCTAAGTTTTCTTTTTGGATTTTGCGGGTTTATGGTTTTGGAATACAGAGGTTATTCTACGTACTACTGAAAGGGGATAACGAATCTCATGTAAATTGCTCTTTGGATAACTTCAATTCCTGAGATTTCAATAGTAGAAAATAAAATTAGATCTAATATTTATTGATCTGCCATTATTCATAACTAGTAAAATTGAGCTTATTTTGCAAACTACAACACGTATAAATGTCCTCAAGCATAGACATACATTCTAAAATGTACTAACATTAACTAAAACAAAAGTTAATTTCATTGTCGTGACAAAATAAGAAGCTTTTCGTTTCACGAGTCAGAACACTTAAGTAGTTAAACCAATTTCTTCTTTGAAAAGGGTTGAAAATCCAGCATATTACACTTAAATAATATCTTTTAACTTTTGCCTTTCCCCACCTTATTATTTCTACTAAAGTAAAAGAAAAATTCAATCTTTCATTGTCCAAATAACTAAATTAATGAAAAGATAGGACCGAAGAAATATAATAAACTAATAGCAACAACGAGAAAAGTAGCTTTCCATGGAAATACGCAAAAATGAAAGATCAAACATGATCTCCATGAAGATGAGGGGTAAAGTCCTTCCTTAAATATGCAATGTTTTTTCTATTATTTGATAATAGAAAAATATAACAGCCCTTTGCACAGTGCATAAATTTAAACTCTTACAAATCATTACTTACACAGTTTCTATCATCAGAGCTTCTGCGGCATTCATTCTTGTATTCTCCTTGATTCATTTTGTGAACAAGGACAAACTAGGCTTTGAATGTAGAAATCAGCCAAAAGACCATAATCAAATTTACTAAGCTGTGAATATCAGATTGAGTTATTCTTTGGATTGTATATGACGTAAGTTGCTTTAAACATAAGCAAAAATTCACCGCTTTTTGACAAATAAAAGGATTGAGAAAGAAAATATTTCGCAGGATCTAGAATGCAATTGATAATAAACATCTTCATCCAAGATTCTTTATCCTCATACTCCTTCATATACCACACATCTATGTGAGTTGTCGGATTGTTACAAATCACAGAAAGATTACTTTCTAACACTCCCAGTACGAGACCACAATCCCCGCAGGATCATTCCATGTTTCCCCATTTCTCATCAGCCAAATCAAAAGAGATTATGCTCCAGACTCTTTTTAAACCAAGACCAACAGTAGTAGCCCAATAAAGCTTCCCATTCACAAACTTACCTACATTAATTAGTCGTGCCCCATTCTGAATCTGAGGACAATTCGTTATTCACCAAGAATCATTTTTCAAACTATACATACTGACTTCTTGAAAATCACGCAAAATGCCTTTAATAGGAAAAGTATGTACTACCTTATAATCATATATCATGGATCTCATCATATCCAAAACCATATCTGAAATGGCTAGCATACCTTGATTCAGTTTTAAAATCAGGCAATTTCTTGAATTTTCTTATTGTTGGATTCCATAGAAACAATTCTTTTACCTCATTTACAAGACAAATTAATCCATTCACAGAACCCTCAATCGAAAAAGATATATCGGAGTTTTTCATGAGATAATCCAAGTCAAATTCCTCCATAATCCTATGGTTGGTGTTATTATTAGATGATAAACTCAGATGTGACTTGATAAACTCAGAGCTAGTGATTAAAGCAAGTCAAGAGTTCAAAACAGACCTGAATTTCAAGAGAGATTTCACTGGAAGCCTTGAGAGGATTTCAGTGACGGCTTCAACTGGCAGAAAAATGTCTATTAATTTTACAGTAGGCTAGGTGAAAATCACAAAGTAATATTCTTTTTTCAGGCTAAACAGATTTGATGCGTAGAATGTGACAAAAGTAATGAAATTGGTAAAGAAAAGGCGTCAAAT
This sequence comes from Jaltomata sinuosa, assembly GCA_003996215.1. Taxonomy (NCBI): domain Eukaryota; kingdom Viridiplantae; phylum Streptophyta; class Magnoliopsida; order Solanales; family Solanaceae; genus Jaltomata; species Jaltomata sinuosa. The sequence goes on from QJPP01007535.1 coordinate 591,203, forward strand.
AACAAGAGTTGAATGTCGTATAATCATATTCAACTTCTTCTTTATTTATCTTGACAATAGTTTGTTGTTCAGATAACTTTAGAATATATTGTGTAGTCTTTAGTGTTTGAGTTAAATTTCATTGATCCATAATTCATACACCATCACAAGCTTCCTTTTCTCTTGAGCATCCAGGGATCTTTTCATTTTATTCGTTTGGTGGGGTTGGAGTGGGGATAGGCAGATCTTCATGCTCGGCAACCGACTCTGTTGTCTCCAAGTCCATTTATATTTATGTCAAAAATTTCAAAAAGTATCTATAATATATGAAGTCCATACATATTATAAAAAGAGAATGATGTGTGCACTTGTACTTTGCACCACTTTATTAAAATCCTGATTCCAATTTGTGTAGAAAATGGGTGGCCTCTGAAGATTTTGGGCCTGATTCAAACTCCCAATTCACCCGCCAAGAAACTATAAGTACAAGCAGTAGGTGCCTGATAAATGGTATAATTCACTGAAACACACCTCAACCCATGGCTAACAGAGAGTCGACCAATATTGTATTAATGCTTTGAGACTTTCATTGCCTCCAGCAATGTATGTTGTTATTAGTTAGTGGTTTCCTTGGAACTTATATAACTCCTTTTTAATCTTTTATCAGTTTTTTTGATACATTTGTAATGTTGCAATTTCTAAACATATTTGTTCAGTTAAGGCGTGTTAGTTCTAGCAAAATTATAATTTCTTAATTTGAGGACTTCTCTTATTGATGGATTGACTTCGAGGGAGTTGGCCACCGAAAGAGAAGGAGATATAAATCTATTTTTCATTTTGCACTGTATATTTTCTTGTGTTTTTCTATTTTACCCTCATGATAATTCAAGCAAAAATATTTATAATTATGAAAATAAATGAATATATTAGGGTTGCAAATCATTAGAAGTAATAGGACACGGTGCAAATTGCAAATGCAAACACACATTATGGGTGCAAAATACAAAGATAGTTTGCGCACACCTCAATTAGTTCACTGTTTATGTTTGATATTCCCACAAATACATGTACTCAATAAGTCTATATATCACACCAACACTTTCACCTCTATAAAGAAAATCGCTTGCATTTTTAGCCTCTTTGAACATTTGGTCATACTATAGCTCAGTCAAACTTCATTGATCACTAAGTTACATCTTTACTACACATAGTCCCATTATAAATTGACATTCAAGAATAATCTAATAGTGTAAAATAAATTAGGCTTTCAATACATAAAAATTAGTAACGCATTTTGAAAAAGATAATAACATATAATTTCTTTTCAAATGCGAACGTCTTTTTTTTTGGGTGGTAACCTAAAGTGAGATATAGTATAGTATTTTAGTAAAATAAATTTACTTTGTTTTTTATCAGCTTCAACATTTTTTATTTATTTTTTCTTTCTTTCTTTATCAGCTCCAACATTTGCAAGGAAATGAATAGATTAGAGTGCAAATCATTACAAGAATAGGGTGCAAATCGCAAGCAAAAACATACATTTAGGGTGCAAAATGCAAAGAACTCATTAGTCCATTGTATACTTCCAGCGATACATGTACAGACTAATTTTAATGCTATAAATCTAGGAAGATCCGTCTCCTTATTCTCACTTCACTTCCAGTGACACGTGTATCCTCATTCAACTGATATTATAAATCTAGGAAGAGTGTATCCTCATTCTCACTTCAATTCAAAACAAGTAAAAAAAATCTTGCTTTTCTTTCTTTCTTCGTCGGCTCTAACATCTTCACATATTAAGAACAAAATGCTACCTGCAGAAGAACTGAATGGAGAAAATTCAGTATCTGATGAAGTCTCCCATCAACACCCAAAGCGAAGTAAATTAACGGACCTTTTTCTGCCAGTTGAAGTCGTCATTGAAATTATCTCAAGGCTTCCAGTGAAATCTCTCTTGAAATTCAGGTCTGTGTCAAAATTTTGTCTTACTTTAATCTCTAGCCCTGAGTTTATCAAGTCACATCTGAGTTTATCAGCTAATAATAGCACCAACCATAGGGTTATGGAAGAATCTGACTTGGATTATCTCATGAAAAACTCTGGTATATCCTTTTCGATTAAGGGTTCTGTGAATGGATTAATTTTTCTTGTAAATGAGGCAAAAGAATTGTTTCTATGGAATCCAGCAATAAGAAAGTTCAAGAAATTGCCTGATTTTAAAACTGAATCAAGGTATGCTAGCCATTTTCGATATGGTTTTGGATATGATGAGATCCATGATGATTATAAGGTAGTGCGGACTTTTCCTATTAAAGGCATTCTGCGTGATTTTCAAGAAGTCAGTACGTATAGTTTGAAGAATGATTCTTGGCGAATAACAGATTGTCCTCGAATTCAGAATGGCGCATGACTAAATAATGCAGGTAAGTTTGTGAATGGGAAGCTTTATTGGGCTACTACTATTGGTCTTGGTTTGGAAAGGGTCTGGAGCATAATCTCTTTTGATTTGGCTTATGAAAAATGGAAAAAGGTGGAACGACCCTGCGGGGATGGTATTCTCGTGCTGGGAGTGTTAGAAAGTAATCTTTCTATGATTTGTAACAATCTGACAACTCACATAGATGTGTGGTATATGAAGGAGTATGAGGATAAAGAATCTTGGATGAAGATGTTTATTATCAATTGTATTCCAGATCATGCGGATTATTTTCTTTCTCAATCCTTTTATTTTTCAAAAAGCGGTGAATTTTTGCTTATGTTTAAAGCAACTTACATCATATTGTAATGACTGGGTCCGTCATTACGGGTAGTCCAATCATGCCAAGTGTTAGAGTTAGAAAACTTCGAGTTTGGGAGTTTGAAATTCTGGGCTAGGCTAGCCTCGGCCGGTTTTGGAGCGAGGTGGAGTCTAGAGAAATCTGGGTATGGATTGGACTAGGTGTCTTGGGTTAAGCTAGTTTTTCGCGTATCCAAGACATAGAGGAGGATGGGGGACTTTTCAAAATCGAATTTGGGTAAGTAGAACTCCCAAAATCGCATTTGATGTGAAAGGGTTACTTCAGGTCGTCGGGACAAGCAAGTGTGTTATGAAATGGCCAAAACTGGAAAATTTCTGGACATTCTGTCTGTGACGAGTGCGACCACGCGCGATAGCGGCCACCGCTATAGCGGTGGAAATTATCGCTATAGCGGCGGTCAAAGGGCGGTCAACCTGCTTAAGACCGCTATAGCGGTAGCCGACCGCTATAGCGGGACCACTATAGCAGAGCGAGGACCACTATAGCGGGCCGATGGGATTTTAATGCAGAAATATTCCTCAAAACATCAGTTTTTCACAAGTTCATTTTGGGAGAAGGGCTAGGTGATTCCAGGCGTTTTTCCTCATTCTTCCGTCAAAAATCTTCCCTAAGGTAAGGCTTTCATTTCCCAAACTCTGTAATACATTTCCTATGCGGTAGAATTGCTAGGTGGAAAATTGGGAAAGGGTTGGAATGACCTAAGGATGGTGGAATTTGGGGAAAGAAGGGGATTCCAAGCATGTATGTTCTTGGGTATTGTTAATAGTATGTTATTATGATCATAGGTTGTTAAATTCTCTGTTTTATCCGTAAAAATGATAGAACTAGGAGATTTAACGGTGGAAAGCCCAGGAAAAGGGTGGGATGATCATGGGTGGCCTGGGGTTTGGGGATTTGGTATAGTCCGGGTAATGTGCAGGACTTGTGTGTTAATTGTATGTACTGTGTGTTATTTTTAAACCAAGAACGACAAAGAAATTCCGGTAAAAATGAAGCGAAACCACGGATTCGGGCCTGCAGGACCGTCAGGAATGCCTCCACGAAGCCAGAAATACACCATTGCAGCTGCTTGGCGCCCAGGTAGGCTAGGTTTTCAAGAGTAGTTAGACCTGTTTACTTTCCGTACTTGTTGTATAGTAGAAACAGAGAAACTATATTTTAGGCCTCCGGGCACGGAGTCTGGCGGATTCGGGATTGATTGTGTTGTTTCTAGGATCTACAGAATGGATGGTCTTGTGAATGGTATTATGAGTTCAACTTATTCATATTGTCATGATAAAATAATGGGTTGAGGGACTAGCGTGTCAGGAAGGTTCAGGGAACCGGGGAAGTGCTTGGGAGCACGAGAAGCGGGAATAGAAAGCTCCTAGGTGGGGTTTCAGGAATGTTTATTATTTGAGGCTTAGCGGCGGTCTGGCTAAGGTTAGAAAAGGGAAGAGTATCGCATGCTTGTGTGTTTATCTAAAAAGGGAAATCGCTAGTTACATGTTATAATAAAAAGGGTGAACCGGGGAATAGTCTTCGGACGGGATTTAACGGTTCACCGGTTACCTGGAAATGAGGTAGGTGATGGCTTATGATTTTCTGTGAATGTGTATATTTATGTACTCATGTCTAAGTGATTGTATGCATTCCATTGCTTAGGGAAATTGTGTGGAATGTCTAGGTTCCTGTTTACAGTCTGTGATTGAACGGTTTTACTTGTTGGTTTTACAAGTTGTGTGTGTTCATATATTGACTGTGGTTTGTTGACATTCAGTTGGCTCGGATACCACGCCTGGTACGGGTATAACACATGGTTGGTACAGGTACCACGTCTGGTACGGGTATAACACATGGTTGGTACGGGTACCACGCCTGGTATGGGTATAACATTCGGTTGGCACGGGTACCACACCTGGTACGGATTTACTTTATTGCATCTTGCATTGTTTCATTGACTATTATATTGCATTGGTTGATATTGGTTATGTGAGTAGACCGGATTATTTTACTGAATGTGATACTTGGTATTGGTTCCGTGAGTGGATCGGGCTATTTTTATTGAATCGTGATATCCAATGGTGGTCCTTGAGTGACCGGGAATTCTGTTATATCATGTTATTAGTTTGGTCTTGGTTTAGGCCAGGTTGTTATATCATGTTATGAGTTTGGTCTTGGTGTAGGCGGGGTTGTTATATCATGTTATTAGTTCGGTTCTTGGTGTAGGCTGGATTGTTGCATCATGTTATTAGTTGATCTTGGTGTAGGCCGGGTTGTTGCATCATGTTATGAGTTGGTCTTGGTGTAGACCGGGTTGTCATGTTTAACACCTAGATGTGTTAGGGGGATCCGGGTGGTTTCGGACTATGTAAAAGAGGTTATGAGTTCATGTTTTATTGTCATTAAGTGTACTAATGATGGTCAAGGATTAATTGCATTAATAAGCATAAGGATGGCTCTTGGGGTAGACTGGGTGGCCTGTTGAACACTGGTGTGGTTAGAGGATCCTTGGAGGGTCCGGGTTTTGGGATGAGAAAGAGATTTAGATATAACTCTGTTATTGTCATTGAAGGTGTCAATGGTTGCTAGGTGAGTTGCATGTGATTGGTAAGTATAGAGGAAGACGGAGAGCCTGGGCGTGGTTACTGGTTAATATAACCAGGTGGTAAAGCTGTCCTAGAGGTCCGGGAAAGTGCTGGAAAATGGTAGGTAATACTTGGGTATAATAGCAGTTTTGGTTGGGCAGCTAGCCGGGTCAAGTCTGAATATTTAGTCAAGGTAGTTGACTGGGGTAAAGGTTAAATGTGACTTGGGAAGTCTACGTGTCAAGGTGACTTGAAAAGTCCTAGATGTCAGGGTCAAGGTTAAAGGTGAAGGAGGGAGCTATAATGTTTATTTCATGTCTTTTCGTGTTTTTCTTATATGATGGTAGGAATGGATTCAGGTCGACCGATGATGCCTACCAGTACGTGTGTTTGTACTGACTCTACTCTTGCTATACCTTTTTGGTATAGTCTGGTTGCAGGTTGGTGATGTTTCATAGGTTCACGGCGATGAGGGTCTCCAGCAATTTCTGTCTTCGATTCCATGGCGAAAGTCGGGTCTTTTATCTCTTTGTGTCACCTTGTAGAAGCTCTTGTACCTGTTTAGACTAGATCCTAGGGAGGGGTTTAAATATTGTAAAGGTTTTTCCGCAATTTCTTATGTAGCCTATTTCTGAACAGGATTTATAAAGGTGGCTTAATTTAAAGGTTTACTTTAATTCCGCATGTTACCTGTTGGACGGGTGGTAAGGATTCGTCTATCTAGGTGATTAGAGTAGGTGCCCGCACGACCCGGTAGGTTGGGTTGTGACACATATACAATCCGAAGGATAACTCAATCAGATATCCACAACTTAGTAAATTTGATTATGGTCTTTTGGCTGATTTCTACATTCAAAGCCTAGTTTGTCCTCTTTCACAAAATGAACCAAGGAGACTACAAGAATGAATGCCGCAAAAGCTCTGATGATAGAAACTGTGTAAGTCATAATTCGTAAGAGTTTAAATTTATGTACTTTGCAAAGGGTTGTTATATTTTTCTATTATCAAATAATAGAAAAAACATTGCAAATTTAAGGAAGTGCTTACTTCACATCTTCATGGAAATCATGTTTGATCTTTTATTTTTGTGTATTTCCAAAACTACTTTTTCTCATTTGTTGGTACTAGTTTATTAAATTTCTTCAGTCCTATCTTTTCATCAATTTAGTTATTTGGTCAATGAAAGATTGAATTTTTCTTTTACTTTAGTAGAAACTACAAGGTGGAGAAAGGCAAAAGTTAAAAGATATTATTTCAATGTAATATGCTGGATTTTCAACCCTTTTCAAAGAAGAAATTGGTTTAACTACTTAAGTGTTCTGACTCGTGAAATGAAAAGCTTCTTATTTTGTCACGATAATGAAATTAACTTTTGTTTTAATTAATATTAGAATGTATGTCTACGCTTGAGAACATTTCTACATGTTGTAGTTTGCCAAATAAGCTCAGTTTTACTAGATATGAATCATGGCATATCAATAAAATATTAGATCTAATTCTATTTTCTACTGTTGAATTTTCAGGAATTGAAGTTATTTAAGGAGCAATTTATCCATCTGCGGCCGACTAATTGAATCTTGTTGATGAAGCATGAAATCACCTCGTTGATGTTCATGTCAATAAGTTAATTTTTTTTTTATGTGTTTAAAGAAACACTTACATGAGTTTGCTCTTTGTAGGCGTTATTGCTTGTCTGTTTGCAATCAAAGGTCAAAAAATCATGTATTGAATTTTTCAAAAGTAAATTTATTATGTTTTGTTATAACTAATTCTGGCAGGATTTTGGACTTTTCGCTTATTTATAGGTGTGATTTGTCCTAATCGAGTAAGAGTCCCGACTCTTCACAAGTTCTTTGCATTTTACACCCGTAATGTGTGTTCTCTTTTGTGATTGCACTCAAACGTATTATTTTTAATGATTTGCACTTGTATCTCTTTGTTTCCTTACAAACTAATAAAAACTCATTTTTAAAAATTATTCATGAGTGCAAGATATGAAAATAAAGAAACAGAACTGACGAATGAAAAATTGGTACACATCTCCCTCTCCTTCGGTTGAATACCACTATCGACAAACACCCACATACATATTATTTAGAATACTAGTTCAGTGTACGTGCATTATACGTGTATAACATTTCAAGCAATAAATATATAAAAATTATTGAATATAATAATTAACGTAAAGATAAATATAATATTCAAAAAATTACTATAAAACTTTTATCTATGACTTTAAGAATTTAACAACACATTTAGACTTTATCAAAAAAGGACATGTACATGACGGATTAGTAATTAACTTTTACATATGACTTTAAGTTTTCAAACTTAATTAGTAAACTCCAAATTAAAAGAGTTGACTATAACCTTAAATTTATAGGTTCACCATTTAATAGTCAATTTTAGTGTCACTTTTACTTGCTACTTAATAATTACTTATACAAAGTCACCTCATCCTAATAAATATTGAGTCAATATCCACTTCATCAAGTAGCATTCTGGGCTTTGCTTACTTTTCATATGAATCAACACTTGACAGAATAAGTATTTTATCTCCCACAGGGGAAGGGCTAACTGTTGCTCTCTCCATTTTAATTTGTTTGTTTGATTTTGATTTGACACGAAATTTAAGAAAATAAAAATCTTGTATATTTTATAGTATTAATTGAAGATATGTAGAATATATCCATGTTAATTCGTTTTTCCACATTTTTTTATAGGCTGAATTTCTAATTTTAAATCTTGAGTCCTCAAAAAAAATTGGGATAAGAATGAAACTAAATGAAATTTTCTCTTGGATTAAAAGAGGAAATTTATTTATGTTACAAAAGTTACATTATATTACTGTCATACAGAAGACGCAATATTACTTTAAGTACATAAATTAAGTATATCAGTTCTTTCTTGCTTTTAAAAAGTGGGGAACAAATTAAAACTTAAATGGGGTAGGACGGGGTGGGGCAGGGAAAAATATTGGGAAAATTCTAAACGGGGCAGATTAGGGAGGTTTAAAATCTTAGCGGGTCAAGGCTTGCCCCGCCTTATTGCCATCCCTAATAATAATAATAAATGCAAGAAAAAAAGGTAGAAGTAGAAGAAGCTATTTTTTTCGTAAATTTTGATCCAAAATATTACTTAAATAGAATTGTAGAAATTCTTTTTTATATATAAGGTAAAATTTTAGTTAATTTAAGTGTTAAATATTATGATTTATTACCTCCAAAAAAAAGTTACCTAAATATGAAAGATTTTTATTTTTTTTATAAATTATTTATAACTTTTTTACATAATACATATTTTAGGGAATTTAAATACAAATATTAAAGTATGCAAAACTGTAATCTTAGACACTCATGATATTTTCTTAATGTACTACGTGTTTTGCTTTATATATATATATATATAAATTTTGATATACTATTTTAGAGTTTAATCTTTTCTTTTAGATCTC